>JARDWD010000606.1:1308491-1962737 GCA_029034505.1 Ornithoptera priamus | reverse complement strand
ACACTTCTGCAATCTGTACAGATTCTACTCAAAGACTTTTCTCTCCTATCCGTCGCCACTAACATTACAGACATGGCTGGCCCACTGCCACTTCAGCTTGCAGATTTTGAGAGTCACGTCGAAAATTTTATTTCTCTGTCGAATTTCTTCGTTCCGGATTTTGTACCTTAGAGAAATACCAAGTATAGCTCTCTCCATCGCTCGTGCTACTTTGAATCGGTGGACCAGCCCAATGGTCAGGTGCAATGTCTTTATCAATAACATTCAATAAAATAAAATAATACTGAGCCACAGTTTAAATTGACATAAGTTATTTATACAGCTTGTTTAAAATGTTGATAAAAGTAAATTTTCCTTGAGCATAGGAATGTTGTTAATGTTCAGGCTCACAGATATCCTACTCTGTGACCCGGAAACTTAATAAAAAGAACAGGATAAAACAGGTATTTAAAGTATATCAATACTAATACATTTTTATAATGGCACAACCGATATTATTGATGACGTAAATTTAAATATTTCTACTACTGCAATTCTAAGATAGCTTTTATTTGAAATTTGGTTCATGCGACACCTTATTTACCGTTCCAGCTTTCACTAAGGTTTTGAAAGGTCAAGTTTACCTGACATTTTCTATTATTGTCTTTTCTAGTAAATGATCTGATGAATGAAGTGATCTTTTCAATCGTTCGATCTATCCTTTTTTTCTGTCCGTATCTAGATGTCCGTTACAAAATGTCATGCACGAGGAAAAAGAACTGCTCTACTTCGTCCCTAGGCTCGATGAAATGTCAAAAATTTTACCTTATTAGTCGTTGATGTCGACGAATAAACTCTTCGATTGAAAGTTTTCTATACTTCTCGATACTCCTTCGTTCAAATAACGCCTGATCACGCTCATCGTCTACTTTGATAAATGGAATAACGTGTTGCAAATCCTCTCTTAATAATGCAAATTCAATTGCGAGATTAGCACAAAATGTAATCAGTAAAAATTCCGAAGCAATCAAACCATAAACAATATTTAACACTGAAAAGGAAGAAATATTTGAAAATTAAAGTAAGTCTTGTTCAATCAACCTCAGGATAATAAAATCGTAAATTTGTACCTTTACGACATGGGCCGTTCTGTTCACAAGTCCATTAAGTCCATAAACAAAGATTAAAGAATTGAGATTAAATAAAAAAAATATGATACAAAAGAAAACAATGACCATATAGTTACTGTGTAATGTCAGATCTCCTAATTCAACACTTTATTTGCCTTTTCTCATCAGACATTTCCATTTGACGTCCTTCTTACAGGAAAGTCGAAAAGTGCACTGCGCATTAAATAATCAAAATTTGTCAGTGTTCTCGTGGATGATGCATTACTACTATGTACTTACTGTTAAACGCCTGAAAGCTGTAGGTGAATAAATATATTATCCAGTTATCTGAAGGATCAAAAGGATATACACTTCCAAATGCAAGAGTCAGTTTGTAATCTTCACCTAAGATGATTCTACGAAAAAGTACTATGGTCACTGGCGTCATTACGTGTAGCCAGGTCCCGCAGACACTGCCCCAGTAGTAAACTGAAAGAGGTGTCAGGTGTTACTGAATTATTTCGGTCTTTTAACTGCCATAGTTTGGTGAGTAGCCGAGCCTAAAATCACACCCGCCACAGGAGGCTAGGAGAGCTTGTTACCAACAGAGCATGCTCATTCCATCTCCTTGACCTCTAATTTTGGCTTTTAAGAAGACTAATTTTAATCTGGGGTGTAAGGTGTCTCGCACAACAACTCACAGGAATACTAGTCAACTTCATCTGCTATCAAGTGCAGTCTGCTAATCAACAAACGAGGCTCTGGCTTCCACCAACCCGCATGGGGCCAGCGTGGTGAGAAGTGGCGGAAATCCCTTATATGAACCCCTACAAAGAAAGGCTCTTGGTGCCCGGCGGTACCAAAAGCTACGCTGACTGTAACGTTGGTAGGGTACCGGAACCAGAGCAGGGCAGGGACTGATTGATGTGGAGATCTTTGGAAGAAGCCTATGTCCAGTTGTGAACGCCAATCGGCTAATGATGACGAACATACTAGACTTTAAAAATTATTAGAAGTAATAAAAACAGGCGATTACTGCAATTGGATTTCATTTTAATGCAGTTATTGTAACACTGAATTTTCTAAGAAATGACGTAGTCTTTAAGATTACTACTAAAAGCACTGCAGTCAACAGAATTGACAGCTATTCTAGATATTATGAATCTTAAATTGAAATAAATCAGTGAATATTTTGTTTATAAACAATCTTATAATTATTACTAATTGTTGCGGCAATCAGTGAAAATGTATGTGTGTATGTTATCGTGAAAGAGCGAAATCAGAGAATATCGACATTCACTCATGCAGCGCGCCCCCTCTTCGGCTTCCTGCCGTCGCGCGGGCGACGGGTTCCCTCAAACCCGTGACCCAGAGGCCATGGGCGCCACGGGAGAAAACTTCTCTCGGCTTCCCTGCGGCGGAGAGATGTTGGGCCCGCCGCTACTCGTTAACGGCCGCAGAGGATAGGGAGAACGGCGCATCGCAATACCGACACTCTTCTTCCCCCGCGGCCCAACTGCCGCCGTATCGCCTTTGTGACATCATTTAGTCGCATATGGTACTCCCTTCGCGACTCCATCTCGGCTGCAGAGAGCAGCATAAAGCCGCCCCTGTCGCTCCGGTGAGCTGCAGTTATACAATCGGTGCTCGAACCTGGAACGGCAGCTTCGGCCGACTTTTCGCCGCGGGCCGGCTTGATGGGTTCCACTTCGCTTCACCGTGTGTCAGTCCACGGTTACTACGTCCCTCCGCCACGACAAGGCGGAAACCCGTTGGGGCGTACCACACACTTAAGCTACATATGAATAAGAAGAGATTGTACATTTGTCATTTTGTCTCAAGTAAATAGAGAACAAATACCGTGGATATATGTTTAGATCTATCTTATCACAAACTGCGTTATAAGACATTATATATATATATATATATATATATATATATATTTTATTAGATAAGATTAATTTTGTTTGTTATAATGTAAATAAAAAGAACACATTTTTACTTGACTGCTGAAATTTCAGGTGTTTTATGAAATACTTCTTTGTCCTCATTTGCTCAGCGTTAAGGTTCGTTGTTCTCCAAATTGAAGCTAATTCGGTAATCAAATTTTCAATGTCTGGTTTTTTATATAACATTATCATTGTTTTAGAGGAGGCTGTGAAAAAACAAGTAATTAAGGTTATATATTTCGTTTTAAATTGAAGCACTATCTCCTAAACCTTTTTCCATACAAACGAAACAGTGCTGTAACCACCAAAGCCGCCTCTGAAAGATTTACCATTTGTTATGGGCTATGATGACTACTTTGAACTTCTACCCCTTTACCTAGACCGTCGTTAATACATTTTCATCACTTGCTAATCAACACTAAGGACGACTGGTTTAGAATTTAACTAAGAAAGGCATAATTAGTAGTAGTTTTAGTATACTCAATCACTTGCCAGAAGATTATGATGTTCAAGAACAGAAGTTAAAATCTTGATAAATAAAAAATCGTGGTACCTTGTATAAACCCTGTACATAAAGGGATCATATATGCTACTTCGAACATGTTTATATTTTCTGTAAATACTTTACTTATAAAACACCACACGGTGATGTTGTGAATCAGTGCAGACAACCCTATGCAGTACAGCTTCCATTTCTTATATGATTCATCGAAGAATTTAATGTAACATTTACTGAACAGTTTGTAACACAGAGCCCAAGGGCCGGAGAATTCCGGTGGGAACGCTCTGTGATCCATTTATACTCCAATGTTTTATCCCTTCTTCAATTAATACTACAACAAAACTGTCTGTTGGTTACATAGTTCAAAGTTTTTAAGCTGTTCCTTGCGATTAAATTTTAGAGATCAGTGTAATTTTTATTTCTTTCGTTTCCTGCAGCGATGCTGTTATTCGAAGTCGACATAGAACGAGATATACGTAAGGTCCCGAACTCTCACCTTTACGAAGACCGTCAAGTATATTAAATATGTAAATAGTATTCCTCTATTCTGTAAGGCAACTTAGCTATGTATAAGTAAGTGCTGTAGTGTCTTCCTATATATCAAAGTTCATGTGTTATAAGAAGTGATGCGGTGTTCTATTCTTCTTCTTAAAGTGCCTCTTTAGCTAGTGAAGGTTGGCGATCAGCACGTTACAGTAATTTCAGTCTTTGCTCCTGTTGGTGTTATATATGGTCTTCTAATCTCACTAAGGAATAGATGTGGACTAATTGATGAGAAGAGCAGGCGGTTCACCCGGTGGTGAGTGTAAAAAAGGGAGAGCGGTAACATAGACTCAGTTAAGATTGTCCAAATATCACCATCAACGACTTTAGTATATTAAAATTTTCATCATATTAATGGGAATGGATTAATGGAAGCTAAAATGGTTCGCTCTATGTACCTATCAACCACTACCTACCTATGTTGTCTATATCAGATAGACGTCCACTGCTAGATATAGGTCTCTCTAAAGATTCGCACATCAATCGGATAGGTATTTATATGAAAGGACTTGGACCATTTCCGGTTTGAAATGGTCCAAGTTCTCTCCTCCAAGTCCTCCAAGCTGCCCCAATTCGGGTTGGTGGGAATCGGAGCGTCTTTTGTTGATTAAAAAAGTGCACCACGAGCAGGTGAGGTTGGCTTGGATCCCGTGAGTTGTGCGGGCACCCCTACACTTCCTTTATATATGTATGTGTTAATAAACACCGAATCGATATTTACTATACTTTGATAAAATAATAAACTCATACGGAACCCCGCGACAAAAATACACATATGACAATACGCAGTAAATGCCAGCATATTATTCTGCTTTGATGCATTATAAAGACGTACGAGGGTAATTACAAACCCCGTGTCCTTTAATTTTTTTTTTAATTATAAGGTCGTGGAAAGTCTTTCCGCATATAGTATGTAGTATAAACTTGTAATTACATTTCTTTGTTTTCACTGTTTGTGTCCGGCGGGTTTTATTAACAATGAAAAGGTTACATTATAAAAGACATTTTAACACTTTTTCACTTATTTTTCATTAATTTTTCTTATGTTGAATACAGTGAATCTAATGAAGAAATTATTATACGTTATAAAATTGTATCACAATCAAAAAAGAAACTATAGCGCAAGCAGAGAAAAAAAATTATGACGTTTATTAAGCTAATACAGTGTCAATGAGGGTAGCAGTTCTTTTATATTCAACGAAGCGACGAAACGAGCAGGACATTCATCTGATGGTATCACACCTGTCCATAAAAACGTGTTTTTTTTTTAAATTAATTACTCTGACATAGTCAGAGCCTATTTTAAGCTATACTCATTCATTCTAGTTCTCACTAATATACCTCTCGCCGTGGTACTAGTAGGACTACTAGGTAGGATAGTATACACAGCACTACATAGTGCTAATCGCCTTGAGACTTAAGATGTTGAGTCTTGTTACCCCAGTAATTAAACTATTTATGGCGCCGTTCAAAACGGAACACAGTAATATTAGCTCACTACTGCTTGGCGCCAGAAATAGGAACTGTCGTGGTACTTTGTTTTTTTTTTTCTGTGGGGAAATCTCGCTGTGGTACGTACCTAGACGGTCTTCGGTAATAGAAACCTATTGAGAAATTGGTGTAAGCGTTTTCAGTCCGAGAATTTTGATAAAGATCTATCTCGCCCGGGTTGCCACGTGGCAGTTAAAGCAGACTCCATTTTTAAAAAAAGTGGAGAAAAATTATCATATCTGTGAATACGATTTACCTGAGTAATAGGAAGTTAATCATAAAACAGCGTTGATCCATTTTTAAAAATATGGGTACACGACGAACACAGCTCCACATTTGATCGTGAGACGGGCTCACTGAAAAAAACCTAATGAACCATGTTTCCATTTACATATCTTTATTAAGAGATAATTAAACAGAACTATTCCTGAAGAGATTGATAGCTGGTGGAATCATAATAGTGTTTCATGATGCGTTCTTTAACAGCTCTCTGAAGGCGGCACGTTTTGACTCTACTAACCCAGGAACAGTACTTGTCCCACGGTCATGTGTAACGTTGTTCAGTCTTATCAGATGTCGAATGTCAAAAGGGCGGGCACCGAATTGAGGTCTTATCGTGCTCGAGGAATCTCCGACGCCTGACCGGTGATCGTATAGCCATATCATGTGAGTCGATCAATGGTGGAGTCTCGTCAATGTCCTGGAATTTCGTAACCTTGATTTTGACTTCAAGTTTACGCCAGTTCACGATAGTTTTGTTCAAAGGGATCTCACCAGCGCTCTGGCCCAGCTTGATAAGATCAGACCTAAGGTTGTAGACGACCCCAATCGAATTTAAATGAAGTGGGTAATTTTTAATCAGTGAAAGGACACTTCCACCACTTAAACCGTATGTAGAGAATTCGGTTCTCGGTATTGAAAATAAGTTGCCAGATTTAACTTAAACTTTTACTTTGCAGATGGACGCCAATTAAAAAAAAATAGACGGTCTCTCTTTTTGTTTCAGATACCGCAGTGTCTGAAGACAAGTCTTCACCTTGTGGCTGTTGCCAATGTTGACATACGGAACCGAGACGTCGCCCATTACTGTCGGCTTTATTAAAAGACTCAAAATCATCCAAAAGACAATGGAGAGGATTATGCTCGGAGTTTCTCTGCGCGATCGATCAGAAATGTGGAGATCTGCAGAAGAACTAAGGTCATCGACATAGGCTAAAAGATTGCTAGACTTAAGTGGCAGTGGGCAGGGCACATTACTCGAAGGACCGACGGCCGATGGGACAGTAAGATCCTCGAATGGTGTCCGCGTACGGGTACACATAGTGTTGGAGGGCCTCCTACATGGTGGACCGATGATCTGGTGAGAATTGGATGCGAACAACGGGAAGCCGATCGATGTGGAAATCTTTGGGGGAGGCCTATGTCCAGCAGTGGACGTCTATCGACTGATGATGATGAGACGTTCTCTATGAGCTTTATGGGTATAAAAATGTGTTCATATTAGTGAAAGCCGATGTTAACTGCAGTTCTATGAAAAAATTAACTAATACCAAATCCACAATAAAAAGTATCATTAAACAGTAAATTGCAAGCAAATTATTTTGCTTTGATGTATTTTAAATAACTTGGAGGGTAATCACGTGCCGCGTAACTTATTCATATTTTTTTTAATTATAACATTTAACAATACGTTTATTGAAGGGTTGTTATGTGATTATGAACAACACAAGTTCACAAATGTGAAATAATTAGTGACTTCATGGTGGAATTATAGTTCTAATTGTTTTTGTTCATGGTATTCGCAATCTGATCACCAAACCTCAGTTTGAAGAGGGCACTTAATTATTATGATGATGCTGAGTAAATGCAACGGGAATGCATTCGCGCAGCTCGAGAGTCTGCAATGACGTATCAATTTCTTCGCAGACGAAACCGCTTGCTGAAGATGATTACAAAAAGTTTTAATATAAATAACAACATATATATCATTCAGTCATAGATTTAAAAATGAGAACATATATGATGTAATAGTGCATATATGAATGCACACTGAAATGTTTAATGATCATCATCAAAAGCTCGCGGCAGTCCACCGCTGGACATAGACCTATCTCAAGACCTATGTTATTAGTAGTTTAGTAATAGCTCAATCATCTTATTTGTTTATATACATATATATATATATATACATATATATATACATATATATATACATATATTTCTTTGATAACGCGACTAGGCGGGGTCGACGTATCGCTTGGTGGTAAGTAATACGTCTGCCCATAATAATTATACACATTGTACTCGTCGCCTAGACACATGAATAAAAGGATAATTAGCAATTTATAGTTATTAACAATTATAAATAAAAGGATATATTTATAAATAAATAATTTCATGGACACAGGAGTATAATTTTATTTAGAGAAATTAACTGTTTTCATGAATTTATTTAAACAATTAGGAAAGCAGTTGCGCAGGACCGATCGATGTGGGGATCTTTGGGGGAGGCCTGTGTCCAGCAGTGGAAGTCTGTCGTATAAACAAACCAAACTCTGTATATATAAAATTTATTGTTATGTTAAAAATTTCCACATTGTGGAAATTAAGCTGAACGTTATACACTGCAATTATAAAAAATGATTGTTGTTCATAATAAGTCTGACAAATTGAGTATAGCTCTATTATCGTACGCTGCGGCAGCAATTTTACACAATTACGGTAATCTAAAAGCGTTTTTTTTTTTTTTTACAGTTTTTTACAGTTTAAATCCAGTTAAACCCTGTTTCATTGAAATAATAAAAAAGTTATAATTTTACAATTTTTTTTTTATAAGACTTATAAATACCTACAACTATGTAAACAAAAAAAAGCATTAAATTGATTAAAAATAAACAAAACACCCCAGATCATCCCCGTCCGGCGGAGTGCCGAGCAAACTAATAGCATTGCCGTGCTGTATTTCGAGGATTATTCCTTGTGCCATGTAGTGCCGGCTCTATGGACTCGGGTGGCTTCCGTTAGTTTTTTTGGAAGTAACTCAAAAAAGTTTATGAGTACCTGGGCCCTATGACCCTAAGGTTTCCACCCTCAAACGGTTCGAATAAGAAATTCCCACTAAGGCTCATACTTGCTCCATGCAGTTAGCGTGTCTAAAGTGATTTTTCTCGTTTTCAACCCGTAATTTAAGTTAATATCTCAAGCTAAATAAAATATACTTATACGTGAAAGCCACAAAAAATATTATTTAGTCTGATTTTCAATTAATTTTAATTGATATTATCCTGAATTTGTTTCCTCGTGACTTGAGTAAACGCTTGTCACTAGGGAGAAGTACGACCAGGCTGTACTCGATACCTGAAATTTTCATACATTTCATATTAATGCTAATAGCACTAGTAAAAATTTTTTTAGGTCAATGAACTGAGTAACATAATATAGTATTAAAAACTTAAAGATAACATGTATTACACCAATTAAAGATCAGCAGTACTTGATTAAAGGAATAACAATTTATACAAAAATAACACATAAAGGAGACGATGAGTTTAGACCGGAAACAAAGGTAAAAAAAAATCTATCTATGACTGTATTTAGAATATGAATAATAATTAAAAGCAATGATTGTAATTAGTCATTTCAATTCAAGCTATCCTATATTCAAAAGTTTTTATATGGCGTGGTGTACTTGTTCATACATATACTACAAAAATACTATAACGGCGGAGAATTTACAACGTGAAGGTAGTTTCAAGAAAACTCTACCCTCATCAATACTCCGGACTCTTATATGATCTCGGAATAAGTTCAGAAGTTTCCGTAATACCAGGCGCTGATACTAATTAAGTTGTATAGGAAACAACAATTTAACAACACTGGAAGAAAAGCAGGTGGATATAATTATGAGTACATCAATAGTTTTTTTTTTCTGCAATATTTTTAAATTAACCTTTGCGAACATATTCAAGGTGACAGGCACTTGTCTCCACGACGTCAAACAGCAGGCCCGTTGTGATCTGTAAAAATAGTTAAATAAATGACTACTTTTAATAATTGCTGTAAAGCATTTCCATCACGTGTCCCCCAAGGTCCTCGGACTACAACCCACGTCACCAAAGTAGAGGTTTAAAACATCATGTTATCAGTGATAACGTAAGACATTACATTTAAGTTGGCGCAGGTGATATCTAGTTTTAATAGAATAACTATCCCTCGCTAACTTTGCCTAGCTTTACAGGCCTGTAAAGGCCAGTTCCCTTTGGGGAAGGAATTTTTTAAAATCTGTTCTTAGCTGACCTCTAAATAGCAGAAGCAATATATCTACCAAATTTTGAGTGTTTACGTCTAATTGTTTAGATCTCGTGATGAGTCAATCGATCTTTGGATATCGTCTTTATATATATATTTTATTATTCACTGTTAGTATTTCGAATAAAAAAAAGAAGTTACGAGAATACCAAGACGTTCCCTTGAAGGTATATGATACCTATTACAATGTACGTAGATAAATTTCCACATCATCATTCCAGCTCCAGCAGCCGACAAACGTCCACTGCTAGAGATCGGCCTCCCGCAAAGATCTCCGCACCGTTGTCGGAGAGACTTGAAGAGAATTGGGTCTTAGCCCATCAAGCTGGCCCAGTGCGGGTTGGTGGGTGGTCAGAGAGTCATCTATTGCTTAGCAGGGTGCATCACGTGCAGGTGAGGTTGACTTGGGCTCCGTAAGATGTTGGGCGGAACCCCTTACACCTCTGCCTGTGCTAGGTTGTAAGGGGTTCTACATCCTGTAACTTCATGAGTTATAGCGTCGTTTAAACCATAACACATTAATACTTGGAGGGAGAATCAGGGGGTAATAATCAAAGAATTTTATAAGACATATCTAAAAAAAAAATTCTATAAGAAGCTTGGTATATATATATATATACTAGATATCATACCGTGCTATTATCAAAACAACTGCCCTCTGAAACTTAACGTCACCCTTGTACCATGAACTGTTATAGGCTGCGTCGGCAACTCCCAAACTCTGTAATTAAACGGTTTTATGACCTAAACTACTAACTGTTTTTTTATATACCAACCGGACTATCACTTGATTGTAAGTGATACGTAATATATACTACACCACATTGTGCTTAACGCCTGAAACAAGATGTTGAGTCTAGTTACCCCGGATATTACACTAGCTACAGCGCCCTTCTAACTGGAACACAGTAATGTTTGGCGGTATGAATAGGCGCTTAGATGGTACCTACTTACATGGTCTCCAACAATAGAGAACTACCGTCAGTGAATGTTAAAATATATGTCTTTACATGAACTATAAACTCTTACCGGCTGAAGAGGATGTCTACTAATTTAAATACTACACGAGAATGAAATCTCTTTAATCATAATTCTGTATATATTTTTCTAGTAAATTGAATGTGAAAAAAAGCTGATGTTGGCATTAATATATTATATTAATAATCACTACTAATAAAATAATAAGGATTAATCAATGAACAGTAAATGATGAACCTCGTTCTTCAATAATTCACCGTAGTAACAAAACAGAAACAATGGTATCAACATCGCTATCACCGCTATAAAATTATTTGCTGTTTCCACGAAACCACGAGCTACCTGTGAAAGAAAAAATTTTTTTTTTATCAGTGGATGGTCAGTAATACTCCTGCTCATAACAAGGTGGCGCTTGTTAAGATGGTGTAGCACCAAGTTGCGCTCCCCGTCTTTACACATAAGATATTGCCTCGTTACTCCAGTAATTTCACTAGCTACAGCGCCCTTCAAACTGGAACACAGTAACGTTTGCACACTACTGTTTAGTGACTGCAATAGGGACCTGATATCACGTGGAAGCAGTTTGTCTCCAATGCTCAAGTCCTTGAGAGAGCTAACTGCAAACGTCGGCTGATGACAACCGTCATGCAAACAAAGGTTACATTTTTCAGACACGTTCAAAAAAGATCCATTTATGAGTTCCCAAGGTTGATCCTGGAGGGCAAAATTCTTGGAAAACGTGCGCCTGGTAGACTGCGCAAGAAATGGTTTGACGACATAAAGGAGTGGATCGGCTTAAATACCATCAGTTAAAAATAATAGGTCAGGATCGAATTGATTTTCTCAATCTGATCGCCAAACTACAGTTTGAAGAGGAATGAATAAGAGCAACGGTGGTACTTACCTGAACGGTCTCCGGCAACAGAGACCTACCATCAGCAATAAATCAAAAGCTGTGAATGGGTTTGTTGTCTGAACCCGAATGAAAAGTATGAATGAATAGTACGAAATGATTAGTTCCTATGGACCCATCACACTACCCAGAACGTCCTTCAAACACACCAATGTTTACCCATCCCAGCTTAGCCAAATGCAGAAAAATGTGGTGGCACCGTACCACATACTTCCGGGTGACGCTCCGTACATCGCTGACAATACATAGCAATATGGCAGAACCCACTGGTATCCCACTATACTTAACCAGATGACAGGGAGGGCAATAACCCTCCCCATCTCCTTCGCTATGTTACGACAAGCAGTACTTGTCGTCCTAGTTTTATTTAGTGGGTAATGAGAGCTCCCCTCCAAAAGTCAGCGAACTCCAAGGGAGCTATAACTTACTCTGACATAAGAAACTACTGACAGAACCTAGTTTTGGGTGAAGTCTTTGCATATTCAACAGTTTGAGTATCGATTGTGGTTGGTGTCTGTTACGGGAGACCATCTAGGTGCTTACCATTTCCGCTCTCTATCTGCCGCCGAACAGTAGTGTGCAAACATTACCGCGCTCCGGTTTGAAGAGCGCTGCAGCTAGCAGTGTATTCGTATAAACTACTTACTGTAAACGCGAACGCGAAGAAACAAACGATTATAGTGACGCAGAGCAAATTCATTAATATCATCCTGTTGAACACATCGTCCAGTTGCGTGCTTAACCTGCGAACCGGAAGAACGTAGAGGGTAATTCAATAAAAAATAAAAAAAGTTTTTATTTATTTCTTTTTCTATAGACAAAGAAAAGGAAACATGATTATCTTAAAATGTATGTAAGGCGAGCTGAACTCTTGCACAGTTCTCTTCCAGAAAACCTTAGCGAGGAGATTTACTATATGCGGGTAGAACTCATGTACACAACCTAATGATACAACAGACGAAATAGCAAATCACCATCATCAGACGATAGACGTCCACAGCTGGACATAGACCTCATTCAAAGATTCTAGCATCGATCCGGTACGGATTCGTATGGGGGAATTTGGGCGATTTCCCACCAGGCTGGCACAATGCGGTGTGGTGGGAGCTAGAGCCTCATTAGTTGATTAGAGGGGTGCCCCGCGAGCACGTGAGGTTCGCTCGAATCCCGTGAATTGATGTACAGGAAACCTTACCCCCTTAGTTATGTTATAATACATAAACGTTGAAATATTATGAACCACGCTTCCTTGCATAAAAATTATAATGTGCGATAGGAGTATCCTCTAATTTCGCTATTATAATATATATATATATTTTCTTCATATTGTATATATGATTATAACAAACACTGTACTAAGTTTCTATGATGATAGTTTTCACCCAAAATATGGCACATAACGACACCTGTCCCCTGCTATTCCAGCCTTTATTAAACCTTTCAATGGTCCTGTTGTAATGGCCAATAATATTTCTCATCATAGCTTTTCCAAGTAAATGGGTACAACAATGTTGATTATTATACTTACAAGATAAGCTTAATTAGCAAAATGTTGGTATGAGACAATGAGATTTCCTCTGCTTCTTCTATTAACCCGATGGAAACTAAGAATTTCCCTTCATTAAATTCCCAAAAAATTACCTTATTAAGTGTTGATGTCGCCGTACGGACTCTTTAAGAGATATTTTGCTATACTTCTCAATATCCTCTCGCTGCTCAAATGATGACTCTCGCATATCCGGTTCAATAAAAGGCGCGACGTGGACCAAATCCTCGCTCAGTAATGCAAATTCTATTGCAAGATTACCACAAAATGTTATCATTAAAAATTCCGCACCAACTAAAGCGTAAACAATTTTTAACACTGGAAGGGAAAATAAATAACACCATAATATATTTAACTGGTGGTAGGTCTGTTGTCGGAGACAGTCTAGGAAGCTACCACCACAACGCCTATTGCAGCTGACGAACAGTATGCAAACATTACTATGTTTCAAATTAAGAGGCGCTGTAGCTAGTGTTATTACTGGGGTAACGAGACTCAACATTTTAAGTCTCAGGTGATGAGCGCAATGTGGTGCAGTATATAGCTAACTAGCGCTACGTTATTATGAGCGAGCTTATCACTTACCATCAGATGAACATCCCACTCGTCTCGTATATAAAAGATATAATATATTGGATCCACTTCCTTCATCTTAGCGCGACGTATATATGTCTATCATTAGGAGGTTTTTTTTTATAGGTAATACGAAAAGTGCACTAATACTAAAATTGTGAACTAATATAAGCATACAAAATTAAGAATATTGAAAACAGAAAGTTTTCATTATAGGAAAACAGGCATAATAACTAAATAGATCTTCTGTTGTTGTAGATCATTTGATACCTACCCTTCAATATTATTTTTTGTCTTTTATTACTATTATCCAAGAGAAGATGCAATACAACTAAAAACTTACTGGAGAATGTTTGAAAGCCATAAGTTGCCAGGTATATTATCCAATTATCTGTAGGATCAAACGGAAATGTACTTCCAAACGGAAGAGTCAGTTTAAAATCTTCGCTTAAGAAGAGTCCGCGAAAAAGTACCTCGATCAACGGAGCTGTTAGGTGTAGCCAAGCTCCTAATATAATGGTCCAGTAGAATACTAGAAAAGAAGTCACACCAGGTATTAGCTTGTACCTCCAGTGATTACTGGAGCTCGGAGAAGATAAGGCCATTTTTAAAGAAACATTATTTTCTCCTATTTTAGCTTATCTACATAAATTCAAGTTTTTTCATAAATATGTATCATCCTCATAAACGTCCACTGCTGGACATAGGCTTCCTTCAAAGATCTCCATATCAATCGGTCCTATATTACTCGCATCTACAGGCACCAGTGGTCGTTATTTGAAGGGGTTGTTACGGGGGAATTTGGGGCATTTCCCACCACGCTAGCCCAATGCGGATCGGTGGGGGCCAGAGCCTCGTTTGTTAATTCTCTGAGTGTGTCACGAGCAGGTGAAGCTGGCTTGGGTCCAGTGAATTGTTGTACGATATACATATATATTATATATATGTATCGTACATTATCATAATAGACTTAAAATTTTTATAAAGTGTATAAACATATATTGCAGCTACGTTGGATTTTGGTTCAGCGCCTTTAACAACGTTTAAAAATTTTACTTTATAGAGTTAATAAAGTTAATTTTAACATAATTTGTGTTTTCATCAAGTAACAGTGTCCAAACCTTGCTCCTCAATTTAAAAAAAAACTTCGTGGCCTTCTAAATCGTTTTTCTTTTGATATGATTCATTTAGTCTTGAAAAAGTCGATAGGAAATAAAATGCTGTGGGAAATTTTATACTTAACATTTTTGTTTTGG
Organism: Ornithoptera priamus; assembly: GCA_029034505.1. Taxonomy (NCBI): domain Eukaryota; kingdom Metazoa; phylum Arthropoda; class Insecta; order Lepidoptera; family Papilionidae; genus Ornithoptera; species Ornithoptera priamus. Next base: position 1,947,590 of record JARDWD010000606.1, on the reverse strand, counting down.
TTTCGAGAGATACCCTGCTTTTAGGGAGAAGTCAGGATTATGTGAGATTAGAGAGTAAGACGCACTAAAACCCTCTCGGTGGTCTGCATCAGTGCATTCGGAGAGGCTTCGGGATCTCTTACAGAAAGCACGTCGTGTGAAAACGTCTCTGAGGAACGGCTAAACCCTCCTAGGCACCATCGCTGAGCCATACGCTGTCCCACGCAGGTTCGGCTTGTTGAGTGATAAGAGTCCTCATCCTCAAGGCCCTCGAAACTCCTAGACCCTTTTACTCAGCTTGTACGACAGGCAAGACTTACCATAGTCCTAGATTACAACAGGGCGGACAGGCTGGTGCGTCCATTACCATCGGCCTGACGTCTTCTACTAGCGGAATCATCTCTCCCTCTTTATGAGCTTATCTTATCGCAGAATATTATTTATTATTTAACGTATGTTTTATAAAAATAATGTATTTTTACTTGTGTGATGCAAAATCAGCTGTTTCGTGAGATGCTTCTTAATCCTTATCTGTTCTCTGGTAAGGTTCGCAGTCCTCCACATCGAAGCCAATTCCTTGATCAAAGTTTCAATGTCTGATTTTCTATATAACACGATCACTGCTTTCATGACAGCTGCGATAAAAAAAAATTTAAATATTGATAGAAATTAAATTGTTAATGTGGCAGAGATGCGAATGTTAAGATGGATGTGTGGTGTAACGAGGATGGATAAATTAAGAATGACTATGTTAGAGGAAATCTGAAAGTTGCTCCAGTGACAAGGAAGTTGAGGGGCAAGAGGTTAGCGTGGTACGGGCATGTTGTGCGGAGGAATGAAGGACATATAACAAAGAAAGTAATGATAATGAATGTGGATGGTTATAAGGGTAGAGAAAGGCCGAAGAAAGTGTGGATGGGTTGTTTAAAATATGACATGTGTAAGAAGAGTGTGAATTTGGATACAGCGGCTGATAGAGAGATATGGAGGAGAAGTACATACAGTGCCGACCCTACATAGCTGAGAAAGCGGCAGGAGGAAGAAGAAGAAGTTTAATTGTCTCATACTCTAGATCAATACATATTATGAGTAGCACTAAAAATGGGAATGTTCACTAGGTTAAGTGGGAGTTCAGCCCTGTAGTCTCTGGCTGGTAAGAATAGGACTAAGGTAAGCCCTGCCTGTCGTAGAAGGCAAGTAAAAGGGTCGTGGAGTAACGCGGGCCTTGAGGGTGGGGTCTCTTATCGCTCAGCAAACGAACCTGCGTTGGACAGCGTATGGCTCAGCGATGATGCTTAGGAGGGTTAGGTTCCTCCTCAGAGATGTGAAACACAAAGTGTAGAGGGGCACCGGTGCGTTCTGTAAGAGATCCCGGAGTCTTTCCGAATGCACCGATGCAGACCACCGAGAAGGTTTTAGTGAGTAAGAATCTCACACAACTCTGACTTCCCTCCAGAAGCATCTTTCGAAGATTTCTCCAGTTTACAGTAATGTCTGAACACTACTGATTTATCTAGATATGTATGTATGACAGACACGGCCCCTGTAAGATTCATTAGTTTTTTGATGTAGGGCAGAGAACTTCTAAAGATTTCACCATTTAAACTTTCATCGTTATCTCGACGTGGCTGCCTATTTTGAACGGCACTGGAAACTCCTACGCAAGGCACTATTACGCCGAAACAATAACCTACTTCCAATAAAGAATTAAAGATATCCTTGAAAGAACCGAAAAAGAATGAAAGGGGTGTCCCGCACAACAACTCTCGGTACCCAAGCTAACCTCACCTGCTCGTGTTGGGGCCTGCTAATCAACATACGACAGCCCCTAGTGTCCAGCGGTACCGAAAGCCAGTAATTTTTAGGAGAAGTCTATGTCCAGCAGTGGATGGTCTATAGACTGATGATGGAAGAACAACTTAGGTGTCCTATAGAACTATCTGATGAAGCTCAAACGATAATATTATATATATTAAAATTGTTAGTACCTTGTATTGATATATCGCATACAGAAATCATATATGCTACTTCAACAATGTTTATTTTTTCCGTAAATATTTTACTCATAAAAATCCACATGGTGATGTTGTGTATCACCACTAACAACGCTGTGCAGTACAGCCGCCACTCTTTATACTGTTTATCGAAGAGATGAATATAACATTTACTGAACAGTTTTAAACACAGCGCCCAAGGGCTGGTGAATTCGGGTGGGAACTTTTCGTATTTCATTTGGAGCCAATTTGTCGTTTTGTTGCTTCTTTAAATAACACCACAACAAAACTGTCCGTTTTATGGACGTCCAAAGTTTTCAAAGTAATTACGTGCAATTACATTTTAGAGATCTGTATCATTTTTAGTTTTTTTTTTTCACTTGCTTCACAGATGTCTACATTCCAAGTTGACATCTGTTATACACGATCCGATCCCGACGACGACGGGATCCCCATACAATATATCTCCGGATCACCGGAGATATGTATGGGGATCCCGAATTCCGGAAGACCGTAGGTAAATAATTATGTATGTATATATATATATATATATATATATAATGAAAATGGCTTTTGTTTGTTCGCTAATCACGTGAAAACTAGTGAATGTGAACACGGGAACATGACCATTTGACGCGGAATGATTTGTAGATGGTTATAGCCTATTTAGTTTTTCAATGTCATAGATTCATCATAATTTTATTTCTAATTAACTTTCATAAATATTTTCTTTTCCTATTTATGCGGTTGCTATAGTAACGCTTGCTATAGAAAGTCATTTGCCGTTGCGGTTGCTCTCAGGGAATATTTCAGGTAAATTTCAAGTCCATTTGGCTGGAAGAAGCTAGTTCAATATATTAACAATGAAGTACTACTTTATAAGATTAAATATAATAAAGTAAATCTTGTAGAAAGATGTGACTTGAGTATATAAATATATATATATATATATATATATAGTTTGGCAGCTTAATTACAACCTACTATAAATACCAATTAGTAGAGTGCTGTAGTAAAACTACTACAAGTATATTGAACTAGTTCCTTCCAGCCAACTGGACTTATATATATACAAGGATGAGTAGCTCGCTGGCCTAATGGTTAGAGCGTGCGGCCTTCAATCCGAAGGTTGCGGGTTCGAATCTCGGCATGTACCAATGTCTTTAATATTTAAGTTATGTACATTTGTGAATTTTAGTAACAACAGCGAAATACAAATGGGGAAAAAAAAAAGTCCCCAAAGATTCCCAAAAAGAGGGTTGATGTCAGGCAGGCGGCCGGTCGTAAAAAAGTTTAGCCAAAACTATTTACAACATGTTCGGTAATGAAGAACATGTTGTGCCGACCCTACATAAAGTGGGACCAGGGCAGGAGAAAGAAGAAGAAGGAAGATATACAAGGATGTTTAAGTCTTCGATTTTAGTACACTTATTACCTCCTTATGTGACTGTTTTAAGGATTAATGGATGTCTCTATTTCCGCTCCCCGTCTGGCTTGCACCGTCTAAAACCCCCACGATGTTCCAACGCGTCGCTTGATGGCGGGGGATATAGGAACGCTTACACACCATTCGCGATCCCGCCGGCGCTAGCCGCTTACGCAGCCCCACCTCGGGAGGGAGGGTTGAATTCTTCCTTTCCACTTCCTTAGGGGCACGCCGGAACAGCGGGTCCCTCCTCGACCTCCTGCTATCGCGCGGGCAACGGATTTCTCCGAACTCGTCACCCAGAAGCCATGGGAGCCAAGAGAGACAACTCTTCCTCGCTTCCTGCGGCGATCCGATGTCGGGCCCGTTGTTAGTCGCAGAGGGTACTCCCTCAAAAGTCCACCTCAGCCTGGCCGCAAAGAGCAACATAAAACCGCCTCTGCAGCTCCCGGCCGCTCCGGTGAGCTCCAATTATCCAACCGGTGTTCTAACCTGGAGCGGGCCGCCTCGGGCCAGCCCTTCACCGCGGGCCGGCCGGGTGGGTTCCTCTTCGCTTCACCGTGGGCGACCCCGCCACGCTTACTAAGCCCCTCCGCCGCGACAAGGCTACTCCTAAAAATAGACGGACCCTTGAAAGAACATAAAAGTTAAAGCTTATTGTTGGATATCAGTAAAACAAACAAAAAGCGTACGTCTTTACGAGCTTTGTAGGATATAAATATATGTTCATGCGTCACGAATAGATTTCAGTTACAGCTCTATGAAAAAATAAACTAATACCGAACCCCGCTATAAAAAGTATCACTGTACAGTAAATTGCAAGCAAATTATTTAGCTTTGATGTATTTTAAATAACTTGGAGGGTAATCACGTGCCGCGTAACTTATCCATATTTTTTTTAATTATAACATTTAACAATACGATTATTGAAGGGTTGTTATGTAATTATGAACAACACAAGTTCACAAATGTAAAATGAATACTGACTTCATGGTAGAATTATAGTTCTAAATGTTGTTGTGCATGTTGCTACGTATTAATAGGTAACCAGGCAAGTAATATTAAGCTGTGACGTGGGCAATGCTTAAGTAATTAGTGTAAGCAGTAAATGGAAGAAATGGTTTGACGACATAAAGGAGTGGACCTGGTTTAACAATCAGTACTCAAACACGGGACAATATTTTAAAAGCTAGTTAACATAGTTCACTGCATTTTGAACTCCCTCTTTATTATAACGCAACGCATCCGAAGTGCATTGCGTTTAAGTAAATCTAAAAGCTGGTCCACAAACAGCAGTCCGCTCTGTATGAGAGCAGCAATCATTTAAATGCATTTTTCTAATTTGTTTCATGCGAATAACGAAGCTGCAGCAGATTATATGCAGTGACGCAGAATGCATAAAAATATTATGACAAATAGAAACATACACTGTTGAGGTACATAATCATAAAGTCAAAATTGTTAAAGCTGCATCAGCCAAATCAAATTTTTATGAACGTGTTTGTTACGGTATCATTTATCAGCAGCTGAATGTTCCTCTCCTGTGATATTCGATTTCATTTCCAAATTAATAAATCTTTCTCCCTTCTCATACGAGTGTATAGTTGGTAAAATTAAGTGGATTAAATAAATTTAACAGCTTGTGTGTAAATTACGAGATTTATCTCTATCATACTAATTAACGCCACATTGTTAAGGGCCGGCGTAACAAATTAAATAAAATCATTGTTTACATATTTCGAAAAAATCCTTCAAACGGATTTCTTTTATATTCCATTATAATTGTCTATTTTTAATCTACATGTCGACCTCATCTGCAACCGATAGACTGAGACGGACGATGCTGTCATTGTCAAGTGTAACCTAATTTTTTTTTGTAAATTTGAAGTAAAATGTAAACATACATATCTACAATTATTGTATGAAAATGATAATACTAGCCAACGTGAGCGCGTTGGACCAGGAGGAAATGACGTTCAGGAGGAGGGCCTTGAGGGACGCTGTCGTGTGTATCGGATGGACCAAAATAGTAGGTATTGTTGTTTTTGTTATATTATAAAAATCATTAGGCATTAAAGGAAAGGAGAACCAGTTACTCAGAACATCTCAATATCTGGTTGTATCCTCAGTTGTTCTTCAGTATTAATAATATCTATTGTACCTGTTCTAACCTATATTGATACACGTATCAATATATATTGGAGGTGTCCACAGATTCATTGACTCATCACGAGATCTCCGAAACTATTACTGACAATTCGTTAGAGATATTGCATCTGCTAGTTAGAGGTCATCTAAGAATGGATTTTACAAAATTCCTTTCCAAAGAGAGTTAGGGGGAGTGACGTTCAGCAAAAGGGGCGAGGAACAACTAGTATTTTTATAAAATATTATGATTGAAATATAAATCTAAATAATCAAATTCCTGAATATGATATTTTTATTGCAAGTGCATAAATATTTGTTTAGATTATTATGCAGTGAATTGTATAGGTGACCTTTGCCTGGCAGTGCAGATCTTCAGTTCACTGATGATCGTTACTAATCAGAACCATTAAATAATTTCAGAGCTCCGTGATTTGCTACATGTTACTATTTTTCCTTTCATTCATGAACACCCATACAAAAATGGGTTACACGATACAAGTGATGACGTTGCTGCCGATTGTGCCGCAAGTTGTACTCGCGGTCCTTTTGTTTTTGGGTGCGGTCGAGGTGAGTTTGTTGGAGATGTAAACGAGCCAATGAAACCCTACGTTCTAATATAAGGGATGTTCATAACGAAGACTAAAAACCCATCGTAGTCATTGAAAATTTTTCAAATTAATCATTATTAGCCGATAGACGTCCACAACTGAACATAAGCCTCACTCAAAGATCTCCACATCGATCGGTTCTGCATTACCTGCATCCAGCACCCCTACACAGATTCCCGCCTTGTCGTGGCAGAGGGGCTCAGTAGCCTTGGCGCGACACACGGTGAAGCGAAGAGGATCCTTACCCGGCCGGCCCCAGGCTGCAGAGCCGGTTTCATACTGCCCCTTACAGCCGACGTGGAGTCGCAGAGGGAGTACCCTGTGCGACTAAGTGGTGCCGCACCGCTGATGCGGCGCCAGTGGGGCCGCGGGAGAAGGAGATTATCGGTATTGCGATGCGCCGCTCTCCTTATCCTTCGCGGCTATATAACGGGTGGCGGCGGGCCCAACGTCGTGTTGAACTCTCCCTCCCGAGGAGTGCGAAAGCGTTTCTGTAACCCCGCTGTTTGGCGACGAGATTGAACATCGTAGGGGTAAACCCCGGTGCAAGTCCGACATAACCTGTCCTTCTTCCCGCGAGGACGGGTATGCGTAGGCGTTTCCCCCACGTAAAACAAAAAAAAACCTGCATCCAGCAGCTTCTCGTGACCTTCGTTTGTAGGGATTCACATGGGGAGATTTGGACCATTTCCCACCATGCTCGCCCAATACGGGTTTGTGGGAGCCAGAGCCTTGTCTGTTGGGTGCACCACGAGCAGATAAGGTTGGCTTGAGTCTCGTGAGCAGTCGTGCGGCACTCTTACACCCTAAAAATTAACAATAACCTTTATTACAAGAGCAGTATGGTCGTTTTTATAATAATGATTAAAGAAAATGGGAAATGGGCTATTTGTAGTTTTCACTATCTAAATACAGGATATAATAATATATAACTATATGTAGGATTCTATTAGAGATATTGCTTTGAGCACCTTTTAGGAAGATATATGTTTTCTCGAACTATATGCTACTTGCTGTACTTGCACTAGCGGCTAATTTAACTTCTTGCAAAGACAAGCATATAGTACTAATATATAGGTTTTAATTAATTTTCAACACTTTCACTTTTTATATATTCAACTGTCGGTCAGTGAAAGGCTCGATAAATCTATTTAGCTATATTCGAGATCAGTCATAAGAAACGGATGCAAACAAATATTACTTTAAGTGTCGCGTAAACTTTGTTAAATTAAATAAAATACTTTTTTTTTTTAATAATACAAACAGATGTTTGGACTGTTTATTTTCTATATACATGGTTCCATTATTAAAGCGATCTCAAATGTAAATCGGATGTTTGTCAAAGTAAAGCTTTACGGGCAGAAGTAAGAAATTTATATCACTAACTGTTTAAAGTCCGTTTGTTATTGGTTTAGTTTATTCTAGACCATATCCGTGCACTGCTAAACGTAGGCTTCCGTATAAGGAAGTATCTGCCGTACTCGCTCCGTCTGAAGTGGACAGGAAACGCTGTATTATCATTATTTTTTTCAGCAACGAGTTATAGTACTTCAAATGGCGATTTGGCTGTGTATATGTATAGGAGGTTATAACGCACTGTTGGGGGTCATTGGTTTCGTGTTCTTTATAAGGACCAGCTATTTGACCATGCACTTTCTGCTGGCTATAATGTATGCGATACTTGCTGTTTCGATCTTCGGTAAGTAGAATCTAAAATATTTATATATTTTTTTTATGAACTTGATGGACTTTATATGACAATTTGCAACTTTACATTTCCGTTACAAATGCTGTAGGAGAGCTATTATGAATTTATGGAAAATTTTATATACGATTGTATACAACTGATACAGAACATAATATTAATATTCACTGTTTTTGATAATTTAAATAATCATCAACATCATCAGTCGATAGACGCCCACTGCTGGGCATAGGCCTCTCCCAAAGATCTACACATCGATCGGTATTACGCTGCCTGTGGCGCCGGCTCTTTGGGGGTAACATAAAATCCGTGTCTTACCTAAGCCATAACCAGCAAAAGGTTTCCTTCCAAATTTCAAGTATCTAGCCCCTATATCATCACCACCATCATCAGCCGATAGACGTCCACTACTAGACATAGTCCTCCACCAAAGACCTTCACATCGATCGGTTCCGCGTTGCTCGCATTCAGTGGGTTCCCGCGATTCTTACCAGATACCGGTACCCGGCGCGACGCGAGGACCTTAATGGCTCCATTTAAATAATATTGCTACCTTCTCATCATAACTGATTTTCATCGACTGGAAACGTTGAAAATTATATAGAGTATTAATATAATTATAATTTCCGACGCGGTAGTACTTGTTATCATTTTGTGGTTCCATATGATGGAGTTCTACCCTCTCGCTCATATCGAAAATCTTCCGCCACGAGGACGTTGTTGTGTTATATTCTCTTAACGTGCTTCACCATCTTTAGCCTTATCTTTACTTAATATTGTGTGAAATAAAAATCGATAGATCATCATCAATAAAAAAAATATAGATTCATTGAAGGACTTCACATGATTTTAATAGATTTACTAAAATCATTATATTTCAGCTGTTCTGTGCAACGATATCCTCATAATTCAGACGTACAAAGACACGTTGCAAGCCTCATGGCAAAATGATGACAGCGGCAGTCGTGCGTTACAAGAGTAAACGATTTACAAATTAAATGTTGTTTATGTTACACCTTTAATATATCACTGCATCCCTGCTGTTAACACAGAGTCAATATTCTGAAAAACTTTACCACCTTCAGCTCCATTGTCATCTAACATCACATAGTGATCAGCAAGTTGCTCGATAAAAAGTGTTACTTTCTACAGGTGCTTTGTACTAACGAGACTTAATATATTATGTTGCCTATCCAAGAGTGCAATGTGGTGTAGTGTATACCATCCTAACTAGCTCCACGTTGTTATGGACAGGCGTATCACTTACCATCATGCGAACGACCTACTCGTTTCGTCGTTTCATTGAATAAAGAAAATTAGAAATAATATGCAGTTTAAGGGTTCATGTACACCAACTCACGGGACGTCAATCACTTATGTAGGGATCCAATCGATGCAGGAATGTTTGGTACAGGCCTATATCCAGCAGTGGACGTCTACCGGTTAATTATGATGATGACAAAATACTATGGTGGTCTTATACAAACTAAAATTTTACTCCTATTTTTAATTTATCAAAATGAGTTTTTTTTATGTGCTTTTAACAGTAAAATAGAAGAACAGGTATTACATTATTGGATACGAGCTAGTACATTTCTCTACGTAAGACCTTCAATATGCGAAAGGTCTTCGTTTGGAAATAACCGAGCAAGAAGTGTACTGAAAACACCTAACCCATTCTCTAGAGTACTTTGTAGTAACCTTATTTACAGCAAAAAAAAAATACAAAATCCATATGTTTGTTTGTTACAGTAGTTAAAATTGAAACAGATTTTTTTTCAAATTACCTTAATAAATACTTAACCGCCTGTGTGTGCTAAGCTTTGAACTATATGCTTAAACAACGAAGCTGAGAGAGAAGCTAGGTAAAGAAGATGCTGGTCGCATGGTACGAAAAGATACAGTCCTAGCTAGAGTAATTGTAGTTTGAGGATTAATTCATCTGCCGAACCGGTCCAAGGTTCTTCCAAGGTGATGAAGCCGCAGGAAAAGTTTATACATAATAATATACCTCAAATTCAATCTAGTAATGGAAGTTGTGTGAGGCGCCTGAGCTGAAGCAATATTTTAAGAGGACGAGGTACGCGCTGCTGATTCACTATCGGGATGATATCAGATGTGAATGGCAAAGTTTTTCAGTCTCACTACAGAATACCAAACATTATTCATATTCACGACTATGTTGTTTTTTTTTTATACTACAATGTAGTATTTTTCTTATACGATTCAGTGGGAAAAAGAAATATGGCTCGCTGCTAACGTAGCCTATGATTGCCTGTAAACACCAGAGTAATACAAAGTAGTTCTAGTCTTTAAACATGAACGAGATGAATGCACGTTTCATTCTTTTCCTATCAACAAGAGTCAGAAGAATCATCGTCGAGATAGAAAAACGTGACTGTTTTATCTTTTTTTATAATCTCGCATAACTTCTTGCTCAGTAATACAAATCCATAGATATGTTTTGTTGTTGGACGAAGTTTCCACTTAACCTCATCTTCGTCATGAAACTAATATAAATTAAAACAGGAAATCGTTTATTTATCATCTGTAATTTATTGTGAGAATCGTATTTTTTTCTAAGATTCTAATTATAAGGAATTCAGTTGTAGAACGATGATTCACAGTGATTTAAACATATACAAACATTGGATGAGAAGAATGGACCATAACGCCGACTTCAATGCAATCGTAATAAACACCGGGCCCCCTTTTTTGACGGTTTTCAAATATTCATTGTTCCAAACATTACAAAGCCAAAACTTGTGTTTAAGTTGCTGCTATTAACAAAGTTCGTATTTACTTAAATTGGGGCAAACAATAAAACAGTACAACTACTTGTTTTGTGATTGCAAAGCTAGTACTATTTGTTTCGTCCGTTTCCAACTTTTATAAATTATATATACAAGCAATAAAATATATATATGTCGGAGACTTCTCGACGTTGTCGTCAGTATTAACGGAGCTTGTGAGCGTCATTAAGGTAAAGTGTGCACAGAACCATACACAAATCACTTTCTTCATATAGTTTTAATTAAGTGGGTAGGTTCTTAATAATTTTATTTAATATAAACGTAGATTTAACTAGGTAGGTAACCAACATGAGCAGCGGGTTCAAGGCACCGATCTAACTCTTCAATATGAATCACTATGCGATCCACCTCGACCGACCGCTCTCAAAGGAATGCCCCGCGCCAGCCGTGTGCGCCACACGAGAGACAAGATGGCGCCTCGACCCCACTCGAGACCGTGCTCCGCTCTCATTCATTCATTCATTCATTTCATTTATTCTTTACTTTTAAGGAAATTAATAACAATTTGCAAGGTAGAAAATAACAAAAATAAATAAAATAAAATAAGATTTTGCAAAGTATTTTGGGTGTAAACAATTGACACCTCGCTTTATACAATCCTTATTTAACCCAACCCGTCACTTCCTCTGACATATACATAAATTATAAAAAAATTAAAACATTTCATACATTATATGTGCCATTCCCGGAGATGATTTATGATCATAGAAAAAGAGATGATTGAAATTTTTAATAAGTTAATTACGAGATGAGCCCTAAAGCAATAAACTATTGGCGCATCTACATTGCACTATTGAACTTGAATACTCCCGTCAACCCGCATTGGGCCCGCGTGGTGGGAAATAGCTCAAATGCTCTCACATAAATTCCTACCCGATCGAGGTAGGAATCAAGTGAGGCCTAAGTCCAGCAGTAGATATATTAGAAGTTTCGCAAAATAGTATGATAATTAATCTTTAATTAATTATGAAAAACAGAAAACTTTGAGCAATTAATAATTTACGAAGCACAATTTTTTTTTGTTCGATTAATCGACGACACGTCCGAGACGTTCATCTGATGGTAAGTGATACAGTAGCCCCTTAGCAACGTGGTGCTAGTTAGGATGGTATACACATCACCACATTACGCTCGTCGCCTCAAGACATAAAACGTTAAGTCTCGTTATCCCAGTAATATAACTAGCTATCTATCAATCCGGAATGCAGTAATGTTTGCACACTGCTGGTTGTCGGCTGAAATAGATGCTGCGGTGGTACCTATTAAGACGGTCTCCGGAAACAGGGATCCACCACCAGTAAAACCTATACAACCAACAATTTATAATATACCGTGTTAAAGGTGTGCCATGCAACTGTGACTTAACTGGTGTTGTTACTGTTCTTGAGCTTAGCTTTACTGGTGGTAGGTCTCTGTTACCGAAGATCATCTAGGTGAGTCTCCGGTTGCAAAGGCGCTGTAGCTAGCGTAATTACTGGGGTAACAAGACTTAACATCTTATGGTCCTGAGACATGAGTGTAATGTGGTGTAGTGCATACCATCTTAACTTTTTTTTTGTTTCGGGGGAAATCTTCGAAAGATACCCTGCTTCTGGGAAGAAGAAGGAAGAAGGGGAGAAGGGTATGTGAAATTCTAACTATAACTCCCTCGATGGTCTACATCAGTGCATTCGGAAGGGCTCCGGGATCTCTTATAGAATGCACCGGTGCCCCTCTACAATTTGTGTGACTGTCTCTGAGGAGAAGCCTTACCCTCCTAGGCACCATCGCTGCACCATATGGTGTCCTACGCAGGTTTGCTTGTTGTGCGAAAAAGGCCCCCACCCTCAAGGCCCGAGAACTATTAGATCCGTTTAATCGCCTTCTACGACAGACAGAGCTTACCTTAGTCCTATTCTTACTAGCCCGAGAGGCTGGCATACCATCTTAACTAGCGCCACGTTGTTATGGGCGGGCGTATCACTTACCATCAGGCGAACGTTCCGCTCGTATCGTCGCTTAATTATATAGAAAAAAAATGAGCTACAGTAATAACTTATTCGCTATGACAATATGAAACGAAATCCTGATTGAAGGTACATTTATACTGTTGGGTATATGACAGGATTGTTGTTACATAACTTAGCTACTCCGTAGTCCTATTCTTCAATTAAAAAGTTCCAAGTTCGCCAAGTTATGATTTTTTTTCTTGTCACTTCGAAATGGCAGCGTTCTGTCAGAACGAAGTTCCATTATTGCCGAATTACAGTGATATCTGTTTGTAACTGCTGGAAGCTGCCCGTCAAGGAAATGAAAAGATGTGTTTTTGTTCACCGCTGAACTGTGAACGTCAGAGATTTATTACAAAAGCGAAAAGCGATTTAATTTTTTTTTGTTTGCTTTATTTATTATTTACTGAAAGGCAACTGTGACGAACTTAAAGCTAATAAGAATCACCTACCTGTCATCATTTTTGAAATGGTAGGAATTTTATGTGGGAGTATGAAGTGATGAAGAAATTGTAAGAGGATTTGGTGGTTCGCCTCTGTTGCCGAAGACTATCTAAGTGCGAACGCCGAACAGCAGTGTGCAAACATTACTGTGTTCCGGTTTGAACGACGTCATAGCTATTGAAATTATTGGATTAACGAGACTCAACCTCTTATGTGTCCATGTGTCCATGTGTGTCAGGCGACGAGCGCAATGTGGTGTAGTATATCATTTTAACTAGGGCCACGTTGTTATGGGCGGGCGTATCACTTACTATCAGATGAACGTTCCGCTCGTTTTGTCGGTTATTTGTATAAAAACAAGGATTCACATATATTAATGTTGGTATTATTTTACTAAAAAAAAATTGTTTTTACATAGTGTTCAATTTCGTAATAAAATCGGATAACATCAAAAATTCGTCTGTAATTAGTAGTATAAGCAATAGTTGCCTAAAAATAGGAGAAACTACCTACCGCCAAAATTTATTATTAGTAGGTTCCTCTTCCTGTTGGGGATTCATGTGATAATACAGCGAATATTATATAAAAGTATCTTATTGGCAGCAGATCTACAGGTTCCGTGAGATGTTTTAACAGAAGTGCAGGAGAGCACCGGTGCGTTGCGTAGATCCCAGGACCCCTCCTAATGCACTGAGCGAGACCACCGAGGAGGTTTTAGTAAGTAGAAGCCTCAAATAACCTTGTGAATAACAATTTTAACAAGATTTTCCTGCGATAAAAATAAAAGTGTACAGTTTGCCAATAGAGAAACATTATATATCCGGTGATAAGACAACCATATAACATGTTGTAAATATAAAACATCAATGTATGAAATTCAATTTATATATACGTACAGATGAAACAGGAAGTCGTGTGTACTGCACGTAAACAAAAGTGAGGCTGTCATGTTCAGCAGTCTGAAAATAATAAAAAATCCGATCGTTGCAGTTTAAAAGCAACCTTGTTCGTATTCACATTTTTAGTGTTTACTTTCTTTCTTACTAAATGTACACTTTAATCGGCTATGGTCATTTACATGCATCAGCTATATCCACGGAGACCTTACTTACTTACTCCTCTGGCGCAGCGGCCCAAAGTGAGACTTGGCCTCTGAAACAAGAGAGTGTCAGCGTTGTCTGTCTTGCATTGCCTTTTGCCAGTTCACTCCTTGAAGCTCGTGTAGATCGTGCATCTACGGCATCCTTCCAACGGTATCTAGGCTGGCGAACAGGTCGGCGTCCAATCGGGGTACCGAGAAACGCCTTTTTAACTCTACGATCGTCTTCCATCCTAAATGGATACCTTACTGGTTCTCTGTTGCCGGAGACCGTCTAGTTAGGTACCACTTATATCCCTCGAGAAGGAGTTCGCGGCCTCCATGCGGGCGTCGTGCGATCAATGGCTCACTATGGTGTTCCGGTTCCGTCAGGTCGTTTGGCGGGCTAAGGTTAGCAGCTTGCAGCGAAAAATAGCCATTCGTATCGCAAAAGGATATCGAACGATATCTTTTGAGGCGGCCACTATCCTAACTTGGTTCCCCCCTCTGGGCATTCTGGCGGAAATGTATACACGAATTTATACGGGTCTGCGTGCTCGTCGGGAAGGAGCCGAACCCTTGGATGTGGTGAAAGTGCACAGACATTACCGTCGCTGTACTTTGGAGGTATGGAGTAAAAGACTTGCAGAGCCGCGGAACCCACAACAGCATATAGTAAGCGCGTTTCTGCCAAACCTCGAAGCCTGGCTTAGGTCGGGCGGAGTGGCGCATGTACCTTCAGGCTGACTCAGCTACCGGACACGGATGTTTTGGTGAGTACCTGAATAGGATTAGACGCGAACCAACTACGCAATGGCAACATTGTGGCGGTGCTCTGGATTACGCTCAGCACACGCTCACAGACTGACCTACGTGAGAGTTCAAACGGCGAATCCTGGTCAAAAAAATCGGGCATGATCTGTCTTTGCCAGTAGCGATATCGGCGGCATTGGCAAAGAAAAATGTGTGGATGGCGTTGGTTTTCCTTCTGTGAAACCGTCATGGTGCAGAAGGAGTCCGCCGAACGAAATCGGGAGAGCGCCGACTCCGTTTATAAATGAGGACGTCGGGGTGATGGTAACGGGCTCCCCAGCCCCTCAGCCCTGTAGTTTCGCGCTATTAAGAATAAGACTACGGTATTTTCATGCCTGTCGTACAAGGCGACCAAAAGGGTCCTTTGGTTTCTGGGCTTTGAGGGTGGGGGCCCTCACAGCTCAATAAGGGAGCCATAGGAAGACGGAAAATGCATGGTGGTCTTGTATTTGCCGTAGCACCGCGTGGGTGCCGAGGAGCGCTTTGTTCTTTCCGTGAGATGTTTTAGCCAGAGTGCAGGGGGGCACCGTTGAGGTCCGTATAGGATGCCGCAGCCCCTCCTAATTCAAATGTCCTTCAATTTATAAGTAGAAAACCAAAATATAGGGACAAATGTCGCCCCCTCCGCCCCTAATAAATTATTATTGAGTTTAATGATTGAATTATAATTAAGACTTTAAAGCATAGCCTAATGTATACATCTTAGTTTATCTTGATGATGGATGAAAAGTTAAGATACTTTACAGAGACATAAAGAGGCTCCAGAGAGACTCTGTTAACAGAGACCTGCCGTCAGTAAAACCGCAGCCACTATTTCTGCCCGAAACAGTAGTATGCAAACATTATTGCGCTCCTGTTTGAAGGACGTTATAGATAGTAAAATTACTGGGAGACAGAACTTGTATTTCAAAGCGACGATTACAATGTGGTACTGTGTACATCATCCTAACTACCATTTATTATCGCACCACTTTATTATTGCCAAGTGTATAACTTACCATTAGGTGGACATCTTGCTCGTTTCGTAGAATAAACAAACACATATATATATGTGTATATATATATATGCCAGCAAATAATAATACTGAACACGGAGGTCCTCTCTAACGTTGTCTAAGGTTCCATTCCGGGTTTCATGAGGCGGAATTGGGATGGTTGTATGGTTTTTTTATGGACCAGTTAGACTGAGTACAAACTTTATATCGTCTAGGTGTATCGCGTACTATTTTTGGTTACACGTCAAAACAGTAGATGGCGTTGTACTAAATAACGGCCCAGAATAGTCTAATCTTGTATATGAACGAGATATGTAAAGCAATTTAAGTAAATGTAATTCGAAGGATTATTGTACTTGGTTCATATATTGCTCAAAGTTTTATTTTAATTAAGTATCGTATGTTATCCTATGCATAAAAAAGTCCAGGTAATCTAGATTAACGCACTAAGTTTACAAAAATCTTGTGTATTTGAGCACGTGGTATCATCATCACG
Organism: Ornithoptera priamus; assembly: GCA_029034505.1. Classification (NCBI taxonomy): domain Eukaryota; kingdom Metazoa; phylum Arthropoda; class Insecta; order Lepidoptera; family Papilionidae; genus Ornithoptera; species Ornithoptera priamus. The sequence continues at coordinate 1,931,103 of JARDWD010000606.1, read as the reverse complement.
TGATAGACATCTAATGCTGGACACTGGCCTCTTCCAAAAATCTCTTTATCGATCGGTCCTACGCTGCCTTGGTTCCGGCGCCTTGCCAACGTCCGTCACAGTCAGCATGGCCAGCGAGCACCAGGGGCCGTCGTTTGTAGATGAGTTTCGTTCGTCGTTTACATGGGATGGATTTGGGCCATTTCCTACCACGCTGGCCTAATGCAGGTTTGTGGGAGTCAAAGCCTCGTTATTTATTCAGCTGGCTGTTCGAGTAGGTGAGGTTTGCTTGGATCCCGTGAGTTGTACGGGACCACTTACTCCCCTCATTTGAGCACGTGATGTCTTAAAGTAAAATTAGAAGCAATCTATCTTTTAGTTTTTGTTCTTATCATAATATTTTATTGACGATGTTTAATTATTGATTTCTAAGTGATCACTTAGTATGCACCGGTGCTTTATAAAAAAATAATTTTTACGAGAGTAAGTTTTTTACTACCTATCGTATTGGTATCGATCCTTCCTTGCGATAAAAACGTTTTTTTTTTCATATACACTACTGACTATAGTAGATAAGTATGTTAAAAGATCGCTCCAGCATTGGTTGGGAGGTGAAATGTAACACGTCAGACACCATTATAGTGATGAAGATGGATGAAATTGCAAACTCCATTTCACCTCAGAAAAAAGTAGAAAATAATCTACTCATTCTACTCCCCGGCTACAGAGCGCGATTATTTGAAAGGCTTTTACAAGATAAACCTAAAAGTAAGTAGCATATTACATATTTTGTTTCAATAACCATTACAGACCTTGTGAAGGTCTCTGTTAAATATATTTATGAAAATGCGTTATTTTTTATTTAATTTACTAACATATTGCATATCTATTAAATATGTTATACCAAACAGTGGAATAAAACCTTCTTAAATGCACTCGACATTAATAATGAGGCCACAGCAATACGGTCATGCAGCCTATTTACTATAAGGCAGGTTTGAAAGAAAACGTTCTCCTTATACTCCTTCTTCATGTCTGAAGATTGACTTTTAACCCTGAAGAAACTGTACCGTCAATCTAACTGAATCACATGTGGCCACTAAGTATCTTTCTTCAACTTAAAACCCCTACACCCTTATTTTGTTTATGCAACTAAAATATGACAATCGGTTACGTCGGTGCCGTTTAACCCTTTACGCCCTCAATGGGGACCTCTTTTTTCATACAATTAAGCAATGAGATGAGCAGAATAGACCTGATGGTAAGTGATACGCCAGCCCATAACAACGTGGCGCTAGTTAGAATGGTATACACTGCACAATGCGCTCGACGCCTTAAGAAATAAGATGTTGAACCACATTACCTCAGTAATTGTACTAGCTACAACGCCCATAAAACCGGAACACAGTAATGTATAATCACTTCTGTTTCGCGGCACAAATAGGTACTGCGGTCGTACCCCACTTAGCATCCAGCAACCTACCATTTAGAAAGAATAATAAACCATATACAGTAAAATATAGGACACGGACTTCATTAGATCTTACGTTCAACATATAAATAACAACAGTTGGTAACTTTTTTTTTCACAGGGCTGTTACCTTTGCTGCGAATAAAGCCTATTTGATATAACATTGTGATTGCTTCATGGACCGTGAATTGTCGTTATTATTAAGGGGAAAAATTACTTTCTGATTTTTTTATTCATAATACACGCATAGAAAATATTAAAGGAACGCAAAAAGATTTTATAGCTTCTTTTTCATTCATCGTACGCACTGGCCATAAACAAATGGAGCCTATTAAAAAAAAGTATTTGGAATATATTTATTTTAATTTCATTTCTTTCTACATAATGACTGTATAATTTGTTTTAAATGATTTGAATAAATTTAGAGTTTAAATTAATGAACGTAGTTATCACAATCGTTCTTTATACGTATTTTTTTGTTTTTTTTATTCAGAATTTTCTAAATGTTTAAATTTATATTACGTATTAAATAAATGTAAAAGTAATATTTTTTATTATTCAACGAAGCCATGTATGGAGGGAGACTTTCACCTTATGGTAAGTGATACGCTCGTCCATAACAACGTGGCGCTTGTTATGATGTTATACACAGCAACACATGGCGCTCGTCTCCTTTAGACAAGATATTAAGTCTCGTTACCCCAGTAATTTAACAGCATTACAGCGTTCGCAATTTTAATAACATCGCTCTATAAAGTTCAACCCAATAAATTACCCACATTATTTTTCGGTGTGGGAAGTGGGACCTGTGGTGAAATCTACCCAAACAGCCTCCGTATTACGTACTTTATAATACGCATGAAACGCTTCGTAATAGAATCTACTATCCTTGAATTAGTTGCTCTTTGTATACCTAAACGTCACATACTTAAAGTAGTATACTAATATATCTGTTATACTGGCCATAGATCTCTTGTCGGAGTCCTTCTGGATGGGTGCGACAATAATGCCTACTGCAGTGAGCAAACAGTAGACATCCAAATATTACTGTGTTCCGGATTGAAGGCACTGTAGCTAGTGTATTACTGTGATAACAAAACTTAACATCTTATGTTTCATGTCTCAATGTGATGAGAGCAATTTGGTGCGGTGTACAACCTAGTAACTAGTGCCACGATGTGCATATCACTTACCATCAGGTGTGTTGTGAATTAAAAAAAAAACAGTTTAAAAACACTTGTTACTAATTGTTAAATTTACGTTGCTCTCGATACCAAGAGGTGAACGAGAAATAAATTCCTTCATCAAAGATTACTTTAAAATTCCTCCAATAAGAGCATAGTTTCTTGAATTAGGCAAGCTCGGTAAGCTGTTTTAACTTTTTGCAAATTTTCTATATTTAATAGACATGATATGAAAAAAATTCAAGATTTACAGCATCATTTGTCATGCTTTTGATAACATTGACTGTTTATATACATTGCAGGCGAAGTGAACAATGAGCGTAAGGGGTTCCGCCCAACATCTTACGGATCCCATTTCAATCTCACCTGCACGCGGTGCACCCTGCTGAATAACAGACGAAGCTCTAACCAACCACCAATTCCCACTTGGATAGCGTGGCAATCTAAAGCCCAATTCCCCTCATTGAATTCTGTGGAAATATTTGATGGTGGCCTATGTCCAATTGTAAACGTCTATCGGCTGATGATGATGAAGTGAACAAAAGCTTAGAAAATGTAAATAGCCTATGTACTCCGCTTTCAGTATTCCATGGACTTCATCAAAGCAACTTATAAAGACTATAAGGTATATACGTTAGAGCAATGCAAACAGTTTACTCTGCAGCAGTAACGGTAAATGTTTAAAGAGACTTGTCAGTTTAGATTTGCCTATAGCACAGTAATGTTTGACATCGAGCCCATTTGAAATTCTATTTGCTCTGTTTGAGGATATCTTCAAAGCCTAATGCTGTGAGGCAGTCAGTGCTTAGACTGCACTAACATTTGCACAATTCGGAATTGGTGGTAGGTGTTAGCGGGAATGTAGTAGTTACAATATCAAGGGTGATCAATGTGTGTACATAACAGTGTTCCGGTTTGAAGGACGCTGTATATTGCTTTTAGGTAATGAAGAGACGGGCAGGACGTTCATCTGATGGTATGTGATAGGCTTGCCCATAACAACTTCGCTGTAGTTAATGTCAATGTTTTCAAAAGCATAAAAAATATCAGTGCTTTATTTGGGTTATTTACCTTATATGGTAGGTCTTGTTTTTTTATAATATTATGTCCATACAAAATATGCAAAAAGCTAAAACAGCTCAACGAAGCTAAGCTAATTAAAAAAAATATGCTATTATTGGAGGGATTTTAACGTAATCTTTAATGATGGAATACATTTCTTGGTCATCTATCGCAACCAAGCGTAATGTGAATTTAAAAAAAATTTACACGAGATTTAATAGTTTTTTTTTTAATTTAACGAACCGACGAGACGAGCAAGACATTCACCTGATGTTACGTGATACGCCTGGCCAGAACAACGTGGCGCTAATATGATATATGTAAATATATACTACGCCACATTGTGTTCGCCGCCTTAGGCATAAGATGTTGAGTAGACTTACCCCAGTAATTTTACTAACTATAGCGTCCTTCAAATCGGAACACAGTTATATTTGTATACTACTGTTTGTCGGATGCAATTGAAGCTGCGGTGTAAGTTAAAAATGGATACTGCGGTGGGACCTACCTAGATTGTCACCTATCAGAGATAAATACTTAAGTAAGGTGCCTGTCTAGGCTTGCCTTAAGTAAAGCAACATTTGCTAAGTTTTACTGAAAATGTAGCCACGGCGATAGGCTAAGTTAATTTTTGGGAGGAAACCTTAATCCCCAAAGAAGAGATTTACAGTATTAAGTCTAATATTTTATTTTTATTGATCCAATGTGTTGTGTTGTACTTACCTACAGAAAATTAGCTGAACATAATTCTTAATACTTCCTCACTTCCAGAGGTAAATACGGTGAGTGCCGAGTACAAAGTGGGGGGAGGTAGGTGAAATGGGAGCGGATATACTTGTATTTCATCTCGTGCTTTGGAAATTTTATAACCACTTTACATTAAGCCCGTTGAAAATTTTAACGAGAATCTTCACTTGTATTCATAGGGATTCGTTGCTTGGAATAGTATATTGAATTCTCATTGAGAATTCATGTAATTTTTACAGGTCACCGTCATTCTTGAGGACTTTAGACCCAAACGTTTAAAGTGTAGGATATTTGGAAAAGCGTACTTAAGGAAATGATATTTCATTATCTTAATCAGATGTAGTCAGCAGACAAAATTGTGATAGCCCATTTCTTATATACGATACATAGTTAGATATTTTTTACTTTGTAGTTATATGTTTGTATTGCTTGAACAAATAAACGATTTTATCTATCTATGTATATGAAACTCATAAATAATTATATACCGACATAATTGTTATTGACTCAAAATACGGAAAATATTTGAGTAAATAACAGTTATTTACTCAATGTGTTTCCTCTCAATATTCACATGAAAGATGATACGTTGTTACCATGTTAAATACTATGAAAATTTTCTCTTATCGATAAACGTATTGAATATCCTTTAATGATAATAATTAGCGTTTTGTAAATACTCTTATATACCGTCTTAGAGAGGATTGGTGCTACAGCTTAATTTACTTTGAAGGATTTGTTATACACTAATTCAAGGATTAGCAAATTACTTGTGTGAAAAGCTATGAGATCGGAATATATCCCGTTTTGGAGAATACTAATTTGCTCTTCTACATTTTGACTCACAAAAGAAAGTTAATTCCCTTTCCCTTTTGATACTTTCCTTGATTAAAATCGTTAGGAGTAAAAAAACGACATTATTCTTCTTCTAAAGGGACCCGACTTACAACGCCTTTGTTCAATTAACGACGACCGTTGTGAGAATATTCTCGGATAACGTTTGGTAATAAATAAAAATTGATAGATCTCTGGTGTCGGGAAACGTCCAGGTTGGAACCACTGTAGCTTCCAGCCACCGTAGTTACAATATTATATTTCAATTAGAAAGACATCGTAGCTAATGAATATCCGGGTATAATGAGACTCGAGCGTCTGAAAGCGACAAGCACAATGTGGTGCAGTTTATCATCCTAACTAGTGCCATAGTGCTATAAGCTTGATAACTTAAAATAAATTGAATGTTCTGTACATCTCGTTCATCATCAACAGCCGATAGACGTCCACTGCTGGACAGAGGCCTCTCCCAAAGAACGGTCTCGATCGATCGGTCCCGCGTTGCTCACATCCAGTGGGTTCCGGTGATTTTCACCAGATCGTCGATCCACCTTGTGGGAGGCTTCCCAACACTACGTCTACTGGTAATCGGGCGCCACTCGAGGACCTTACTGCCCCATCGACAGTAAATCCTGACGATCAATGTATCCTGCCCACTGTTACTTAAGTTTAGCAATCTTTTGGACTATGTCGCTGAACTTAGTACATCTCATTATTTTATGGAATAAAACATGTTAATATATATAAAATGACAAAATTTAATAATAAAGTTTGAGGCTCATATACACGACATCCTGATATTATAATACTAGCAGGCAGCTGGAAGTTATTGGTGGTAGGTCTCGTCGGCAGGGACCGTCTAGGTCAGGTCTAAACAGTAGTGAGAAAACATTATTAGTAATTACTGGGGAAATGAGATTTAACGTATTATGTCTCAGGCGACAAGCGCAACGTACGATATGGTGGTCTAGCATCATGTTTTTATGGGCAGGCGTATTATTTACCATCAATTAAACATCACACTCGTCTCATCGCTTTAATGAATAACAAAAAGGTTATTTATATCGAAATATTATATATACTTACAAATGTTATATATTATTCCAAACGGTGAAGGAAAACATCGTGAGGAAACCTGCACATTCTTCTTCCTCCTGCCCTTTTCCCATTCTATATGGGGTCGGCACAGTATGTACTTCTCTTCCACATCTCTTTATCAGCCACCATATCTAAATTCACACTCTTCTTACACATGTCATCTTTCGCACAACCTATCCATACTTTCTTCGGTCTTCCTCTACTCTTATAACCATCCACATTTATTCTCATTATTTTCTTTGTTATGTGGTCCATACTGCAAAAGTTTTGGCTAGAGTTTTTATAGCCGGCCGCCTGCCTGACACCAACCCTCCTCGAGAAAGGAAACCTGCACATGAATAAGAATTTATTCTAAGTGTGAAGTCACCAATCTGCATTGGGCCCGCGTGGTGGCTATGGCCCCATCACTCTCATATTGAGGGTAGGCTTCTTCCCTAACAGTCGACGCGTAAGTTAGCTGTTGAAAAAAAAATATATAAATTACTTTATCGACTCTGTGTATACCGCTTTTTATAAAATACAAAATCTTTTTGAGAAATTGATTCTCCAAGGTAATTAATTACTTTAAAGTATTTAAGCTAGATCAATATCGTATCGAGGTCGAACCTTTCATAGGTCCGTTTACAATAAAGAAATTGTCCATTGTGTGAGTACGGATTATATCAACGGCCGGAAATTGTTCAAATTTAAAAGCCGCGCAAAACATCGATAAATACAAGTAATTAAAATCTACTTAACAACATGATAAAAAACCTTCTCAAGCCCAAATTTATTAACGAATATGGTAAAAGAACATCACAGTATCTTATACCCAATCTCATAAATAACCTGTCTATAGAAATCAAAAATAAAATCACACATAAATAATAGGGGATGTAAGCAGTCCCGCACAAGAACTCACGAGATCCAAGCCAACCTCGCCTGCTCCTGGCCCACCCTGATAATCAACAAACGAAGCTTTGGGTACTGCTAATCCGCGTGTGGGAAATGGTCTAAATCCCCTCTATGAACCCCTGTATACGACAGCTACTAGTGTGTATTAGAAGATCTTTGGGAGAGGCTTATGTCCAGCAGTGGACGTCTATCGGCTGATGATGATGATAACATAAAAATATTAAACGCATACGTGAATTATATTTCGAGAATATTTAATGTAAATAATATATTCATATATATATATATATATATATGTATATATATATATATACAAGTATAAGTATTGGAATTTTTTATTAATTTAGTAGTCAGTGGGCTATGATGATTTTATAATATACTATTGCATAATTGTTAAAGATTTCTATTTCACACTATGATTATTTGTGTGACAAACAGACATCATACAAATCACAGTTAAAAACTTTACTTGCATAATCTCGTATAAATAACGGAAGCGCGGGGCCGACGCGTGTGTACACTGCAGCGAGCGGGACCGCCACCTCTCTGACATTTAAGGTCCTGCAGCTGCATTAATCTTATCTTTAAATTATGTGTCATGCGAAACAGTGGCGCCGTTCGCTTTGCTATTTATGACTGTGTAATATTTAATGGCTCAGTGATCCAACGTGTACCGGCGATTTAAGGAAAGTAGGAAATCCGATTCCCGCCACTGCCACATACGCGCGGTGTTGTGTACCCTTAAACAATGTTAAATATTTTAAAAAGACAAAAAAAACTTGTCAAATAAACATAAGTATTAAAGTTAACAATGACTTGAAATTAGTATCACTTACCATCAGGTGAACGTCCCGCCCGTCTCGTAGCTTCCTTGTATACAAAAAGAAAATTTTGTTATATACTTCCTGTTGTTATGTCTCTTTGTTAAATATGAAATTAAGTTTTATTTATTTACCTAACACAACAACCATAACATATAGTGTTTTAAAACCTCTGGTAAGTATATCGAGACATAACGTTCCCGTTCACCTGGTCCACCTGCCCGTAACAACATTGGGGTAGTTGGGATGGTATCCACAGCAGCACAGAGCTGTAAGGGTTCCCGCACAAATACTCAAATTACCCAAGTCAACTTCATTTGTTCGTGGTACACTCTGCTGATCAAAAAATGAGGCTCTGGCTCCCACTAACCCATATTCAGTCAGCGTGGTGAGAAATGGCCCAAATCCCACCCACAAGAACCCTTACGAACGACGGCCCCTTGTGCCCGGCGGTACCGGCGGTCATGCTGACTGTGCCGGATATTGGCAAGGCGCCGGAACTAGAGTAGCGTAGAACCGATCAATGTGGAGATCTTTGGGGGAGGCCTATGTGTAGCAGTGGACCTCTATCGGCTGATGATGGTACAGCACCGCACTGTATGTACAAGTACACAAGCTCCTTGTGTGAAAAATTAATTATCCGCAAAATTTAGAACAAAAGTCAGAAGAAATTTTAAAATTGTATTAAATATGCGTTTACTTTACAGAGGGAACACAGAAGCTTCTAGAAAAAATTACCTAAATTCGCAAAGATTTCTTCTCCAAACAGCTTAAGGTTTGTCCTACATTTTTTATCACACGCAGAGTGGAGTGCGCGATTCGTATCTGTGTAAAATTTAAAAAACGAAAATTGGCCTCCGCTCGGAATATAGGTCGCGGAAGTTGGTCGAGACACATTTCATAATTTCCTTATGTTAATAACGCTTATTTCCAAATATCTTGCGATTTTTTTTTAAGATTATATATTTTCTCTATTCGACGAGACAGCAACGCGATCACTTGATGGTGATTAATTCACGTGTTCATAACAATGTGGAGCTAATTAGGATGATATACAATGGACCACATTTCTCTGGCCGTTAAGAGACAGAATGTATATAGATCCTAATAATTTCACCAGTTACAAACCAGAACACGGTAATGTTTGCACACTACTACTTGCCGGATGTAATAGGAGCTGCACTGGTACCTTCTAGACAGTCTTCAACAACAGACACCTACCACCAGTGAGTTACTTAGACCTTAGGTAGTTTTGTAATATAACTAACCTTTAGAAAATCTACTGGTGGTATGTCTCAGTTGCTGGAGATCGTCTAGGTTGGGTACCACCGCAGCATCTAAATGTTACTGTTTTCCGGTTTCAAGGGTGTTGTATCTAGTGTAAGTACTTGGGTGACGGGACTCAACATCTTATGTCTCACGCGACGAGCGCAATGTGGTGCAGAGCATACCATGTTAACTAGCACCACGTTGTTATGGGTGGGCGTATCACTTACCATTAGGTGAACGCGCCGCTCGTATCGTCGCTTAGTTAAAAAAGCAAGCGATGTTGAAACATATAAATAAATAAGATCGATTGAACATAGTTACTGTTGCAGTTGAATAACTACCCCTACCTGTTTTAATTTATTATTGAACCATTAATTAACTAAAGAACATTATTTAGTTCATTAGTGAAGCTACATCACAGGAGTTACGCGTTCGAAGCAGTACAGGCTTTGTTAGTTTTCGTGCTGTTGACAATATTGATGCTGCACAGAGTGATTTATGCGCCATATGTCTAATTTATGAATATTGAAGACGCCTTATGTTTAAGCAATACATTACTGAATTACTGCTGCCTCAGCAACGCAACTTACTGCAACTATTACTGGTGGTAAGTCTCTGTTGTCAAAGACCATCTTGGCAGGTACCACCGCAGCGCCTATTCTTGCCGCCAAACAATAATGTGTTCCAGTTTGAATAGCACTGTACCTAGTGGAATTACTGGGTTAACGAGACTCAACATCTCATATCTAAAGGGGACGAGGGCAATTTAGTACAATGTATGTGATTCTCACTAGCACCGCGTTGTTATGGGCGGGCGTATCACTTACCATCAGGTGAATTTTTCGTTTATCAGATCGCTTAATTTAATAAAAAAAAGTGAAGATCTGAAAATAATTGGACTTTTTCGCACCCGCATGACTTGTTGCTACGTTCTAGTTGTCAACATATACCAAAGAGTTGAAAATATTTCCATATATATATTTTTTATACAATTAAACCATGAGTCGAGCGGGACGTTTACCAGATGGTAAATGATACGCCTGCCCATTAACACGTGGGGATAGTTACACTGATATTTACTGCACCACATTGTGTTTGTTGCTTTGAGACTTAAGGTGTTGAGTTTCATTACCTCAGTAATTACACCAACTGCAGCCCCTTCAAACCGGAACACATTAATGTTTCCACAGTACTGTTTTTTGCCAGAAGCAGGCGCTACGGTGGTTCGCACATAGACGGTTTCCGGCAACAAACACTTACCACCAATAAGATCTACTTGTACTAGTAAGAAAAGATTACTCTCGTCTTTTAGATGGTGATCTGGAGTAAAATATCCTCTTCATTTTTCGTAACATTGAAGAAGTTTAACATTTACCGTAGTTTGGGGGTGGTCAGTAACTTATAATTGATCAAATTAAAAACAAATTCAGATCCAATCAACGTTCCGGCCGCATTCGATTTAACCCTTTGTGCCTCTAAAATGTTCCAAATAGAATTTCAACTGTCGAATTACACGAGCGCCATTTTAATCACACCCCAATCGCCTGATTGAATCAGGGATTTATGGACACGCTACACAAAATGTAACACCCTTAACGCATCCGATTTAACAACTAGACTTTAACTAGAAAATTTAATCTCATTACAAGATATATACAGATTTCTTGCTATGCACCAAATTAATTAAATGAGGAATGTCTCTGGTCCGATTCCTAGGCCACGTGGTTAAGTTTGGATACCGGAAGTGTTATCGGTTTCTATTTATTGTTCGATGAAGCGAAGAGTCGAGCAACCCCTTCACCTGATCGTAAGTGCTTGCCCATAACAATGTAGCGCTAGTTAGGAAAATATAATATATTGGAGAACATTGCGCTCATCACCTTGAGACATTAAATGTTAAGTTTTATTACTCCAGTAATTTCACTAACTACAACACCCATCAAACCGGAACACCGTAATGTTTGCACACTGTCTGGTGGCAGAACTAGGCTCTGTGGTGATACCTACCTAGAAGGTCTTCAACGTTTATGAGATCCGGACGAATATGCTTCACTATGTCCATCCTCGCTGTTAAGAGTTATGATGCTGTGTTTTTTTTTATTTTGGTGTAGTTTTCGTGTAAAGTATTGTTAGAAAATGATCGATTGTAAAATAAAGTATAATACGAGCCAATGTTACATACTGCTGACGTTAGTTCTTTTGTTAAACTAACTTCACGAGATGCGGCGCAATATTCCTCCCACGAGTTTATTGCCGGGAAATATAAATTCAGTGGGGGTGCATTCACCCTTAGTTTACGATCTTAGGAACCTAACATTTCACTGGTAGCTAGCGGCTTATATTTTTTGTACCTATATTTGCTATCACAATTACTATATCGTGGGAGGGAGAGAGAGAGGAGATGAGCGTGAATGATGGTTAGTGATCTCTCGGGTCCTTTTTATCATCGACATTATTCGCAAATAAATATTCTGTGCTGTGCGTTTCTTTTATGGTATTTTGATGAAGTAGAAAACATTTATAAATTACGAAAAGAGTGTTTTCACATAATCGTTAGACATTTGTTTGATAATGATGTGAATATATTTATTTCATCAGTTCTTCCAGGGACATGTTATCTTTTCGCTTTGATCTTCGTCGTCATCCCTGATTATATGTGGAACGCCAGCCGGAACAGAAAAAGACACCATAACACTATGTAATTATGAGCATTACAAGATATATAGTAGGTTATATTATTAATATCATAATACTGTGGATAATTTATTAAGAAAGTGGAATACTTCGTATCGAAGGAAATGAATAATTTATCTATTCTCTTATAAAAACGTAGTCCGACAAGCTGTAGAAAAACTGTAGACAAGAAAATATGTAATGTAAATAAATGTAAATAAAAAAACAACCGATGTTGAACTATCAGTTTTTACAGTTTTTTTTACATTTTATAAATTTGATTGTTGTGGGGATGTTACAGCTTAAGTTGGCGGGAAACAACTGGTATTAATATATACGTTTCACGGGTTCACATCTTACCGCAATCTAAATTGACACTATATACACATATTCCTAAATACTCTGAATCTTATTTATTTATTTATGTTTTAGATTACTATGGAATGTGTAGGCAATGGAGCTGTTACATAGTGCTTTGTAACATTGCGTATACCGTGAGTTAATGGTTTTCGAAAATTTATGAGAATCCAATGTGTGGCTTTGAGTGTTTCGTCCGTCAACGCTTAATAGAATTTCGGATGGGCCGGGTCCGGGTCGGTAAACTGATTGTAAAACGTTTTTAATTAGCACTTAATTCCCTTCATTATTTAGACATTTCCCCATCGTGCAATAGATGTGTCCAATTCGATTCTAGCGCCTCTTATACAGATACAATATATGAGATGTTCATATACGAAGAGACTCATAACGATATCTCTTGAACCGTAAGACCTAGAGACTTGAAATTTAGTAGAAATATTCATGGGAGCCAAGAGAGAAAACTCACGGCTCCCTGCGGCGGATCCGATGTTGGGCCCTCCGTCACCCGTTAAACGGTCGCGGAGGATAGGGAGTACGGCGCATCGTTATATCGACACTCCTTTTCCCCCGCGGCCTCACCGCCGCCGCATCGCCAGTGCGACACCGGTTAGTCGCAGAGGGTACTCCCTCCACCACTCCATCTCGGCTGCAAGGGGCAGTATAAAACCACTCCTGCAGCCTGGCCGCAAAGAGCAGCATCAAGCCGTTCCTGTAGCCCGCGGCTGCTCCGGTGGGCTCCAGTTATCCAAGCGGTATTCTAACCTGAAGCGACCGCCTCGGGCCGGCCCTTCGCTGCAGGCGGGCTAGGTAAGTTCCTCTTGGCTTCACCGTGGGCATTCCCGTCATCGTTACTGCGCCCCTCCGCCACGACAAGGCGGTAAACTGTTGGGGGGTTTGTGAGGGTGATACGGCAAGTAAAGCTGGAACGGAACAGCTAGTTATTTATATGCTAATGTGTATTAATAGTCATCTGCAAATTTTTATTATTAACAAAATTCTGTTTATGAATATTTCTTGAATACATACCTTTAATAAATATATAAAATTATTCACCTAGCTTATGCCCTAATATCGTAAAATATTTATGTAAAAATTTCCTTTTTACACAACAGAATGTATGCAAGGAGACGAACACAATGTGCACCGGACGACGATACATTGAAATTGACTTCCGGTGTCAGCCCACGATATATAAAAACCTTGTGGATATATTAAAAAGCAGGCAGAAATTTTACTTTACGTTAAGTTATTCGCCTACTCATATTAACGAATCTCTCGTTAGATCTCAGCCTCATGTTTGTACAGCATCAACACTGTAGTCATCGCCTTGAGACGTGAATTATTAATGTCTGTTACCCTGGAAACTTGTCCAGTAAGTATCAAAACTAAATGAAGCACACACACCTACACACCTCTGTTCAGGCGTCAGATATAGACGCTACGGTGGTTTGGTACCCAGGAGGTCTCCTGTGGGAAAGACTAATTTATCTCAACAAGTGCGCGAAGGAATTGTTATCGTTTATTCATAGCGGTTATTCAAGTTTATGCATACCTTAGTGGAATCAATTACACCACAACCCCCGCGACGGTTCTAACAGATTATTGAAATACACTATATAATCATTTATGAAATCTCTTGTTGTAATAAGTTTTTTTTTTATTATTTTGTAAAAATTGTTTAGGTAATACAAAATGTATTGAACAGAAAGCAACCCCATTTATAAAGATAAGGATATAAAAGATTCTATCGGTAATGTTTGTTCAATTTATTCAGCTGAACTTGTGGATTGACTGTTTCGTGGTAACGAGGGTAATGAAGTACCATAGAGGATCGGAATAATATGTGTAATGAAATACACACTGGTGTATACATAACACAAGATGAACGTTCTGTTCGTATCGTTGTTTTACCGTATACGAATATAGTTATATATAGTATACAAGATATATAAAGTGAGGTGGTGCATCGCCATCAGATGCTAGCTCACGAAACTGGTAAAACCACTTTGATTTCGAAGGTTTGCGACCTAGTACATAATTATAACAGCTAATTTTTAACATTTATATATAGAGGATATTTAAAACTATTAGACTCAAAATTTGTTAGAGATATTACTTCTGCCATTTAGAGATCAGTTAAGAATTCATTTTACGAAATTATTTTCTCAAGGGGAGCAGCGGGAGTTAATAACGGAAAGGGGGTGCGTGGGAGTGAATATTTCTGACTAATTTCATATCTAATTTAGTATTGGGAACAGTACAGCGAGCGGGTAACAACTAGTTTTTGTACAAGTCAATGTAAGAAGCAAATGAAGGAAGATATAGGTAACCTTGCGTAAGGGTTGGTATTTGTGTATATGTTATGTCGACGGTTTTATTCAAGCGATATATATATGTGTCGTTTAAAAGCTCCTTGGTCGTGTTGAAGTCACGAGTTTATCGAGCTATGCGATCGTTAACAATATAAAATGATTACGTACTTAAATGGATTGCCCATTGCAACGCTGCGTCGGTAAGGCTTTTAATAAAATTGGGAGCAGCGGTCTGCAGCATGCGACGCTATTAATATTTCGAAGCCCACTCCGCCCGAAAGGTTTTTTTCAGATATGTAACTACACTGCACTAAAATTTATACATTTATAATACAGACTCATCTCTATATTACTATACATACTTTCATTACGGATAACACAATAACACAACGGATACAGCAACTATGACTAGTTAGAGAGGTGTAAGAGTTAGCCACACAACAACTCACGGAACTCATGTTATCTCCAACTGCTCGTGGTGCACCATGCTAATCAACAAATGAGGCTCTGGTTCCTACCAACCCGTATTGTGCCAGCGTGGTGGGACATAACCCAAATCCCCCAATGAACTCCTACAAACGACGGCTTCTAGTGCCCGGCAATGCGAGCAGCGCAGGACCGATCATTGTGAGATCCTTACAACAGGCCTATGTCCAGCAGTCGACGTCTATCAGCTGATGATGATGACTAGTTATTATACAATTTACTGGTGGTAGGTTTCTGATGCCGCGAGACTACTGCAGCGCCTATTGCAGCCGACAAACATTATTGTGCAAACAGTACTGTATTCCGATTCAACAGGAGATGTAGCTATTAAATTTACTGAGGTAATCAGACTAAACATCTTATGACTTTTAGAGACGAGCACAATGTGGTGCTGTGTATATCATCCTAACTAGCACCATGTTGTTATGGGTAGGCGTATAATTTACCATTAGGTGAACGTCCTGCTCGTCCTGTCATTTTTAATAAAATAAAACTAAAAGGTAAGTATCTATATTTATTATTAAAAACTTTAATCAAATAACTGTAAAATAACAAAGTAATGAAATGACTGATGAACGATTATTTGTGTTGATGTGAAAATTATAACTAGTTAATAAATCACGGTGCTAATAATATTACATATACTACTTTGCGGTTAATATTAATGTTATGTGTTATAGTAACAGGGATAAGAATAATTTAGTATTGTATATAAACAACATTGATATATATGTATATAAAAACTACTGAATTCAAGCATGTTATATACCGACAAAAGGACATTACGGTTCTTGCCTTTTTTTATTCTACGAAGCAACGGGACTAGCAAGACGTTCACTTGATGGTAAGTGATACGCTTGCTCATAACAATGTAGCACTATTTAGGATATTAAACACATCAATAAATTGCGTCCGTCGCTATGAAGTATAAAATGTTAAGTCTAGTTACCCCAGTAATTACACTAGCTACACTGCTTTTCAAACTGGGACACAGTAATGCTTGCAGAGTATTGTTTGTCACCTGCAATAGGCGCTGCGGTTGTACCTACCGAGGTGGTTAGACCTACCACCAGAAAGCCTTCATCTTCTTCAAAAATTTTACAATAGTAGTATCGGCATTTATATAGTCAGCGCATGAATATTCTTGTTAAAAGTACTTTTAGCGGAATTAATACTTGTGATATTAATAATAATTTTTAATATGAAGAATCATGTTTTTTTTCTTTTAAGGAGGCTTTGTTTTGAACGAAAAAAGCCCTCAAAGCGATGCCTGAGCTTCTACAGTGAAGTGTGTATAAAATTCGTGCGAATTTAACAAGATCTGCTATGAAATTCCTTTCGAATGAAAGCTTTCGAGGCAAGCCTCTGGAGCATGCCAGGGTAAATTATTGCTTTGAAACACAAACACACGAATTTTGGTATTTAGGTCACCAACTAGAATAACTTTTTAAAAAAATTATACACATGTTTCTACTATTTAAAACCAATGATAACGGGATGGTTATAAATTTGAATATTTTTTTATACGATGAAGCGATGAGACGACCGGGATTTTCATTTGATGGTAAGTGATACGCCCGCTCATAACAACGTGGCACTAGTTTACACACTGCACCATATCCCGCTCGTCGCTTTGAGATATAAGGGGTTGAATCTCGTTACCCCCCCCCCCCCCATGTTTGTCAGCTGTAATAGGAGCGCGGTGCTACCTAGACGATCTCTGGCAACAGAAACCTACCGCCAATGAACCCTTTTTCTCCTATTATTTATAACATGCAATTGTCATTATTTTAAGATTTGGCGGGAACATTTTCATGTTATACGTGCATCGTCTTCTGAATCCACTGCAAATCATGATGTCTTATATCAATTTACATTTTGAACAGGGCGTCTCGAAGGCGCGCGTGTCGCGTGTGTCGCTACAGAAGGCGCGCGCCTTGGGAATCCATTCACGATTTTAACTTCTGTCACTGACGAGACTGTCTGTCTCTGAACTCCTTTGAAGGTGTGAATCACGTAACGAAATTGTTTACGCGCATCTCTTATTCACGACTCGGAGACGCAGTGATGAAACGACTGCGGCGAAATGAATAGGCGCCAATTTTTTACGAAAGGGTAACTGCGAGATTTTTATATCTTTCACAACTTCTGTCATGGAAACAACAATTACATAGTGGTGGCCTGATAATGAGTGTTGCCAGATAGGATCTCCATCGATGGATGACTTATCACCAATTGTGATCAATACAAGTAAATGGGGTTTATGCGTAGCTGTGAGAACATATTATGTATCATCGAGCATCGAATAGCAGCCTAATGCCTAAAATATAATCATTTACATTTCCTGGTGCTTGTTAAAGAAAATAAGTAAAAATAAATAATAAAAGAATACCTCGCTTTTGGGATGAAGACAAGGTTATGTGGGGCTTCTGCCCATTAAAACTCACTTGGTGGTCTTCCACAGTGCATTAGGAAGGGCTCCGGGATCTTCTACGGCATGCAACGGTGCCCCCTGTACTCTGGTTAAAACATCCCACGGAAAGGCAAGGCCCTCCTTAGCACCCACGATATGTTACGGAAAATATAAGACCACCATGCATTTACTGTCCTCCTAAGACTCGCATATTGAGTTCTGAGGGCCCCCACTCTCAAAGCCCACGAACCAAAGACGTAGTGACTTAAGTCTAATATGACAGAGGCGAAGGGGTACGTCATTTATTCATCGCTTCTCATCCTCATGGTTCGGTAATGAAAACTGGTGAAAATATGAGCAGTATTTTACCTTTGGTGTATATTCTCAACATTACTGAGTGGGTAAACTGAGCTTGTAAATATGAATCACAATAAAATGTTCGATTGCCAAGTAAACCGGGCCGCTTGACATCTGAATTGCCAACTAACCGGTGTAAAGTACGCATCGCAAGTACTCCGCGATCATAAAGCCTGAATGTACTTGAATTCAATGTTTGACTTACATTTTTTTTTTCGATTTTGTGTTTTTGAACTGCATCCTAAGAAGACGACTGTTGTAGGTTTATAACATTAATACTGGTGTTTCTGTTATAAGCGAATCGTTTGTTATTCGTGAACCTTTTGGGATACATGCTCCGAGATACGAAACCTTAACTGATCAATACAACAAGTACAAACTCATTAAATCATATGTTCATGAAATCTAAATAAATTATCACATTGTTTCTAAGAAAACGATAAACGATAAAAATAAATCAGTCCACTTTCTAAATAATTGTACGTTAACAGAGAAACGTCTAGTCGTCGGTATAAACTTTTTATGAATGTAAAAAAGTACTTAATCTGCAGTCTGAAAGTCCTTTGAAGATTAAACGATCTCCACTCCGACTTGGTTCTCTTGCCGCTATCTCGTTTATTTATAATCTACCCCGTCACAAGTAAAGGAAGGTATAAAGAGAAATGAAAGTATTACAAACAGCTACTGCATTATCTAGGTTCTCACAGTTTTTTAGTACGAAAATTGTTTTCGTTAATAAATATTTTGTTATCATATTTCATTATCTTCTTTATGTCGTTTAGGTAGGTGCAAATATTACTGGGTTCCAGTTTGAAAGGCGCTGTAGTTAGTGAAATTACTGAGGTAGCGAAATTAACATCAATTATCCCAAGGTGACGAGCACAATGTGGTATATACCATTCTATATATCTCCACGTTGTTATGGGCAGGCGTATCACTTACCATTAGGAGAACGTCTAGCTGGTCCTGTTACAAGAATGATCGGGATCGAATGTAGTACTGGAATATTCGAGAGCTACGTGTCGTGAGATGTCCGGTGGTGAGTTTACAATAAACAAGGACCCATCGTTAATGATTAATCGGTACTGCATCAGAAAAACGAGTTCTCCAGAAATTTCTAGAATGGTAGACGGATGATGTGTATAGGTGTTTAGCGAGCGATGTTTCATTATCGTTCTGAACTAACTATTAATGACTTGGACTTGTGAAGAGGTTACTTCTGTTCTGTTTCTGATGATATTAAGCGCTTGAAAGTCATATTGACTCTTACAGCTTATCTGGTACAAGGCTCGTGGATCCACGGCCTGTTTTTTTTTTAAAAAAGTGTACTACTTGGAGTTGTAGTTATCCGACCGTGTCCTGCATTTTTTATTTCTGGCGAATCTACTCGGTCGTCTAAGACGGGCTCTGGTTCCTTCTCCGGTATCGGAAACTGGGCTGTGACGACTACCCCTGTTCGAGGGTGTGCTCTGTGCATGTGATGAGTGTGTAGCTGTAGTGTCGCTTCTAAAGAGAGGGCGGAGTGATGTTGAGATTCGGAATGTGTTGGTCGTGTCCGAAGTTGAAGAACCTATTTAATTTGACTTTTGTTGTTATGGAAGAATAAACGTTCTCATCTCGTTTTACCGTTTTATTAGTGCAAATCGAAGACAGCGAGTAATTATAAATAAAATAAATTAATTTCCAAGTGGTTTTGAACTAAGCGATGTGTTATGAGTCAGTTCCCTTATGTTACCTAATTGTTTACTCTCCCAGTGTTTATGAGGCGCGAATTAATTTACAAATTAAGATTCGCGTTGAAATGGAAGTGAACTGGGGAGATTAAATATTTATATATGGCTTACGTTATTAACAAGCGCCGAGATGAAATTGAACTTCAGACAATTTAAATATTTTACAGCAGTAAATATCTTACTCTTAAATGAAATAACTTTATCGTGCGTAACACTGTCTTTAGTGTAAATGGTGAGTGATATAAAAGTTTAACCAAGCAGGCTACGAAACTATATCATAATCACATTCACAAGGGTGGTGGTGATTATATTTTTTTTTATTCAGCGAAACGACGAGACGAACAGTACGTGTACCTGATGGTAAATAATACGCTTGATCATAATGAAGTGGCGGTCGTTAGGATAGTATACACATCACCACAGTGTGTCGCCTTGAAACATAAGATGTTGTCTCGTTACCTTAGTAACATCACAAGTTACAACTCTCTTCAATCCAGAATACCGTAATGTGTTTATTCTCTACATTTAACGTTAATTTCAAGTTGAGTTAAGTGATTATAAGGTTGATTGTGAAGTATATTCACTCCGAGTATTTTGCTTGTTATATGTTGACAACCGAACACACAACTATGAAGGTGACAGGTTTATATGAGAGTGGTAAAAAAACTCTAATACTAATCAAACTCAACAATATGTGGTCTGAAATTCGAACCAGAGATTTCGGTTTAACAAGACCAGTAGTTGTTGCCCCATGGAGTCAGCTACTGTACTTCTTCACTTGTAACATTGGGGCAGTTAACTGTTTTTCTCTTACTTTCGCGAAGTTCATTGATAACATATTTAAGATATTAAGTTTTATTGATTTTTTACTTTATGTAAATAAAAGCTTAACAATATGTAATCATCATCATCATCATCATTATAAAGTGCCTTTTTTGAACTGAAGTTTATTACAAAAATGTAATAGCTACTTCTAAATTAAAATCAGGATATAAACTGGACAGGAAAATCCTTGATCTTAGCTATTTAGGCTACCTCATTATTTAAATGTCCCTATTTTTGGTGGGGGTTAAAAAGATTAAGGTTAGGATTATTTATTCCCCTTTAAAAATAACGAACTATAACAAATGGCGATAAGGAGGAGGATGTGATCTGGCGTTAAAGTCAAGAAAAACAAAAATCGTGGAACGAGATATGTTTACATCTGTTTCTATTTTCAACGGACAAACAGCGTTATCGATATATTTCCGGTTGTGTGCCGTATATTCATTCTTCTTGACACGCTGTGATAAATGGTCATTGTCCAGCACAACATCTTCAACTTTATTATCATCATCATAAGGTGCAGAGTTTAAAGATATGGACCATAGTATCCGAGTCCCAGGTGGTACACCCAAGCAAAAATTGTAGTGTAATAATCGGAATGCTGTATCCGATTCAGGAATAAGTTTTATTTGAGCATATTTAAATCAGCCGTGTTATGTGAGGCAGCAGTGTAATGTGAGACAATTGCAATAAATAAATAAAATAATCAAACAGACGTGTATTAATTCAAAATAGTTTAATTTTTCCAATCATTATGCTCTTAAGCGCGTTATACGTTTGAAGGGAGGGAATTATTCTACTACGTTCCAGCTTATCAACAATAACAAAGGCATCAAACCCCTTAAACTAATATTATCGCACTTCTAGTAAAACATTTAATAGACACTTTCTTTTAAAACAAATTAGACTTCATATATTTATAAAACAGCAAAAAGAAAAATAATATTCACACACCATCTAGTCGAATATCCGATGTCTAAGGCAACTCCCAGTCAACTTCGTCGACGTATTTTTCTTTCTCCTTTAGCGGCACGAACAACGATATTTGAGCTAATAATCCTGAAACAATGGCACAATCATGAAACCGTCGCACACACACATTTGTCTTTAAGCACGCATCAAGTCACGTCGAACACTTTTTTTATACAGCGAAGCGAGAAGAAGAGAGAGACATCCTGATGGCGCACGGTATACACAGCATCACATTGTTCTCGTCGCCTAACACATACGTTAAATCCCCTTACCCCAGTAATTTTTCTAGCTACAACACCTTTTAAACCGGAATACAGTAATGTTTGCATACTACTATCGGCTGCAACAGGCGCTGTCGTAGTGCCTACCTGAACGCTCAACGAAGACCTACCACCAGTGAAATATATAATGAATATTAAACCGCATCAGCTATTACCACCATGGAAGAAATCTAGATTTAGGTAGTATAATATAATGCCAATTATAATATTATATAAAGCATTTATATGGAAAGGTCTTTAAAATTATATACACCAATGAAAGAGACCATGACACCGACAAGTGCTGAAATGGCGACTCCGCACAGAAAACCGCAACCCTCGCAGATCACCCCACTAGGTGGACAGATGACATAAATATAATTGCTGGGAACCACTGGATTTAATCAGCATGAGACGGTGCTTTGTGAGCAAGAGACCTATGTCCAGCAGTGGGCGTTCATCGGTTGAAATAATGATGATGATATACACCAATAATATGAGTTTGAGTAGTTATCAGATAAACTAGTTTATACATCGAATTAAATCATAACTGTTGAAAATAATAAGGGCTAAGTTACGATGGCCTACAAGATGTTTTAAAGTATCCTTGACCTCTCAACTATCGATCCTTAACGTAGTACTCCAAGAAAGATCCAACAGTAGAGGATGTATTTGAAGGAATTACGATAAATTTTGATCATAATAGTAGTTCATATCGATGCTGTATGGGATATGAATTTGAAATTACAGATTTTACTGGTGGTAGGTCTCTGTTGCCGGAGACCGTCTAGGTAGGTAATCACAGCACCTATTTCTGCCCCCAAACAGCAGTTTGTAAACTTTACTGTGTTCCGGTTTGAGGGGCGCTGTAGCTAGTGTTACTGGGGTAACGAGACAACATCTTACATCTCAAGGCGTTGAGCTCAATGTGGTGCAGTGTATACCATTCTATCTAGCGTCATATTATGTGCAAGCGTATCACTTACCATCAGGTAAACGTCTCGCTCGTATCGTCGTTTAATAGAATGAAAAACAGATGATTAACATTTTTTTTATAAAGCTTTTTATAGCAGTATAAAAACCACTCATTTCCTCACTGAAGCTTCTATTACATGTCTTAAAACCACGAGGATGATAATAAAATTGTTTTTTTTTTAAATACCTGCTTAAAGTTATAATTATATGTACGGCAACAGTAGCAAGATTCATGAACTGTATAGTGTATGAATCTTTAGGAAACTATAAGATGAGTTGAGCTAATCTCTTGTATTATCACTTTAAATTTTCATTTATTCTGTATTATTAAATTATTCATTGAGGTATTTTTTTAAGCTAATTATTTTGTATAATACAGTGTGAACTTCCTTACATCTATAATTATAAATAGTTAATTATATAGATATACAATTTTCATTTTCATACTGACACGTGGCCTCTTACTATCGGCATTATAAAAAAGCTCATTTACTGAAAGGGCAATGGTGAGGGCTATGCTCGGAGTTTCTCTGCACGATCGAATCAGAAATGTGGAGATCCGTAGTAGAACTAACGTCATCGATATAGCCCAAAATATTGCTAGACTTAAAGGGGACAGGGCACAGGGTAGTATTGGGACGCTTCCCACAAAATGGACCGATGATTTGTTGAGAATCGCGGGAACCCACTGAATGCGAGCAACGAGGGACCGATCGATGTGGAGATATTTGTGGGAGGCCTATGTCCAGCACTGGACGTCTATCGGCTGATGAAGACAATTTTCATAAAGAGAAGCATAATTAAGATAACACTTTTTTTGTATCTTAGATAGTGTAGGCTCCTATTAAAAATATCATCGAGCTCCGTACATCTTCTAGTGTACCATTTTGAACAATATATGCAGCAAATTTGAAAAGTACCTGTAATAACACCTCCAACGATAGCAACAACCAAAGTAGCAATCAACGCTTCAAGCTGTGATAAAGCTTGTCCGGACGAGCTCCTGACATCTGTGCCGTTCTGAAAACAGGTTGTATTAAAAAAAAAAACTTTATAATAACTAACAAAACGAACCGCCCATTAATAAGAAGAGCAATACGAAAGACTCGATTAAATAACGATAGGATCACTCGATATCCACAGCATTCATTTAGAAAAGGAGTTCTTTTGATTTGTATCCTGTTCCATGTACTCTAAAATATATATACAACAAAAGAATTTTTATTGCTACATTAGTATCTCTATTCGACTACAGTTAATCAATAATCTATATAACTGTATATAGGATATATCCAAAGATTCATTGACACAAGATTTCCGAAACTATTACATCCAAACTGTCTGCCATTTAGAGGTCAGCTTCTCAACCATATATTATAAAATTAAGGGAGCATTAGTATATATAATATTTTCATTAGATTTTACTAATTAATTAGTTGCTATAAGGTGAATTTTGAAATTGCAATCAGTTACAAGTAGACCAAGGAACGAGAGCATTCAAATATTTTCCATATTTTGGCGGTGTAATACAACTATTAGAGATTTTCACCTGGATGATACAATTATTATTATCAAGATATATGTGATAAATGTATTAAAAAAACCTCACCCCAGACATCGCTGGAAAGATGTCAGCCAATTCCGTACCATAACTTGCGCCGGACGCCAAATAAGCGAATACGACCGAGAGTATCCCGGAGAAAATTCCCGGCATACCGTGAAGATTGTTAACTCCACACGTATCTGTGATGCCGGCCGCTGTTAGTATTGGCTGTTGAATAAAGTAAACAAAGTAAAATAACAAACACTAAAGATATGTGTATACACTTTTAGATTTATTTAAACCAATATCAAACAAAAAAGTATCTGTTGCCTTTAGAGAGGCAGGAAATTGAAGACGTTTTTAATTATCGTTCAATTCAATCTGAATGTAGGGAGTTACGCGAGAATTGTCAACCGGATTAGCACATAGATAGAGGACTGCCTTGCAGTCTTGATCTATTTTATCTAAAATTAAGGCAAGTCTTGACTGTCGTTGAAGGCGACTAAAAGAATTTTCGCGTCCATGGGCTCTCCAAATGAGAGCTCTCGTTGCCAAGTCAGCCCAATGTAAACGACTGATAAGAACTGGTCCCTTGTTTGTCCTAGTCAAGGTCAAGGTGCTGGGGACGGTTACGACACTCCCCGGGAGATGTTCAAGTGTAATGCAAAGAAGTACCGGTGTATTCCGTGGGAGATCCTGGGGCTCTTGCAAAGTATTAAGCATGACGATAAAAGACGTTTCAGTGGGTAAAAATCGCACATAACTCTACTGTTTCTTTGAAATGAATAAAAAAAAATAGAGAAATACTGCTTGTTTTGATATAGCAGTAAAGCGGGAACTATTAATCAATCACCAGATGGGCGTATGGTTGGCAGCTTCAATATACTGAATGGTATACATGAACAACTTGATTCCGCGAAAAAGGCGAAAGCATCGTATGAATTTGTCTGCGTCGCTTCGTTAGTCTTGTCAAGCGAAGGTTTGCAGTCAAATAAGTATATTGATGGCTTGCATATATCATTTGCATCCGAAAATGATATTTGATGAGATTACGTATTCGCACATTTACCGCATAAATCATTTTAGAATGATACACGACGAGTTTGTGAAAACCAATGAACACAATCTGTGTAAAAACAGCAGATTATTTTCGATGAAAAAAAGCGTAAGTAAAAGAATTGAATTGAGACAAGTTATTTTGGAGAGATGAGAAGGCAGACGTGCTCAAGGAACAGCCCCTACCAATGACTGGAAACTATTAGAAGAGGTGGGTGACAGTATGCACCGTGCGGTCCACTCTGCATATGACCGCACTCAATAGAGACTGTTTGTGCGTGTGTGTGTGCGCAGTTACCATTATCAGTAGTGAGGGAGCGATTAAGAAGAAGAAGAGAATTGAATCCTTCTCTCGTTTTTTATTTTATCAATTGTTGTTTAAATTTGTTATACTTATGGCGATATAGAACTATTTTATACTTGCAAAGGTTATGTAACTAAATTTCTATAATATTAGCTGTTCTCGCCCATCTAAAAACCTCTTAACTCACCTTACCATCGAGTCTAGTGCCGCTTTATAAATTTTTGTAACATTTGCCCAAATATGGAAACAGTACTCCAGTCATGACCGGACATGCGGTTTATTTAAAGTCAAACGACGTCCCGATGTTAAACACTGTCGCACTTTATCAAAGACCCCTAGTTTCCTTGAAGCTATCTTAACTTCGATATGTTAAAACTTTCCAATAAATTAGAGATGAAGATGGAGATATACTAAGACTATATAATATTTTCAAAATTATTGATCAAGATTCCATTCCTAATGCAATAAATATCCATCCTTACCGTTAGAAATGAACTTCCGATGACACTTAAAACGCCCGCACCAATACCGATTGCGAGAGCGCCGCCAGAAGTGATCTGCATGTTGCATACAGATCCAATCGCGACACCCCCGGCTAGAGTGGAATTTTGTACGTGCACCATCGCCAATTTTCCTTCGTTATGTACACACGATGACACGACAAATGTCGTTACCTATAAAAAACATCAATTCAATTTTTTTTTGCAAGGAAACAGAAAAATGTATGTCTATCATCATCAGCCGACAGACATGGGCCTCCCCAAAAGATCTTCATATCGATCGATCTTGCGCTACTCGCATTCAGTTGTTTCATTGCTATATCCAGTTTTTTGACCATCTTTTCAGCTTAATATTATTATATGCGATGACCTAACCTACAATCATCCATCCAAATGGCGCAAGACAGAAATCTGGAAAGAAATGGTGGCCAGGGCAACGCACCATAGTCACGTCCCTCAGACATGAGGTTACGACAAAGAAGAAGATACATGATGAGGGTTACAAAATCTTGAAAACTAATGTAGCACATTGTGTTTCAAATTTTAATGTAAAATTGGTGCAAGATGAATTTTGAGAGCATTATGATGCCGATTTTAGGAATATATTTGTTAAAGCCTACCGTTGCTTTTAAGTTATCACCAGATAATTTGCATTGTAACAAAAAGATAAACTTACAGTTGCAGCAGCCAAAGAGAGATATGTGTTTATAAGTGCACGTTGATATTCAGAGTTCGAATGCGTTAGGCCTGAGTTGAACGCAGGCCAATAAATCCAAAGGAAAATAGACCCTGTTCGAAAAGTAAAATTTACTGTATTGTAGCTCACTTATAAAAAATCATAAAATTATGTTAATAATATAACAATAAATCATATGAATAATCAAATCCGAAGATTAAGGTCTTTTAGGATTTTTTTTTTCTGCAGATATCATTAGCTCCAACTTTGTTTTGTTCTTTATGTATATAGTTGTTAATTAGTACTTTAACAATTTATAGCATGTAAATTAATAGCCTCCTTTGAGGTTTGAATATTTTGTCTTTATTAGCTTTATTATTATTTTTTTAAATAAAATTTTAATTTCACGCATTGTACGAAAAATTTCTGTTTCCTTTATTCTCTTTTAGTTATCTTTTTTTTAATTCTAGGCCATTGTCACATGCTACTGCATTAGTTCTTATGTATTATATATAAATAGTTTTTTTTGTTAAAAAAAATTGGCGTCTTTCTTTCTCTTTGTACACACCCTACTAGAACATCTAAACTATATCCTTAACAATTTTCGTTTAAATTAAGCTATTTATAGCAGCATGAACAGCAGATCGGACTCCATGAGCAACAACTCTCTCTTCTCGACTCAAACTGCTATCACTGATCCATGGGTTATGCGACACTTTTGTATAGTTTTATATTATATCAATTTATCTTACAGTCTAACAGAGAAATGTTCCAACTAGTTATTATTAGGCCGCTCATGCACTGTACTAAAAATTTTATAAGATATTTCCGACAAAACGTCTAAAATAGTCGACTTAGCCAAAGCGTATGCATTATTATACTTTTGAGTCCGGTGTGAGAAGGGATTCATTATAGCATTTTTTTAATTCCTTCAAGCACTTATTTCATACTAAAATTTAATAATAATATAAGCTATCAGTGCTGTATCAGCCACGTGCTTACAGTCTTTGTATCACAAGGATCACAATAGATCACAATCTTCTCATACATATTCTTTCAATGTTCCCTTGCATATTATTACTGAATACTAGTATTACCCTAGTTACCAACTCAGCAGGTATAATTGATATATTTGTTGATACACGTAATTGAATATGATTTCCGTTTTGAATATCTAAAAAGGCAACATGGCGGATAATGCCTTTTTACCTATCTTAGTTAATTTTACACACTTTGTAATTTATATTTTTTATATGAAACTATTGTACAACCAAATTATAATCACCTATCGAATGATTACTTTCATTGCACTATATGTAATTTATAAG
Source organism: Ornithoptera priamus (assembly GCA_029034505.1). Lineage (NCBI taxonomy): Eukaryota > Metazoa > Arthropoda > Insecta > Lepidoptera > Papilionidae > Ornithoptera > Ornithoptera priamus. Next base: position 1,902,971 of record JARDWD010000606.1, on the reverse strand, counting down.
ATTATTATTACCGATTTATGTAGATGTAGAAAAAATCACATATATACATTTTAATGGATATTTAAAATACTACATAAATTACCGTAAGAATATAGTAATAAACACATACAAACATTAATAAATAAGTATATAAATAGCTACTATAACGATAACGAAGGACCCCCAACGGATTCCCGCCTTTTCGCGGCGGAGCGGCTCAGTGGCCGTGACTGGGTCGCTGACGATGAAACAAAGAGGAATCTCCGGAGGCTCACCGGATGCTTGCCGGTGGGCTGCAGAGGCGGCTTTATGCTATCCTTAGCAGCCGAGGTGAGTCGCGGAGAGAGTATTCTCTGCAACTAAGCGGTACCCGCACCGCTAATGCAGCAGCGGTGCGGCCGCGGGGGAAGAGGAGTGTCGATATTGCGATGCGCCGTTCTCCCTATCCTCCGCGGATGTATAACAGATGGCGGCGGGTCCAACATCGGATCTGTCGCAGGGAGTTGGGAGAGTTTCCTCTCTTGGCTCTCATAGCCTCTGGGTGACGGGTTCGAGGGAACTTGTCGCCCACGCGACTCCAAGAGGCCGAGGAGGGGGCGCGCAGTATGTTGCGGTGTGCTCCAGTAGTGGTGGAAAGGGAGGGTTCATCCATCCATCCCGAGGTGGGCCTGCGTAATAACGCCAGCGCTGGCAGTGTCGCGAATGGTGCGAAAGCATTCCTGTAACCCTGCCATGAGGTGACGAGATGGAACATCATGGGGGTCATAGTCGGTGCAAATCTGACATAACCTGTCCTTGCCCCGGCGAGGACAGGTATGCGCAGACATTTCCCCCACATTAGGCAAAAAACGAAAACGATAAAAAAGGACATTCGTGTATTGACAGCAGAAAGGAATTCTAACGATGCACTGTGCGGACAGTATAAGACCTGACAGTCTTTCTTCTCGTCTTCGAGTCGCTGGTTACGACTAGACGAGAAAATTCATAAAAAATGAAACATGTTTTATGTCTGGGAACAAGAAATAGGAAACGGATGCGACGATAAACGGAGTAAAATGGGATACAGGAAAAAAGGATATGATAAGTGCATAGATAACCGTTTAGGTTTATTGCGAAATTCTGTAATTTGGTCGTGCTGTTTGGAGCCCAGAGATAAAACAGATGCTAAGGCTGTAGCCGTTCCTACTTGGTTACTAACGCCCTATCAGTATCTAGGAAAAAAAATATAAAAGGAAGTAACAATTTTGCAAGAGTAACTTTTGTTTACAGGAAGAAACTTATAAAACCGCTTCAGATGATAGAATGAAAAAAATATTTTTCAATGATTCCTCTGATATGACCGGATGAGGAGACATGTAAGAGCCAAGGAGTTTCCTTTGAGATGCGGTTTAGATCTTCGTTAATTTCATTTATTACAGGGAGATCTAGAAAAAGAATGGAGATGTGACGACTGATTGTGCCACGATCAATGTCTAGATGTTTCAGGACACTGTCAGAGATCGACCCTGAAGATTCATTCGAATGTATTTGAGTTTCGATACTTGCGGTGATAGTTCTCTTAAACTCCATTAATCTATTTGCTATACCGCATTTTAAAAAAAACAATACCTGCACTTAATGGCAGTTGTGACACTACATCCATCTGGATACCCCCTCAGTAACAGTTATTTATCCCTAGCAATAAAGCATATTATACATAATTTTTAAGTAAAATTTTATTACAAAAAGGATAATTAAACATACCTATCATGGCCGTCATATCGGTACTATACGTTGGACTGTTTATCTTTTCCGCCCCGGAAGCAGTTTTTTTTTTATCACCTTTCAGGGCCCAACTCGCGCCGAGCCCAAAATAAGCACCGAACGTATGTATCGCCATCGAACCACCCACATCGGCTGCCTGGAATAGTATTTCTAATGTTAGGACATAACACGCAGTCTAGATGACAAATCAGGTTTCTTCTATATCTGAACTTTAAAAGAAGGAAGATATATCGAAGAATCGATACATTTGTAGTCTAATGAATTTTATTCTTGTTATCTCCTGAGTTTCATTTACTAATCACGAGGTCTCCGAAACTATTAGACGTAAACACTTAAAATTTGGTAAAGATATTGGTTCTGCTGTTAATAGATCAACTAAGAATGGATTATACAAAATTCCTTCTCCAATGGAAGATGCAGAGGAAGAGAGTTTTCTATATTACGGCCAGTAAAACTGACGGGGAACAACTAGTCACTAATAAAACTCTACGTTTGTACAACGATCTTTGTCCACTGAAAAAATTTAGTTTTGAAAAAAAAAAATGACATTTTGGTAAATTATAGATAGAAATAGTTAAAACAAGATTTACTTTAAAATGCGTTGTAACCAGCCACATGTTCAGACAGGCAACCGCCGTCTCCACTATTGCTATGAACAGGAGTTGCGTTATCGAGGTGACACCGAGCAGCGCGCCGAAAGTGATGAGTACAGTCGCCGACATAATATCCGCTTCTGTAAATAAATAAAAAAAAATCGTATTTTGCATTCTTATAAGTGCATTACATTGGAGGAGTTGGAATACGTTAAAAATGAGATGGAGAATAAATAGGGACTGAGAAGTACAAAGCTTCCGTAGAAATTATTAACAGCTAATCAATAAAATTTGATGGTGGTAGATCTCTGATTCTGGAGACCGTATAGGTACCACCGCAGCGCCTATTGCAGCTGACAAACAGTACTGTACAAACATTACAGTGTTCTGGTTTGAAGGGTGCTGTACCTAATGTAAACACTGGGGCATTGAGACTCAACATCTAATGTCTAATGCGACGAGCACAATGTGGTGCAGTGTGTACCCTTCTAACTTCCGCCACGTTATAATCGGCAGGCATATCACTTAACATTAGGTGAACGTCATGTTCGCCTCGTCGCTTCGTGGAATAATATATCCGATAACAATTAATTATGAAAGTTGATATCTGTTAAGAGAAAAGTTATGCTCGGAAAAAGAAGATACGATTACATACAGTTTGATATCTAATAGAGAAACTCAGTCTTGTCTTTAAGTTGGTAAGATCAGAAAAGTTATTAAATAATTGCAACTTAAAAAATCTTATGAATCATTATCGACAGACAAAGGGAAAGGAACAGTAAATTTTTAGAATATTTAACAATCGATATTTGACTGATAATCGATTTATGAAGATCTGTTCCAAATACTTAGTAATTTGTTTTAATCTGTATGCAAGAAAAAAAAAAATTACATGTGAATTCTTTTATAAACTAAGGGAAAATAGCGTATTTGTATTTATCGTTTAAACCAGGGGTTCCCAAACTTTTTTCGTCAAAGTGCCGTGCTAGCTACATATCTACCAAATTTCTAAAAGTTGACAAAAAAAGTGAAAATTAGAGCCAACTTCGGAGGTCGACGTGGAGGACGTGGAGGTACCCGTGTGCCCCTGGAGGTCCACCTGTATCCCTTTGATAACTAAGGGTTTAATTCAAGGTACAGACTCTAGAAACAATGCGGACATTGTTGCATTTTCTATTTTTAATATGAATGTTTATGAAAAGGTATATCACTTAGTGTATCTACCTGCTTCTCATAAATTTAAAAACACCATACTTTCGCACAAGCAAATTTAAGTTGAAAGTAAGTAAATAAGTAAATAAAACTTACCAAGTAGAGTCTTCTTAGTTACGTAAATAATATTATCTTCCATGTTGTAAAACGATTGGCAGAGTAGGGCCCATTGCACAACTAACGACGCTAGGAACCAGTTGAAGCCGAGCGCACTATAACAGTACTTCTTCAGGAACGTCATCAGGAACCCGAAACCGATGAATATCATAACGTGTACGTCCTCGAAACCTGTAAAAAAACCACTCTTTTCTAGAAAATACTTTACGAGCTTAACAAACGTTTCACGGCCGGCAACCTTACGATGGTATACGGTTCTTTGCTTATCTACTATCTTAACATGAACTTGGAGGTTTTTTTTTTATTCTACGAAGCGCCGAGACGAGTGACACGTTCACCTGATGGTAAGCGATGATGTTGCGATGATGTGAAGATCCACACATAACAACAAGGCCCTAGTTAATACGATATACACTGCCTAACATTGTGCTCGTCGCCTTCAGATATGTCTCGTTACGCCAGTAATATCACTAGCTGCAACGTCCTTCAAACCGAAACACTGTAATGTTAGACGGCAATAATAAGTGATGCGGCGGTATCATTAAAAGTTATATAATTTCTGACTTGGCTAAAGCTATTCAATTTGTACCCTCAACAAATTTGCTGCAGTAAGATATTCATATGTATATGCCAAGGTCTTGGCAAGTAAGTTTACCGTCACATGAAGTTGAAGTCCTGATTATACATTGGAGGAGAAAACAGTCAATAATAATCATAACTGTTCGTTGTAACTTATAGCATAATAAGATTTATAAGTGGGGTAGCTGTTGATAACTTAAAGAAAAAAATACGATTAAGTGACAAATTAATATTTCTTATATATTTATGTTCTGCTTTAGTATTTAGGATTAATCAATATATATATATATATATATATAACGTGGGCTCATCGGTTGAAATGATGATATATAATAAGTTAGTTTTGTTTCTTCACCAATCACGTGAAAACTAGTGAACGAATCGATATGAGCATCCGATGCGGAATGATTTTATATGGTTATAGGCTATTTATTTTTTTATATATGCTTCATCATTTTCATTTCTAATTAACTTTTATATTTTCATTTTGTATTATTTATCCGGTTGCTATAGTAACGCGACCCCTCTGGTATTACGACTGTCGCCACCAGGTGAATTGTTCGACCGATTGCCTGCGGTGTGCCCTGTTCTTTTTGTTCTCAAGGAATATTTCAGTTAAATGTCATGTTATGTATATATATGATATATAACATGCATTTATACTCAAAAAATGGGATTTAGTAACTAAATAAAACAAATACATGACATATCACACAGAATCAGTTCAAGATCTTTCCAAACTAATATCATCTTATTAATAAGGTTTTCGAGAAGGGCTTTTAGCAAGTCTTTCCTCAAAGTATTTTCCGTCCTTCGCCCTTATCGCATTATAATTATTAAGGTATTAATATAACTACTCACTTCATGAACAATAAACTCACCACTTTCCCAATATCGGGGGTAACTTAATAAAGGTTATATAAATACTAATTACATTTGCGATTCCACCATTGTTACCGCTCCGTCGTCTCAAAGCTCAGCTTAGTCGGAACAATCGTCCCTTATTACCGAGGATATATCTTTCGTGCCCCGTGTACGGGGTAATTTCATCGAGCCCCGGTGTTATTAAAGGGGATGAAATGAATGATCGAATGTGGGATAAGGTCGATCCACGTGGAATCGTATTAATCCCGGAAGACTTTGTATTAGCGTTGGAGCAATCTGAGAGAGATCGATTGGGATGTACCGCGACACTGTAATTTCAACGCGTAATTAAGCCACGATATTTATAATATTTGTATTCTAAATATATTTCGGGTATATGTAAGGTATATGACCATACTTTTGGCCGCTATGGTGTATAAAGATATGGCTATAAAGTGTTCGTACGAAAAATCTGTGCCGCCCGGATGTAGTACATATTTATCTTATTCGACGACATGACGAGACGAGCGATACGTTCACCTGATGGTAAGTAATATACTTGCCTATAAGAACGTGGTGATGTTAGTTGGGATTATATATACAGCATCACAATGCGCTCATCGCTATGAGATATAAGATGTAAGTTTCGTTACCCCAATCAACTACAACGCTTTTCGAACTGCAACACAGTAATGTTTGCATATTACTGTTTTTCAGCTGCAATAGGTGCTGCTGTAATACCTAGCCAAACAGTCTCCGGCAACAGAGACACTACCATCAATAAAGCCACTGTTCTCCATCTCAAAAACTTTTCTTCATTTTGATTTAGAACATCTCGACACTGATCACCCAAAACATGTTATATGTTGGATCTATACGCTCATCTATTTAGTATATCAACTCTTTCGTTATTATGATCATTTCCAGCCTCCGTATTCTATGTCCATATTGAAATAATACGACTTGGGGTGATGATGGAAGAGATATGGTGCAAGGAACACAAAGGAGAGTTAGACGTTCGCTAACAAGACAGTGCAGTCGGAAGGATACTATGAGTAATGAAAAAATTTAAATCAAATAAAAAAAAAATTAAAGGATATTTAACTGTTTCTTAGTAATAATGGACGAAGATTTATGTACAGAAGTGTAGCTGATGAGCCTTAACACGCTGCGTGTATGCTCGGGAAAGGAAACGGCTCTGGGGCCCGACTAACCTAATCCTTAAACAAAGATTAAACAGTTGTAGTTAATATAACAAATTAAGATATTTATGCTTTAACCCTTTGACCTTCTATAAACTTCTATAAATATAATTATAATTAGTTAAAATAGTTGATTAGTCTATATAATACAAATATATATAAACAAACAAATTACATATAAACTGACAGAACTATACAAGAAATGCTTTATTGTGGTCGAATATTATAAATTAGTTAGTTATTTAACTAATTATTAAAAATATATATTATATACTATATATTAATTAATAATATTAAATCAATATAATATAAATTAGTATTTATAGCTTTAAAACTAATATTTGTATAATTAGAGATATCGTGTTGTATTAGATAAATCATTGATGCATAAAAATGTCATATCAGACGCATCAAGGATAACATAATTAAAAAAAAAAAATAATCAGATCGAAATAGGGATATGGTTATTGTAAATTTATACATATAGCTTGACCTTTACCCGAAATTTGAGCCAATTAAACCTGAACAGCGGGGGCCTTTCCGGTAGATTTCACTGTATTCATTCAGTATCGAGCTCCCAAATTAATAGCTTACGGTTTTCCACACAGGCTTACCCAGTAATGAGGATTACATAATTACTATGCTCCAATAATTTAATTGGTACAATTAAAGGACATTTAATTGTCGATATTAATCAATCTATTCTATACATCAGACGAAATTGAACCTGCTTACTATTTGTTATATCACGCCTCATTGTTATGAGAAGGCGTATCACTTACCATTAGATAAACGTATCCCTGGTGTGCGAGGATTCTGAATCTGGACAGTTTTGTACTACACATCTCTTCTCTAGTTTTTACCTTGCAAGGTTTTTATAATAAATAATTAATAACTTCGTTAGTGATTCTATATAACTTGGTAAAACTTTTGTAGTTCCTCTGGAACTGCCAACTTTGCTAACGCTGTCGGCTTCTTTGTTACCTAATTATGTGGGATGGATCTACTGTAACTTTAATTGCACACAATGGTTAAATATTTATTGTTGTTAAATAACTATCAAACTACCCAATCACCAGTTGCTTTGAAACAATATCACAGGTTAGATTTCTCAATAGCTATATTAGCTACAGCATCATTAAAATCTGTACATGGTTATGTTTAAACACTACTTGGGTTAGCAATGTGCTGATGGTAAGTCTCTGTTGGCATAGAGACCGTCAAGGTGCGTACCACTGTAACACCTTATTCTACCACCAAACAGTAGTGTGTAAACATTACTGTGTTTCAGTTTGAAGGGCGCTGTGGCAAGTGTATTACTGGGGTAAGGAGACTTTTATATCTTAAGGCGTCGAGCGCAATGTGGTGTTGTGTTATGTCATCCTAACTAACGCCACATGTGATACGCCTGCTTATAACGTTGTTATGAGCGGGCGTATCACTTACCGTCAGGAGAACGTTTTCTTTTTTTCGACGCTTAAATATTCTTCTGCATTAGAAACCTTTGATCTTGAGATTAGATCATCGTCACTTTATTTATATTAAAATTTGGCGCATTTAATCCAACTATAGATATTGTTGCATCGGTTAAAATTAACAAAGTATTGAACTGAAGTTTTTCTTTATTTGAACCGTTGTTAGTTTAACAAACATTTAACAATTTCAATTAAAAGATATGAATTAAGTTTGAACATAAGCTGAAAATAAGTGAATACCCCTACTCAAGAGCATCGAACCTGTGCAAATCATAGATGGATATTTATGAACAGGGGCTCATGTCACCAACAGTGTATTGCTGCGTTACAGGGGTGGCACTGTGTACTTTATATTAATATAATTTAGACAATAAATTTTTTTATACAATTATGAAAGTATATAAAACGTATGTTCCTTATATATCTATATGATAATTCGAATACATTCGTAGTATAATTATATGAGTATAAAACATATTGCTAGTTTGAAATAATTTTCCCAGTCGCATCCGCGTGTAGTTCCGTCGCACATATAAAAATAAGGAAACAAGTTATTATCAAGTAATAACTTGTTATCAATAAGCTACCGGCGAGAAACAGATACACACTTAAGCTGCATATGATCGACTGGCAATGTTACGTAACAAACTAATAAGCTATCCGCGACAAACTGACACACACTTAAGCTGCATATGAATAAGATTAACTAACTGGTAAATACCACTCCAGGTATTATTTATGCTGCCAAACAGTAGCGAACAAACAGTACTGTGTTCTGGATTGAAGGAAGTTGTAGCTAGTGAAATTGCTGGGTAATCAGACTTAACATCCAGTCTCAAGACGATGAGCATAATGTGGTGCTGGGTATACCATTCTAACTAGCGTCACATTGTTATGATAAGGCGTGTCATTTATCATCAGGTAAACATACCGCCCGTGATGTCGCTTGGTTGTAATAAAAAAAACCAAACTCAAAGAGGAGCTACTTGATGATGTTGTTCACATTAAATATAGGTAAATGTAGTAATATATCCAGCAGTGAACGTCCATCGGCTGATGATGATGATGATGAAAGGTAGTAATTAAATTACGTACAAGTCTAATTTTTGTTTACAAATTCAGTAAATCTTTTTTATAAAATTTGATGCGGTTAGATTAACAAAATAATTGAACATTGGCAACCCTTAATTGATATTTCAACCCCTGACCTGAATCCTGCACGTATAGGAAAGCAGACTGGGCTTGCCTTCTCTAAAAGTGCTCGTTGCTTCTTGGTGCATTTCAATTAAGCACAGGGTAATGTTTACGCTTTTAAACAACCTGCTGCATTGAGCAGAGGAGCGGTTTCAGGGTAGTGGTTTCTCTTACCTGTCTGCGAGTTTCAATTGTAGCACCTTCTTTTTCAGTTCAGAGATCTAGAGTTTAGGTGTGTAGAATCTTTGTTCTGTAGTCTGGGGCAATTAAGAACAATGCTAAGGTAAGCCCTGACTGTAGAAGGTGATGAGAAGGATTTTCGGTTTCGTGGGCTTTGAACGTGAGGGCCCTTATTGTCCACTAAGCGAGACAGGTTTGAACGACAAGTACGAGGTGGTCTAGTGCTTGATGTATTAAAGCGTGGGTGCCGAGGTAGGCTACAGCTCTCTCTAGGATGTGCTGCTAGGTTTAATGACAGGAGGCACCGGTGCGTTCCGTAGGAGATCGCGGGGCCTTCCGCAACGCACCGAGGATGACCACTGCGAGGGTTTTAGTGAGTAAATTCCCACATAACCATGTGTTCCCCTCAGAGGCAGAGTATTTTATAGGAAGTTCCCCCCAATAGCAAACAAAAATAGATGTGTAGAATCTAACCTATTTGGAGAAAAATTAAGTTTCTGCGTAAAGGTTGCACTGAAGATTGAGAATGAGATCAATCAAAGTCTCAAAGATACGAATAATGGAGAACAGAGCGGGATATGAACATAATATGGGTCAAGTTAATATTTATTTATTTATATCTATTTTCAACAGTTTATAAAATGAAAACCAGCTTATTATCAATGTCGTCATACTACTTGGTAATACAAGAGATTTACAAAGAAGCTTCCTATCATCACCATCACATACAATCAACATGGCCGCCAGTAGCGCTGGACACTAGGGACTGTGGTATGTAGGGGTTCATACGGGAGGATTTGGACCATTTCCCACCACGCTGGCCCAAAGCTTCCCTATTTTATTAAATATTATTAGAAAAATGTACAATACTGCTTATGCGTAGAGCGATGTAAATATAATCAAATCGCTTCGCTTATCACTATGGCTCTTTAAACACAAGCGCCGCGTTGATTGGCTCATCTCCAACTAACGGCGTTAAAATTGGCCGACAGAACTACGACGGCATCGACCCCGCCCGAGTATAGGCAACTACATCCGGATCCTTCCTTAATTTCATAAACATGATGGTTTCACGTATTTCGTGACACTTTTTATCTAACAGTAGATCTTTGTTGCCGTCTAGGTAGGTACCACCATAGCTCTCCTAATGCACTGACGGAGACCAGCGAGGGTGTTTTAGAGGATAGAAGCCCCACATAACCTTGTCTCCCTCCCAGAAGCAGGGTATCTTTTAAGAAGATATCTCCCACGATAATAAAAAAAAGGTACCACCAGAGCTTCTATTTTTTTCGCCAAACCATAGCGTCTAAAAGTCCGATGTGAAGGATGCTATAGCTAATGAAGACGACATCTTATGGCTCACGGCGACGAGAACATTCTGGTGGTGTGTACATCATCCCATTTTGCTCCACGTTGTTACGGGCGGGCGCATCACTTACCATTAGGTGAACATATGCGATGATTCGTAGAAAAAAAAAGTATAGCTAGTATCAAACAGAAATTTTAAAACTTTAATTAATTAAGTAATTCTTTTAGTTCCTAGAAGAACCGTTCTAATATTTGAGGGTGAAACCCAACGAATTTCCTCCTTTAAAATGTTATAGGGGATACCTTTTTAAACTCCATGTATTATTGGAGATCCCAAGGTCTCGTATGGGAGACAATGGTGTACTTCATCTTAGCTACTAACCGCGTCCCGAAAAAGAAACCTAGAGAAACTTACTATATCTATTAATTAGTGACGTTGTTAAGATAATTTTTTATACAATTAAGAATCGAAATGAACGGAACGTTCACTTGATACTAAGTGATACGCCCGTCCATAACAACGTCTCATATTATTCTAGTCATAGTCAGCACAGAGTTTTTTTTTATTTAACGAACCGACGAGACGAGCGGCATGTTCACCTGGTGGTAAATACTCGCATGCGCGTAACAATGTGGCGTTAGTTAGGACACTATACACTGGTTCCACATTGTTTCTGGGGGGAAGTCAGGGTCATGTGAGATTCTTACTCACTAAAACCCTCTCGGTGGTTTGCATCAGTGCATTTGGAGAGGATCTCTTATGGAACGCACCGGTGCCCCTCTACATTTTCCGTTATACTTAACTCAGGAGAGGCCTAACCCACCTAAAGCACCATCGCTGAGCCATACGCTGTCCCACCCAGGCCTGCGAATATCCTGCAACCTTTTAGTCGCCTTCTACAGACAGGGCTTACCTTAGTGCTATTCTTACTAGCTCGAGACTACAGGACTGACGGGGACAGAGACCTACCACCAGTGTAAACTGAAAACAAAATCAATTAAACCTACGCACGACATAAACAACATCACCTACCTTTACGTGATCGCCATGAGTATCGGCAATATTGTTTGAAATGTGTTTGACTTGTGTTTCGAGATATCATATTATTAATTAATTGAAATTAAACTAATTGCCAAGTTACGCCTGTTAGACTGTCGTGAATATCAGTTTAATTGGCAATGTTATTAACAAGATGAATGCGTCCTATGCTCCAGCGGATGGGACTTTGTCTATATCCCGCTATAGACCCTTAAAACATATTTTATTGAGTGAAAGGGGTTGCGAAGGAGCAAATAATTCATATGGTATTAATTAATCTCTACGTAAGTTAGGTTTCTTTTTATATATATCTCTTATATGTTTTTTTTTATTCCTTTTAACATTTACTATTCTTTCAGATTTCAGAAGGGGTTCAAGGGTTCCCGTACAACAACTCACGGGATCCAAGCCAAACTCTCCTGCTCGTGGTGCACCCTGGTAATCAACCAACTATGCTCTGGTCCTCAATAACCCGCTTTAAGCCAGCTTGGTGGGGTATGGCCCAAATCAATCGGGGTAGGACTATAGGAAGGAGACCTATGATCATCAGTGGACGTCTACCGGCGAGGATGATGAAGATTAATGTTTCAGATTAGACCGTCCTATTTTTTTATTAACTGCGTAAAGATAAACTAAATAATCACATAATATACTTTGTTAACATATTTTTTATTTTGGTAGTAAGTATTTACTCCGCATAGGATTCCGTTCCGTTAAGGGGTGTAAGGAGTCCCGCACAACAACTCACGGTACCCAAGCCAACCTCACCTGCTTCCGGTGCACCTTGCTAATCAACAAACGAGGTTCTGATTCCGACCAACCAGCATTGGGCCGGCGAGGTGGGAAGTGACCCAAATCCGCCCATGGTACTCTAGACCTTAAATCATTTAAATAATCTCTAAACTTCCTTAAAAGGTAGGGGACTACACAGGATTGAAATTGATTAGGTAATTTTTACATTAGATAAACATAGATAAAGGTTTCCGATAAGGTATACCCCACCCCAAAATCTCTGCGCGCGCCCTTACATATATACATACATACAAACACACTAAAGATCTGATATTGTTTAAATTCTTATAGTCATAGTCATTTCATATCATCATCTGCCAATAGATCCTCACTGCTGGACACAAGCCTCCCCCAAACATTTCTATATCGGACAGTCTTGCGCTGCCCGCAGCATGGCAACAGTAGAGGCCGTCGTTTGTAGGGGGGGATTGGGTAATTTCTTATCACGCTGGGCAAATGATGGAGGGAGCCAAAGCATTGTTTGTTGATTAGCAGGGTTCACCACTAGCAGGTGAGGTTGGCTTTGGTCCTGTGAGTTGTTGTGCGAAACCACTTACACCTTATCATATAGTATATTATTATTTTACTTGTATAGATAACATGTTGTCTCGAAGGCCATCGCTGCAAACCTTTTTGAGAAGGTTAGAAGCTGAAAACCAGCTTTGACAGGGATTACTGTTCCAGTCAGCATCAGCTGAACCGTCTCCTTTTGCCTTTGCAATAGTTGGTACATAAGAATTTATATATACGTTATGTTAGTGGAATATATTTTGTATATCTATCACTATGATAATATTGAAAATGCTTTTTACCTCGTACGTCATGATCCTTATCCCCTCCATACCTTACGAATACGAAAAACAATGTCATGAGAATCACTTGAAATATAAACAGCGAAGCAAACTTCATTTTTCCGTATTTTCCTAGCATACCTGTAAATTGAAAATATTAAGGGTGTTATTGGCTATACGTCCAATAATAACTTACAAGTTATTTCTAAGCGAATTGGTGACAGCCCTTGGCAAAACTTTCAGAAAATCCATCGCACAACTTCATTATACTTCAAAGGGTAGTTGTTTTTGGAAAACGAACTCAATAATATATAGGATATCAAATGCCTGCGCGTGCGGTTGTCCGTTTGCACCCTTAGGGCGTATAATATTAATCGATATGTAATATTAACAAATTTTTATTTGATTGCAGCGGTTTACGTACACTAGAGATCTTGTTTTTTTTTTGTCTTTTCCGACGATTAAAGTAACTGCTTAGACACTCTTGAATACATTCTCCATAAATTATGTTTTTTCGTGCACGAAATTCACCACTTACAATAATTTCCGAGTTTGCTTCTGTTTATTTTATTAGAAACTTATAGAAATTGTAATTAATAATGACAACCGGTGACAGTGTTTTAGTTCTTTCTTCTTCTTGATTCCTATTTGACGTCATTTATGAAAACAGTTTTTATAGTTGTGATGTTTTAATCTATATTATATAAACAGAAGGTGTCCATCTATGTACAGACTCATCACGACATATCTGCGACCATTAGGTACTATAAATACTGGAAATATTCCTTTTACTGAATATAGATCAGCTAAGAACTAATTTTACAAAATTGCTTCCCCGAAGAAAGTGGCGGGGATGAGCATAACGGGCGGAGAACAGCTAGTAATACAAATATTTCAACAAGTTATATTTAAAAAAAAAATCAAGTAATTACTCATTTGAGGCCGTGGTTTTATCATTTTGAAATAACCTCTAGAGTTGAACTCAGAAATGCTAAAGATGCTGTAAGAAAGAAATTTCGTACTGAACAAACAACTCAAGCCGTATCATTATCATTGGTAGGTTTATAACTTACCACCAGGTAACTATCGTTATCCATTTTTGGTTTGAAATGAAAACATTTAGCGTTCTTCAGGAAGAAGAAAAAAAAACATATATAATAAAATGTCGAAAATAAACAGATTAAGTTTATAACAAGTTAGTGTGTAAAGATAAACGCTTATCATACAACTGCTACGATGTTACATAATACTGTTATCAGGAAATCACGTAAGATATTTTACATCAGGTTGCTTGACACATAATTAGTACATTTGAAATTTAATATTTTTCTCAAGGAAAACGTTCACTCATTAATCAGTGTTGTAATTTAATCATCATAAAGTTTTTCTCTTAATATAAGCGATAAGAGGTATGTATTGAAGAGAACATCTTTTTTCTATTCAAAGAAGCGACGAGACTTACGAGACGTTCGCTTGATGGTAAGTGATACGCCTGCTCATAACAACGTGGCGCTTGTTAGGATGGTATACACTGCAATATACTGTCCTCGTCGCTTTGAGACGTGAGATGTTAGGTCCCCGCTCCAGTAATTTTCCCAACCACAGCGCTGTAAGTGTGGTACCTACTTAGACGGTCTCCGGCAATAGAGATCTATCACCAGTAAATTACGATCAGGAGAGCGTCTCGCTCATCTCGTCGCGGTGTGAAATAAATGTCCGGATAACATTTGACCGGTTATTCCGGTAAAAGGATGTTTGATTTCGTCGTACGTCAATATCGGCTGACGGCCATTAAGTTATTGGGTTCGCGCTGTTGTATACATTTTATAAAAACTATACCGTATCCTACCGGCTTGTTTATTGCAAGCTATATAAGCTACGACGCAACTATACTTAACTGAAGTATCAGTGAAGAATTTACTTGTAACGTTTTTAATGTCAAAAGATAATTATTACTATTATACTTATCGTAAGTGTTAAGGCTCGTTACTCGTTAGGCTAAAGTTAATGATTTATTTCGAATGGCCTTTTAAGTTTAGAAAATATTAATACTTAGTAACTTGTTAGGAGACTATATAGAAAAATAAATTAAATTTTTGAAATTAACTTTCACGTAACATACTTATTATAATTACTCGCTAAATCGTTGTGTGCTAACTTCAATGCGTCGTTGATTACCCGTTCTTATGTTTTTCTTAAATACTTAAGTTATTCATCTTATTTATTAATTAACACTATTTAATTTTTGTTTACAAAAATCTTTCTTCCCCTCACTCCTATTTTGTATTAATTTAAGTAAATTGTTATTGTTTGTTTCTACCTTCAGTTCTACTTCTAAATAATCATTTTATCATCATCATTCATATCTCACTCTCCCGTACATGGGGTATTCTGTTATCAGACGTATTATGTTTTCAGATTTTTTAAGACTTGTTTTCCGGTTTGAAGGACTGACTACAATAACCAACATAGACGGTGTTTGACAATAGAGAGCTACCATCATAAAAAAAGCAAGGATAAAGCTGGAGATGTTTTGGCTAAAGTGGATAGATGAAGTATTAAAAAAATCTATCTTTACTTATAAATATAATATATTTATCTCAAATTAAACTAAAATATTTACGTGTCATTCAAAAAAGCGTTTATTTTCAAATGACATTTCATCTGATTTAAAAAAAAATAGATTTAAAAAAAATTGTTAACTTCATAATTAGACTCAACTTCCGTTACACATACAATAAACGTTAAATTTAGAAGTTCAAACTTATAATATAATGGATTAAATATAATAACTTATTGACTTGCATAGGGTTAAATAAAAAAAAAACTTAAAATACATTCAAATTATAAGAAAGCTAACATCAAAAATGTAAAACCAAGATTTAAATATATACTTTATAATACCGGATGTAATACTAATTGCTTTCACTGCAATATAAAAGTCGTTAGTTGGTAACACACAAATCATATGTTAACTGAAATTGTGAAATAAAACGAAAAGTATATATTACCTGCAAAGTAACGGACAACAACGTACGTAAAATGGAGGAGTGGCGATGCGCCAAGGTGCCTGAAGCGTCTGACAATGATTGTCGTTGAACTGTAGCTTTCGTATCGAACAAATGTAGTGGTTCAGTCCTAAATTAGGTAATCTGAAAAATATTCCTCAGTAACAATAGTTTCAACTCGCTGACCTAATGGTTAGAGCGTGCGGCCTTCATTCCGAAGGTCGCAGCTTCGTATCTCGGCATAATATTTAAGTTATGTACATTTGTGAACTTAAGTAACAACAGCGAAATACAAACGATGAAGGAAAACATCGCGAGGAAACCTGCACATGAATTAGAATTCATTCTAAGGTGTGTGTGAAGTCACCAATCCGGATTGGGGCCACGTGGTGACTATGGCCCATCGCCCTCATGTTGAGGGTAGGCCTGTGTGAAATATTATTCATAATATCGAACTTAACGGGGTGTGAGGGTGCACAAAAAATCACTGCATACAAGCCAACCTCACCTGCTCCAAGTGCTAATCAACAAACGAGGCTCTGGCTCCCACCAACCCGAATTAGGCCAGCGTGGTGGGAAATGGCCCAAATCCCACTATATAAATCCTAACCCGACCGATGGACGTCTATCGGCTGAAGATGATGATCATGGTTAACATCGAAGCTACAGAGGTGCAAGTTTCACAGTAAGTGATACGTCTGTCCACAATAACGTGCTGCTAGATTGGATGATATACACAGCACTACATTGTGCTCGTGGCCTTAAGACGTAAGATGTTAAGTCTCTCCAGTAATTTCACTAGCTACAACGCCCTATAAACCGGAACATTTGGGGGCAGAAATAGAAGCTGCGGTTGTACCTACTTTATACGGTCTCTGGCAATAGAATTTTATTACCAACGATTATTTATTTCAATAGATATTTTTCCTAAATATCACATAGGAATGAAAATCTAACCATTATACTTATTAATTACTGTGTTATAGTATTGTACAGTAAAGAAGTAAATATGTGTATATAATATATGAATATGTTTATGTACTTTTAATAGTGGTAGGTCTCTGTATACCGGAGATCATCTAGGTCGGTAACATCGCAGCTCCTAATGCAGCCGATAAACAGTAGTGTACAAATATTACCGTGTTTCGATTAGAGTGACGCTGTAGCTAATGTACTTACTAGGGTGACGAGACACAACATCTTTATTCAAAGCGACGAGCACGATGCGGTGCTGTGTATTACATCCTTACCTGGCGCCACATTGTTATGGGCGGGCGTATCGCTTCCCATCAGATGAACGTCCCACTCGTTTCGTCGCTTCTCAGAATAAAAATAAATAAATCTATTTGTATGGTAAATCCAGATAAGCATTCGATTAATAATTACCATAACGAATACATGAATGCAAAAAAAAAAATATTAAAATAGTCTTATTTGGCAGTTTTACTGTAACAACTTGCGCTCACATACGTATCTAACTTCTATTACGTAGCTACAGATGATATAATTTAATGGAACAAACACGTTTCTCGGGGACACCACTTAGTGCCCTGTTAATTTATGAAATGTGCACAAACAAATGCAAGGTCACCAGTTGGCGCACGCAATATTACGTGTCCGTTGCGTATGTGAGAATAGAATCGGGAAATATGCACATTTTAAGTACGTAATGGGAACTACGTGTACGTTTGGCAGGTTATGGATTGTCTTCATATCACATAAAAATGTCAAACCTGTTAGGGTTATAAATATTGCAGTGCAGATCGTCGTTTTGAAATATATGTAGTATTAAGTATCTTTACTTCAGTAGCTACAACTCTCTTCAAACCGGAAGTTTGTAATGTTTGCAAACTACCATTTGAAAGAAGAGGCTAGGCTCTGCTGTTGTACTAAACCACTTTCTTCAGCAACGGCAAGTTTCTGTCGCCAGTAGATTAACTCCTTCTTATTCATGTGCACCTATCTTTATTAACTGTCGGTTAAATTTTAAATGAGAAGTATCATTTTAAAAAGTGCTTTTTACAATTTTTTTTCCACAGTTCAATACGAGCTAATGAACAACGTATCTATTTCTATTAATTCGCTTTATATATCACTGACCTGCTTTCCGTTCAGGGTCCAATCAATTGATATCGTTTGTTTGCGAATGTTAAATATAACCAGAGTTTGATTCTTTTCTAACGGACTCCAATAATACCGGTGTATGATGAATTGGCGTAAAGTATATAATATATATCATTTACTATTTTAACTAAAAGATTATTTAAATTCGTCGCTTTGTAAAGATCATAATAACTTTTCAGCGGACTGGTCCGATTTTGTTGCCAAAATTACACTTCAAAGTAGCTTCTAGTTTTAAAAATAATTAAACTAAACTATGAGAAAATAGGAAATAATTGATTTGGACCCTGATAAATTCTTATCTAAAATTTCTGATACCCAATTCTACCTCTATCGATTGTGATAGTATAGCTGTTTATGTATACGTTAAAAACAGTCACGCCGCATTTCATACTACCTTTGAAACGTTTAACACTCTTTGAAAAGGGAAATTGAATATGTAAGCGGAAATGGTCGTTCTATATAACTTTGCGTACTGAACATAATTGAACAGACAGTTTAGCTTTAAATAGTTTATATAAATGGAAAACGGAAATGTTTTAATGTTATAATAAATGTAAAGCAAAACTAAATTCATAATTTTAAGCAACCTTTTCTAATCAAACACATGATTATGTTATAATTCAATAAATTAAAATAATTAAAAAAAAGTCATTTCAATGGCGATTTTATAACGAATTTAGTAGACACTAACGAAAAGAAAGTTTTGATATTAATGATTTTTCAAAAAATAAAATAAGCCGCAAATAAGCTGCCTATTTTTTTTCGCTTTACTAATCATTCTGTTGCACCCGTAATTTTCGAATCATTAGCTTTTTTCCTCTACCTTATTTATTAGCTACATAATACTTTAGAAAGTATTTTGGTAATACCTACATTTTGTAATCAATGTTCGGTGGTTTCTATTATACTTACACGACACTTTAATTCAAACCTAGCATCTTACATCGTTATATCTGATTAAACTATTTTTATAAATCTGTTTACCATTCTGACGTGATGATACAAAATATGTAATCACGATCTCGTGAAAGAGGCTTGCCGCGGGCTTGTCAAGCGATAAACATTGTGTACATTTCATTTGCACCAATGTAGATATTTTTGTTGATTCTGACATTCCCGTTTTTTTAATAATACATCTATAGTTATACACGTACATAAAGTTTTAACAAGATCTTTTAAATATTGCCTAAAATATAATTAAACACTAATGTTCTGTTTTTAATTTCTCTTTAATGTTTCCTTTCAAAGTTTTAATACGAAAAAACCTTTCAGATATTCTCCCAAGATAATACCACCGCTTTGTTTCGCGGGATATGTGATGGATACTGTAGTATAATTTAAATGATGTTTGCAAAATCCGAATAAATTCAGGAATCGAAATGGGTGTTGCGACCTAACTGGACCCACCTAGATCGTCTATGACAGCAGAGATCTACAACCAGTAATCACAGATGTATCACAAATAATTGTTCATCAAATCTTGAATATGGTGTCGTTTGACCCAATAACTAAAAAAACTGTGCTACCAAACAGCAGTGTGTAAACATTACTGTGTTTTGGTTTGAAGAGCGTTAGAGCCAGTGAAATTAGTGGGGAAAATATATTAAAAATCTTGTCTTAAGGCGTCGGGCACAAGGTAGTGTAGTATATATCATCCTAACTAGCCCCCATGTTGTTATAGGCAAGTTTATTAGTACCCTCCCCCTCAACAGGTTTCCGCCTTGTCGTGGCGGAGGGGCTCAGTAACCGTGGTGGGGTCGCCTACGATGAAGCGACGAGGAACCTACTCCGGCCGGTCCGCGGCGAAAGACTAACCCGAGGCGGCCGCTCCAGGTTAGAGCACCGGTTGGATAAATGGAGCTCACCGGAGGGGCCGGGGGCTGCAGGGGCGGCTTTGTGCTGTCTTTCTGTGGCCAGGCTGCAGGGGCAGTTTCATACTGTCCCTTGGAGCCGAGGTGGGGCCGCGGGGGAAGAGGAGTGTCGGCATTATGATGCACTGCTCTTCCTATCCTTCGCAGCCGTTTAACGGGTGGCGGCAGAACCCATGATTGGATCCGCCGCAGGGAGCCGGGAGCGTTTTCTCGCGTTCATCTAATGGTAAGTGGTATGCCCACCGATGATAACGTGCCGCTAGTTAGAATAGTATACACTACACCATATTGTGCTCGTCGCGTTGAAACATAAGATGTTCAATCTTGTTTCTTTACCAAAGTAATTTAACTGGTTACAGCGCCCGTCAAACTTTAACACAGCAATGTTTGTACACTACTACCTGGCGTTAGAAACAGGTGCTAACCGTGGTACCCACCTAGACGGTCACCAGCAACAGAGAACTACCAGCATCGAAAATAATTTACATTCAGGTCAATGATAAAGTATATGTTAAGTAAGCTTTTTCAATGCAGAATATTTTATTAGTGGTTGGTGTCGTAATAGTGGACATTTGAGGCTCTCTATATTATAAAAAATGAATGCAGGCTTCGGAATTGTCAGTGAACAAGCAAACAGCGGTGCTCCTCCTGTTCCTCCCCGCTCCTCCCGCACCACCGTGCACCTCCACTCACCGCCCCGCTCAGGTATCCGGGCACCGCGCTAATTGATACGCGACGCGTCTCGCGCGCAATTTGCATCCGCGCTCTATTGATTGAGTCGACACCAACACACGAGTCGGACGGAACGCGCCGCACAAACAATCCGGCGCCGGCACCACATCTAATTGTTTAATATTTCCAAAGCAAACAGTAACCACGGCGCGAACGGTGATTACTTTGTTCAACAACACAGCCAGAACGCTCGTAGCCATATTTTCTCTAATAAAAAGACTCCGTTTAATTCGCTTGTGTTGTACGGATTCAACATGTCCGAATCGAGATGATTTTTACGTTACAGATATTTGCATACTGTATCCTTTGATTACATACAAGGGGTGTAAAGGGTCCCGTACAATAACTCATGGGGCCCAAGCCAATCTCACCGGCTCGTGGTGAACCCTGCTAATCAACAAGCAAGGCTCTGGTTTCCACTAATTCGCATTGGGCCAGCGTCGTGGCAAATAGTCCAAATCTCCTTATATGAAACTCGACAAATTACGGGTCCTAGTTTCCAATGGTACTGGAGGCAATGCTGAATGTGGTAAATGTCGTAGGAAGCCGCTGGATTCGAGCAGCGTAGAACCGATCGATATGGAGATGTTTGAGAGAGGCCTATGTCCAGTAATGGACGTCTATCGGTTGATGATGATCCTGTGACAATCTATGACGACTGGGTCATCTCTCACGAGTGTCCTTGTTGCCAGAACCCATCCAGGTAGGCGTGGTGTGTGCAAACATTACAGCGTTCCGGTTTAAAGAACGTCTTAGTTAGTGAGATTATTGGGGTAAGGAGAGTAAAGAACTGTGTGTATGTGTAGTGTAAGTCATCGCAACTAGTGCCACGTTTTTTAAAAGCTGGTATCACTTACCATCAAATGAAGATCTCGCTCGTCTGATTCCTCTTACGAATAAATAAAAAGAAAAGAGAATCAAGACCATTTATCTACCATTCTGGTTTAGCGTGGATTGGCGGATGGTACGTGTGCACGAAGCGTCGGTAGTTCATGTTTATTTTAAACGACTAGACGAGAGGGACGTTCACCTGATGGTAAGGGATACGCTTGTCGATAACCACGTGGTGCTAGTTAAAATGAATAAAATGTTGAGTCTCGTTACACCAGTAATTACTCTAACTACGGCACTTTTCAAACTGGAACACAGTAATGTTTGCCAACTACTTTTGGCGGTAGAAATAGGTGCTGTGGTGATAACCTACATACACGATCTCCGGCAACGGAAATTTATCACCAGTGAACATGTCGTGTAACATGTTTGTTTCTTAACTACGTTTTCCTTCAACGGAAACAGGGATCGAAACAGCTCATATTCTGAATCCATGCCAATTAGTTGTTTTATCTAATAAATAACTATAACATAGTAACTTTCTACTTAAGTTTTTCCATAATTACAAGTAGTACGCAAAAGCTAATTGAGTCTGTTTGTTAACGCTCAAAATGGCGTCGTTTGTTTAAAATGGCGAATACGAATTTTCAACGTAAACATTCACTTGTGTTTGTGTTAATTAGTATCGTCTGCATCTTGAAACTGCTATAAATCATATCGAGAAGCCGTTGAAAGGATTCAAAGTATACAAGGAGTAGTGATGAGCAAAGAAAGAAGACCAAGACTTGAACAACTTTGGTATTGGTCTTGCCTGTTATATATTGTCTTTTGAAATACTTACAGTCTTAGTTCCTTATATACTTTGTTTTTTTTTTATATTTCTCTAAATACATTTTAAATTAAAAAATAAGGTGTAAGGGGTCCCGCTCAACAACTAATGAGACCCAAGCCTAACCTGCTCGTGGTGAATCAATAAACGAGGCTCTGGCTCCCACCAACCCGCATTGAGCTGGAGTGGTGGGAAATGACTTAAATCTTCCCAAATGAACCCGTATAAACAACGGACCGATTAATGTGGGGTACTTTGGGAGAGGCCTATGTCCAGCAGTGGACATCTATCTGCTGATGATGATTATAAAAATTTTTAAGGGTACAAGAACATTTTATATTCTTGCGATCTAAAAAATATCAAAAATATCTGATAAATACTTTAACTCAATTACTAAGGAATTTTCATTATTTCCGTTTAGTATTACACATTTGGTCTTGGTCTTGGTCTTCGCCTCTTTTTCGCAAGAGGAAGAGCAATTTTACTCATCACTAACAAGGAGCCTTCGTATTAAAATCGTTTCTAATTAAAGACGTTGCTACCTATCTAAACCTTTATTTATCTATAATATCTTCTGTTCTGTACAACATATAACAAAGAAAGTAATGACAATGAACCTGGATGGTTCATAAAGGGTAGAGGAAGACCGAAGAAAGTGTGGATGGATTGTGTGAAAGATGAGATGTGTAAGAAGAGTGTAAATTGAGATATGACGGCTGATAGAGGGATATGGAAGAGAAGTACTACTGTGCCGACCCCACATAGCTGAGAAAAGGGCAGAAGGAAGATCTTCTTTTCCGTTCTAGCCATTCACCAATTCTAAATAAATCAAAGAAGATTAGTTATATTTTCAATAACACCATAATATTAGGTCCTAACATATGAAATTAGTATTTTGTCGTATGGACCAATTTGATCTAAAATATCTCATCTTTAGTTAAGAATTCCAAATTCAAACTTATAAATTCATTTGAGTTTTGAAAATAGTCATTCATTTGTTTTTTCCTCATTATTTTTTCTTTGGCGTCGCTTATTACCGCACAATGGAAAACATGAAATATCGATATATTTACAAGTACAGGTTCTACCGTGGCACCAGTACCAGTGCTGCAGAAACGGCTCGAAGGATTAACGATGTGTACGGCGCTGGTGTCGCAGAAGAAAGCACGCTACGTTTTTGGTTTCAACACTTTTTGTTCTAGAAATTTCGATCTTCAGAACCAGCCCGTGGACGGCCGGAGACCAAAGTGGAAAATAAAAAATTAAAGGTTATTGTGGAAGAGGATCCATCACAAAGCACTTTAGAGATAGCTGCCGGCTTCGATCTAAGTGACACAACTGTATTAATCCAGTTGAAGCAAATCGGGAAAGTAAAAAAACTTGAACGATGGGTACCTCATGCATTGAGTGAATCGAACTTGCAAACACGTTACCTGTTATTCAGCAGGGTTCACCGCGTGCAGGTGAGGTTGACTTGGACTCCGTAAGATGTTGGGCGGAACCCCTTACATTCCTAATGAACATATAATATATTATTGCTATAACTTTTATCAGGATATATATAAGATGAAGCTCAGACATTTTCCGATTTGAGGATATACTTAATATAACTCTCCAAAGGTGTAAATAAATGATCAGATCTGTACCAAATTTGACCATCAATGTCTTCGTCCTACTTTCTTTTTTTTGTTCGACGTTCTCCTGATGGTAAGCGATACACCTGCTACCAACGTGGAGCCAGTTAGGATGAAGTACACAGAACCACATTGTGTCCATCGCTTAGAGAGATAATAAGTCTCGTTACATCAGTAATTATATTAGCTACAACGCCCTTCAAACCAAATTTCTCGTATAATATAACTCATCTGCAATTGGTAGTGGAAGATATTTGGGGAAGGCATATGTCCAGCAGTGGATAAACAAAGGCTGATAATGATGATCTGCAATTGCGGAATGGGGTATATTTGGATGGCAAATGATCGGTAAAAGTGACGATACTTTGGAGATAGATGTGTATGTCCAGCGGTGGTCTACTGTGGGCTGAACAGAAAGATATATATATATATATATAACATTTAATTTAATACTTAATTATGGGCTCGGGAAATATCTATCCTCGGATCTTCCTCGGTCATCCTAAGAAGTTCCAGATCATTTCTGAAGACCTGCGCTTCTTATGGGTGTTGAAACAACCAGCTCTCTCATAACGTATAAAAGAATATCGGGAGGTGAAGGTGGAACCAGAAGACACACCGTGATCATCTTACTCATCTTTGTCGTACCACGTTCACAGATAAATACTTAAATTTGATCAACTGCCAAAATTTTTTTTTTTTAAATTACTATATATTGGTAACATAGCAGAGCCTATTTCTGTCACTAAACAGCACTGTATAAATATTACTGTGTTCCAGTTTGAAGGGCGTTGTAGCTAATTAAATTACCAGGGCAAGGATACTTAACTGCTATGTCTAAGGCGACGAGCGCAATGTGGTGCAGTATCATCCTAATTAGCGCCACATTATTATGAGCGGGCGTATCACTTACCATCAGGTGAACGTCCCGCTTGTCTCATTGCATCTAAAAAAAATTGTAACAGTGAAAATTTTTTTTTTTTGCACTATTTTCGAACTCTTAGCCTTTCACGTACGTATTAATTTGATTACGCAGAAGGTTGCGCACTGATGCTGAGTGGAGAGATGTTTTGGAGTGTCCTCCGTTTGTCTACCGTCCTTGAGACAGGTTACGACAACCTTCGCGCCCACACACACATACTGTCTAACAAGTTTATTATTTACGTAAAAGCTCATCTAACAACAATTGTAGAGGAATACATAGTGTTTTTATCACAGGGTTTTAATTAATTATTATATATTTAAATATTTAGTATTTTACATTTTATATTACATGTTACATCCAGTCATGTTCTGTGAACAAAAAAAAACATCACTTATTTAAGTATAGACAATACTAATAAAACTTCAAATTTGTTCTCCACATTCATAACTTATTACATCTCAAGTTTTATTTACGAGGTTTAATGAGGAAGAAAAGAGATAGATTTTTTTGACCAAAATTTCAACTCATCTTTCATCATTAGATGATAGAAGAACAATGCTGGACATAGGCCTCTTCAAAGATTGATCCCGCGTTGCTCACATCCAGCAGCTTCCCGCGACACTCACCAGATCGTCGGTCTACCTCGTGAGACGCCGCCCAACAGTAAATCTACCGGTACGCGGGCGCCACTAGAGGACCTTACTGCTCCATCAGCCGTCGATTCTTCAAGCAACGTGCCCTGCCCACTGCCACTTAAGTCTAACAATCTTTTGAGTATGCATAGCCCAAAATCCCGTCTTTGTCATATAATACTTCCAAGATAATGAGAACTTTCTATAAAAAAATACTGCTTAAAACACAATCTTCCAACTTATCGCTGTCCACAGCTGAACAAGGGTTTCCCGAACGCACGGATGGATCAACAAGCTGGATAGAACATCTAAACATCATCATCAGCCGATATACGTCTACAGCTGGATATAGACCTTGCCCGAAGATGTCCACATCGATCGGTCCTACACTGCTGCATCCAGCCACTTCCGCCTTACAGTCAGCATAACCACCGTTATCGCGGGGCATTAGGGGTTGTTATTTGTAGAGGTTCAGATGAGGGGGGTGGGGGGATTTGAGCCATTTCTCACCACGCTGTCCGAATACAGTTTGGTGGGAACCAAAGCGTTGCTTGTTGATTATCAGGGTGCACCACGAGCAGGTGAGGTTGTCTTGTTGTGTGGGACCCCTTGCGCCCCTAATGTGACGTGATCTAAACACGCGTTCATATAAACACAACCTGCGTCTGTTTGCTTTGTCCGATAGAGAAAGGTAAAAGGATTCATATTTCCGGCGGGAACTGCAACAGCGTTCCCAAGTGCTCTTTGTTTGCGGAGTTCTCCGCGTGCGTTATTATTGCGAGAAGCGGAAGGGGAAAATGTATAGAACAAAGAACACCTCTAAACGTGGACTGCT
This sequence comes from Ornithoptera priamus, assembly GCA_029034505.1. Lineage (NCBI taxonomy): Eukaryota > Metazoa > Arthropoda > Insecta > Lepidoptera > Papilionidae > Ornithoptera > Ornithoptera priamus. The sequence goes on along the minus strand of JARDWD010000606.1, from coordinate 1,876,461 downwards.
ACAGAAATATTGTATATGCAAACCTGTAATGAATAATGTCGTGAAAACAGTCGATGGTAATTACTGTGTATACGAATGATACATTTTGAACTATTTTCTTATATTACACTATATTTATTTTACAAACAATATAATCTACCTGTTATGGTTTCTGTTATGATGAAGTTTGCGCCGCGAGTTCTATTGACAACTATTTCAGCTTCAGCGGACTCAAGGCTCATGGATCAGGTATACGCGAGCTAAGATAATAAAAAAGAAAAGAAAAGAAAATCTAAATTACAAAAATACAAAAAATAAATATATATATGTACCCGTAATGGTAATTTAATTGCTATAAACGAAATAAACCAGCCCCTTCTCTTTGCTGGTATTTCGGACCTTTTTTTACAAAGAGGGACAGAAAGAGACAGAAGTATATCGGCATTTATTAAACCGCAGGAACGTTTCAATTCTGACCGCTTTCACATAGTTTTTATTCATCATCAGTTAATAGACGTCCACCGCTGGACTTAGGCCTACCTCAAAGATGTCTACTTTTGTGCCATTCCCCGGTCATCCCTTTCGAGATGAGCAGGTAAGGTAGGCTTCGGTCCCGTGAGTTGTTGTGCGGGTACCATTATACCCCTTTAGTAGATTCCATTAATATTTAAAATAGTAAAGCGTGGGTTGTGTGGAAGATGATTTCTTTCCCAAGGGAGTACATGAACCAAGAGGATCGATAAAGGATCACAATGATCCCTATGGCGTTCACCGATTTAGTGGGCAAAAAACTCTTCGTTGTCGTGGAGTTACTTACGAAAGGATAAACCAGGACTTATATAGGTATACATGAGGATGCCCTATACTTAAACTTCTCTCAATGATATAAAGCATTTCCTACCACTTCTCCGTGTCATAGCAAATAACAGACTACCATACAGTACTACTCAACTCTTTGTTATCCACTACTACACCAGACAGTGGTTACCTTCAGCCTATTCTTAATACTTTTAGACCAGAGAAATGGTGAGGCGAGGGTGTGGTTAAAGAAAGAAGTCCATTATTCACCATTTTATATTTTTTAATATACGTCCCCAGTTATCGCTTTTATAAACGTGAACATTCCAACTCCTGAAAATACTTACACAAGTAGAGTGCTCTCTCAGAAAAATTGCGATTTAAGAAGAATTGCAACAGCTTTTAAGTGCATTTGCCAGCTCTCGTGTAACATACTATCCTCGAGAACAATACATGATCGGTGGAACAAGGATGTACTAATAGACAAAAAGTTCCTAATCTCACGGCAATATGTTGCTTTCCTTATTTTATATTAAAAATAAAATAAAAAAACTATCATTGCTTTACCTTCCTATAATATTACATATCCATTTTTATTTATGGTCTATTGCTAGGACATAAGGAGAAGGCTTAGCAACTGCGATCAGCGCTGGTTTTCAGCCTCCCGATATTATCATTGGAAATAATAAACCTAAAAATTGGTCCTATAGATACATAAGAACATACTTTATATCACCATTAATCCGCCCCTGTCCACAAGTGTCTAGGAACGCCTCCTAATCAGATCAAGCAACGATCTGCGTAAGGAAACTAGCATCGGCTGGTTTCGTATATCTGAATATCGGGATACTTTATATGTTGTTAAAGGATATCAAGGGTTGTAAGGGGTTCGCACAACAACTCATGGAATCCAAGCCAATGTCAGCTGCTCGTGGTGCACCCTGCTAATCAACAAACGAGGCTCTGGCTGCCACCAACCTTCGTTGGGCCAGCGTAGTGGGAAATGGCCCAAATCCATCCATATGAACCCGTACAAACGACGGCTTCTAGTGCCCGGCGGTACAGGAAGCCATGCCGACAATATATAGAAATCTTTGGGGAGGACTATGTGGACATTTATAGGCTGATGATGATGATGATGATGATGATGAAACATCATAGCGTAAAATACCAATGATATTATTAATTTGATACGTCTTAACCTTACACTCGTCTTAGTAGTGTTTCACTGATAATTCATCTTCGTAAAATATTTAAGTTCAGTGAAGTGTATATTAAATATTATATAACTGTGACCATAGAGTCTAGAACAAATAAAAAGGATTCTAACCCTTAAGGATCCTCTATGTGTTTAATGGCTTACATTGGATCATATTTAGTTGGTAAATCACCTACATAATTTTGAAAACCCAAAGGAACGTCTCTTGTTCAGTTTCGCAAATTGTTTATCTCTTCTGTCTGTGAAAGATGTTAAAGGGTACATGTACGGAAACTGTGCCGATGTCGGCAATTTTATCTTGTTTCAGGGAAATTGGCACAGTTAAAAATTAAATAGGTTAAGTACAATTGAGATCGGCAGATATCAATTTCTCACACATCTATGATATAGTAAATGGAGTACATGTACTATATTTTATACTAAAATTGTCGTTATGAAAATTAGTTTCATGATGGAAACATTTTTAGGGGGTTCGTTTAAGAAGATTTGGACCATTTCCCAGCACTCTGGCCCAAAGCGAGTTCGTGGGCGCCGCAGCCTCGTCTGTTGATTAGCAGGGTGCACCAGGAGCAGGTGAACTTGGCTCGGGTCCCGTTAGTTGAGGTGCGGGATCCTCTACAACACACATTTTCTTCTTTTTTTTTTATTCGATGAAACGACGAGGTGAGCTAGGGGTTCACCAACACCCACAGTACCATATTGCGCTTGTCCACAAGGTGGACCAACGATCTGGTAAGAATTGTGGGAACCTACTGGATCTGAGGGAACGGCCGATGGTAAGATCTTTGGGGGAGGCCTATGTCCAGCAGTGGACGTCTATCGGCTGATGATGATGATGGAAACATGCCTTGGGGTCAACTTATAATAAATTAGTAACATGAAAATATTTTCTATGATTAAATAATTTGAAAAAAAACTGATAAATGCGTTAAACTTAGAGTATTCCTCTTTTAGCGCAGCAGATGAAGAAACAATAGCAGTGTACCAAGCATATCTTTTTTTTTTACTCCAGTCTATTAGTCCAAAGCACTTTTTGTTATTTCCCCATCTACGGTCACGTAAACCTTGTTAATTAAATTAGTCCCTAGGCGGAGATAAATGTGAAATTTCTTTCTTTCCTCCTCATAATTTTGTATTTCAAAGGCACTTCCCACAAACGTTTAATTAAATCAATTTATTTTGTTTGCTGAAACTTTCACTGCTCATATGATGCTGGATAAGATGTTCATGAAGCACCACATTTCGCCCTATTTCCCGATAGATCTCGTTAGATCATTAGAGGTATTGCCAGTTTTTAAATTGGCAATACTTTAATACCGTAATTAATAATATAATTATAAAACTAATTATAGTGGTTTAATTTATGTTTCTAATATATATATTAGAAATATAATTATTAGAAATATACAATATATTAAAAAAAAATATCTTATTAACCACTGTTGTAACAGTTCAAATTAAACATTAATATGACCCTCTTTGTTAATGTGTATATTAGGAACTAGGACACCTTTTAAAATTGGGGTTAAAAAATATTTCGTAATGTCGTCTTTTTTATGGTTAAACTTTAAGGGTGACAAAAGTAGGTAAAGTATATTTACTTATTTGACGTACAAAATACTATAAATACTCTTTTAAATTGTGAGTCGGAAGCAGAACGAAGATATCTTTATTGATATTGATACTAAAGTTCAAGAGGTAAACTAAGTTGCTACACGAGAAAGTTTTGCATAAATAAATAAGTAAATAGTAAATACTTAAAACCTATAAAATTAACTGTTTTGCACCGAAAAATATTAAACTTCTTAAACGCTCACATTAGCAATATAGACATCGCATGAAATCTGCGAACCTCTTTATTGACCGTGTTGGATATGCTAATACAAGTTATTTATTGCCATCTTTAATACTGACCCAGTTTCGTAAGTTTCCTGAAGTGTCTAATGTATTAAAAATATGTAAAAAAGATTTGCCTTATTATAGGCGGAAGCTCTTTCTTGCTCGCTGCCCTACAAAAGAATTTCAAATGATAAAAGTTTCATATTGCTAAGATTTAAATGGAAACAAGTTTATGTGATGAATTCGTATCTAAGTAGAGAACAGTTTAAATAATAATCTGATGCACTTCAGTGATAAGCTGTAGAGCGCATTACGAATTATCTTTAGTGAAGGTAGATGTAGATTTTATGAGTTTAAATAAATAGAAGTCTCCTACATTAAGTTTTGAATCTAATACGCTTCTCTACCAACGCTCCAATATCCTATTTAAGTTCTCAAGTATACTTGACAAAAGACAAACCCCACATATCCTTCTCGACGTAGTCAAGTACTATAGTAGTTAATGTTTGTCTACAGGACAAGAGGGTCTAGATAAGTATTCACTCTATATCCTTTTAGGTAAAAAATGATAAATTGCTCGGAGCGATTAAGAACAGGTGAGCGTTACAGTAAGGACAGTAAGGTCCTCGTGAGACGCCTTTATATCAGTAGTATTGGAATCAGCGATCTGGTGAGAATCACGGGTACCCACTGGATGGGAGAAACACAATACCGATCCATATGGAGATCTTTGGAGGAGGCCTATGTCCAGGAATGTACGTCTATCGACTGATGATGATGATGGGTTTTGAAGAGCGCCTCGGGGCCTCTCATAATCTATAGAAAAAAACCATTGAGCTGATCATCAATATTGAAAAAAATAACCATGGACAAATATTTAACAGAAAAGCTAGCAAGTAGTACTGCTCAAGTAAACATGTAACTAATTTCTATAACAAAATTTCATAGATTTCTTTAAATTATGACGCATTTTATAATTTATGGAATATATTACAATAATATAAAGATCGTTATATTAAATTTAAACAAAGTGATACAGATTTTGGTATTACACAGTGCGACAAATCCGCAGCCAGCTAAGCCGCATAAATCAAAATTTGGTTTGAAATAAGGTTTTTGTGAAACAGATTTACATTTATCTTACTCACCGACTACACAGCCACTCGTCAAAATCAATATTCGAGAAAGCAACTTAATATTTTGTCACTCTCTAAATGAAGGTGATGAGAAGAATTATCTCAAAATATTTCTGTCGTATACTACATATTGGGTGATACAAATTACGAAATAGCAGTTAAGTGAAATACTTTATTAAAATGCTTAGATAGCTTGCAAGCGACACAGCTATATAGAGCGCCAAATCTTTAAATTCTACACAGCTTCAAAACAGGTCAATACCTAAGATGCTTGCATAGATATGCTTGCGATGACACGACCATGTTGCGCTGAGATTAAAAGAAAATTCAGAAACTAAGTTTCTTAAGTAAAAATATTTAGTAGAACCAATTTCTCAGTAAATAAATATAATAAGGTTTATGAAAGAATTCTTGCATATAATAACAACATATGTAAAAAGAAGTTTTTGAAAAACTCGACAGATGGCGCCACAACAAATAATAGATCGCGCTTTCATGTACCGAAACGCAAATCCATGTAATATAACGCTCGTACACGTTTTTGTCATCCCCCTCCCCCCCTCGCCTTCCCCTCCATAACACTATCCATTCTTCGACCCATCCGCATCTAATACCTTCCCACCCTTTCCCTTTATATATTAGTTTTGTTTTTATTATTTTAGCTCGCGGATACCGGATCCGCGAGCCCTGAGTCCGATGAAGCTGCAATGGTTGTCAATAAAACCGCGGCGAGAACATCATCATAAAAAAAAAAAAAACGTTTTTGTCCTTTGACCTGGCCCACCAGCTCGTTACAGTGTATACGATTGTATCCAATAACTGGAACTTTCTGGATCTTCGTAATACTAAGAATCGAGACATTAGGCTACTACGAAGTATACAATTGTATCCATTACCTGGATCTTTCTGGATCTTCGAAAACTGCGGGACTTTGTAACTTGCTTTGTACTTTAAATCGCTCTGTCATCGTCAATATAGTGCTGATATTCCTTGTTATATTGTAGTTTCTATTTTATTTTTGAAATGAAGATAGATCATAACATTTACTTTTTTTTTTACTCGATTAAGTGATGAGTCGAGCAACACGTTCATCTTAGTAAGTGAATCGCTTGCCCATAGTAGCGTGGCCCTAGTTTTAGGATAACATACACAACACCATATTGCGCTTGACGCCTTGAGACATACGTGAAGTCGCGATACATCAGTAATATCACTAACTACAACATACTTCAAACCGGAAAACAATACATTTTCTACACTACTGTTTAGCAGCAGAAATAGTCGCTGCAGTGATACCTACCTAGACGGTTAGAGTATGCAGCAAAAGTTATCGGCCTAAGAAAATCTTTACATTACATATTAAAAAAAAAAATTGGATGAGAAGTTTTAAAACATAAAGAAAGAAGAAGAAATGAAAGTAAACAAAACATCGATGGCGGAAATTATATTTGTGTTAACTTGCTAAAGAAGCGAAATATAATATATTGGTCTTTAGAAATTCAATTGAAAATTCCACCCTGAGATTCAAATGAATAAGAAATCACGAAGCGAGATATAATTGAGAAATATTTCTCCGGGTTCGAGGATTTTTTATAATGTTGGAATTAATACCCTACTGTACGTTCTGCGATAGATTTAAAATAAATAATGCAAAGCGTTGTGTCCATTTAAAATCAATTTTTATGATTGAATTAAGGTTGGGAAATCTAAAGGTTTTCTAGTGGGAATGATGCTGCGGATGTGAATTAAAAATACAAAATTAAAATAGTGTCATCTGAGAGAAATCAGTTGTGTGGAGATTTTTACCCAATAAAATCCCCTCGGTGGTCAACTTCAGCGTTTGGAGAGGTCACAGAATCTTCGTTTGGTAAACAACCGTGGCCTTTTTAACGCTATTCTGGGATAGTACGTCTATTTTATTCTGTCCCTACGTAGGAGACCACATCCATCCATTGTCCTCCTCAGGGTCGTTTAGAAAGCTATGAGAATCCTCATCCTGACCGCTAATGACTCCAGCGTAACTAAGGTCCTGTATTAAAGCGATGGCTCTTATGATGATTAGTTTCTTTTGTTGTAACTTAAATTTTAACTGTTCTTGACTTAACTGCTCAATATTCGGAAGGAAGAGAGTACAACAGGAAATAGAGATATAAGTAAATTATTTCAATAACATAAAAAAAGAAAAGTGATTTTTTATTTTGTCCTATATTTCCATTTAATTACAGTACATATGTCATATTTATTTTGTTCGACACAAGCGAGACGTTCATCTGATGGTAACTTATACGTCTCCCTATTATAAGTTAGAACGGTATACACAGTACTATTCCCACCAACCCGCATTAGGTCAGCGTTGTGGAAAATAACTCAAATCCCCCATATATCCCCCTACAAACGACGGCCCTTAGTGCATGGTGGCACCGGGCTGTAAGGTCGCGGGAAGCCGCTGGATGTGTAAGATGTCGGTCGGAACCCCTTCCACCCCAGTCTTTCTTCTTTCTCTTGCCCTGATCCCACTTTATGTAGGGTCGGCACAACATGTTCTTCTCTTCCAGTCTCGCCTATCAGCCGTCATCTCATCGGTTACCCCTTTCTTACTCATGTCATCCTTCACGCAATCCATCCATCTTTTCTTAGGTCTACCTCGACCCACATATCCCTCCACATTCATATCTAACATTCTTCTTGTTATATGACATTCATCCCTTCGCATAATATGTCCATACCACGCTAATCTATTACTTCTCAACTTATCCGTCACCGGCGCTACTTTTAAACTTCCCCCCTCTTCCACCCCAGTAAGCATATATATATATATATAAGTAAGTATATATGTTAAATAAAATTGTTAAGTGGTAGGTTTCTGTTACTGACAGCCATCCTGGTATGTACTACTGCAGCGCCTTTATGCATGTGTAAGCATTGTATTCTGGTCTGAAGGGAGCTGTAGCTAGTGTAATTACTAGAGTAACGAGACTACATCTTGTCGCAAAGTGACGAGCGCAATACGGTACTGTACAAGGGATCCTAGCTAGCGCCACATAGTTATGGGCGGGCTTATCACTTACTAGCAGGTGAACGACCAGCTTGTCTAGTCGCTTTGTAGATTATAAAAACTTCCTCTTTCTCCACTGCATCTTCCCCCACATCCTTTGATCGGTAGAGAAAGCTCATATTCATTAAGTCCAATCATTGTATCCTTACATAAGGTGTTATTATATATGTTTTAGATAAATATATAACTGTCTGAGGACAATTACAACGGACTTAAAATACTAAATTTTTGATGTAGTGTTAAAAAGAGGACGAAGACACCTTCATTTGATGAAAGCTAGAAGACAGTAATTTTTTTTTAATTTGAAATGCAATGAAAATGTTTATAGAAGTTAATAAGAAAGTGATACGCTCACTTATAACAACGTGACATTGGTTACGATGTACTGCACTATATTGCGCTCGTCGTCTGAGACGTAAATATATTGAGCCCTATTACCCCAGTAATTTCAGTAACTACAGCGCCCTTCGAACCGGAGCGCAGTAATGTTTGTACATTATTATTTTAGGGCAGAATAGTGGCTGCGATGGTACCTAGACTGTCTCCGACAACAAAGAATTACCATCAATAGTCATGTTAAAAATTTCTTTCCTTGAGAAAAACCGTAAATGACATTCTATAGCAACCGTTACTATAGCAACCGCATAAATAATATGAAATGAAAATGTTTATAAAACTTAATTAGCCTATATAATTAAATAGCCTATAACCATCTACAAATCATCCCGGGTCTAATGGTCAGTGTTCTCATGTCGGGTACGTTCACTAGTTTTCACGTGATTGTTGAACAAGGGAAACTCAAAAATATGTTGAATTTGAAATATTAAACGAATTTCATAATTTGATTGTATTAATGAATTTAACGCATTCCTATTACAATCGCGCTAATAATACATTTCCGGTGTGACAACCGTCGGCCGCCATGATTTAAATAAATGGAATTACGTTAATTTACATCGGCGAAATTACAAAGTCAAATAGTACGGCATAGATTTCGTCAATTCGCAATCGGAATAATCCGCAGATGACAAAAAGCCGACGAGAGGAATCCGGTTGAATATCTTCGTAACCCGGGTATTAATTCACGCTTAATTTGTGAACGTTTCATGTAAAAGGATACATTCCACAACACTCGAAATTAGGTACAGATCCTTAATAATAACATTCCAAACGGCAAATATAATATACATTCAACAGGAAGCTTGTTTGATGGTATTTACGCTAACCTGTACCACCAGGACAATATAATGTATATATATGTACACACATTATACGGCGCATTTTAAGAGGACGTCCTTCGGCTGATGATGATGTATAGATTAACCAGAAAATAAGACGTCAATATCTAGTCAAATCTATACGAACTTTTCCATTGTAAATAAAGAATGTGGAACCGCTGCAGGAATAAACTACAGGCAATGAAGATGTTGTAAAATGAATACATAATGCTCTCCATCCCGACGGGGTTGAAGTTGAGGACTGTCCGGAACAGCTCCATTGAAAAACTGACCTTTAAGTTGGCGCTATAAAGTATAAAATTCCATATGCACCAGCTTTATACGAAATAAGTAAAATATCAGCAGTGTAATGTGCTTCTGTATTTATCGAGCATTCAAATCTACTTTTGTTGTAACAGGTAGAAAATATTACCGCTGTACTTTGTCATTATACGAAACGTACTAGGGAATGACTTTTCATTAATTTTACATTATTAAGACCTTCTAAATCTTTTTTATTCTCGACGAGATCTTCACTTGATGATAAGTGAAACATCTACCCATAACAACGCGAGGTATACTGGTACACAGCATCGCACTGTGTCGATAATTATCGATCCTTCAGGCATAAAATGTTTTACTCCAGTACTTCACTAGCTACAACGCCTTTCAAACCAGAACACGATATTGTAAGCACAGTACTGTTTCGCAGCTGAAATAGGAGCTGCCGTGGTACATACCATGATGGTCTCCGACAATAGAAACCTATTAACCGGTACATATATTGTTTCAAAGCTTTGATATTTGTAATCTGATAACCTAGGTGTTGATATATACATCGAATTAGTAAGTACAGGTGTATCACTTACTACAAGATGAATAATTGTATTCATCTTATCACTTTGTGGTATAACAAAAAGTGAGCAGGACTTTCAAAGTGCTTGAAGAGAGGAAGTGTCTTTTCCCATATAATTTATATAAAAAACATGTTCAACTACTGACGAACCTAAATGCAATTAAAATCTCTTTGTCATTGCAATACTAAGCTTGCCATATTAAAAAAAAAAAATAGGTAATAAAAAAAAGTGAATTGAAGCCCGGACCCACAAATGTCCGGGGAACGCGTTTAGAAAAGGACTTCTTTATATATATAGATAGAGGATATTGATGGAGGGTATTGATATATATTGATGGAGGATAGTGGAGTCTGGTAATGCAGTAGTCGCCAGGTGCGTCTTATGGTGGGTTCCATTCTCGGGACCGTAATGTATTGATTGGGATTTTTACGACCTGATTACTAGATTGATTTCCCATGGGCTTAGACATTTACATCGCTGTAAAGTTCATGAAAATCAACAGATTTTTATCTTGACGAACTTGTTCAAAGCACACATATCAACATCTATCTATATATAATAATGAAAAACAGGTTTCCTTTATTTGCCGATCACGTGAAAACTAGTGAACGTACCGACGCAGGCACGTGACTATTCGACGCGGAATGATTTGTTTCAATTTCTTTTGTGAATTTCATAGATCCGTCATCATTGTATTTATAATTAACTTTTATAAACATTTTCATTTGGTATTATTAATGCGGTTGCTATAGTAACGGTTGCTATGGAAAATCATTTGTGATTTCGGTTGCTCTTAAGGAACCATATTTTCAACATGATTTAAGACTATTGATGGTAGTTCTCTGTTGTCGGAGACCGTCTAGGTAGGTACCATCGGAGCTCCTATCCTGCCCTTAAATAATAGTGTGCAAACATTATTGAGTTCCGTTTTGAAGGGCGCTGTAGCCAATATAATAACTGGGGTAACTCAACATCTTACGTCTCAGGCGACGAGCGCAATATGGTGCAGTATATCTTTACTAGCGTCACGTTGTTGTGAATGGGAGGATCACTCACGATCAGGTGGACGTGAATAAAAAAGATCAATTGTAAGAGATACAAAGCAGGAAGTGGAAGACAACGATACAACTGGACCTATAGTGTGAGTACATACAATAAACAGTAGTGTTAATATACCAATGAGATTATATGATAAGGATGAATTTGTGATGTGTGATAAGAATGAGCAACCTGTTGCCGTCACCGGGCCGGGGTTCTAATAAAGGGAAACAAAATTATTGGGGCGTTATGGCTATACACACTGAAAATGAACGGAGCATAGAAAATTATCTCCCTTCCCCGTACGGGGTTCATAACGTCTATCGGATCAAATAAAAAAAAATCGGACGTGTATTGGCTCGACAAATTTTTATATATACGATATGTGTAATATCCTGTGCAGCGTTGAGATGTACCGATAAGAGATGAATAAAATAAGTGGCAATACAGAGGACGCTGAAGAAATAGATGAGGTGAAGATATAAAAGGCTAAGAAGTTTTTGGATTGAAGAGGTGAAAGCTAGAGAGAAATTGAATTTAATTAAGTGACGAGACGAGCGGAATGATCACCTGATGGTAAGTTATACGCTCGTCCATAACATTGTAGCGCTATTTAGATTGATATGCTTTGTACCACATTGCGCTCGTCGCCTGAGCCATAAGACATTGAATCTCATATCCCAGTTGCAACTATAACATATTAGCTACATCATAATCAGCCAACAAAGTCTACTGTTGGATATAGGCCTCCTTCAAAGATCTTCACATCGTTCGGTCCTGGACTCCTCGCAACCAGCGGATTCCCACGACTTTACAGTTAGAACGGTATCCGGTACTGCGGCGCATTGGAGGCCCGTCGTTTGTAAGGGTTCCTTAGGGGAGTGGAAAATTAGCTACAGCTCCTTTTAATCCTGAACGTAGTAATATTTCACACTTCTCTCTGACGGCAGGAACAGGCACTGCGGTGGTACCTACATGGACAGTCTTCGTAAATACAGACCAAACACTAGTATCAATTTTCCCTGGTGCCCCTATTTCTGCCGTCGAATAGTTATGTACAAACCTATGTTCCGGATTGAAGGGCGCTCTAGCTAGGGTAACGAGAAAACAACTTAAGTCTTAAGGCGACAAGCGTAATGTGGTATCGGGAGGTGTATCATTTATCATCAGCTGAATGTCCTGTTCGTCTTGTTACTTCATTAAATAAAAAAAAAAGTAGAAAGTCTGTGTATTAGGAAATAAAATTTACTTTATTATTATTACATATTTGACGCAATAATCGTCTTTATAAAGGTCTAGTTAAGTAAAGTAAGCCTTTTAAGTTAACGAGCAAATCAGCTAAGTCAAATTTTATTGCTGTAACGGCGGTTTGATGTTATTGGAATAATTAATTTCACAGATATACAATCTTTTGCTCTTAATATTGTCAGAGTACAATATAGATAAAAAGGTATCTCCTTTGAGTCATCCTCTTAAGTTATGAAGACCAAAATTATCATAAGAATAAGAGAAGGCATAAGAAAGATAAAAAGAGCAAGATGGTAGCTGATCACCAGTTTATAACGACGTGGCGCTAGTTACCATAATAACACAACATCACGTTGCGATCGTAGATTATAGACATATGTTGTTAAGTCTTATTACCCCAGTAATTACACTAACTACGTTACCCGTCAAACCGGAACACAGTAATGTTCTCACACTACTGTTTGTCGGCTGTAGAAGCTGCGACGGTACCTATCTAGACGGTCTCTGGCAATAGAGACCTACCACCAGTGGAATATTTGGATATATCCCATTTCGTTATTTTTTCGCTTTACCAGTACAGAGCCTTAAAAGGTATATAGTTTGGGAATCTCAGGCACATCTTCATCTCGCAAATACCCCAATGTCTCAATACGAAAGTATTTAACCAGTGCGTCCTCCTCACCCTTACGGCGCAGAGACTGGAAGTTGACCATCGGGCTGGTCCACCGATTCGAAGTAACACAGCGAGCGTTGGAGAGAGCTATGCTTGGCATTTCTCTAAGAAATCCGACGAAGAACTGAAGTTGTCGACGTGGCTCTCAAAATCTGTAAGCTGAAGTAGCAATGGGCCGGCCATGTCTGTCGTGTCAGGGACGGCCGATGTAGAAGGAAAGTCTTGGAGTGGAGGCCACATAATGGTCGCAGAAGTGTAGGGCGCCCTCTCTCCAGTTGGGAATGGGTGGATGCGATAAGCTGAGGATCGCATTTGATGGAAGACATTGGAGAAGTCTTATATACAACGGTGAATAAACAAAAGGTGATAATGATGATGATGATATATATATATATACATATATATATAGATATGTTATCAAAATGGTGAATAAACGGCAATGTAAAACTAGTCTTACATTTTAATTCAGCCACAAAGTAGTGATTCATGAAAATTATTGAAATAAACATAACGTACAAGAGAAATTACCGGGGTAACGAGCCCATTGTGGAGCTGCGGTAAATATTGTCATCAGACTAACGCCTCATTTACCATCACAACGTCCAGTTATTGTCATCGCTTTGTGTTATATATTTTCTTTTAATATACTTTATTCTCATTTTCAATTATTTACATAGATATTGGTATAAAGATAAATCTGTTATAACAATCTGAATCGTCCTTGAGGATACAATGATTTCCAAGGATTTTATAATTAAATTGAAAGTTGTTTTAAGCGACTAATGAAAATTCCGCCGAAGCGAACTTCACATGTACCTTTGTAATCGTTCCCTCAACTTTAAGTGTCTGGGAATAATGACTGCCTATTTCGTAAATTCAAGTGAAAATCAAGGGATGACGACGACCTCGACAGATCTTTGAACCGTTTTAATAACATTTTCATAAGATGAAATAAAAAAAAAAACAGGTAATGAGAATGAACGTGGATGGTTGTAAGGGTAGAAAAAAAACTGAAGAAAGTATGGATGGATGATGGAAGATGATATGCGTGAGAACAGTGTGAATTCACATATGGCGGCTGATAGAGGGATGTGGAAGGGAAGTATATAATGTGCCTACCCCATATAGCTGGGAAAAGGTCAGGAGGATGAAGTCGAAATATTTTTTTTTTCATTATTAAAGGATGAGGCGAGCGGGACGTTCACCTAATGGTAAGTGTTACACCCGCCCATAACAAAGTGGCGCTAGTTAGGATGTTATATATACCCACCAGGACGGTTTCCGGTTACAGAGACCTACCACCTGTAAATTATAGCCATTTTGAGTTGTAGTTTTAAATCTTGCTTAACATGTAAAGAGTTGTAATTAACAGTATTATAATTAAAAAGTAATAGTAAGATGAAAAGAGATAATATTTTGGGTTATCCTTGAAAGAGGAAACAGTTGAGACGATAGTATCATCATATTTTTTTTTGACATGAGTTAAAATTTAACTGATCTACGGATGTGAGACGTGACTGAAGTATCGAGACGGATATAATGTTCCAAGTAATATGTAGATGTCCTTACTCCAGTTACCATAACTTATGGTTTGATGACGATAAGATGTTGTGTATCACGTAGTATCGTGAGAGAGATGAACATGAAAGGAGAGTGAAGGAAGAGGAGCTTAGGAACAACAATCAAAACTGTACTTATATTATACAGTATTTTTCAAGTCATAAATATTCAAGATCTGTTATTATTTTCTCAAATTCTTCTATTACTTAGAGGGTGTTATTTGAAAGACCACAAGTGATGCCATATACTCTCTAGTATATATGTATTAAATAGACATATATCTAGTGTTATATATGTTAGATTTGAATATACTAAATCTTGAAGGTAGTTTAAGTAATAACGAAATTCGGATATGTGTTAATGCGTATGACAAGTTTACACATTAGAGGGTTGTAAATAGTAGCGGTAATGTTGTACATCCGTGAAGATATTTACTTAGGCAAACTTATCGGTAAACATTTCGATTTCTATCTATTTCAGATCTACGATTACAAGGACGAAACGTATAAATAACAGTACAGATTTATTCACCAACATGAACATTTATTTACTTTTCTTAAAACGAACACAAAATAGTAAACTATATACACTTTTGTCTAACGGTCAATAAAACAAATTACTTAATCACTTAGATACTTAAACACCTGTGACATATCAATTAATATTTATCTCATTGAAAATATTATAGCTACAAACACTTTAAAATAGGGGTCGACATTGAATTTCCCTCATAAATGTTCTTTATAGTATTTGAACAGATTTACAGAATACAACAGATTAGTAATATAAAACCCTTAAAGATGTTATCTATTTATGATGTCTTTTTGAACTTTACAAAAGGTTACATACAGAAGGGGGTGGCTTAACGCTACTTAATACGCTCTATCAGTTATCTGATATAAGAAGTCGTGTTTGTGAAATATACGGGAGTAGACCAGCATCACGTCTGCCGAGGAAATTTTCCGTATTGTGCAAGAGGCTCGACCAGTTTCCGGGTAAGTGGCACTTGGAGAAGTTATTCATGATAGAGTAGCAGCAGGAAACAAAACAAAGGGTTATAGTGTTTAAAAAAATCCCTAACAAGTATCCACTTAATTTGTTCGTATATTTGATAAAAATTGATTTCCTGTTTTCCTAAACTGGACGATGAAGCTGCAATACCTGAACTGTTTCGGCTGTCGATCCTCGACAATGACCACTTACCATCCCCTTGCCTGTCTAGCTTAACTTCCATAACGAAAATAGACATCAATCAGTGTCAAGTAAATTGAACTTTAAAGCTCTGTATAGATTAGGACAACATATAAAGAATTATAGAAAAGTTTTACAGAATTATTTCAGTATTCAAAGTTACCTTTTTTAAATATAATACTTATCATATTAACTTAAATTTTTTATACATAATGAAATTAATGAAAAGGCTTATTAAGGATTTCTTTGATTTATTACTGATTTTTGATCGATGTGAATACAATTTCAAAGATAGTCCAACATTTTTAAAGATTGTTAATTATATTAAAAATCATCTTACATAGTTTAGATAACTTTATTTAGATACTTTAACTTATTAATCTTATACGTAAAATCCTTATTTTTCTTTTAATTAATACGGCAATTCAAAAAAGTAATTAATAATTTTTAAACTTTTTACTAGCTATGTACAATAATTTTTCATCATACTATATACACATATATTGTAATTTTATATGATTTTTTTCATATAATTAAGAATAACAATAATAAAATTAAAATGTTAATAAAGACACTTTTTATATTAGTTTTAATTTAACATAATCATTTGTTTATAAATAATACATCTTATGAATATATCACAATTTTTACATATCTTAAACATAAGTATTTACATATCGAAAATGTTGAGAAAAACGTCCGGATACACTACAGCGACCATCCTGAATCCTTTGAAAATAAAATAAACAAAAGGTTATTTTTTTTATTAATAATATAGGCAAAATTTTGTCCAAGGATACCATGAAGTAATAAATATATAGATATTACGCTTAAAGCTTTATGAATTGAAATTTACTGGTGGCGGGTCTCTGTTACCGGAAACCATCTGAGCAGGTACTACAGCACCTCCTGTCGCAGCCGACAAACCGTAGTGTCCGGTTGTAAGGGCTCGAATCATCGCTTCGTAGAAAAAAAATGATTAAACAATTACAAGAAAATATAAAAAATTATCTGTACACTTATTAGAATGGTGGTCGAAGATATTTTTGTTGATATCGATGTTAGTATTAAGTTCCTGTAATCTTTTGCTTCGTTTTGCGAAGGGTAGGTGTAGGTTCTATCGGTGGCAGTTTTCGCGGCCGCGGGGCACGGCAACAGTTCAACCGGAATCTGTAATAGCGTCCTCTCGTTTTCTTTTTTAACTACTTTCGGCTCATCGATAAACTCTTCGTCTACATCATCTTGGAACAAGTCGTCGGGATTACCTTTGTAATCTTTATCTTGTATCTTATCGTCTAGATTGTTAGTGCCTATTATACTTTGTTCGTAGTATGTGAAGTGCGAATTGCTTGCAGCGTCAGGAGTAAATTTACACACAAAATTTTCTAATGACGTCCTCACTTTGATACTCCTCGCTTCGTGGCGTAGTTTGTGCATCCACGCCAAATGACAGTCGCAGTCAAAGTCGTTTCCTGTTAAAAATGGCATTAACTTAATATTTTAAAACCAAACCCTAAAAAGTAATAGGAAGTATAAACGAAAAAACAATAATTTCTAAAATTCCAGATGTTTTAGTTAAAAAAAAATCTAGAAAAATTAAACAGATAAATATCACATATATACATATTAAAGCATATTTGTTAATCTGTACACGTATATCGAAAATTGGTTTCCTTTGTTCGCTAATCACGTGAAAACTAGTGAATGTATCGACATGGGAACTTCACCATTCGACGAGAAATGATTTGTAGATACTTATAGGTTATTTTTTTTTTAATTTCATTAATCCTTCATCATTTTATTTCTTATAACCTTTTTAAACATTTCACTTCATATTATTAATGCGGTTGCTATAGTTACGATTGCTATAGAAAGTCATTTGCGATTGCGGTTGCTTTCAAGGAACATTTCAGACAAATTTCAAGTCTGATTTTATAGTACCAAAAAAGCCGCTGGAGAATATCTAGTATCCAATATGACTTAAAGTAACATGTAAAATTTTAAACAGGTATATTCAAATTATTGAATGTACCTTTATTATATATACATTAAATTGCATTATGTATTGTAAACATATTACCTTCTAGATAAATGTAGCTCTTTTGCAACTTCAAGTTATCATAAATTGGTTTGACATTTTCAAATTTGAATTTCTTTAGTTTGTTATATCTCAAATCCAGCGCCGAAAGACCTCTGACGCCTTCGAACAATCCACTCACTAATGTCGCAAGCTTATTATGGTTCAAGCTCAATCTTTTCAATTGTGACAATCCATCAAACGTTCTCTGAGCCAATACACATATCTCATTGTAATCCAGGAGCAATTCTTGCAGATTCCACAGCTCGGTAAACGTGAACGATTGCAATACGGACAGCTTGTTTCTTCTTAAATCTAATCGCTTAAGATTAGCGAGTCCATCGAAACATTCTTTTTTAAGTTCATTAATGTTATTCCTATCTAATTCTAATTCCAGTAAGTTTACTAGATATCTGAAAGCTCCGTCTTCAATAACACTTATATTATTACCTGTTAAATATAATTTCTGCAGAATGGGAAGTTCACAAAATGTTTCAGAAACAAGTTTCGTTATTTTGTTTTCGTCTAATGTAACGACCGTTAAGTTGGGCAAGTTATAAAACGCGTGTCTACCCAAAGACGAAATTAAATTTTTCGTTAAAGTTATTTCATACAAATTTGTTAGATTTGCAAATGTGTAACTTTCTATACGTAGAATGGAGCTGTACTTCACGCTAAAATTTCTTAATTTTCTTAAGTACTGCAACACACTTGTAGGTACAAAGTTAAGACCACCGTCGGCTCTTACATTAAAAGCTAGATTTTCTATATTAGATTGTGATGAAAAACTTGACCACATTTCATCTGCTCTTTCGATACCCCCATTAAACACCCAGCACTCGGTTTTAACAGCTTCATTTATATTCTGACTGTACTCGCAATAACAATGAATTTTTGAATCGCGATCACTTATATCGCAAACGTTCGTCGTGATTGGCAAAACGTTGTCCTTTTGCTTCCTTCTTGTTGCGTCCAGCGATTTCAATGCTAGTAGCAGCAGTAGCAAGGCAGCGGGTACCTTAGGAGCCCGCATACCTTTCGCCTGAAAAATATAATAATAAGTGAAAACAGTACTTAGACCCGAAACATGTTTAATATAAATGGAGTCGCATCACGGACAAGTCTCCGCATTGTTCCAATAATTTTTCATCAGTTTCGACATAGTATTCAGTGTAAACGACTAAAATACTATTTTGAATTAATCTAAATGTTGGATATGCTATATAAAAAATTTTGCTTTAATATAATTATATTAATTGATGCACTGTAATGAGATTCAGCACCGATTTCAACTTCAAGACGAGTATTCGTGATTAGTTTTGGGGACACAGCTTCTAAAGAGGTTGTGTCCCTGCAGATTAAAATCAACGAGTCATCGTTAACTAAATCATAGACATATGGAGATGAATTATTTATTATTAGTACTAAGGATTTTTCAGATTTTAAAACTGTTACGTGTTTTCCAACAATAAGTGTGATAAGAACTTAATATCATAGTACCAAAGTATGAATGAATAGGAAAGTAATAATAGATATTTTTTTTATATTGTAAATAACCCAGAATATTCTTTAAGTGATTAAGAACTGTTATCAATCATATATTTGACTACATTTAAACTAATTTCTAACAAGAAAAAAAAAACGAAAATTAACTGTCTCGAAATCTATGTATACTGTTTATTATAGTAGTGCATAGCTTCTTCAAAGATTGATTTTTCAGTTACTCCTTCAAGACGTGTCCGGTTTGCCAAAAGTCTATTTCATGCTTTAAAGCAACGGATGTTTACAGAAATTTCACTTTACTGTGAAGGCGGATGTAAAAGCTTAGTAAATAAATTTATTATTAAATGTAACAAACATATAAAAAATTTTAAGTTCGAGGAAGGTCTGAAAGCTACTTGTGATTCAGCTGGCATATAGTCATTAGTACAGTAGATTCAATTTTCTGAAAGTAAACTTCATTGCTGTAAAATAATCCATAAGTTAAGTTAAAACTATTGCAATTAGCCTAACATTCGGGGCAGAAAGGACCTTGTATGATCGTCGAATCAGAATTACTTGAACAAGAGAGAAAGTAATTAAGCAACCCTAGTTTCTACTTATCGATAGTATTATGTGACGGAGAAAGGACCTTCGTATTTTATATAAAAAACTCCAGAATTTTGTTTTCAGAGATTACATTTAGTTCATCATCATCATCAGCCGATAGGAATCAACTGCTGGACATAGGCCTCGCCCAAAGATCTCGAACATCAATCGGTCCCACGTTGCTCGCATCCAGTGGGTTCCCGCGACTGTGACCAGTTCGTCAGTCCACCTTGTGGGAGACCTCCTAACACTACCTATATCGGTACGCAGCCATTCGAGGACCTTGCTGCCCGATCAGCTATACGTTTAATTATAGTATATAATGAGTTTTTTCTCTTTCCTTTAGATTTTATGGGACTTTTAATCAAATGTGAACAAGTACTCTTGGCAGTCCTCTCTTGACGTGAACCTGACACTGCCTAAATAATTTTGAGGAAACTGATTCGGATAGAAATCAAAAGGTCAGTGCTATGTGATCTCTTAATAATTGCCGAGTATTTAAAGTTGTGAGTGATCCATCAACGATTCGAAGAAAGACCATAACCTTTACTATTGACCAATTCCTGTCACATCCTCTCAACTTCTTGCTTTAATTAGTTATTAGCGGCAGAGTTTGGAATCGATGATTCTATTCAGCGGTAAATGCTCATAATGAACAGTGACCGTCCAATCGCACTATAGGCTGTGAAGCCTGACCTATCTTTGTTCACCACGATTTTTGCACATTCTCGTAAATATTCCCCCCACCACCGGTTACCAATCTCTTCATAAGTGATTCGGTTTCATTATAAGGAAATGCAAATGAGTATACTGTTAATTAGGTTTCATTCAGTGAGCTCCTGTGGCATCCAAATATCGATCTTTTTTGTGTACCCAACTTCATGAAATTGGTTAAATCTGCTTTAAGTTGGCAATTTCCAGTTCCGTAGGAGCTACTTATATGTTGATCTTGCTCCTCTCTTTCAAAAATGGCTTCTATTTTATCCGTTACGGGGCAGTCCGAGCGAAGTGCATCTTTAACAGCATAAGTAGGTTACTCGGCATGTAAGACTTCTTAGAATTAAATAAAAAAAAATGGTATATATATATATAAACAATTTTTTTTTATTCTCAAAAGGCGCAAGAAACGCAAAGGACTGTATAAATATAGCTCCGTGCCTTTCTAGCGCCTGTTCTTCTGAGAAGGCCTGTACCCAGTAGTGAACGTCTATCGGCTGATGATGATGATGATTCTTCTCAGGCCCGAGGCATTTCTTTTGCGAATGGCTGGTAGATTTTGACGTTAAATAAGTGACCGAATGTTAACGTGTCGCTATGTTGAATAAAAAATTTTGACTTTGACTTTGACTTTGACATGAAACATTCCAGTTTGAAAACGCTGACACCAAATTCGTGCTACTCTTACTGACTCCACGTAAACTCCGCAAACAAGTCAAAATTTTTTGCCTCTAATTTAGTAAAATTTTAAAATGTATCGATTTTCTTTATTTTTATATTCACTCATTTTGATAGAAAGAAAAATAGATGAAAAACAGCTACAAATACCGTTTTACTAAGTTTCTTTTTTTTAAACCAGGCTTTGCATTGTCGTCAAAACCGGCCAGACATAATACAACCAAAGAGTTTTTAATAAAATTAGTTTTTATTGCGTTTACTTTATTTTATCAATTTCTTTCTATTTCGAGATAACAACGATACGAACAGAACCTAAAAATGATATACACGGCATCACATTGTACTCATCGCATTGACACATAAGATGTTAAGTCTCGTTACCCCAGTAGTTTAACTAGTTAAAGCTCCCTTTAATCCAGAACACAGTAATATTTGCATAATACGGTTTATCGACTGCAATAGGAGCTGCTGACAGTCCCCAGCAACTCTACCACCTCCTAGTGTAGTAGAGTGTGGAGTTCGGCCATTAGTGAAAATCGTCGTTACGTCGTCTTCGAATTTATCTGATATCGAGTTTTTCTTTTTTTTTATCGACGATGGATTTTCACTTGACCTCAATATCATATGACGTAAGTGACAAAGCGGCTATAGATAATGGAGCGTGCTCGTCTAGAATTCTCCGACACTACTGATGTGTCGACACGACAGCCGGAAATCAACGCTACAACAATGGCAGTTTTATAATACGGTTGTGAAAAACAACCTCTACCACGATTCAAACTCCATTACATTTAGTATAGGAACAGGACCAGGGGACCCCAAGTTACAATGCAAGCTGTTAGTTGTTGTCCAACGAAAACAGCAAATGGAGTAAATTATAATTATAATATATATATATAATAAAAATATATTACTCTATTTCTTAAATAAACACAAAAAGCATATATTTACTGGTGATAGGTTTCTGTAGCTTGAGACCGGCTAGGTAGGTACCACCGCAGCTCCTATTTTTGCCGCCAAATAGTACTGTCCAAATTATCTGTGTTCCGGTTAGAAGGATGTTGTAGCTAGTGAAATTACTGGGGTAACGAAACTCAACATATGTCTCACGTGATGAGCGAAATTAGGTGCAATCTATAACATCCTAACTAGCATCACGTTGTTATGGATATTTATATCACTTAGTATCAGGTGAACGTCCCGCTCGTCTCGTCGCTTAATTAAACAAAAAAACAAACATTTTTTTTATTGACTTGTCATTACAAGTCAATACATGAATGTCGATTTTGTTCTGTATTGTTCCGGGGTGAGTTTGGGTGGGTTAGAGTGGGTAGTAGGGGGACTGATTAATAACCGTATAATAGATCCTCAAGGGTTGTTACACCCTATTTATTTGTCTGCGGTATCTTCTCATCAAATTAAACGCTTTCTATTGTTCGCCATTACAGTATTTATTGTCTACTAAATGACGTAATAAATCTCGTAGTAAATTCGACGAGAGCAGAATTTGTTTGGAAGTAGCGAAACGTTTGTTTGATAAATGTGTTTTGATGGATGATGGATCTATTCCAATACCTCCTGGCGGATATCCCTTGCCACCGCAGAGCGTTTCGCTGTCGCCAACCTTTTACTTTAAATAAATTAGGCAGTTATACGTATCAGCGTAATCTCACTGTTACAGATACACGTCAGATACCATCAGGAAAAGATGCATTTCGTCAGGCTATTAAAAGGTACTATAGTATATACTAAAGTACTATTCATGTACATATGTTTTATTTTTGGCATTAACTTCCGCCATTCCTTGAACTAGGTCGGCACTTCGTCCAATTGAAGAGAGATAGTAAATGTAGCCATTTCACCAACAATGAAAGAACATACATAGCCAGTCTGTAGCTTAAGAATGTCCTGCGGTGCCCGCTCCATGTTTTCCGAGGGTATGTTTGTCCGTGGGCTGTAGGAAAAGGATTCGATAATCTAACTAGACCGTGGACCCTGGAACTGCGCGTCCAATAGGAGTTGAACCAAATCAAAAATTACTAGCAAGCGATATAAATCATGGCGACACTTCATTGCGAATCATCGACTACGTAAGGTGGTATCTAGTACTTGCGCTTCACATCATCATCAGCCGATAAACGTCCAGTGCCTGGACATAGGCCTCCGCCAAAGATCTCCACATCGATCGGTCCTAAGCTGCCCGCATTGCTTCCAGTATCGCCGGGCACTAGGAGCCGTCGTTTGAAAGGGTTTATATCGGGGAATTTAGGCCATTTACCACCACGCTGACCTAATCCGGGTAGGTGGGATCGATCGTGCTTAACAGTGAGATGTAAATTTGATTCTGTTTGGTGAAGCTTTCATTGTATTCATAATGCATATAATACCGGGAAGCCGCTAGATGCAGGCAGCGCAGGACCGATCAAAGTGAAGATCTTGGGTGGAGACCTATGTCTAACAGTCGACGTATAACGGCTGATGATGATGATATCAAGATGCTCTAAACAACATCTGCACTGTAATTTGCATTTAAACGATACCTCGCGTAATATGCTGCAAGTCAAGTGCAATGTGATGCTGTACAATGAAATTGTTAGAAGCGATTGTCACTTGCATAATTGCACAGATCTATTAACAATTACCTATGTGCAGCAGTGAACGTCTATCAGCTGATGATGATGATGATTAGCAATTATAGATCTATTGAAGGCATAAACTTAGTGAAGTTTTTTGTATATATAAGGCGAGTTTTCAAATTTCTGTTTGATAAACTTAGAAATATTGGTGATTGAACTGAACTTTGACTATTTTACTTAAATACAATAAAAATTCTATTCTGATTCTTCAATAAAAATCAGTACAGAAGTAGTTTTTAAACTTTCTCCCAGACATTACTCGTAAATTCTAATTATCTTTGTACATTGAGTGAGAGTAGTGTTCAATAGAAGAACTCTCTCCCCGGAATGTTAAGGTAAAGTTCACTGAGCCGCTTCCTTGTGGAATGTCCGCTTCAATTTAATTTCCTTTACTTACAACTGAAAAACTAGTACATCGATCGCCTTACTTATATGTCATATCGTTTATTACATACAACATAATATCCACTTGGTTATCATCCTACCATATAGAATCTACAGGATGAGAGCAACGCGGGAGCGAACGACGTGGAGATCTTTGAGAGTGGCCTATTTCCAGCAGTCAACGTCTATCGACTGATGATAATCATTTATTTAGAGTTATACTCATAGTAGACGTTCTTCCCCTGCATTCCTGGACATAACATCCCTGCAACTTCCTTTGAGGAAGATATTTTTTATATTCCGTTCTCAGCTGTCCTACAAAAGAAATATTCCTACTAAATTTCAAGTCTCCAGGCCTTACGGTTCCGGAGACATCGTGATGAGCCTAAATATGTGGAGATCTCTTATCTATATAAGTGTTGCCTTATAATTTAAAATTTTTTTTTTTGGTTAGCATTGGAAATATTGGCGAAGTGGTGGGACCCACAAGGTAGATAGACGATCTGGTGAGAATCGCGAGAATCCACTGGATGCGAACAATGCGAGACCGATCCATGTGGAGTTATCTGGGGGAGACCTATGTCTAACAGTCGACGTATATCGGCCGATGATGATGATTGGAAATATAATAAGATTTCGTTACAATGAGAATTTTTTGATCACTTTGAAATATTTATTATAACTAAACGTCAATTTAGAAACTTTTTTATTTTAATTGAGACAACAGTCAAAGTTAAAAACACTACGCCGTCTTTCTTTTACATTAAGTAAAAACAAAGAACAAAAAGGTAGTTTTTATGTACTTGTGCTAAAACAACACAAGAATACTGAAAGAAGTTTGTCACAATATTTATTTTACGAGTTAACGTCGTTGTAACCTAACATGAGGGTCATTTTTTCTCCCCTTGTGTATTTAAGTTGAAACACTGTCAAATACAAGTATATAGTAATATACATAATAGTAGCTCGCTGGTGTAATGGTTACAGCATGCGGCCTTTATTCCGAAGGTCGCGGGTTCGAATCTCGTCATGTACCGATGACTTTAATATTTAAGTTATGTACATTTGTGAACTTTAGTAACAACAGTGCAATACAAACGGTGAAGGAAAACATCGCGAGGAAACCTGCACGTGAATTAGAATTCATTCTGAGGTGTGTGTGAAGTCACCAATCTGCATTGAGCCCGCGTGGCGACTATGGCCCCATCGCTCTCATATTAAGGGTAGACCTGTGCCCCAACAATGGGGACGTAAATTGGTTGTTACGCCTGTCAGATACTAAAGCACTGTCCTTAAGAAAGAGCATATCATTTATTATGGACTACCCTGCTCATCTTTTAGTTGTAATGTATATTTCGTTATACTTGTTATATATAAATATTCCAAGATATGTAACTAAATAAAAAAACCGATCACTTATCGTTCCGCTACATGGAATAAAACTGCTCCTAAATCGGAGGAACTTAGCAACAATGCGAACGGATAATCGCCAAGATTTCTGTACATACTTGCCGTTCTGTGTTAAAGTTGACAGGGAAATGGCAGTTGGGAATCGGGGGGGAAAAATGTAACATTAAACGATAATATCCCAGTTTCGGGGAGGAAGATTTATGAGGCCGCCGCCAAAGATATACATAAATCACGCATGCTAAAAGGTAAGGGAAAACGAATTTTGTTTAATCGACGCTGATCAAGTAATTTTTTTTTTTCATACAGATACTAGCTTGCTAGATTTGAAATTTGTCTGAAATATTCCTTGAGAGCGACGGCGAGCGCAAATGGCTTAGCAACCGTTACTATAGCAACCGCTTAAATAATACGAAATGAAAATGTTTATAGGCATCATCAGCCAATAGACTTTCACTGCTGGACATAGGCTTCTCCCAAAGATCTTCACATAGATGAGCCGCGTGTTGCTCGCATCCAGTGAGTTCCCGCGATTTTCCTCACATTGTTGGTCCAGCTTTTGGGAGACTACACCTATATTACCAATGCTGGCCAAAAAAGGAAGGTTTTAAAATTTTTCTAATGTATTAATAATAAGGCAACACTTACATAGATAAGAGATTTCCATCTAATTAGGCTCATCACGATATCTCTGGAACCATAAGGCCTGGAGACTTGACATTTGGTAGGAATATTTCTTTTGTTGAGTATAGGACAGCTGAGAGCGGATTATAAAAAATCTCTTCCTCAAAGGGAGTTGCGGGGATGTCACGGCCAGGAAAGCTGGCGGGAACGTCAACCATTAGCACCAGAAAGTGCACCACAAGGAGGTGAGGTTGGCTCGAGTCTCCCGAGTTGTCGTGCGGAACCCCTTCTACCCCCGAATTTAGGAAGGAAATCCAAAAATAAATATCCTATAACTATCTATAAATCATTATATATAATTTTTATTCAACGAAGAAACGAGACGAGCGTGCCGTTCACCTGATGGTAAGTGATACTCCCGCCCATAACAAACTGGCGCTAATTAGGATTGTATATACAACACCACATTGCGCTTGTCGCCTTGAGATAAGATCTTAGATCTCATTACCCCAGTAATTTCACTAGCTGCAGCGCCATTCAAACCGGAACAAGTATTGCACAGTACTGTTTGTCGGCAGAATTAGGAGCACCGGTGGTACTCACCTAGACGGTCTCCCGCCACAGACTTACCACCAGTCACAAACTTGAAACATCTTCGAGAAGAGTTTAAAATAACCCTTACTTTTAACCGTTATTTTATTTTTATTCACATTTTGGAGATGAAGTGAAATTGAATAGAAATTAAAAGTCCAACCATGTTAGGGGATGGTAGAATAGGTTTCAGGAATGCGTGGCTGTGACCCGTAAATTTAAAGGCCCCGGCGGACCTTTCAAGTTACAGGATGCCTTTTGAGTAACTATAAGTGGATTAATGAGAGCTTCCGATCTACGTCATTGTGAGAGATTTTTAAGCATAAGAGCCTTGGATTTTTTTTCAGATATTCAGAGAAGACAAGGTTATGTGGGATTTTTACCTATTAAAACCCTCTCGGTGGACATCTTCAGTGCGTTGCGGAAGGCCCCAGAATCTCCTACGGAACAAACTGGTGCCTCCCAGCACTATGCCTAAAGCACTTCCCAAGCAGACATTCTCGTTCTGGTACGACAATAACTAGACCACCGTCCACTTGTCATTCACCCCAAACTCGTTTAGCAGACAATGCCCCTCCCCCCTTCATAGGCCATCAATCAGTAAGTCCTTTTAGTCGCCTTCTGCGACAGGCAGGGCGCAACTGCAGGGTTAACGTTGATACCTACATTGATGGTCTCGGCCAACAGGTACCTACAAGTGGTAGCTCGTGCTGCTCGAACTCCAATTTAGTTGATATTTTGTTAATAGCAGTAATTAAAAAAAAATAGTTTTCTATTGTTTATGACTTTTTATATACTATACTTATAAATAACTTAAAAGTTTTTTTTTGTTTTATATGAAAGTATACTTTTGTATACTCTTTAAAACTACAGATAGACCGACGACATTATCACAGCGGTCGGAATTGGGTGCAAGCGAGAAGCTGGGGATCGCATTTAGTGGAAGACATTGAGGAAGGCCTATATCCAGCAATGGATAAACAAAGGCTGATGATGATGATGATGATACTTTTGTAACAAAAAGTCTCCAAAGTGTTTGAACAATGATATCGTAAACTGTACCTTTATCAAATCACATTTAAATGTTGAAAGCTTTTAAGTTCTCAATTGCTCCTTGATTTGTTTCTCGGTGCTTTTTTTTTAATGAAGGCGACCCCTGGGGTCCTATTGCGGGTCGAGTGGGTCGCGTAGGCTGTTTCAGTTCCAACATTTACTTATATTACGTATTTCCGACTCTACAATCTAAAACTAATATTAAAACATCTTAAAAAGATCTTATAATTTACAAAACAACCTTTCTGGTCTGTCAATTATATTTTAAAATAAAAAAGGGGGTATGGTGATAGGTCCCTGTTACCGGATACCGTCCAGATGGGTTTATCACAGTAGCGCCTAAATTTGCAGCCAAATAGTGTTCCGGTTTGAACGGCGTTGTATTGTAGGTAATGCAATTAGTGGGATAACAAGATGTTGTGCTGTGTATATCATCTTATCTAGCGCTACACTGTAATGGGCGGGCGTATCATTTACTATCAGGTGAACGTTCTGCTCGTCTCATCGCGTAATTAAATAATTTTTTTGAACCTATGACAAAGAAGGGGTTTGTAATATTTTGTGCATAATTTCTTAATTCTTTTCATCGCCTGTTAAATATTTTTTTTTTAATTATAAAGACAAATAATGAAACTATATAATTGTTATTTGTCCCGTTTTCGTGTTATTTACTTACGATCACCATCATTATCATCAGCCGATAGACGTCTGCAGATGATTAGCAGGCTGCACCACGAGCAAGTGAGGTTGGCTTGGGTCTCGCGAGTTGTTAAGTATAATTATTTAACTTAAACTAAACTTATAACTTAAATGTGAGCAAAGGCAGCTTTATTGCTATAAGCGATTTCTTCGAGCTGAGCGTTATGTTATATATGTTGATATACATTGAGTTTAACGCAATTATTTTTTTTTCTCATCGCTAGGTTTTACTTGTATCGTCGTAATTAACGAAAAAGAAAATAAAAATAATTCAAGCAACTTATTTGCTGCCGGTAGCGACAATCGACTCTTATTTACTCGAGTACTGGGGTATTAAAAGAGCTATGACAGTCTTTCCCTTCGCACCCCTTACATACCCTAAATTAGTTTGGATCTACGTAAGCCGTCCCATGCGCAATACGTAATACGCTTATTTCGAACACAAGTTATGTAAATTTTAACTTTAATGGGTTTAAGTGTAGCTGTAGTATGTTGTGAGAATATATTTCAGGCCTATGGACCGTGGCAGAATAATTTTCGGGGTAAATTAAACTTTAGCCGAGCGACAGCCGGTTTGGATATGACCAGCCCGACGTATGAGTCGTGTTTAGTGAAAGAGGACAAGTGTGGATACCATTAAGTGAAGGCTCTCATTAACCCGGCGCAGGACGTTTTCGACCTACGTTAACTGTAGCATCCAATAATGGACCTTAGCACGTATGAAATATGGATTGTTTTCTCTTGCACAGGTCTGTTCAATATAAAACTTACTAACTTTACATAAATTCTACTTCATTCGGATTCGTGACTAAATACATTCCTCTCGCTAAATTATTAAAGAAAAATTAATATAAGTTATAATATTTACTATGACTTTATGAAGAAAATTGTAATTATGACTTTTTTTTTCATATTATCAAGTGATTTATTGGAATCAAAATGTTAAACCCGTGATAGCAATACACGTCGATTCTTAAGCAGTATGTGTACTCAGTATATAAGAAAATATAGAATTTTTAAAATACATATACACGTATAGACATACATATACAGGGTGGCGTAAAAGTAATCCTCCTATCAGAAGATGCTATAAATTTTACCTTGATATTAAAAAATTAAAAAGACCAAATAAAAATAATCCACAAGAAGAACCAGTTTTTCATTTTTTTTTAAATTACAGCCAAAAAACATCGGAAGGTTATTTTTGTGCCACCTTCTATATACGATTATATATATATATGTTTTTTGGCTGTCTGGTCTTTTGGCTGGTCTTTTAATTTTTTTACATCAAGGCAAAATTTATAGCATTTTCTGATAGGAGGATTACTTTTGCGCCAACCTGTATAAATAAATATATAAAAATATGTGCGCGTATAAAGTTCGCCGTGTTTCTTGCACTCATTCTTCTCGTGTTCGAGGCATTTCTCTTCCGGTATGACTTAACGTTTAATAAGTGAACGAACGTTTGTACGTCTAATAAAAAAAAAATCACTTTGACATTGCATAACTTGGAAAACCTCTACTCCCGCCATAAAGCAGAGCTTTGACCTATAAAGAGAAATAATACAAATGTCTTAGTTTAGTTAAACTACAAAGCTACGAATTGCCTCACGCGTTTTTACGTCTCTAAAATTCATTTAAGGATAAAGAGAAAAAAAAAATGTTTACTATTATTAAATTTACTAATATTACATTAATATACACTATAAGTTTTTCAGGTGTATTAGATCTAAAACTCGTTTCAGAGATTTATGAAATCATTTCACTGTGGATCCAATTTTGCGTAGTTTTTAGGTTAACATATGTTTATTTTGACAATACTTTTATAGGATATATAATTTTAAGTTCATATAAAATTTCACTTAGATTATTTTACTATTAAGCTATTTCTAATATTAACTTTTATAACATAACCGTTATTAGTATTAATCGTCTAAGGTTCTGTCTGAAATGCGGAACTATGGCAAATATAAACTACCTGTTCCCCGCCGGCTTTGCTGGCCCCATTAAATTACACCGCAAATGATTTTCTATAGCCACCGTTACTATAGCAACCGCATAAATATTACGAAATAAAAACGTTTATAAATATTGATTAGCAATAAAATGACGAAAGATCTATGAAATACAAAAAATAAGTAGTCTATAACCATCTAAAGATCATTCCGCGTCGAATGGTCATATACCCATGTCACGTTCACTAGTTTTCGCGTGATTGACGAACAAACAAAACCCATTTTCATTATATATAGATAAACAAACCCTCTTCGTACTTTGACTATGGAGATTCGAGAGTCGAAGCCGTTCACCATCAAATAGGCACATAGCTATTTACCGAAATCTAAAGTTCGACCTTTTCGAGAAGCGAACCCGTAGGTCTTTGCGATCCTGTGACGCGCTGTTCCACGACGGCTGCTGCCGCCACCGTTTCCTGATCAGGCAAATGGCGAATGGCGGAACTTTATAAAAATTCCTTATAGCTCATTAAAACACCGAACACACAACGACAGTGAATAGGCGCCATTATAATTCGCGAAAGTGGAATTTATAAATCCGCTCGCCTAACGATAATAATTCAGATCAGGGCCCGAACAATAGGTATGGTACGTGATGCTTAGTGCTCGCTCTTATTTTACTTAGATCCCTTACATGCTGCGGCAGATTCGTGGGATGACTACAAATTTCGTATACTTATATATCCACATCCGGAATATTACAGAAATAAAGGTCCATGGACCGATGATCTGGTGAGAATCGCGAAAACACACTGGTTGCGAGCAACACGCGACCGATCGATGTGGAGATCTTTAGAGGAAGCCTATGTCCAGCAGTGGACATCTATCGGTTGGTGATGATGAAAGGTCCATCGCTAACGTCTAAGAGTAACAGACGATTTAAAAAAAAAACATTTCAATTTTTAGGTAGTACATTTGGTCGTTACCGATTCGTCCTGTCCGTTGGGTAATTTAAGCTGGAAGATTAGTCGAGGTTTTGTCCCAAGGGTCTGAACCCTCGAATCGTCTAATCAAATCAAACAAGCACTTACTTTTACTTATATAAACTTTACAATATGTGCTATTCTCTTAACCAATTTAAATTTTAATCTGTGCAAACAAAAGGTTATATTGTTTTATCTGAATACTTTAGACAAACAATCCTTCTTCTTGCTAGACCTTGTCTCATTTTCCCTTGCGGTGGACCCTCCTGGTCATGCTTCTAAACCTATCTCTATTTTATGTCACAGCTTCTGTCAGTTTGTTATTATTTAGTTATTTATTGATCACCGTCATCCAAGTAGTCTGGAGTCTCCCAGGGCCTCTCTTCAAAAGTAAACGGTAAAATTTTATAAGCATTCTTCTGTAGAGGTTATGAATGATATCAAACTCCTCTCGTACCAAGATTATTTTCACGTTCACCTGATGGTAAGTGATATACCTGTCCATAACAACGTGGCCCTAGTTAGCATGATGGATACTGTATCACTATTCGATACACCAATATTTACATTAGCTACAGCGCCCTTGAAAACGGAAGAACATAGTAATGTTTGCAATGTTTGACGGTCTCCAGCAACAGGAACCTACCATCGGTACCTAAAAGAAGAACATATCCTTATTATCATAATTTCAACTGATGGACGTCCACTGCTGGACATGGGTCTTGTAATGCCTTCAGCGATTCTTTTGATATTCTCTTTCCTCTTTCCGGTGCTGGGTCGCCATTCCAGCACTTTAAGTGAACATATACGCTTAAAGAAAATATGAACGCGATAAGTTTATATGAAATGCTCGATAACCTAAGTAATCTATTTTTTATGCTTAGTACCTTAACAAGTTTGGTTCCGGTTAGAAACGTTGGTAGCACTGGATCTCATTCCGTGCAAACATAAAGTTGCTAATTGCAATTTATGTACGACGTCGTAAATGGTGGCAAAGGAAAATGAAGAGAGGGTAGATGAGAAAAGGTTGCCTGAAGAACGGAATGTTATAGGTAAGTAATTAAACGACGAGACGAGTGTGACGTTCACCTGATGGTAAGTGATACGCCCTGCCTATGCAACGGTAGTTTTAGTTAGGATGTTATACGCTGCACCGTATTGCGCTCGTCTTGTGGGAGGATCTTGTTCTGTATAAGGTAGGATAGATAAAATTTTATTTGCACCTCGCATCGGTGGGTATCTCGAGATGCCCTCTCATCATCAGACGGTTGCGTGGAGGAGGGGCGGGTACGGGGAGGGCAAATGAGCGATCGCACGGTTGCTATTACATACGGAGTTGCCGCGGTAGCCTGGCGCCGGGCTTCGCGGTCCGATTGGTGTCGCAACAGGAAGTGAGCTACGCTGCACGTATGGGGTCCAGCGGGAATGGGACATGACTCACGCGTCAGGATTCTTACTTGACCGAGACTTTTGACTCGACAAAAGAACACGGCTGGTCAGCGAGCGGTAGCACACACGTAGTTTATGGGGAGGACCGTGCAGCGGGCTCTCAGCTTGTTTGAATGGCATAGATCTTAAGTCACATTACCTCTGTAATATCACCAGATACACCTCCAGTCGGGAACACAGTAATATTTGCACACTAATGTTTTAAGGCAGAAACTGGACCTGCGGTGGTACCCACGTAGACGGTCTCCGGTAACAAAGACCTACCACCAGTAAACAACATTTGTCACACTAGTCAGTAGGTTTACTATTTTACTACCAAAATATACATCATTATAATTTTTTTTACTAACATCAACACATACATTGCTGTAGTACAGAGAATGGTACGTCCGGTTATTTTAGTAGTTTCACTAGCTCCTCCAGTATTTCTCAGGCTAGAATAAATACTGTAAACAAGTTACCTAAATAGTTGTTTTAGCAGATGAAACTTGCCAGGGAATTGGGGCCGCATCAGACGTAACCTTGAAGAGCGGCCGGGCAGATGGGTGTTACTTGTATTCGCGGTGTACAAGCATGACGGGTGCTTCAACCAGCGGCGGAAGCGGAGCGTCCGAAATATGGTGAATACGGGAGCAAGTCGCGCTTGTCGAGCTGACTGCGTTGGGGTGAGTATATAGCAGTTCCTTTCATATTTGTTTTTAGACCTGTAATTTTTGTAATGCTGCCAAAATCGCTAAAATTCTCGACGACTTCCAATCGAGGCGAATTTACATCGGCAATTTGTGTGATAAGCAATAAGGGTAGGTGAATGAGAATATTACGTACGTCGGCAGGGGGGAACTACGTGTTTTCAGGATGAAGCCGCGAAATTACCCGTCTGCCCTTGATTACACCCAGCGACGCAAGTTCTCACGTGAATACCTGCTGTGGATATTTTGTAAAATTAAACGACACTTCGGTTATATAAATTCGTGACATCCAATTTAAAGCTGGATCTATCGGATATTGAATTATAACAGCTTTTAGGTAAACCGTGAGAATATATTTGTATACAGTCTGCTCCGACGATCTGGTTAAGGTTACGGAAAGCAGCTGGATGCGGGCAGCGCAGAATCGATCGATGTGAAGATCTTTGGGGAGAGCATAGGTCCAGCAGTGGACGTCTGTCAGCTGATAATGATGATGATACAACATAAATATTTCCACGTGGTAGGTCTCTGTTGCTGGAGACCGTCTAGATAAGTACCACCGCAGCTTCTATTGCAGCTGACATACAGCAGTATGCAAACCTTACTGTATTCCGGTTTGAAGACTAAGTAGTGTAACTATTGGTGTAGCGCGACAACATCTTATGCCTCAGGTGATGAGCGCAAGTTTTTTTTTATGTAATTAAGCGACGAGACAAGCGGCATGTTCACGTGATGGTAAGTGATACGCCCGCCCATAACAACCTGTCGCTGGTTAAGATAGTATGCACTACATCACATTGTGCTCGTCGCTTTGAGACATCGGATGTCAAGTCTCGTTATCCCAGTAATTACACTAGTTATATCACCCTTCAAACCGGAACACAGTAATGTTTGCACAGAAATAAGCGCTGCGGTGTTACCCACATAGATAATCTCCGGCAACAGAGACCTACCATTACACATGATGAAGTATATACCTGTCCGGCGCCATGTTTAAGGCGTGTCACTTATCATCAGGTGAAAGTCAAGTTTCGTAGCTTAATTGGATTTAAAAACGATGAGGTTTAGTATTAAGAATAGTCCGAAAAAATCATTGATTTAGAAGAACCTGCTCAGGCGCAGATCTATATAATTAATTCACTTTAAACAAAGCACTAGTTCGGATCTTCAATATCCTCCCCTTTTTCCTAATAACCATTTTATTAATTGACCAATTCTTTTTAAAGTTTCTTATGTAAACAACTTAGGTTAAACTAATTCCCTGAAAAGGACAGTTCCTGGAGAATAGTAAGCACAACGTCGTTACCATGTTTGAGTTGGATAATTAATTTCAAGTTTGGGAGTCAGGTTCACTACAACTTAATGATACAAGTATAGACACTTCGACTTAATATTTACATTGTTTTAAGTGTTATTATATTTCGGATAAGATGGATTTGACGGAGACTTGGTGATTGTTATTGCAAACTTCATGTTATTTGGCGTTATGTTAATTTTCAGGAGTAACGCGACGCTTGCTTGTTGACTTAGCCAACATGTACTATAGCTTTTCATGTAAATTATGTCAAGGCTCTGACACAATCTCCTTCAACAAATCATCATCAGCCGATGGGCGTTCACTGCTGGTACGTGGGCCTTCCCCAAAGATCTCCACATCGATCGGTTCTGCGTTGGTCGCATCCAGTGGGTTCCCGCGGCTCCACCACCAGTCCACCTTGTGCGAGGCCACCCAATACTACAGCTACTGGTAAGCGGGCGCCACTTAAAGACCCAACAAATAGCATATAATAAATATATAAGGTCTAAGGTGGTGCTAAGGTCTCTGTTACCGGAAACCGTCTAGATATACACCACTCCAGCGCCTGTAGACCACCACCCTCCCGACATACAGTAGTATGCAAATATTACTGTGCTTCTGATTTAAGGGAGTTATAGCTGGTGAAATTACGGAGGTAATGAGACTACTTCCTATATCTCAAGGCGATGAGCGCAATGTGGTGCAGTGTTCACCAACTTAACTCGCTTACTTCATTGAATAAAAAAAAATCATTGGTGTGTTGTACGTGGTATTTGTGTGCAAGATTTCATCATCATCATCATATAACCGATAGATTGGACATAGTTCTCCTCTAAAGATCTCCATATCGATCGGTCCAGGGCAGTCCGCATTCAACAGCTTCTGGCGACGTTCCGTCATTTGGAGATGTCCATATGGGGGAATTGGGCGATTTACCACCACGCTGGTCCAATGCGGATTGTTGGAACCCAGTGCCTCGTTTGTTGATGTTGACCACGAGCGGAGGAGGTTGGCTTGGCTCCCGTGAGTTATTGTGCGGGAAAAACGATGATTTGAACCACTTTATTCCAAAACTGGGGATGTCCACAATATATGGAATGATCACTCGTCGTAAGTCTGATCGTCCGGTGATGAAAATCGGATGGAGGAATCACGTCGTGTAATGTCTATTATATTCATTGTTATACATAAATTCCAGTAGTAATTGGTAAGTATTAATTTAGTTTTATATAAGCAATCTTTGGCTGGAACAGGTGTTTCGCAGGTCTATTCAAATTTCCAGCACATGAAATGAAATTAACTCGGCGGAGATAAGCTCAGTTTAATACGGACGCATTGCAGTCGTTGTTGGAGAACCCAGCAGTATTACGCTCGAATTCTTTTGTATTGTAACAATGGCTCGCTTCTTTCTGTAGCATTGCTGATGAAGCTAAAAGTATTACATTTTTTTTTGTTGAGCCGGGAATGCGTTTACACAGCCGGAAACGGAGTTCCCTCGTGCGTGATAAATGTGCCAGCAGTTTACGGACAAGAACAGAATTCGTCTAATTAACAAAGAAAATATAATGAAGTTGACAGCATCTATAGGCGAAAGGAAACTTCCTACAATGGATGCGGCAGTTGATAAAAAATTAATGAGGAAATAATCTAGTTTTTCAAAATTTAGTTTAACTTAAGTTACTATTAAATGAGTGTGTTAATATTAAACGTTGTCATTTCATCTTATATTTATACTAAGAATTGCAAGTACTTCCGTTTAGATGAGTGAAAAGAAACAAGAGATTTTACAAATCCCGTCTCATTTCCATGTCTCAATTTTTTTTTTATATACAGAACCCACGCTCATTGAATTAAAATACGGGAACTAAAAGCTTTTTGGGTGCGCGAAAGCGTTTCTTTAACAGAAGCCGCTACGCTTACAGAAGAAAATTAAGTTAGAAAATAATAATGAGGTTACAAGAAAATAATATGTTATTTAAGAATGAATTTCCGCCTCTGCTGCCGGAAACAGCTCAGGTAAGTATGAATGTGGAAAAAGTGAGAGAAAAACACCCGTCTCTCAATTCGCAGGTGGAGGACCTGGGCATTATGGGAGTATGTACCACGTCCTCCAATCTCCTTAACAGCCATGGTGGCGGATTCGGGAGTAATCTATCGACAAATATAGAAAAATTCGTGGTGGAGAGGTATTTATCCCAAGACCGTTGGAATGGGTAGAGAGTTATAGGGCGAGGCCTCATCACGGCCTCTCGCTTTTAGAACCACGGTGGAGAACACCTTCAGGTTTTAGCCCGTAAGCCGGATATAACTCTTCTTTTGCTCTCCATCGAATATAGCATTATCCCTACGAAAAAAGGTACTACTAAGTACTTATTTCGGATCGGAAAGAAAGGTGCGAATATTACAGTGTTTCCGTTTATATGGCCCTGAAGAAATCCAAATCCAGTAAGTGATTTACTTAGATTTGTTTACGGGATTGAGTACAGGAAAAAATATACTTGCATATTTAATATCCAATTTATTATTCTTTGGTACGTTTGTTGAGAGAAGAAAGAATCTAACATCCCTTCATCACATGAATAACTTAAAATAAGTATTATAAAAACAATTTTTATTATAAATTAATAACCAATAAAAGTACACTAGTCCATGAATAGGCTGGCAGTCGGGTCAGGTCCCCATGTGGGATAAACATTAATAAGGAGCCGTCGTATTTTGGTGACAATTTTGCGAATTAAATAGGCCCGCTTGAGGGATGGTGGTTATTGCTTCTATGAAAGCAAAGTCTCGTTTTTTTTTTTGAAAGGCCCGAAACGTAACGAGACTGCTATCGGCATCAAAGAAGTATATTTAAGTAAGTAGTTTTGTTGTGGACAGTACATTACATAAAGAATCGGACCTTTTTCAGTAAGCATATTTAGATGGAGATTTTATTTAAGTAATGTATTGATAGTTTTGAAAAGAGTATAACCTCGGCTTGGCTCCATTAGATGATAATGGTTTAGCCCTGTAGTGTCGTGCTAGCAAGACTATGACTAAGGTAAGCCTTGCCTGTCGTAGAAGGTGTTTAAAAGGGTCTAGGAGTTTCAAGGGCCTAAAGGCGAGGACCCTTATCGTCCTACAAGCGAACCTGCGTGGGGCAGCGTATGGCTTAGCAATAGTGCTTAGGAGCTTCTCCTAATGCACTAATGCGGACCACCACCTGACCACAGGTTATTAGCGAGTAAGAATCTCTTCCCCTCAGAAGCAAGGTATCTTTCAAAGATTTCCGCCCGAAACAAAAGAAAAGTGACAAAGATTTGGATGGTCTGACAAAAGAGACAAATCGGTTTGACAAATTAATTATCTACTCCGTTTTTCCTAAAATTATTTAACACGGATAGGGCTCAGTCCCTCCCATAGTGAAGATAAGATGAACTTACCTCGCGGGTTCGAAGTGGAAGATTGGCCTGATGAAGCCACACCAGATCGACACAGCAGAGAGGCGACGGGTGGAAAGCAGTTCGTATTACGTTTCGCCGTACTCTATGAACTCCGCGACTAAACCACGAGAGGATAATTCAACACCATATCTAACTTCCGCAGTTAAAATATAACCGATGGCAAAGTTTAACATTATTTTTACACGCTAGTTTGGTTTTGGATAAATAAATAGATATTCCTAGATAGAAACATGTATACTAACAACGAAAGCCCTCCACAAATCTAAAATCACAAGCCAAGTTGTATATCGTCGGTATCGCTTCTAAAACGAGAATAATTATAAAATAATATTTTATGCTGGCAGCACTACCTTCGTTAATTACAACTACATTTTAAATATGGCAACACTGAATAAATGTCAGATTGTTTTGCGGGCGGTCTGTCTCGAGCCATTGAAGCTTTGACTACAGAAAAGCGAGGATAGTTCATATTAAGTCATTTAAAGATAATTGTAGTGTATTTTAGTGTGAATTGTTTAAATTCCTAGCTAACCATTATTTGTTCAACTGGAGGGTATTCCGACAGTATGGTCATCCGCTTACTATTCTAGAAATTTCTAGATAATGCCTTTTTTCTATTTCAATA
Source organism: Ornithoptera priamus (assembly GCA_029034505.1). Taxonomy (NCBI): domain Eukaryota; kingdom Metazoa; phylum Arthropoda; class Insecta; order Lepidoptera; family Papilionidae; genus Ornithoptera; species Ornithoptera priamus. The sequence goes on along the minus strand of JARDWD010000606.1, from coordinate 1,837,256 downwards.
CGGATTACGTATTAGCGATGAGGCATTGTTGATTTTGGATATTGAAGTAGTGTAAGGGGTCCCGCACAACTCACGGGATCCAAGTGAACGTCAGCTGTTCGTGGTGCACCCTGCTAATCGAGAGACGAGGCTCTGACTCCCACCGACTGGCATTGGGCCAGCGTGCTATTTAAATCCTACGTACGTAGCTCCTAGTGCCCAGCGGTACCAGAGGCCATGCTGACTATGTGTGGAGATCTTTAGGTAAGTCTATCAGCCTTATTTAAAATGTCAAACTAGAGTCAGCTGCCGACAGGTTTAAATAAAAAACAATTGAGGATTATTTGAGGGGGATAAGTCCAAATCACTCACTATGAAACTGTACCTGATCGATATGGGTATTTTTGAGGGAGCCCTGTGTTCAGCAGTGGGCGTCTATCGGCTGATATTGATTGTTGACTCTGAACATTACCGCGGCGTGTCACTCTCATTATTTCCTCGAATGTTCTAGTATATTCGATCGCTGAAAGTTTTGTAGCGTTGTGCTGTAACTAACAGCTTAATAAAACGTTTCCATTTAAGCTGGTTACGCCCCAAAAGATTATTGTTTCCAGTCGGTCAAACTGCAGTTAATATCATTAAATCTCCGACTAGAGTAGCGGTTAAAGTTTCGCGAGATAGCGTAAATTCCCGTAACCGGTGGCGGTACTAACTGACTACGCTCACTGAGCATGGGTGGATGTTTGCTGATCCCGGCTTTACATTCGCCAGGGCACCGCGTGGCAAGTGCTCTAGCGGAAGTAAGAATCATCCAAACGGTTTGTTAGTGACGCTTTAGTTTTGAATGAAGATGTTTCTGTTATCGTGCTTCGTCCCTGGTGCCCGACGATACCGCAAGCCGTGTTGACTGTAAGTTCACGGGAAGCCTTGGGGATGTTAAGGATATGCCCATGTCCAGCAGTGAACGTATATCGCCTGACGATTATGATGATGATGATGATGATGATGATGATGACTAATTTACATTGGTAACAGCAAGCGTGGCGGTTCGCAATCTTGCTATCATCTTAACATATTCCTTTCTTTAAGGTAGATTGTAGAAGGGGTAGGCGAGATGACTTCTTTCTATTAATACTTTTTTAAAAAACATAAATGTCTATTATCTAAAAAGAGTAAGCCGTTTAATTTCTGAAGCCATACAAATAGTGAAGTTTGGATTCTTATAGTGTTGTACCTCAAACATTGCCAATCTGCCGCAATAACTTTGCTGCAGCCGGTTGTCATTCTTCGCTTCATTGCTATTGGAAGACATTATGTGAGGTCAAATGTAGGTCAAACGTTTGTACATTGTTAGTATTACTGTAGGTGTATATAACACTAGTTCAGCTCGTTGATACAAGGAGGGTAACCGCAACAAACCGAATCCGGACTGAGGGTTTCACTTTGAAGCCTATGGTGCATAATGGTTGGCGGGCGTCAGTAAAGCTACAGTATGACGGACGCAAAAGGAGAATGAGTATGCTATAAGGCTTAGGCATTACGTAGGTTTCACTACCGTAATTAAACACTAGACGAGGAACGAGCAGGGCTTTCTAATGATGGTGGAGTAATTCGGCCCGCCTATAACAGTAAGGCTTTAGTCAGAATGTTTACACAGTATTTCGTTTGGCGCTTTAAGATTAATGAGTACGTCTCATTAATAGTCCGTTAATTATTCTTTCACAATGGAGTAGTATAATGTACGCCGACGAAAATGGGCAGGATAAGCGTCATACTGGAACACCATTTCTCTTCTGGCTTCCATTGGTATATTCTTCAGATAATTAAAAAAAATATGATTGAAAAAAAATGTATGTACGACGCCGTATTTTTTACTATGACGACTTTCAAAGAACCTAATTTAAAAGTTTTACCCTCTAAGTGATGATTATTAATTTAATTTAATAAAACAATGATTAAACAATAATTATTACATTAAAATTTTTTGTAGAAATAAGTAAGAAATAAAATCATCGATTTTTTCCTAGAAAATCGTGAATTCTTTGAAAAATATTTAAAAAATTAATAACTCCAGTAGCATTGTCTTTGGATAGTGTATTCCATACATAGGGTACGAGCTATACTTTATCCCCTCCAGATCTTTTACATCTATTACATTTCACCCTAGACATAACTTTATAATTTTGTAGTGTATGTATTAAGTATATGATGTTTCAAATTTATCTCGTGTATTCGCATTATCAGAGGGTAGCTACTTTTACATTTCACAAAGGTCAACGGCGCTTTTCATCTAATTGGAGCGTTCGTTCGTTCAAACATTCAGAGATTCCGGTTAAGCAATTTTTTTATTCCAAAACATTTGCTATGCCATTCATTTGAAGTTAATTTGCTTGTGCAATTGCACGAAATAAACCGGCCAATTCCTCCGCAATTACCTAATGGTCACATATATTTCTGAAGGCGACACCGCCGCGCCAGTCTGTGCTCTAAAACAAAGGCGGTACACCACCGCCACGGCGGAGCGTGTATCCGTGAGCAGTGTGCACAATTTACCGGACCTCATAAAAGATCCGGCCGCGAACAATGCATGGCATTCGGCCAAATTCACGTGTGCGGTCTCCAAATTGACGAACGTCACGAGACCAGCTATCGCCCGCCTCCTAACTGATTCGCCCGACCAATATATACGAACCTTTTTGGTGTATCCTTTTGTCAATACAAAATTTATACCGAACTAGCTGTACTTACTTAGCTTACCGTAACTCGCTTTGCGGAAGTGATTTAATAAAATACATTATTACTCACTTCTAAATAGTATCAACAATATATCTACCAACTTTTAAGTGTTTACATCTAATAGATTCGGAGATCTCATGATGAGTCTATAGGACGTTTGGATATCTCCTATAGGTGTAATTTTCATCTCTGTGAATACTGCGGTAATTAATGGTTTGGGGTTTTTTCTACAAACTTACAATTAATTAGTCAATTAAACAGTATATATTTAAAGTAGTTGTTAAGGACGATCGTCGCATGCGCACCAAGAGAAAACTTAACTATTGAACGTGGGGCGACTGTGCCGGTGTCAAGTGGTTTGCATGAGAAACATAAGTGCTCCCACTTCAATCACAATCTACTCTGTCAGTCAAAAAAATCTTGATTTTCCATAGATGTTTATAGGAATGCCCAGTCCATTACAATTTTAAGTGTCATGTGGTTAGTTATTTCTACGGTGTCGGCAACACGCTCGTGATACTTCCGGTATAACGAGGGGTTAGAGGGTGCGGTAACCGCATAACACCAGGCGAGCCGCAGCGCTGTATATCAACCTTGTTGTTCAAATAAAGTTATGTAGACGAAACTAACATAGGATATACAAGACACTAGATGTAACGTAGGGGTTACTGGTGGGTTCCAAAGAAGAGCCTACGCTTCCTCGCGAAGCTCCACAGAATTCTTTCTAGAAGCACGATACCTCTGTGACAGAGTCACGTTTTAGGCAATATATAAAAAATAGTTTCTACTTTAAATGTTGCTGGATGTCGATCGCTGTTCCAGGCAATGTACAAATTTCATCTCAAAGATACTACCCATGACAAGTAAGGGGTTTAGTAACTACTTAAGACCTGTTTGTCTATTTTTTCCAACAAAAGGTACGTTTGTTATTGTTTACTATCATAACAACCTTAGAAGAAGCATTAGTATTAGAAGAATTTTTCCACTGAAGTCCTCTTTCGCAGATAGTAGAGGATATGTTCAGGAACGCGCCCATACATATGCACTTCATCTTAGACTACCGTAAGCACTAGATCACTGTTTGTTATCCGTTTTGAGAGATGATAATATAAACCAGGACCGGTTAAAGATTATGAGAACCAATTAAAAGTTCACATGAATACAAACAAGTTCATATTCACAACACGCACAAAAGTAAACAAGATCTCGCAGCTTCATGCTGTATTCTTGCGACTAAGGCAAAGAAATAAAGTTTTCACCTTACATTGTGCTCGTTTTCTGTTCTACATCATGACCTATTTCACTAACTACAATCCACCTTCAGCTAAGGTACATTTAATGTCATTCGAATCCTATACGTGCATGGATACGAGGGGATACGAGAGGTTCTGCTATTAAAGTACAAATAATATTGGTTTTTTTATTAAGTAATTTAAGTATGCCTATAACTCAGCGTTGATTAGGATGGTATGAACAACACTAAATTGTGATCGTCGCTTGGAGACAAGAAGTTCTCTAGTTACTTCAGTGATTTCACTAGCTACAGCGCACTTCAAATCGGAACAGCAATGTTAGTACACCATTGTTTGGCGGAAGAAATAGAAGCTGCGGTGATACCTACCTGAATTGTCTCCAGCCTAGAGATCTACCACCAGTAAGTATTTCCATTGCTTATGATTTTTTTTTATACAATGAGACAAGCGGTACGTTCACCTGATGGTAAACGATGCCTGCCCATAACAACGTGGCCCTAGTTAAGGTGGTATTCATGGCACCACATTGCGCTCGTCACCTTGAGACATAAGACGTCTCGTTACTACAGTGATTTCACCAGCTACAGCGCACTTCAAATCGAAACAGCAACGTTAGAACACTGGTATTTGGTGGAAGAAATAGAAGCTGCGGTGGTACTTACCTGGACGGTCTCCGGCAGCTGAGACTTACCACCAGTAAACATAATAGTAGTAATATTTTTTTTAAATGAAGTTGTTTAAGGTTACAATATGATTTAAGTGACGCCACTAAAGACCAGCTCGCGGTTTCCGAGCAAATTCCACGCTGAATAGAGTTCTTTCCGAGCACACAATACAGCATCACTTAACCACGCTATTGAGTTTATTTTTCATTTGTATACGGATGCTAAGTAATATTTTACAGTATGAAGTTCACGCATGCATATTTCATACGGGGAGAGGGGGGATACAATAGGAATGATTATGAAAATCTAATTATTTTAGGCTTTACTTCTAGACCTATATCCAGCAATGAATAAACAAAGGCTGATGATGATGATGTTAACTTATACCGCTGTAAAGGCGTTTCGGAAGGATCAAGGTTTAGATTATTTCCGAAAGGTATTATAGGTTTATAAAAAAAAATTAACACGAATAAGCGACGAAACGAGCGATTCGATCACTTGATGGTAAGTGATACGCCCGCCGATAACATGGCGCTAGTTAGAGTATTGTATACAGCATCACATTGCGCTCGTCGCCTTGAGACATAAGATGTTAAATCTCGTTATCCCTGTAACTTCACTAGCTTCATTCAATTCAGCACACGGTAATATTTGCACACTACTGTATGTCGGCTGCAACAGCCGCTGTGGTGGTATCGACCTGGACAGACTTCGGCAATAGAGACCCACCACCAGTAAGAATATATAATTTAGGGAAGCTTGACGCTGATAAAAAAACTGTGGTTCCGTAATACAACGATGTTTACGGCACCAGACGTTTAGATCAAATAATACCCAACTCTACAAATAACCTACGACCGGATATCCAAAACACTGTTGTATCTTCTGGATCACACCGAGCTTGGTCAAGAAGATCGCTCACTCCAAACCAGTACGAATTTGATTGCCATTAAAGCTTGGCCAAAATAACTGTATTATCCAGATAAACCTTACTGCTATTCGAGTAATAATTGGTGTATTTATTGTATTTTTTTTTGTATAAAAAGACACTGACTTTACTGGTGGTAGGTCTTTTTTACTGGAGACCGTCTAGATAGGTACCACCTTAGTTCCTATTTCTAAAAACGGTAGTGTTTAAGCATTACTGTATTCCGACGTTACTGAGGTAATGAGTTTTAACATATGCCTTAAGGCGAAAAGCGCAATCTGGTGCAGTGTATAACATTCTAACTAATGACACTTTGTTTGTTTCACTTATGATGAAGTGAACGTCTCCCTCGTCTTTTCCAGCCCGCCGCATAACTCTAATCTTTCTGGAAGACTTCACCCTACTTTGGTCGGCGAGCAGATCTAACTTAGCCAGTTAGCTTAGCTTAACCATACTACTGACCCTTCCTCCGTCCGCGACCAGGAAGTACGCTCCCCAAACGCCGTGAGGCCAGCGCGGGGGCACGAACTACGCGAGCTCCCAGCAGTGGACTTGCAGATCAAGACAGGGCAACGCTGGTGTTCTCTTGTATCAGAAAACAAGACGCACTTTGGGTCACTAAGCCAGAGGAGTAAGTAAGTTTGAATGAACTTACTTTAATCTGCTGCTGATAGAAATACATTCTTTATTAACTAGTTCAACTGAAAATGATGTGCACTCCATAATCTTCGACTGTATGAAAGAAGAAGTTAATTGAATTGGGTCGATAATTGGCAGGACCTGCAGGACATACGGTACATTTTGGCCTCAGACTCGACTTTGGTCAATTTTACCAGTATTGGCATATGTCCAGAACGAAATCAGAAGTGATGCAAATGTGACAATAAAAGGAAGATAATTCCGGACTATCTATGATTTTTCATATGTTTATTATTTAAAAAAAAGGTAAGATTTTAAAAAAAAAAAATTGGAATCATACATTCACCATTTTACTGGTGGTAGGTCTTTGTTGCCGGAGTAGGTAGTTACCACCAGCTCTTTTTTCTAACGCCTAACAGTACTGTGCAGATATCACTGTGCTCCTGTTCTAAAGGGCGCTGTAGAAATTATTGGGGTAAATTTAACATCACCTAACACTATTGGTATTAACAAGCGTATCATTTACCATCAGGTGAAGGCCTCACTCGTCTCGCTTTTCGAATAAAAACAATACTACCCACGTTCATAAAAAAGCAGACTACAATATTCAAAACCGTTATAAAAAAGACCATTGTCATCAGCTGAAAAAAAATTAAAAAATAACTTGGTATTCTTCAAAACTACCCTCAAAAGAAAAGGTTGTATGTAACAAAGAATGTTCGAGAAGTACAACCCGGTGTAATTTTCGGTTGTACAAATTAAAAATGTATAAAGCGCATGCGTCAGAAAGAATACATTGAATAAGAGAAAGAAAAAAAAAACTTTATTCAAACCGCCTAAATATACATAGGTAACATTTTGAAATAAAAACTTAAGGAAATTTAACAAAATCATACAACAAAACTTTACGATATAAGAAAACTCAGCAGTATGCTCCTGCTGTAAGCAGTTGTGCTGATTTTCAGTTGGGCCCAAATGAGAATATATATATATATATATATATATATATGAACAGATAACATCATTACGAGAGTACTATGTAGTGCACGTCTGTAATAGGTTCGCCTGCGCACTTATCACAGACGAAGGTTATTTACTTTAGGCACTAAAACAATCTTTTGATGAACTGATTTATTTATTTTTATCCTTTACTGCACACCAATTACAAGATATACAATACATTATATATATATATATATATATATATATACATAAGTGTGCAACGGGCGATCTTATTCAGAAGACAATTTGTTCCAGACAACCCATTGGAAAGGAAGACGTGAACTAAAATCAACTAAAAAGTAATGATATAGTAAATAATTAAAAACTAAAATATTTCATGAAAGAAGTATGCAATAGTACATTTATATAGTATTTATAATTTAAACTTTATGATAGTGGTTACTTAAGTGTATTTTGGAAGAATGAAGAGGAATGCTCGGGGACGCGAAGGGAAGGGTTCATTGAAGAGCGAAGAGTATTACAATGGCAGTCGGAAATAAATTCGAATCGATTATTTAGGTAGGAAGGTGATAGAAGATTGAACGATATCTTGTATAAAGAAGAGAGAATGTGAGTAGTTCTGCGAAGAGTGATTGGCAGCGACTTGGATGTGCAAAATTCAGAGATGTGATCACATTTACACCCCGGATATCAATTGTGTATAAAAATTTTGAATACGCTCGTGCTTATCAAGCTGCGCTTCAGTTAAGTTAAGATAGCAAACATCGGCATAGTCGTGAATGAGCAGAAGAAGGGAATTAGCAAGCGCAACCTTAGGAGCTCTTGGAGTCTGCGCAAGGAGCTATAGCTCCGTACATCCTACTTTATTAAGTTATCATAATTTTTGATAATTTTGAAGATTTAATGTTTCTCAAAGGGGAGGGGGGGGGGGCAAATTATTCCAGCATTTATTGGCTAAGCAACGATCATTAAGAGGTATCTTAATGCAGCGGTCTGGTGCTGTGCCGTTCGTAAAGTTCAGCTTACGGCTCGTACACATCGACCAGCACCACCAGCAGTCTCTACGTTTTGATCTTCCATATAAATAATCACGCTACTTTGAGTGTGGCGGATGTGAATCGAAACAGGAATTCCCTAAATGTTTAAACTGAACTGAACTAAGATACCGGTTATAAAAAAAGGAAATGCTGGTAAAAGACCAACGGGGAGTTCACCTAATAGTAAGTGATACCGTCTATAACAACGTCGCGCTAGTTAGAATGATGTATAGCACCACATGATGCTCGTTGACGTGAAACATGTTCAGTTACCTATCCCAGTTATTACACTAGCTACAGCGCCCTTCAAACCGGAACACAGTAATGTATATACACACACACACACACAGTTTGACGGCTGAAATAGGCGCTGCGATGGTACCAACCTAGACGGTCTCCGACTACAGAGATTAAGCCGGCAGCTGATATTTCTTCCGACAACTAATAATGTGTAAACATTACTGTGTTCCGGATCGAAGGGCGCTGTAGCTAGTGTAATTACTGCAGTAACGAGACTCATCAACCATAGGTGACGACCTCAATGTGGTGGAGTGCATACCATCTTAACTAGGTCTACGTTGTTATGGGCGCGCGTATCACTTGCCATCAGGTGAACGTCCCGCTCGTCTCGTCGCTTAATTACATAAGAAAATGTCGTATAACTCACCATCATCTTTTCTCCACTTCATTTCCTACTTCTTGAGAAATTATCAAAGTGATATTTTAAATGAAAATGTTAAGGTCGGCCATTAAATTTGTCATCTTTCATAAGACAAGATTAAACGCTTTGTTCTTGAACTCGCGGAGTGGAACGTTTGAGGTCTCATGGTCTTATTACGTACTTAATTTATTATTTATTAAGATTCCATTTTAGGACCTCAAGTTAAGGTATAGAGGCAGAAAGTGCAGTTTGTATGAGGTTGTAAAATCGATAAATAATTGTAAATAATTCATGTTTTGCAAGTGTGGTTCTCTGTTGCCGGAGACTACCTTTCTTTTATTTTGGGGGGGAAATCATTGAAAGATACTCTGCTTCTGGAGTGGAGGTCAGGGTTATGACTTATTATTACTCACTAAAACCCCTTCGGTGGTCTGCATCCTGAACGTACCGGTGCTTCTCTACACATTTTGTTACACGTCTCTGAGGAGGTGCCTAACCCTCTTAAGCACCATCGCTGAGCCACACACTGTACCAGGCAGGTTCGCTTGTTGAGCGACAAGGGCCTCCACCCTCAAGGCCCTTTTAGTCTGCTTCTACGACAGGCAGGGCTTACCTTAGACCGATTTCTACTAGCTCCAGATTAAAGGGCTGTGCCAGAGACCATCTAGGTAGTTACCACTGCATCGCCAATTGCAATCGACAAACAGTAAGATAAATATTACTGTGTTGCGGTTTGAAGTTCGATTTAGCTAGTTTTTTTTTATTAAGCGACGAAAAAAGAGCGGTGTTCACGTGATGACAAGTGATACATATAACAACGTGGCGCTAGTTAGAATGGTATACACTGCACTATATTGCGCTCGTCGCCTTGAGACATAAGATGTTGAGTCTCGTTACCCCATTAGTTACACAAGCTACAGGACCCTTCAAACTGGACCACAGCATTGTTTGTACATACCTGTTTGTAATTCGTCTCAAAGCGACGAGCGCAATGTGATGATGCAGTGTATACCATCCTAACTAACGCTACATTATGTACGCACTACGTATCTTTAAACATTAAATTTAGCGCCGGAAGCAGCATAAGAAAACCAAAGTTTTTGATAATTTTAAGCTGTTCCATATAGAAAGAACATGTCCCATTTTCGCCTGTTAAAATTAGCCAAATATGAAGGGTTGGGCCAAGTTTAATAATTCATACCGGATACGGGTCAGAAATGTCGAAGGTGTGAGAATGAGGGGCGATCGGTTCACCGGAAAATAGTTCACCTTTGTTAAACACCCCCATTAAACATAAGGGCTAATGTAAATTAACTATTAATATATAATCATAACGTCTGATGAAGGATAGACAGTAAGGAGATCACTCAAAGGTGATGAACTTCATAATAGACATTATACTGTGTTTGTGATGTGAGGGTTCCCTCACCTGCTCGTGGTGCACCCTGCTAATCAATAAACGAGGCTCTGATTTCCACCAATCCGCATCGGACAAGCGCGGTGTGAAATGGCCCAAAATACCCCCCCCCCCCCATACGATCCCTACAAACGAAGGTCGCGTGAAGCCGCTAGATGCAGACAATGCACCAATTGATGTCGAGATCTTTCTAGGCCTATGTCCAGCAGTGGACGTCTATCGACTTATGATGATGATACTGTTTTTGCTCCTTTGCTACCTTCCTTTATTATTATTTTTTCTTAGTGACATATAAGACGTTATGATTGTATAAAATACTAGCTGTCCCTCCCCCACCCCCTTAACTGGCCTTCACATAGAATATGAAATTTAGACATGAAATTAGTCAAAAATAGTACCGCTCGGCGGCAAACACGCTATCCTTTGAACTTGTTTCCATTATCAACACCTCCCCCGCCTAAACCGTTCTGGGGGTAAAAATGCCTAAAATTCATTTTTAGCTAACTTGTAATCGCTAAAAGGAATATTTCTTCCAAACTTCAAGATTTCAGGCCTGACGGTTTCAGAAATAAGACGAGTTAATAAATGGAAATGTCTTATATATACTAACAGGCCGTGGACCAAAGTCCACGAGTCCAGTATCAGATAACCTGCTCCAAGCGTTACACATCATCAGATTATGGAAGTATACTATTATATATATATATATATATATATATATATATATATATATATATATATATATATATATATATATATATATATATATATATATATATATATATATATATATATATATATAGATAGTTATAAATATAGATTAATAGTAAATTTATATCAACATCAGCCGACAGACTCCAGTAAAGATTCCAAATGAGTAGAGATACATATGGAGGATTTTGGGCCACTTCCCAGCAGGCCCAATGCGGTTTGTTGGAAGTCAGAGCCTCGTTTCTTGGTTAGCAGGTTATACCACGAGCAGGTGAGGTTGGCTTAGATCCCAATTTGATTTCTCAAAAATGGTTCATGTATGTATGAAATATAGCGTTAGTTTCTATTTGAATATGATGAAGTATGAGATATGCTGTAGATCTCTATGATTGTGGTTACTACCTGTAGAATACACTAGCTCGCTTAACGCAGTAATATAACTGGCATTTAATGGGATGGTATATTTACTGCGGGATAACGAGGCGAGTAATAAAATGTAAACTAGTAAATAGCTTACTACATAAAAATCCACGAACGTAACGATCAATTTATGTTTAGTTACCTTCCTAACTAACTAATTGATTAATTATATTAAAAGTTTTTTGACTTTTAATATAATTAATCAATTTTTTTTTATCAAATTTATAGAATTTTTAAAGGTTTTATTAATTATTAAATAATGATTACTTTAAAACTCTGTGTTGTTCTCTGTTGTCGGAGACCGTCTAGGTAAGTACTAACGCGGCGTCCATTTCTGCCGTGAAACAGTACTGTGCAAATATTACTGTGTTCCGGTTTGAAGGGTGTTGTAGCTAGTGTAATTACTGGGGTAACGAGACTTGACGTCTTATGTCTCAAGGCGACGAGCGCAATGTGGTGTAATGTAAACCATTATAACTAGCGCCACGTCGTTACAGGCAGGGGTATCACTTACCATCTAGTGAACATCACGCCCGTCTAGTCGCTTAATGAAATAAAAAAAAATTAACTATTAAAATCATACTTATTTTTAATAATTTATTTGCGAAACAAAATCTATCTATCTATCATGCCGTAGTATTGTGAGGGTGCCAAGGAGGATTACGGTCCTCCCTGGGAACGTGCAGGTACAGGGACGCACCGGTGCGTTCCGTTAAAGATCTGAGGGTTGCCCGCAACGCATAACCTTATAACATAAAGTTATCTTCCCTTCAGCAGCAAGAAGTGTACACGAATCAATGATTAGCTTATATTCATGCACACTCAGAAATAAGTCGGATAAAACCTAAGTTGAAACGAAGAAGAGTTTATCTCGTATTTAATTACAGTTAACCCTAGATCGTAGACGGAATGTCCTAGGTAATACCGTCCTGTATGAAACCGTATTGTATAAAACACCCCGTACAAATTTAATTAAATTAATTTCTTTGCCTTCACTCCTTAGTACGTATATTCAGCGAGAGATTCAGATTAAACTTAAATTTCCCCTATTTCTTCGAGCCCATTAAAAAAAATCTTCAAATCTAAGTTTGCTGCTAAGTACGATATAACAAAGGTTTATGCTTTTTCATTATAGTGTTATACAGAATCCGTGTCATAAGCTACCGCGTTTTAAGAGGTATTCTCCCTATTTACTTATATTCTTTTACAAGTAGCTTTTTACAAAATAGTCATAACACAAAAAAAAAAAAAATCTCAAGTTTATAGAGTTTATAATTTGTGTCAAATATTATAGAATAATAGTACTTCTAGAAGTAATGCTACTTATGAAATCACTTGAGACAAAAAGGTAAAAAGTTTTATATCCGAACATCTAAATATATTCGTTTGTAACAAGGTATCTATTAATATAGTTGTTAAAACTTAAAGTTATGTATCACAGTAAGTAATGTAATATAGTGCTTATAATATTATTTATATGCATAGCACAATACACTTAAATTTTTCTTGGAACTTATGTAGTCTACTTCGATGATGTCACAAAGAAAAGTTGGCTAGCAACTTATATCCGTTTGGCAAACTGTTGTTATTAACCTTTATTGTAAAGATGATTATAAATTTTAAATTATTCAGGTATTTCCGTCTTTAAATATCAACGTCTTATATACATGTATACGTTTCAGTTTAAAACGGAAACGTAGGAAAAAAGATTGTTTTCACAGACACATAACAAAAATCCTCACGATGTAACATAAAACTGAATTAGGACATAATGTAGAGGAGCGAAGTAAACAAATAAATTATACGCAAACATTTTTCCTCCTGAAATAATATCCAAACAATTTTCAGTTACGAAAACATCGTATAGCCAAATAGTCGACTTTAACACTTTCACTAAACCATATTCAGTATATGGAGACTATGAGAAAACCACTGCACTCACCGTTAATTTTATTTTTATTACATTTGAATGACCGAGCGGTATTTTATACGGCAATGAAATTTAAGAACTACCTTACGCGTGTGCCTTTAACGCGGTCTCGGTCGGCACGTGGTGCCTGGTTGGAGGCTCGTGCTACACTGGCACCCGCGCAGTCTCCGAATCATAATATGGAGCCCAAATGACGCTCGTGGCTCGTAGCGTTGCTACGGCACCGTCGTAGCGCTGCCGCCGTGTCGCACCTAACTTACGGCTGAAGTGTAAAATGGCAATATTCGTAGCACTGTTTATCTAGTGATAAGCGGAAGTGTTTATTTTATTCATACAAAAATATAGAATGAATACAGAGAATATATATATTGAAAATCTCTTACACATTAATGTTGCGAGTGGATGCCTTGAAACCGTGCCGTTTGACTGTACGTATTTTAATATTTTTTTCATGAGATTTTCAGTAATATCCCACCCTTTGTTTTACGTGGGGGAAATATGCCTTTGCATACCTGCCCACGCAGGGGCTCGCTACTAAAACCTTCACGATGTTTCACCTTCATTGCTTTACGGCGGGGCCACGGGAACGCTTAGTCGCGGAAGATAGACAGAGCGACGAACCGCATTACCCTTCCGCCGCGACTCCACCTCGGTTGCGAAGGACAGTATAAACCCAGCCCCATAGCTCCCCCAGAGCTTACCTGGAGCGGCCACCTCAAACCGGCCCTACGCCTCTTGTCTGATAGGTTCCTCGTAGCTTCACAGTGGGTGATCAAGCCACGGCTACTGTGCCTCACCGCCACGATAAGACGGAAACCTGTTTTGAGGGAAGTTATATGCCACCCTAAAACAATGGGGCGCTAGTGAGGATGATATATAGCACCTTGTACTCATCGCTTGAAGTTATCACACTAGCTACAGTGCCCTTTATATCACAATAATGTTTGCACCCTAATTTTTGTCGGCTGCAATAGGCACTGAGATCTACCACCAATGACACCATAACTGATGTTAAGCAATGAGATGTAGAAAATAGAACTGCTTAAGATTATTAAATACGATTAAAATTTTTATTTAACTAAAACTATAGTTATAATGATGAATATTTTTATATGTAGATATATAAAATAATAAGAATATATGTTACATGGGATCTTATCTTGTAAGCACGGAAACGTAATAATATTTATTGCCACTATAAAGCGAGGGCACAAGCCCTTTAGCTAATAAACGTACATAATTGAACGAGAAATATACGAGGGTATTGCGTCAGATCGGATGCTGTGCCTCCACTTAGTTGTGGACGAAAACCCAATAACATTATTTATAGATGATCATTTTTAAGGTTATGTTATAAACCTTTCCTTTTGTTTTCAATTAATATATTTGCTTGTGTGTTGTAAGAATCCGACGATCTTCTCTACCATGAGGAACTACCATAGATCCTTACATCATGTTTTAGAGAAGGAGCGAGAGTTTTACCGATACTGTATAAAACACGACGATATATTAAATAATATGCAAATAAGGCTCTAAATTTAGTGTTCACCACACAAATTAGCCTTGTGGTTGCTGTACTTACCATGACAGTCAACAGATAATAATTATATCCCGCACCATGTATATCTGCCGACAAACAGTAGGGTGAAAACTTTACTGTGGTCCAGTTTGAACGGCCCTGTAACTATTTAAATTACTGGGGTAAAGAGACTAAACATCTTATGTCTTACGACGAAGAGTACGACGTGGTTTGGTGTACTATCCTAACTCGTTGTCTAAACCAAGTTGTTTTGGGCAGACGTATTACCCACCATCAAGTGTCGTCCCGCTCTTCTCGATGTTTCCTTGAATAAATAAAATATCTAGTTTATAACATATATATTTATACTTGTATCAGTTGTGATGTCCAGTAGCTAATATAATTGCCGAACTGCGAGGTCGTTACATAATTATAACTTAACTTTGGTACTAAGTATGAGGTAACTTGGGAACTTGTTGGTTAAAACCTGTTTCGGAGATGCGTCTAAACTTATTTTATTAGGTGGTACCAAGTAACATTATCAAGTTATGTCAATCAAAGTAACAACCCACCGTTGCATGTATACAAAGCTTTCCAAGGGTAACTTTATGATTACATTGAATATGTTATTAAAGTTACAGTTCCTTTTTTTTTATTCAATGGAAAACGTAATTTGAAAATCCAAACTCTAATTCTTTAACTTTGAACAAACTATTAGTAGGTAGTATGTTACAGGTAATCGTAGAAGTCGACTAAATGGGTTTAGGAGTTTCGCAGGGCTTAAGGATAGGGTCCCTTATCGTCAAACAAGCGAACCTGCATATTGAGAGCATATGGCTTAGCCATGGTGCCTAGGAGAAGTTAGGTTCCTAAGACAAGTGAGTAAGAATTTCACGTAACCATGACTTCCCCCCGGAAACAAAAAAAAGTAGTCTACATGTAAATATGTTTTAGTTTCTACTACTAATATATCTTACTGTTTGTTAAGTTGTTTTAAACAGATCACTGTAAAAGTTAATTACAATAACTTTGTAATGAGAATGTTTTAACTTTTTTTGACCTTTTGTCAGCTCGCTATCGAATGATAATGCAGTGTTTAAGCTATACCTTCTAATTTTTTTTTAATATAAGTAATAACACCTTCACAAATAAGCTAGGGCATGAATAGTTTATGTCCACGAGTACCGAGAAATCTTTGACTGAAGCACATAGCTAACAAAAAGTATCAAGACTGCAGGAAGTCTGCAATCTGTGTCCACATACTCGATCATCCTCTCCCTTACAGATTTCACAGATCACAGATCTACGAAAATTATTTGAAAAGAATCGATTACTACCAAGGAATATTCGCGAGGGTAATGAAATTAAAATCATCCCAATTTCAATTGAGAGGGTGGTGGAAATACCTTCTTGTGATCCCACTATTAATGCATTTAAATCAAAAATCGAGCACATGCAATAGAAGACTTGCAAGATGTAGCTGTGAGCTCATTCTTCTTAGATCCGGCTGCTGCTAATTTTGTCCTAAGTTAAATAAAAGTCTTACTACAAATGAAAAATTACTAAGTGTATAATAGACGAGTAACTAATTAGTAATGATATTTAATGAAATTGAATTATCCCTGATTGTGGTAGCGTTAACAAACTCACTCCATTTTCAGTGAGGTATTAAGCCTCCGAATGCTTACTCAACGGCACAAGAACTTAGTTTGCGTGCATAAGCTCGCTAATAACATTAGTACAGTTGGCTGTCTAATATGATTTAGCTAAATTGCAATAACGTGCCCAAGTATTGCCTTTACGTGAAATTAGTCTAGATTTATTAAGAGTATAAATCTAACAAATATACTGAAATATCAAGAAGACAATAATATTCTTGATAAAATGTTGGTATATATCTTCTTCTCAGTATCTGTACCGTCTTATGAGATAGTCTACTTTCTTATTTCTTTCACTCCACTTCGCTCTATTTGGAACATCGCTTTCCTTGAGATCGCAGTTCATCATTTCCTCTGTCACCACACTCAGCCTTCGCAGCTTCGTTCTCCTCTTTATGATGATGCTGTTTTGTTGCCTATGTATTCAGGTGGTCCCCTTTTGACATGCTCATACCATCGCAGCATCTTGTCGAGTCTCCCTACTCCGCACATCCGCCTCAACATTTTCATCTCGACCACTTGAATGGAATGAACATGCCTTTTATCATTGCCCATGTCTCGCTTCCATAAATCAGGGCTGGTCTTATGACTTATAAACTAGCCCCCTATGTTGATATATACAATAAATTAATAACTTTCAAACACCATTTTTGAAATCTTGGTTTCATTGGTGGTGGTGGTGGTTTCATTTGAAAGTAAAGTGGATTAACGCGCGATTCAGTTTTAGCTTCCGGTGAAGGAAAAATTGTAAAGGAATTGAAAAGCGCAGAAGAGGCTCTGATCGTTCGTGCGTGTAAAAGTCCTAACCGCTAAACTTCAGTTTAAAGAAGGCACGAGATGATGATCATCCACCAACGGCGGAGATGACGCATTACAGTCTTAAGATACAGCCTTTTGAAATACAATGCCGAGTCTCAGGTTTATATTATGGTATTGATATATGTTCAATAGTGGTAATGGGGGATGTAAGGGGTCCCGAACCAATAATTCACGGCATCTAATCCAACCTCACCTGCGCGTGGTGCATGCTGTTAATCAACAAATGATGCTCTCCTACCAACCCGCATTGATCCTGCGTGGTGGGAAATGGCTCAAATCCCACCATATGAACCTCTACTAACGTGGGATCTTTGGAGGAGGCTTGTGTCCAGAAGTGGGCGTCTATCGGATGATAATGATCGATATGTTAAATTAGATTATTTATTTACTGAAGGGCTCCGCTTAATTAATCTAAGGATTAGATTAATGATGAGAACTGTACCACGTTGATCGCCGACCTTCACTAGTTGGAGAGCCACTTTAAGAAGAAGAAGGATGAGATTATATAAATTTGTGCAAACGAACTGGAGGCTAGTGTCCTACACTGATTACCAGCGGTTGATGAAGATGGTGACGGCGACAACAATGCTCGCCATTTTCCGGAGATCTTATATATCATTCATTCATACATTCTTCTGCCTATAGACGCTGGACCTAGGCCTCCTCTTAAAGATTCCTACATCGATCTGGCAGTGATGCACATGGGGCGTATTTGGGCCATTTCTCACCACACTGGTTCAACGCGGGTTGGTGGGAGCGAGAGCGTCGTTTGTTCATTAGCAGGATGCACCGCGAACAGGTGCGGTTGGCTTGGATCCTGTGAGTCGCGCGGGAACCCTCACACCCCATCTCATATATATCAAATAGGAAATAATTGATTTTGCACAAGTTATAAAAAAATTATATTTTTATTTCCTTTGACTATAAATTTGTTAAAACTTACTTAATGGCATCTTCTACAAGTACAATACATGAAGTGAAACTCCTTTGAGAATGGCTGATAACCCCCATTGTTTACAAACCGGGACGATTTTGTTTTTTTCTGGGTTGTTTACGGTTACATCAGTAGCTTGTCAAACAATTTGGCAAACAACCTCCGATTGTGTCGCAATGCTAAGCCTCCATAAAAGTTATCAACTTTTTGGACGTTTTACGATAAAGGCGTTTGTCCGAATACACGGAGGAAAAAATAACGGCCCCATTATCCGGGTACTCGCTTCCCTCCGCCAGACACTCCACTCGTTTGATAGATCATCGGGCAAAACGTTATTTGTTTCTTCTCCCTCACGAGGCCTTTGTTCTAAAAGCCTTTAAGGAAAGTGATTTATGATGATGTAATTCGCACTCCACAATCGTAACTCTCGCTTATCGGATCTGATAACGCGGTCCACTGGGAACAAAATAAATGCGGTGTTTCACTGCTGCCTTCTGTCTTAATTCGTGCGTCTCAAAGCTCTGAAGCTCAATCTTCTCCAAATTACAGATTTAAGTTAGATACCTCGAGTATGAAAACTGAAAATTCTGTCACGTTAAATAGTAGTGTGCAAACTTTACTGTTATCTTATTTGCAGCGTCATACGTCTACGTCTACATGTGAAAAGATGAGTACTATAAGAAGCTGTGTAAAGTGGCCGCAGCTTTCTAAGAGACGATCTGGATAGGTAGCTCTTATGCCGCCAAACATTATAGTGCAAATATTACTGTATTCCGGTTTGAAGGGTGCTCTAGGTGGTGAAATTAGTTGGCTAACGAGATATAACATAACTAGTTCATACTTCATGAATAATATATATTGGAGTATAAGAGGTTCCGCCCAACATCTTACGGAGTCCAAGTCGTCCTCACCTTCACGCGGTGCACCCTACTGTATAACAGAGGAGGTTCTCATCATCCATCATCTTGCAATTGGCCAATGCAGCCAAGTGCAGGTTGGTGAGTGATACCCAAAAACTAAAAGTGGCTAAGACAAAATTCCTCTCAATGAGATTTGTGTAGATCTTTGGGGGAGACCTTTACCCAGCAGTGGACGTCTATCGGCTGATGATGATATGAGATATTACTATAGTCTGTAGAATAAAGGCCTCTACAATTTTTGTGGCCATTATCGTGCTCGCCTTACTTTGTATGCGAGTTAGTGGCCTCAGTGAACAGATGACGGCCACAGAGATAGCTACTGTCTGTCTTCTCTTATCCTGGAGTTGTTTCTATATTATTATTAATTCTATATGGTACACTACCTTATTTATTATACACTATAATATGGGTTGGAGAAAGCCTTTACGATTATGTGTTTTTAGGTCAGGATATTTACACCGCGGATAATTATGATATCGAAGCAATTTTATCGTTGCTATACAGATGCTGGCTTTTACAGGATTTTATCTCTTAAAACCTACTTTGAAAACTGGTAGAGAACCATAGACGGCTGAAGATTGCAAATTTCTTCTGCGTGATGGTTATTATCAGCTATCGTTTGCATTAGGCTCGTTCCAGTATTTTTGAAATTGAAACCTAGATTTACCATGGGATGTTAAACATCTACAATGCAATATCCACATCTCGAATTTAATATTTTAATAATTTTGTTCCACTACACAACCCCCCTTTTTAGCTAAAAGGTTTTTTTCTAATGTGACCCACATGTGGAGAAGGCGTAAAGAAAATAACATGCACCAAATAGTTATGAAGCGTTCCTACACGGATACTTCCTTTGAACTGTAGCGTGTGAAATAGTTCTTTTTTGACGGAAACGGAGTAATGAACTAGCACGCGGCTTACGAGCTGGATGTAGTAACTAGATAGACCTACGTACGTTTATGAATAAGCAGCTGTTCACCGCCAGCTTTGATGGCAATAATATAGAATTAGCTTTGAAATTTAGACTTGAAATTTGTCAGAAATATTCCTGTCCGACGGCAACTCGCCTCCACCCTTTTCTTTATTAACATGCCCTTAACGCCCTATGGGTAAGAAAATTTGTAAAATATATTCTTCGTTGACCTCTCTACCAAATTTTGAGTGTTTACATCTAATAGTTTCGGAGATCGCGTTATGAGATAAAAATTTTTAGGATTCTTCTATACAGGAATAAGAATATTCCTTATTCAGTACTATAATCTATATATATAAATATATATATATATATAACTGGTGGTAGATCTCCGGCAACAGAGACCTACCACCAGTATGTTGGCTATGTTTACCATAATGCGTTGCTTAGGACTTCGATATTCTATATATATATATATATATATATATATCGATTATCAAAGTCTCTGGATATCGATACCGTGACAGAGACTATATCGTATATTATTTTCTCTATGGTCCTTTTTTATCTTTTTTTCGCAGATTTAAAAAATGTGTGAGGGCTGTCTCATCAGAGAGGTGTTACTCCAAGCAGGACGCTAAAGACTGCAAGTTTATTTATAATTAAGAAATATTTAGATGTTTAGCAAGATTTTAAATAAGCACACGGAGAGTGCGTCGCAACAACGGATAACAATTCGGTACATATGTTATCCTCCTTTATCCTTATTAAACAACGATACGGTGGCACTGTGCCGCCGAAAATTGCAGTTTATTGCATCCAGTTCACGCCGTGCTGCAATAAACATCTGACTTGCAACTCGCTCGCTGCAGCTGTAAAGTAATATAAAGTTTAAGCGCGAGCTTTTTTTTTAAACACGCTTAAATGTTATCAGTATTATTTAATTTTATTTAAATATGGCTGGATTTTTTTTTCTACGAGCGGGATATTCACCTGATGGTAAGTGATACTCCTGCCAATAACAACGTGGAACTACAGATGGTATACACTGCATCATATGGCGCTCGTCGCCTGACAGATATGTCGAGTCTCGTTACTTCAGTAATTAAACTTACTACAACTTCCTTCAATTTGGAATACGATAGACGTGCACTGCTGGACATAAGTCTCCCTCAGATATTTCCACATAAGTCGGTCCCATGTTGCTCGCATCCAGTGACTTCCTGCGATTCTCACCAGATCATCGGTTCACCTTGTGGGAACTGTCTCAACACAATGACTACCAGTGCGCGGGCGCCACTCGAGGTCCTTATACTAATCTAGTTCACGCTGACGTCAGGGATGGCTGCGGTATAGTGTCGGGTTAGCTCGGCTCTTGGGTCGTTTTCCTGATCGTTGACAGGTGCTCGTCTAGTCGCATAAAGCTGTCCGTAGAAGTTCTCGATTTCGGCCAGGAGCTCCGGTCGTGCCGGGACAGTTCCACTATCGTCTGTCTTCAGCTTCGGCAGCAGGCTCTGTCGAACAGCAGACATTCTGGCAAACACTACGGAGCCTTTATTGCGCTCGATCGCTTCTTTAACACGTTCAGTATTAAATCAGCGTTCGTCTCTAATCAGACTTAGATATCCGCTGGTTGAAGTGTCTATAATGAGAAGCATCTTCAGATGACTGCAAAACCATCCCATGCCTCTCAGCCATGAGCTTAGCATTCTGATTCGAAGTTTTTTTACCTCTATTACGATTGGGTGTGAAAAATTTCGACCCAACCGTAAAGACAGTTTCTACGACCCTGTTGTTGCATATGTCCACATCAGTGCAGTCCTCCAAATGTCTACTGCGAAGAAAAATTTACTGCAAGGAAAAGTTTACTGCGAGTAAAAATCTACAGCGAGGAAAAGTCTACTGCGAGGAAAAGTCTACTGCGTGGAAAAGTGTACTGTGTGGTAAAGTGTACTGCGAGGAAAAGTGTACTGCGTATAAAAGTCCACTGCGTGAAAAAGTGTACTGCAAGGAAAGGTACTGCGAAGATAAGTCTACTGCGAGAAAAAGTATTCTGCGAGGAAAAGTCTAGTCTCGTCTAATCTTATCAAAGTAGACGTCGCGTTGGCCCTTAATTTGAATCTTTTGTTTATTGTTTCTCTACAGTTTGATATTTCATGGTACTTGATTTTATCAACAAGTGTTTTTTTTTTTATTTTAGAAACTTTATGTACTTTCTTATACTTCGTCGGGTAAGTATTAAAGTCGGGTTAATACCTATCCGAAATAATAATTTGTGCTTTAATCTTTTCTTTCTTGAAATTTGTCCAACAATATCTTCGAAATGTTAAGTCGATTTTGTTTCTGACTTACATTTGGTTAACATTCTCGGCAGCCATCTTGCGGAGACTTATCTCATATTCAAAGATTGTTTTAATATGGATTGAATACTTCCATATGAAATACCAGTTTCTTGAATTAAGTATCGGATGGTAACTCTTCGATCGCTCAATACAATGTATCGACTTTCGCAACATTTTCTTGGGTGACTGACGTCGATGGGCGGCCGCAACGATGTTCGTCTTCCGTGCTCTTTCCCCGTCCCGTCCCTACTCGGAATTGAGAAGTCCACCTTGCGACAGTGGAATACGCCGGAGCAGACTCTCCCGATGTCGCCTCCAAATCGCAATGAATCTCTTGCGTCGTTAACTTTTTCAAACAGACGTATTTAATAACGGCTCGCACTTCGCTTTTCTCCATTTCCGAGAACACGTTCCGACACGAAGCAAACAAATGACTACATACAGAAAAAAACAAAAGAGAATCGGAAATTTTTTTCTTTATTAATATTACACATATGTATCTGAACTATGCCAGTGTTTATTTTTTTTCTTACCAAGGAGTATATATGTTGTTCTCACTACTTTTTGATGCCTTCTTGTAATTTAAAAGTTTTAGCTTCTAAGTGATGATTATTAATTTAATATTAATAAAACGATGATTAAATAATAATTATTACTATAAAATTTATGTACAAATAAGTAAGAAATAAAATAATCGAATTCTTTCCTAGAAAATCGTAAATTTTAGGAAAATTATTTAAAATATTAATAACTCCGGAACCATTGTTTTTGTATGGTGTACTCCATACATAGATATACAGGATACGAGCTATACTTTAGCCCCTCTAGATCTTTTACATCTATTACCTTTGACCCTGTATATATGTTTATACCACTTACACTTACACAGATAAAAGCTTCAGGTAATCTTCAAATATCACAGTGGTCTTATTTGTAGATTGCAAGGCTTAAGTCACAATAGGCCAGTTCATGAAAGAGTCGCAGAAGAATAAATTGCACTTATAGTTAATGTTTCCATTCTTCTTCTTCTTAAGGTGCTTCTCCGGCTAGTGTAGGTTGGCGGTCAGTTCACCATATTTCGCCCGGTTTCTTGCGAGGTGGAACAGTTGGATGGCACTTGCAATCCCGGTCCATTACCTGATGTTGCGCAGCCACGATTTCCTCCAACGACCAATACTTCTTTTACCCGCCACTTTACTCATCAAGTTTCCATTGCAAACATTTAAAATAGAACTACCCAACCCTTATACAAGCTTCACTGGAGTAGATAAATTAATATTATTTATCATCATCATTAGCCGCCCCCTTCAAAGTGAAGTTTGGCGATCAGATTGAGAAAACCAATTTGATCTTCAGCTATTATTTTTAACTGATGGTATTTAAACCCGGTCCACCCTTTTATCACATCAAACCATTTTCTTTCACTGACTATTTCGCCCTCCAGTATCAACCTTGGGAACTCATAAAGGGATCCGTTTTGAAGGTATCCGAAAAATTTAACGTTTCCTTGCATGACAGTTGTTATCAGTTTACGTTTGCAGTTCTCTCTCAAGAACTTGAACATTGGAGACAAACTGCTTCCACATGATCATGTTAGTATATATACTAAAGCTTTTATGTAAACTGAGAGACATTGACCTGATCATGATTAGAAACATCCCGGAACTTAATCTAACTAGACAACTACTTTTTATGGTTCAGCTTCGTCTTAATGTCTGAACTTTGGCATGTCAGGACACGTTATAGATGTGTCTGGTTTTCGACTTATAGACCTACTCAAGCCTGATGGTGTAATGAAATCACCGCTTTCCATTTCGTTTAAGGCACCGAGCACGAAAGTATCGCTGAAAGTATACCGCCGGTTAATTAATTAACCGCAGAGTGGTCCCTCAACAAACGAATTGGGCAGCTTTTGTTCCGTAGGGTACATCTCACCCCATTAATTTAATGTCCCTTTCATACGAATGTCATAGCTGTCTGTTAAGTATATAACTTTATTTTGCAATGGCGGAGGACTTTTATGAGAAGTCATTATTGTTTTTCAACGAAGCGACGAGACAAACAAGACTTTCATCTGATGGTAAGTTATACGCCTGACCTTAAAAATGTGGCGCTTGTTAGTATATACTGCACTATATTACGCAAGAGGTGTAAGGGGTTCCGCCCACCATCTTAAGGAGCCCAAGTCATCCTCACCTGCACACGATGCGCCCTGCTGAATAACAGATGAGGCTCACACCACCCACCAACCAGCATTGGGCCAGCGTGATGAGCGAGGTCCAGTTCCCTTCAATGAACTCTTGGATGTGGAGATCTTTGAGGGAAGCTTATGTCCAGCAGTGGACGTCTATTGGCTGATAATTACGCAAGTCGCCTGAGACATAAGATGTCTCGTTATCCTAGTAATTACACAAGCTACAGCTCCCATTAAACCGGAACACAGTAACGTTTGCTCACTTTTTTATTCCTATTGTTACTGTATTCGAGTTAGAAGAACGTTGTAGCTAGTGTAATTACAAAGAGGTCTAGATTCTAAAGACGTAAGCGCTTCCAAGTCATTTCAATTCTTACAGCTCATCTGATACTGGGCTCGTGGACCCGGATCCACGGCCTTTGTTTACAAAAAAAAAGTGTACTACGCGGAGTGTAGTTATCCCACGGCGGATTTTCACATTGTGTGTCTGGATTTTTCTTCTCTGGCGAATCCACTCGATCGTCGGAGACGGGCTCGGACCCGTTCGGCGTCCACCATCGCCTGTATCGGAAGCTGTGGGCGGTGAGAATAAGGCGGGCAGCAGCCCGGAAGTCACCAACCGTGGCTAGGCTGATGCGGATACTTTGCGAGGTGTTTCGCACTTTCGGGCACTTTATTTTATGATCGGCAAACCACTTGGAAACTGCGTTTCATTTATTTTTGTCCCAGAGGACAAATCGGGGGAGGCGGCTTCGGGCCATGTTTCTCAAAATATAGGTATAAAGCACATAAATAAGTACCTGACTTTAATACCTATCCGACAAGGTATAAGAAAGTACATAAAGTTTCTAAAATTTAGAAAAAAAAACACGCGCAATAAAACCAAGTACCATGAAATATCAAACTGTAGAGACTCATTAAAGTAGACGCTGCGCCGGCCCTTAATTTACCCCCTTTTATTTTTGTGGCAACACATGCGAGCTTACTGTTATCGTTTTAGATATTGAGTTCAGAGTAAAACATGTGCAATGTCATTTTTAGGTAATGAGTCAGTGTGACAGTTAAAATTTAACTAGTTTCTTGGGCGGACGTATATTATAGTTGTCTTCTTAATTCTGAACAGTTTTTCTTTTCCATACAAAATAAATTTAATATCAATGACGGATTGCGGTAACGAAGAATACGCTGACATTTTCTATTGTTATAGACTCAGTGATGGAAATTCTTTACAAGCATAAAGAGAATATCAGCTACGTTTTCTAAAGCGTCACCTTCTAAGTCATAGAGTCTGCTGCAACGTATCAACGCGTCAGGAAAACTAGCAGCGTTCAACAGAGGCGACATGACGCAGGTAGACCACGCATCCACGATACTGAAGAGGAAAAAGGAATGATAGGCCATTTTGTTATAGACCTGACTACGTCAACCAGGGTCATGGCAAGTTTACTGGGTTTAACGCAATGGAAAGTGTGGTTTACTGTGCATACGGCAATGCTCTATCCCTACCATTATACACCGATCGAGGCCCTGGAGTAAGGAGACCCTGAAACGGGGATTAGACTTCTGCATGATGATGCATGCATGCAGATGCAGACTTAGAAAATTAAAATTTTCTTGCCAAAATATTGTGGACTGATGACTCGAAGTTTGACAGAGACGGCATAATAAATTTTCACAATAGTCGTTATTGGGCTCCGCGAGGTGAAAATCCCCACGTGGTTAGAGAAGCAGCTCATCAGTGAAGATTTTCTGTAAACGTATGGATGAGCATAATTCATACTTA
Organism: Ornithoptera priamus; assembly: GCA_029034505.1. Classification (NCBI taxonomy): domain Eukaryota; kingdom Metazoa; phylum Arthropoda; class Insecta; order Lepidoptera; family Papilionidae; genus Ornithoptera; species Ornithoptera priamus. The sequence goes on along the minus strand of JARDWD010000606.1, from coordinate 1,810,832 downwards.
CATGATAGGTCCAGTCTTCTTGCCCAACAATTTAAATGGGGAGACGTACAAAGATTTTCTTGGAAATCAGTTTTTTAAATATCTGGAGGGTATACCAATGGAACCAGAAGAGAAATGGTGTTCCAGCATGACGGTTGTCCCGCCTATTTTCGTCTCGGCGTAAGGCAGTGGTTAGACACCACTTCCTCTCAGCGATGGATTGACCGAGGCGGAACAACACCGTGGCCAGCCAGGTGTCCTGATTTAACACCTTGCAACTATTACCTATGTACCAATTTAACTGGTTAGAAGATTTAAAGTCACGCATCATCGTCGCTGCTGACCAAATAAGAGAACAGCTCACAGGGAGAGTCACTCGATCTGACTTAAGAAAAAGGCTTCGTGCTTGTATCAGGAACCGTGGCCGTCAGTTTGAGCAAAAAAGTGTTTTTTTTTTTAATTTTAGAAACTTTATGTACTTTCTTATACCTTGTCGGATAGGTAATGAAGTCAGATACTTATTTTTATGCTTTATATGTATTTTATTAAAAAAAAATATTTTAAGGTTAAATAAAAATGTAAGTATGACACCTTATTGTTAACTGTCACGACTTTCAAAGAAACTAATTTAAAAGTTTTACCCTCTAAGTGATGATTATTAATTTAATTTAATAAAACATTGATTAAACAATAATTATTTAATTAAAAATTTGTGTAGAAATAAGTAAGAAGTAAAATCTTTTAAGAATTTTTCCTAGAAAATCAGAAATTTTTTGAAAAATATTTAAATATTTAATAACTCCGGAACCATTGTTTTTGTATGGTGTACTCCATACATAGATATATAGGATACGAGCTATACTTTAGCCCCTCCAGATCTTTTACACCCATTACCTTTCACCCTGTATAAATGTATATACTTATTTGAATTAGCACAATTTTTTTTTTATTAAGTGACGAGTTGAACGGGTCGTTCACCTGATGGTAAGTGATACGCCCACCCATTATAACATGGCGCTAGCTAGAATGGTACTCACAGCACCACATTACGCTCTAGCTATTTTTATAATTTTCTTGAGCCTCGTTACGCCAGTAATTACACTAACTACAGCGCCTTTCAAACCGGAACATAGTAATGTTTGCACACTACTGTTTGGCGGCGGAAATAGGAGCTACGGTAGCATCTACCTAGGCATTATAAGACAACAGTGACCTACCACCAGTAATTAATTTAATTAACTACTGCCTTACAGTTTAAACTATCTATTTCTCGTGGGAACGTTGAAGGGTTGTTTTTACATAATTGGAGTTCGCTGATCCTCAAAGTTTCTACGGAATTCCGGTAGATGTCATGTTGTAGCGACCTCTATTGTTAGCAGCAATGAAAGTAGAAAGTGTAATAGTATTTCTCTTTACGATGACATCTTAAAAAATCATATAGATACTCCAACGCCCGACAGTGGACGAACTGAAATAGAAATGTTTAAATAATTTTAATATGATCCCAACCCCTTATACACAAACTTAAAAATATAAAAAAACATAAAAATAATATTAATTTTAGACCTTTAGTTGCTTCCACTACATTATCTCAAACAAAATCTATTAAGTTAATACATTATCATCATCTAATCGACGTCCACTGTTGGACATCGACCTCCCCTAAAGATCCCCACATCAATAAGTCCCTCGCTGTCCGCATCCAGCAGGTTCATATGCGGGGATTTTGACCATTTCCCACCACGCTGGCCCTATGTGGGTTGTGGTGGTTGCTGGGTGGGTGCAGCACTACGAGCTGGTGAGATTGGCTTGGATCCAGTGAATTGTTGTGCGGGAACAAAAGCTCACCAATGTGTATTACAATAAAACAGAATTACTGATGGTAGATCTCTGTTACCGGAGACCGTCTAGATCCAATTGCAGCCGACAAACAATAGCGTGCAAATATTACCGTATTCCGGTTTGAAGGTCGCTGTAGCGAGTGTATACATTGACGTAACGAAGTCTCGTAAGGTTAAAGTCATATGTCTCAAGGCGATGAGCAGGATGTGATGTAGTATATATAATCCTAACTACCTTCACATTTTCATGGGCAGGCGTATCATTTTAAACATTATATAATGTGAAATGTGGTGCTGGCGCAGAATGCTGAGGATATCCTGGACGGAACGTCGCACTAACGAGTCAATCCTCAAACAGTTGAACATAACAACACGGCTCTCAACAATCTGTAGGCAGACAGTCCTCACATTCTTCGGACACACGTTCAGGCGAGACCCAGACAGTCTGGAAAGGCTGATTATTACTGGTTGTGTGGAAGGAAAAAGAGTGAGAGGGCGGTATCCTACAAGATAGACACGCACAACTCAGGACGCTACGGGAGCTACCCTACAATCATCCATCCAAATGGCGCAAGACAGAAATGTCTGGAAAGAAATGGTGGCCAGGGCAACGCACCATAGTCACGTCCCTCAGTCATGAGGTTACGACAAAGAAGATAATTATTAATTATATTAATTATTTCGAATCTTTTAGTTTACACGATTTAGAAGCCATTAGATCTTAGATCTCTTTACTCTGATCCTATTAATATTTGAAAGCTCAATTAAGCTCCGTTTACAAATACTTAAATTAAGTTATCGTATATTGGCATACAAGATATGTTCGTGTGCTTATACTAATTACATTATCGCTTCCCGGAAATAACGTGGATCTTTGAACAATACTATTTACATACATTTACTAGTAGTTTAGTTTCCTTTGCCGGGGACCGTCTAAGAAGATATCACCGCAGATCCTATTGCAGTACTGTGCAAATATTACTATGTTACGAATTGAAGGATGCTGTAACGTGTAATTACTGGAGTAACGAGTCTCAATATCGTATGTTTTAAGACGACGAGCACACTGTTGTTCTGTGTGTACCATTCTTCTTAGACGGTATCTCTCTTGAGAGATTCGTCGTGGTCATCTCTTCAGGTGTCGGCCGCAAGCTTAACTATGCGTCGCCATTCCTCTCTCATAGCCTTCTTCTTAATACATCCATATAGTGGAAACGATGATGAGTCATTTACGGTCGCATCTATCTGGACAGTATACCATTCCGATGCCACATTATTATGGCCGGCGTATCACTTACCATCAGGTGAACATCCCGCTCACTCTCGTAAAATAAATGATACGCGACGAATTAAGGACGTTGTTCTGGTCATCCCTTAAAAGTTACCAACATATGATAAAAACGTTAGAAATTCTCTCTCAAACGCTGTTGATTTTTTCTTTTTAAAAACAATTTCTCTTTTACAACCAGCTCTTTTAATTAAAGAATTTCCATGTGGAGTACAATTGAATATATTTAATTATTTGAATGAAAGCCGATATATGGGTAGTAAGGGATCTCGTACAACTCACGGGACACAAGCCAACCTCACCTCTGCTCGTGGTGTACCCTGTTAACCAACAAACCAGGTTCTGGCTTCCACCAACCTGCATTATGCTAGCGTGGTAGTAAATAGCCTTAATCCAGTCAAATGAAACCTTACAAACAGTTGCCCCCTGGTGCTTCGCGATACCGGAGGCCATGCCGACTGTAGACCGATAGATGTGGAGATCTTTGGGAGAGGGCTATGTACAGCAGTGGATGTGTATTGGCTGATGATGATATGGATACTGTTACTATCGTTCGTAAATGGGTTTTGTTTACTTTCCTTTATTAAAATAAGCTACGAAACGAGCGGCACGTTCGCCTGATAGTATATCACACGCCAACCCATAACAACGTGGCGCTAATGAGGATGATATACACTGCACATTGCCTTCATCTGAAACATAAGATATTTAGTCTCGTTACCCCAGTAATTACACAGGCGCCCTTCAGACTGAAACACGATAAGTTTGTAAAGTACAGTTTGGCTGTAGAAATATGCGCTGCGGTGGTATCACCGGCAATTGAGACTTTACTGTAAATTTTTCGCTTTGTATTACATTAACATAAAAAAAAACATATATAGTATATAGTTAAAGAGTTGAAAACATAATTACAACTCATTGTCTACAACGTTGGACAATTGCTGGAGAGGAGCATTTAAATGAAATTGTCTTTTATATGAGCGATCGCATCATGCAAATTGCAACTTTTATTGCATGGTAATAAAGTCTAAATTTCCCTGTAATGAAATAATTCGTAGTTAACAGTAAACTGTCCCTCTGGATATAGGCCCAATGCTGCTACAATTAATGCAATTGATTGCAGTTGCAGCTTTTAACATTATTCAGCTTTGGAGGTGAGTAAAGGTCAACTTGAGCATAGCTACATCATGTTTGACACTACTTATACAAAATTATACAAAAAAGTCATGGTTGAGGAATATCAGGAAATAGACTGGTGTATCTGGGGCGTCCGAATTGTTCCGCCGTACCAGAGACAGAAAGGACTGTACCACGCTGATCGACAACCTTCACTAATTGGAGAAGCATTTTAAGAACAAGGTTATACAACTCGGAACTCCTTACCCTCTACTTTCTTTTAATGTAGTTTTTATACCTCAAACTGATGAGTCGTTGGATACGACAATAACCATTACTATCCTCAGCCCATGGATGTCCACTGCTGGACATAGACCTCCGCCAAATATTTCTACATCGAACAGTTAGGGATTCATATGGAGAGTTTACAGGAAGTACCGACAATAATACGACTATTTTAAAAGTGCATAATATTAGTTTACTGATGGTAGGTAGTTTATTGCCGGTGACCATCTAGGTAGGTACCACCGTAGCACAAACATTACTCTGTTCCGGTTTCAAAGGGGCTGTAGCTAGTGAAATTACTCCGGTAACGAAACTTTACATCTTATGTGTCAAAGCGACGAGGATTATATGGTGCAGTATATAACGTTCTAATTAGCTCTTTATTGTCGTAGTTTGCAAACATTACTGTATTCCGGTTTGGAAGGCGCCGTAATTGGTATAGTAATTGACGTACCGAGGTCTCGTAAGTCTAACGTCATGTCTCAAGGTGACCAGTACAATGTGGTGCAGTATATATCATCTTAACCAGCGCTACTATTACTTACCATCGGGTGAACGTCCCGCTTGTCTCGTTGCTTAGTAGAATAAGAAAAAAATATCCTTTGTTCGATTTGAAGGGCGGAGTAGTTAGTGTAATTACTGGAGTAACGGATATGTTTTGTCTCTGTACGATTAGTGCAATGTGGTAGTGTAGAAACATCCTAAACAGCATTGCAATGCTACGAGCAAAGTGTATTACTCACCAGGTGTCACGTCGTTTAAAAATATGCGACCCACTCCGTGCTTCCATTACCGGGGACTCCGAGTTTCCTCCAGGACAGAGTAATGGCTATGTGCCATAACGCTGACCAACTGTGGATTAGAGAATGTTCGTTGTTTTCGAATGTCGGTTTCCTAACAATATTCTCCTTCACCGGAAGCTCATGCTGAAAATGATCCAATCAACACATCCCTCAGCATATACGCACTATATCTACATAGAGACTATGTTAATGTTATATTAACTACAGGTCTCTTTAAACTTGTACTAACATTTAATATATTTTTATAAAGAATAAAAAAATATCTAATTTTTATTAATTATTTATATATAATGAAAGGGATTTACTTTCTTCGCGAATCACGTGAAAATTAGTGAACGTATCGACATGAGTATATGACCATTTGACGCGAAATAATTTGTATATGGTTATAAGAAATTTATTTTGTGAATTTCATAGAACCTTTGAACTTTGATACTAAAATGAACATGTACTGCGTCATCAGCGACATGATCTTCTGCAGCTGGTTATAATGGATACAGCTTCTGGAAAACGAAAGGTGGGGAGAAGTAAAAGTCATGATTGAGGAATATCAAGGAATGGACTGGCATATCTGGGGCGTCCGAATTGTTCCGCCGAACCAGAGACAGATAGGACTGTACCACGTTGATCGCCAACCTTCACTAGTTGGAGAGGCATTTTAAGAAGAAGAACTTTTATAAACGTTTTTATTTCGTATTATTTACGCGGTTGCTATAGTAACGCTTGTTATAGAAAGTCATTTGCGGTTGCGGTTGCTCTCAAGGAATATTTATAACAATTTTCAAGTACTAATATTATATTACGGTCAGCAAAACAGACGGGGAATAGTTGGCATCTTATAAATGTATGTCTACGCAATAGTAATAGTATAGTAAAAGTTTCATCAGGCTGTGTCAGGAAGCTAGGAGCATCACTAATTAAGTGATATTGCAAATTGGTCTAATTGAATAACGGGCCAACACGCGTCCGAAATGCAATCAATAAGGATTTGCGCGCTTAGGGAGAATCCCTTCCTGTCTGGTAGGATGTCGATATTTAATGCATGCAATTTAGTAAAATCACTAAAGATACATTACCATTAATATCACTACGGAAACATTAAGATATTAGTCTATTTCAAAGAATTCAGAATCAGTTTAAAAAAGGAGACCGCTTGACTACTAAACACTCATGTTCAGAAGATTGATCTTCACCATTTCAGTGGAAATGTAGATTTTTTTATCTCTCTGATTAAGGCTGTCAAAGTAACTGTTTAATTTTTTTTTTATTTTGTGGATAATGTATAAAGGACAACTAAAGTATATACTAGATATTTCAAATCTGTAAGTATCATATGGTGATGTGTGAAAGTCACTCTAAGTTATAGTTAGTTCTGTTCTATCCCTTAAGTGAACGTGCCGTTTATCTCAATGTGGTAATTTAAAATATATATATATATATATATATTTATCTTATTTGTATTGATATGCTGGTTTACTAAACAGTATATCATATATTATGGTGAAATTATATATTTTTCCAATTACGAAATCATGTCGAAAATTGTATCTAAATCTCGAAATCCCCGCCAGCCTCTCATCGCGCTCGCCAACGACACCTTACGGCGGTGAAAGTTCTGGAGGACAATTCACGTTGGTCATATTTCGCAATATGGAGGGATTTCCGCATAACCCGGATTCAGTACGATTTAGACTAAGCCACGGTCAGTTATAAGTTATTTCTCCTTGAACTTATACCGCGGCTTACTTTATCTGCTTGTTACTATTGATATTAAATAGCTTTCACGATAAAAGCAGTACAAGATAAAAGTAAAACATTCAGTCTAGATAGCTACCGCCGCAGCGCCTAATTTTACCGCCAAACAGTAGTTTGTTAACATTACTGTGTCCGGATTGAAGGGCGATGTAACTAGAAAAATTATCGAATGAACAGGACTCGTCGTCTTATCTTTCTGGCGACAAAGGTAATGTAGTGCAATGCATACCATCCTAACTAGCGTATGTCGTAACGGCGTATCACTCTTTATCCGGTGAACGTCCAGCTCATCTCGTCACTTAATTGAATAAAAAAAAAGTCGATTAACAGTGATTTTTTTTTTTACATACTAATATTTATCTGGCCTTTTCAAAAGCTGTCAGAATCTCCACTGACCGTACCTTGTGAATTACATGGTAACAAATTTAACGCAGCATAAAAAAGGTAAGTGCTGTTAAAGGTTTCCCGTAAGTCAATAAATAATGTACCATTCCTGCTGTCAGGGCAGATGATCTGGACTTAAAGACGTACACTGAGAATCCAATTATAATAGTGAAGGGTCCTTGGCCGAAACGCTGCGTCGGAAGATTTAATTAAAGCGAAACAATCGAATCAAATGTAAAGCGTGCCTCAAAGCGTACTGTATCAAGCATTTAATTACCGGAAGTCGCCCTGCTCAAAGATCGCCTGGATGAGGCTGGGAACAGTGCAACTCTTATTTCAGTCGAACAATACTGTGCAAACATTACTGTGTACATTACTTCTAAAAGGCTCAAAGTCTCTCAGCATGGCAATGTAGAGGGCTATGCTCGGAGTGTCTCTGCGCGATCTAATCAGAAATATGGAGATTCGCAGAAGAACTAAGGTCACCAACATAGCCCAAAAGATTACTACACTTGAGTGGCAGAGGGCAAGGCACATTGCTCGAAGGACCGACTGCTGATGGGGCAGTAAGGTCCTCGAGTGGCGCCCGCGTAGTAGTAGACCTGTTGGGAGACCTCCTACAAAGTTAACTGCCGATCTGGTGAAAGTCGTGAAGGTACTGGCGAGCAACGTGAGACCGATCGATGTGGAGATCTTGAGAGGAGGCCTATGTCCAGCAGTGGACGTCTATCGGCTGATGACGCTTAATGTGTTCTTGTCTGAAAGGTGCTGTGGCTAGTGTAATTACTGGGGTGATAACACGACATCCTATGTCTGAAGGCGACGATTGAAATGTGGTGCAGTGTATAACATTCTAACAAGCGCTTCATAGTTATGGGTAGGCGTATCACTTACTATCAGGTGAACGTCCCGCTCGTCTCGTCGCTCCGTTCAATAGAAAAAACTAATAATTTTCGTGCTACTATTATTCTTCTAAAATATTTAGTGGTTACAGTTAAAGTTGTTGTTAAGTATAAAATTAATTTATCGATACTTAACCTAACTTAACTCCCACAAGTTTTATGAACAAATTGAAACTAATTTCAATCACACTTAACCAGTTTGCAGATTTTTAAGAGCTAAAGTTGGTAACACCTTCGGAGTCTTCACTTTTTTTCATATTAATAAGTCGCGCTAAGTTAATTTCATAAGTTAAAGTATTTTTTTTAAATATTGTATTATTTACTTATTCTAACGTTTACTATCTACTATGGATTTTGCTACTTAAGCTACACATACGAGTAGCTACAGTGCTCTTCAAACGGAACCTTGTTACCGGATATATTCTAGGTAGGTACCATGGAAGCTCTTATTTCTGCTGACAAACTATCGGCTGATGATGATTACTATGTTCCGGTCTGAAGGGCGCTGTAGATAGTGTAATTACTGGGGAAACAAGACAACATCCCATGTCTCAAAGCGATGAGCGCAATATGGTCCAGTGTCCATCATCCAACTAGAGCCATATTGTGATGTACAGGTGTATCACTTACTATCAGGTGATTAAAAGAGTAAAAAATATTTTGTTTGTTACTTTTCCTAAAGTAGCTTAGAAAGCTTTAAATACTCAAAGCAGTTAGTTTTTCAAATATACCCACGGGAAGCATACTAATGTAAATAGCAACTAATCTAATTGTTTTTTTTTAATTTTCTCCCTATAGAAAAAAAAAACTATGATTGTTATTCTTAAAGCCATTTAAAAAAAAAATATTTTTTTAATAGACTTTTAAATTAATATCGATATGATTAGAAATGTCAGTTTTTAGTTTGACTAAGCTTTTGCCAAAACATCACTTACTCTGGCACTTAGTGAACGCTTTTGGTGGTTGCTTATTTTTAACTAAGCGATTCTAGATCTCCGGAACAAGGATTTTTAGATGAAACGAGATTTAAAAAAAAATTACTTAATTTTTTTTTAAAATTAGGGTCACAAAAGATATAATTTGTAAAGGTGTATTTGAGTGTAAGTTTAGTGGACAGTTAACACTAAATCCTCAATCTTGAGTGTTTTGACTCTTTTTTTTTTTTAATGTAAAATAAGAGGCAAACGAGCAAGACGGGTCACCTGATGGTAAGTGATTCACCGCCGCCCACGTCACTAGCGACGCCAGTGCGTTGCCTACCCTTCAGGTAAGAATATGCTCTTTTCTTGAATAACCCAATGTCGCAGTTGTCGGGGAAGACCGCTGATGGCAACGAGTTCCAGATATTTACTGTGCGTGGCAGAAAACTGTTTTTAAAACGCATTGTAGTGGAACGCCAACCATCCAGATGGTGCGGATGGTAGTGCCGGCGAGATGGTCGGTTGCGAAAATCAGCGGCTTCTATTAAATTGAACAACTCCTCGGAACACTCCCCATTGTAGACTCTGTAAAGTATGCATAGGGAAGATAGATCCCTACGCAGTGCCAAAGGATCTAGCCGATCGGCAAGTTCAGGATCGTCGACAATCCGAGATGCCCTACGTTGGATTCGGTCAAATGGAGAAATGGAGATAGCTGAAAGACTATTTAAGTACTTTTGCTGTTCGAGCATTCTTTAGGCTTTAGCAGTTTAAAATGATTAATAGATTTTTTTTCTATTTCTGCTACATTTTAGAAATTTAATATAATATCTGATCAAGAACTACGAACAATCAAGCTCAAACTGGAGACTTATTAAGTCTCTCGAATGTTATTAAATTTCCGGTTCTATACCCAATAACTATTCTGAGAATAAATGACTCTGTCAATAGTTAATTCCTTATAATCTCATAAGGAGTAAGTCAAAGGATGATCCACAAACAGTATCAAAGACTGAGAGCATACTAAGTACATTAGGAACTGATTAATCCTGATTCAAATAAATCAATACCAAGATGGCTTTTACGTAATTATAGTTATTTTCTAGTTACAAACTATTTTGCTTCTTTAAAAACCTTGTTTTTGTAATATTTATTGTTATAATTAAACATAAAAAAATACTATGATATATATATTATAAATGTATAATATTTTCACATAGTAGAGATTCATTACGATATCATTGGAACCGGAAAGCCTGGAGACTTGAAATTTGGACGCACTAAGTATAGGTCAGTTAAGCATGAATTTTACTAAACGTTACCTCCAAAAGGGGTTGCGGCTCTTAATAACGAGGAGGGTCCCGGGAGGTGGTTGGTTGCCGCCATATATATTTCTGATAAATTTCAAGACTAAATTTCAAATCTAATTTTGTATTATAGCCATCAAAGCGTGCAAGGAACAGTTAGTAGTAATAATTCATTGTCTAATTAAAAACTTTCATCCAAGTCAAAGGAAATAATGGATTAAGTAAAACAAATATTTAGTGTAGAAAGAAATGAATTATTAAGTAGAAATTGCTTAAACTTAACACCAGGTTGGATCCTGGACATTAGTGGAATATGAAAGACGTAGTAAGTAACTCCTTTGTAATGATTAACAACGCTGTTAATACTGATACGATGATATTTTACAGGTGGTAGATCTCCGTTTCCGGAGATCAACTAAACAGGAACCACCTCAGTAGCTATTGCTGCCTAGAAACTGTAGTGTACAAACGTTACTAGGAACTGGATTGGAGGGCGTTGGAACAGGTGAAATTACTAGGGTAAGGAGACTTACTGTCTTATATCTCAAGGCGACGAGTAGTGTCATGGCAAACGTATCACTTAAGATCAGGTAAACGTCTTCCAAGGTGTAAGGGGTCCCGCACAACAACTCATGAGACCCAAGCCAACCTCACCTGCTCGTGGTACAACCTGGTAATCAACGATATGGCTCCCACCAATGCGCATTGGGATGTGAACCGATGTATGTGAAGATCTTTGGGGGAGGCTTATGCCCAGCTGTTGACGTCTATCGGCTGATGATAAACGTCTTCCTCGTCCCGTCAATTCTTCGAATAAAAAAAAAACTGAAATGTATATGGTGTGTATAGTGTACTACTGTAGTGGACTGTTACTGTTTAGTACGGCTTATTAATATTATATGGTATATTTATGATCAAAGTATTAAAATGGTCATTTAAAAAATATCGTACGTTATAAATAACCCTTTGGCCAGTACCGAACTGTGGTCACATTCTTCACTCTAATCACGACAAATGTGATCGGGAAGTCACACACAAATGCATTAGAGTTGCCTTTTGGAAGGAACAGATGAAGCCGTAAGTCAATTAGTAATTTATAGCGAGAGCTGCTTTTAGTACTTAGTGAACTTTTTTTCCTTTTGGCTCAGCCAAACTACTTAGAAATATTTACAACCCTCTGATAAGTTTACTGACGGAAATGAACTGCTCTGTAACCGGGAAATTCATTACATATTTATAACTTATTACGCAGACTATTAACTTGTTAGACTGTTCACTTATTTCTTTTATTTTAGGATTTTTGTGTTTATATGAGAAATTTATTTAAATTGTCGTTAGCTTAGAGGGTGTAAGGGTTTCCGCTGAAAAGCTGATGGGATCCAAGTCAACCTCACCTGTTCGTGGTACGCCCTGCTAAACATAAAACGAACATTGGGCCGCGTGGTGGAAAATGGGCTAAATCTCTCATTATGACTCCTACCCAATCATGTGGGTATTTTTCAGGGACGTCTATGTCCAGCAGAGAAGGTAGATCGGCTGATGATGATATCTTTAACTCTTTAAAACCATTACGATCCATAAAAAGTTTATCGATAACAACCACTGTCTTCTCGGTTAAAGCTTTTATAACTTAATCATCTCCTGAAGTCATTGTTCTAATTATTATTTAGTCCATATAGCTTTGATGCTGATAGCCTGACTTCCGTTTGTGTCGTTTACCCACCGCTGACAGGCGTTTTATTATATAAAAAAAAATTCGTTAGTAACAAATTTTTTATGGTAATTTTTTATATTTATGTCCATGTTTTAACTTATTTGCAGCAGTCATGGTCATGGTAGGAACTGAGGTGATAGCTGTCCTGGTGTCATAACTATCACGGCTATCGCTGTTGCCGGAGACCGTAAGCAGGTACCACCGCAGCTCCTACTTCTGCCGCCTAACGGGACTGTGCAATCATTACTGTGTTTTGGTTTGAAGGGCGCTGTAGCTACGTGTAATTATTGGGGTAACGATAGTTTTTGTAGATAAGCTTATCACTTCCTATCAAAATAGCGTCTCTCTCGTCGTATGTGACGTGACGTCAGAAGCTCTATCAGCTCTTGTCTTATAGTCTCGGGTGATTAAGAATAGGACAAAGGTAAACCCTGCCTATTGTAGTACGCGAGTAGAAAGGGTTTTCGGGTTCAGAAGGTGATGGCCCTCATTGTTAACTAAGCGACGCCGTAATAAACGACAAGTAATAGGTGGTCTGGTGCCTTGTACCAAAGCGAGGGTATCGAGGACGGCTAAAATCCCTCCTGTGAAGTGCTTCAGGCGTAACGTCGGGCGATACCGGTTCGTCCCGTAGACCCCCGGGCCTCCCGCAACGCACTGACTATGACCACCGGGGGAGTTTTAGTAGGTAAAAATCCCTCCAAATAACCATGACTTCCCTCCAGAAGCTGGATATATTTTTGGAAGATTTCTACAGCGATAATATTACAAACACCAGACGTCCGTCGGCTCACTGGTCCCAGGATCACGGATATAATACGACAGGTACTTATTTATAACAAAGGATTATATATAAGGTACTGTTTATTTCGCAATAACGCACACACACAGGTACACGGGATCACGTGGGGGTGGCTCTATAAAAAGACCGTTCAACGCAACTCGTTAAATTGTTACGCTTACCCCTACAAGATACCTTCCGGTAGTTTTGTTAATAACTACGGCAAGTATTATCTTTTATGATTCATCTCCCTTACAGCTAAATAGGTTATTCGACTATATTATCATGATAAAATAAATAATAGGCGTAAATATTTAATTTCCTTAAATTCAAGTCGATATAATACTAGCTGTTCTCTGCCGGTTTTGCTGGCTGAATTTCTATAGCAACCGTTACTATAGCAAGTAAATCACATAATGAAAATATTTACAAAAGTTAATTAGAATAAAAACGATGAAGAATATATGTAATTAAAAAAAATTGCTTATAACCATCTATAAATAGTTCCGCGTAGGATGGTCGTGTTGTCATGTCGATACGTTCACTAGTTTTCACGTGATTGGCGAACGAAGGAAACCCATTTTCATTATATATATATAGATTTTTAAGGATGGAATGTCTCTGTTGCTGGAGACCGCTTAGGTACCGCCGCTAATTGCAGGCGACAAACATTAATCTGCAAACGTTACTTTGTTCCGGTTTGAAAGGCGCTGTAGCTATTATAATTACTGGAGTAACGAGATGTCATCATCATTAGGTGCCCTCTTCAAACTGAAGTTTGGCGATCAGATTGAGAAAACCAATTCGAGCCTCAGCTATTCTTTTTAACTGATGGTATTCAAACCCGGTCCACTCCTTTATATCGTCTATGCATTTCTTACCCTGTCTACCAGGTGCACGTTTAACAAGAATTTTGCCCTCCATGTTCAACCCTGGGAACTCATAAAGGGATCCTCTTCGAAGGTGTCCGAAAAATGCAACCTTTGTTTGCATGACGGTTGTCATCAGCTTACGTTTGCAGTTCGCTCTCTCGAGGACTTGAGCATTTGAGACAAACTGCTTCCACATGATCTTCAACATTCGATGGAGTTACGAGTGTAACATTAAACGAGATATAACATCTTATGTCTCACGGCGACGAGCACAATGTGATACCGTGTATACCATTCTACCTAGCGCCACATCAGGTGAGAGTACTTCTCATCTCGTAGCTTAATAGTGTAAAAATAATAAAAAAATGTTGAAATAAATCAAATAAAACATTATTAAAACGGTCAAAGGACTTTGAAAACGTATCATCATCATCATCAGCCGATAGACTTCCACTGGCAAACATAGACCTCCCCCAAATATATCCACATAGAATGGTCCTGTGAAATATAAATAAACACCACCATATATATATATATATATATTTAAGTTATTGTGTATACTATATACGAGCGGGACGTTCATCTGATGGTAAGTGATATGCTTGTCCATGCAACGTGACGCTAGTTAGGATGGTATACAGCATCACATTGTGCTCGACGCCTTGAGACATAGGATTTTGAGTCTCACCATACCTATAATAACACTAGCTACAGCGCCTTCACCGTGGAGATCTTTGGGGAAGGCCTATGTCCAGCAGTGGACGTCTGTCGGTTGATGATGATGATGACAGCACCTTCAAATCCGAATACAGCAATGTTTGCACACTTGTGCTTACCAGTTGCAATAGGCGCTGCGGCAGTACTTACCTAGATGATCTTTAGCAAAAGAGACCTACCACCAGTAATTTATACATTTTATGTAAATTTTTCAGGCAACCCTCTCTAGTCAGTCTCCAGCAGAAGGGACCTAACACCCTTATATATCATAAAAACTTGTTTATAATATTTTTATACTCTACTCATCGCAGGCCATCGTAAAATGTACGCACATGGCTCTTAGTTCATTGCCTAATGAAAATGTACTAAAACAACTTAACTCATGTGATTCAGTAAAAAAAAAACTATAATAAAAAAACCGATAACCATTATTTTCTAGTAGTTATGTCTAAGTCTAGTCTAGTGTCTGTTGCTGGAGGCCGTCTATATAGATAACACCGCTCCTATTGCAGCCGAAAAACGGTAGCGTAAAATCATTACTGTTCCGGCTTGAAGAGTGCTGTACCTGGTGTAATTATTGTGGTAAGGATATTCTATATTTTATGTCTCAAATTGGCGAGCACGATGTGAAGCTGTGTGTACCATTCTACCTAGCGCCATGTTATTATTTGCGGGCGTATCACTTACCACCAGATGAACCTCTCGCTCATCTCGTCGGTTAATTAAATAATAAAAAAGACAACGTATTAAAAATACCAATATATTCAATCTCTTTAATAGAATTTCGTATGCAAGAGGTTTATCTTATCTCCGTTGAAAGAAGCGAGGATACTACCGGAACGTTCACCTGATGGTAAGTAATACGTCGGCTAATAACAACATGTCAGGATGATATACACAACACCATATTGTGGCCATTAAGAATTAAGATGTTTAATTTCATTACAGTAATTACACTAGTTACAACATACACGGTGTGGTGAAGGTTGCGGGAAGCAACTGAAGGCGGCAGCGCAGGATCGATCGATGATCGGAGGATCTGCGGGAGAGGCTTATGTCCAGCTGTGGACATCTGTCCGCTGGTAATGATGACAATGACAGCATCTTTTGAACTGGGACAGGGTAATGTTTTCACAGTATTGATTGGCGGTAGAAATAAACTAACCAGACTGTCTCCCGCTACAAAGACTTACCACCAGTAAAAAATTAGAATCATTTACTATTATTTACTACACAGATGCAAAACAAAAACAATTAATATATATAATGTAAAACAATTTTGCAAACAAGTAATTGCAGCTGTTGTAGATTTAGTTAGCAGCTCAATGGTCGGGGCGATAGCTTGCAGTGGCTCGTTGGAAACAAGGGAATTTTACTTGTTACGAGATTTTAGAACTTCGCTCGGATTTTAGTAAAACTTTGTTACTAACTTAACTAAAAATGCCAAAACGCTAAGAGATATTTGAAATCATCATAAAAACAACTGATTTCAGGTATTGGGATAAATCAGTAACGAGAAGATCTGTCAACAGAGTCCATAGTAATAGGTGTCCCTCTTAAAGCGCTACGCACTTGGACCATAGACAGTTACCTTACTTAAGAAAGAGCCAAGGTTATTGGTGTTATTTGGAGACACCGCACTATGTTCTACGATCTGAATGAGGCTGAATCTCTATCATCCATGTATCATTTCGCATCGGTCTCGGAGAAAACAAATTCCTTGAAGAAATTAAGAATCGCGGAAGTTCCACTTTCGACAATCAATGCTTATAAATTGAAAGTGAAAATAACCAACCCTAGTGAAGGTAGTAGAACTGTCGAAGCTTTACATCCCTCCTCAGATGATGGACAGGAAAAACGGGTAACTGGTGTTCTGGCTAAGCAGATATTTGCTTGTCACGCGTATTTTAGTAGGTACCTGTCTCATAACCGGAAGAGAAATGACAACTTGTCAACGTGTCAACATAGTTGATGCAAACATAATACCGCGTAGCATATCCTGGAACATTACTCAGCATGGAATACCCAGGGGCAAGATCTCGTATTTGTTGCGGGGGATTACCTCTCTCACTCCTTGGCTTTATCATGCCATAGTAGTGAGAAGAGTGGCCGTCTGCTAGGAGCAGCAAGGATTTTTTTAAACAGCATTCCTTTGCTTTGCAGAGCAGAGTTTTTTAATTTTGTTCTTTATTTTCTACGCACTCCAGTTTCACTTTTATCATTCTCATTCTCTTTCATTAATTTCCATCTACTCTTATTTCTTTACCACTCATCGCCTCTCATCCTCCGCCACGCTTCTTATTCTATTTCAAATTTATATTTTCTACTATATTTCCTTTTTCTTCTTTCCATTACATTTCAGAGCTAGTCTGTTACATTCCGTTTTTCAATTTTTTATTTCTCTATGCTCTACCAATAGGCATGCAGAGTCAACATTCATATACAAATTCTTATTCTCATCTTAATTATTTTGCTTTGAGCCGAAGGGGTTCCAGCTAGAGAACTATTAACGGTAACTTATTCTTTAAAAATAAAGCAAGTGAAATGAGTTGAAATTTCTGCATGACTCGTCCAAAGTTACAAAGCTTTGTTCTGAAACTTCTCAATGCGAGCTGATTCAATTTCCATGTTAATCCCTAACACGGCACAAAGTCTGTATTCTTTTGTAAAACAAGTTGCGAAAGGTTCCTGCAATATGTTTTTCCTTCTTTCTCTTTCTTTACCCACTCAGCCTTTAACGTGGAATGAAACTTGATTTATTAATTTTCGAATTGTTTAAACATTAAAATTCAATTGTACTTTAACTTTTTGTAGAATAAAATTTGATTCATTTAACTTGGTGTTAAGTTAAAATGAGAATCAAATTGATGAAACTGCTTCCAAAGGAACCTGCGTTCTGATATGGAATACTGTAGCATATTATGGCGACCGATCTTCAAGTTTGATGCCTCATAGCTAATTAGGCAGATTCAAGCTTCCAACCTCCGTCTAATCTCCAGAACCAGGGAGTCATGTCTAATAGTTTCTGATATGTACTGAGCCTCTGATCTTTGAGGGAGGCTTATGTCCAGCAGTGGATGTCTATAGGCTGATGATGATGATGATGTACTGAGCTTTATATTGGAGATATGTGGAGATAAAATATACACTAGTAGCAAAGTCTACAAAGTCATGGGAAAAAATTACTTAACATAAACGTTAGAATTTTATGCAAATCGACATGATGCATATGCAGCGTCAGGCCAGGCATTCCCAATCGAGGAAGTTGTACAAAGTTCCGTGCGACCTGTATTTGGGTAAGTGACCGCTAATGGCTTTTACAACTAAGCGTTTTCATGTAAAATCTGGACGTTAATTTACCAGGCAGACGCAGACTTTGGACATAGACTAAAATTTCTTCTAATCATATGTCATGTTTGCTAACTTGCTCAGACCAGAAGATTCAGTAGCATTTTTTTAACATTAACCTTTTCTGCTATTTGTTAAACATAAAGTAAATATATACTTAGTCCGGCCATAAGTTCTGTTACAAATGACAATGCATTATTCTTTTAATGCAGTAATGTAATATTATTAAAATTTATACCTACATATTTATTAGTCTCAGCAAAAAATAAAAAAAAATATTTTATTCGAAATGGCCACCCTTGGCTTTAATCTGTTTGGCCATGAATCTATGGATTTACGAACTGTTTCCAAGGGAAATTACCACCACTGCCACTGCTTGCTCCGAAAATCTTTTAAAAGACTCAATGTCGCCGTGTCGTTTAGAGCAGCAGCAGGCCATGTCATCTAAAACTGACCACAATTTGAAGTCTAAAGGGTTGAGGTCTGGGCAAGATGAGGGCCAGTCTTCAGTTCTTATAAAGTCCGAATCGTTGGTTTCAAGCTGGGCTTGGGTAGTTCGTGCCTTGTGACCAGTGTGGCAGTTGCCGAGTCCTGCTGGAAAGTCCACAGCATATTTTTAAAAAGTGTATTGCTGAGAGGTTTCACAACATGATCCAAGACTGTACCTTGATACACTTTTGCTAAAGTTATCACTCCTTTTTCACAACAATATAGTTTTGTGACTCCTTGATAAGACACGCCCCAATAAACCATCGCTGACGCAGGATACCACGACCACGTTGTACGTTTCCGACCACTTGAGCAGCTTCTTTAGAACTGTGAGCGTACACTTTATCATTTTGTTTATTGTAGTGTTCTCCAATCGTAAACAATTTTCCATCGGTAAAGAGGATATTCCTGTGGCTTGCACCTGCGTATCGCGTTTTGGTGGGAAAGCGTTTTGATCAATCCACTCCATCCATCTTTAATTGTAAAGATTGATTTAGGGCATGTCCTAAATATCGACCGTGACCTGATAAGCATCAGAGCTTCAAGTTTTGTTTTATAATACGCGACAGAGTCCTAGCGGGAATCTTCATTTCTCATGATAAGATTTTGTACTTCCTAATGAAGTTTCGATGAATTCTGGCTTTAACAACATTAACAGCCTTTGTAGTTATAACATCACACGGCCGCCTCAATCTTTTCTGGGCTTCGACCGAGGAAGTGTTGTTGTATCTGTTGATGGTACGGTATATGAATATATGGCTAATTGCAAGCTTTTGAAGTGACTGGAATATGACCGACGGTACCGGACCACTACAAAGTGGTTGCACAAGCAAGGCGATGCGATCACTGCAATCCTATTGTCTTTAACACCCCATTCCATATTCTAATTTGATAACGAACACGAAAATATACGTGAAATGGCGCAAAATCGAAAGAAGTTTTTAGAATAACGTACGTGTTCTAAATTCAAAATAATTAAATAGTTGAAAAAAAGGAAGGTTTTTATGTAACAGTATTATGGCCAGACTATTTATACATATATCATCGTCATCATCAGCCGTTAGCGTCCACTGCCAGACATAGGCCTCTCCCATTGATCTTCAGAACAATCGGTCCCGCGTTGCTCGCATCCAGTGGATACCCGCGATTCTCACCAGATCGTTGGTCTATCTTGTAGAAGGCCTCCCAACACTACGTCTACCGGTACGCGAGCGCCACTCGAGGACCTAACTGCCCCATCGGTCGTCGGTCCTTCGAGCAATGTGCCCTGCCCACTGCCATTTAAATCTAGCAATCTTTTGACCTATGTTGGTGACCTTAGTTCTTCTGCCGTTCTGCACATTTGTGATTATAATTGTATATATATAGACATAGAAATTTAACCGAGCTATTGTTTTACATGAGAGAAATGCTTACGCAAATGGCGAAAGCTGATTCAAGGACCGGCTGCATTTTAGGGATACTTCTGCCCTTTTGTTACATTCGTAACAGGGGCGCGCTTCGGAGAGGCAAATATCTCGCAAATTATTCAAAAGTTACTATTACTGAATTATTAGAATGAATTTAAATTGTTAAGTTTGTTCTTAGGTATAGATAACCAGATAGATTTCTGGTGTACACACCCTGTCCGAAACCTCTGGATGATAATATACACAGTGATACCTGACTCGTCATATTAATCGGCTTCTTTTCCTTCTATACATTAAAAGTAGGCAACTTCTTCGCTACGCTAAGGTCATCTAATCATAAATCGAGCCTGTAGTAGTGCATATAATAATACCAACAGCACGGCCAGAACTACCCCCCATAAAATGATTTTCGTCTGTCAAAATATTATGGGAGGACGCCGTAACATCATCGACTTTATAACATCGTATGCCTCATAACGACAGTCGATTCCCTTAAATCTTAGAGGAGATAAAAGACCAAGCTCTCTTATTTTAGTCTCGAATTAACCTCCCAGTAAGTTTGGTAATTAATTCGTCCAAATGTTTATCGAAAACGGCGCACACCATTAAATGGGAGCGGCGCTGTGAATGTGGTGGGAGCAACTCCGTTGAATAAAAACAAACATCATCGGCCCGCAAAGCTCGCCATTTTCCCGCATCATTTCAACTCAATGCATTTCATTCCATTGTCCTCGATAATATACGTGAGGAGGCGTTGGGGGTCCCATTGTTGGCTCTTTGTTAATTAAATCACCCGCCACTAATCCCCGTTGTTTTTTTTTTTTTGTAACAGTATGAGCGCAATGATATCGTATCGTTTTTTATTGTGCGTTCAATTAAAAGAGGTTATTCCTTACTGATTTGTTTTAAAAAAATTTAATTTAGATAAAAATGGAAATATCTACATATAGGCCAACATCATATATAGGAGATAACTCATCACGCGATCTTAGAAACTAGAGAACAATTTAGAAGTCAACTAGGAATGGATTTTAGAAAATTTCTTCCCAAAAGAGAATTATAGGTGTGTTATGGCCAACGAAGCGGATAGAGAAGAACTAGCCATTTCATATATATTAACTATTAATAAAATTGATGTATAAAGATAATATAAGAGTAATATAGTAAAGATTATTTTCCCTGCATGCTGGAAGTGAAAGTCAAAGAAGAATATCTTTTCTCTGCTAATTTGAGCTCTACACCCTCTCTTAGTTAGCGGTAGTACAGAGCGATGGTTACAGGTATATCATTGCATCCATTCCACATTTGCAATGAAGCATAGATAAGATTAGAAGATTAGAACTATTTAAATAATATTGGTACTATTAATGAGACTCATCATCTTCTAGGTAAATACTGTCGACGTAAAACTCTAACGTATAAAGCTTACTAGGGGCGTCTATCTAGTGCAATTACTGCGGTAAGGCTGTGCTTGTTACTAACACTAGGACAGGCTCTTCTCGTCGGTTAGTTAATTTCATAGCTCTTTTATACTTTTACAATTTAAAAGGTTTTTTTTTTGTTTAAATTCTTTTTAAAAAGCTTCAATAACGATCGGAACAAAGAGGTATGTTCGATTTAATCGGTAACACTATGGTTTAGTTAAGCGCTTAACTAACTGCTGTACTGTTCCCTCCCACTCAATTAACTGTATAAACTAGTAATTCTGTAGAACTGTATTTGCACCGAGTCTGCCTATACCTTAGGTTAGTGCATTCTTCGTAAATAAACTCCGTCAGGTCTGAATTGAAAATCAGATGACATTCCTTTAAAAAATATGATAGCAGTTCAACATTGCATTGTTCTTTATCAATAAACACTGGACTTTATCTATCAATATTAATTTATTTATTATTTTTACTAATTAATCTAGTTCAACAAAAATAACATAGTAGTCAGTGAGAAAAACCTAGAAATGTTTGTTAACAATGCTACGATCAGAATCAGTTATCAAGACCATTAACTGACCCAGATCACACACAGTATATGATATATAATTATCTATAGGACTCAAGAGCGAGGTAAGCGTAATAAATTGTTTAAAAAAAATAGGGGAGGGTATTAAGTTTGAAGGTTATGATATTTTAGACTATTATAATATACTAGTTATTCCCCACCTGCTACAATGCTTGTAATATAAAATTAGACTTGAGATTTCTCTGAAGTATTCCTTGAGAGCAACCGCAACCACAAATGACCATACCAACCGTTACTATAGCAACTGCATAAGTAATACTAAAAGGAAATATTTACAAAATTTAATCAAAAACGAAGTATTCATGAAATTCAATATAACCATCTACAAATCACTCAACGTCGAATGGTCATGTCGCCATCTCGATACGCTCACTAGTTTTCACGTGTTGGCAAACAAAAGAAAGCCATATATAATAATATATGTATATATATATTAATTATATACGTTCTGTATTTTTTATATTTTTTCCGTTCTTGCATTGTACATCTACACTCATTATTATAGTTATCCGCTACTAGGGTTTGCTGGAAGAATACTATTTTTTAGGGTCAAGCTCGTCTAGATTCAATACGTCCCAAGTTATTTTATTTTGTTTTTAACTTGCACTGTATATGTATATAAAAGTATTAAATAAATAAACTAACTCGATTTACATACTAGTCCAACGATTACGGAGACTGATTATCTTAATATTTCAGCCCTGTTGTCTTGGGCTAAGAATAGGACTAAGGAAAGCCCTGCTTGTCGTAAGAGGCGACTAAAATCCCGCAGCATCTCCGAATACGCTGATGTAGACCACCGAAAGGGTTTTAGTGAATAAAAATATCACTTAACCCTGACATCACCCCAAAAGCAGTGCCTTTCAAAGATGTCTTTTATTTATAATAATAATTACAGTACATCACTAACTAATCTTTTTTATATGAGAAATCTGTTTAGAAATTATAATTTAATTAAACGTATGTCCTGTGAATAAAACATTCTTAATTTATTTTTTTTATATGAAGTTTAGTTAAATAGAGAATAATATCGTACGCAACATACAGCACAGTGCCACACAGCGTTGATTATTAAAGATTTCCGAGCACTAGATAGACAGTGCTAGTAAATTTGTTCAGCACTTGAAGCAGTGCTGCAATTGTGCTTAAGCGAAACAAAGAAGAGTTCCAAGTTAAACACTCCTGCATTAAATTAACAGTTTCACTCCACAATCCTGTCACAAAGGATGTATTATATTACTACTACCACTATTACTATGTAGGCGAGACAATAAACATTTTAGTTGCTCGCAAAGTGGTCTCATAATAATTATAAAGTAATAATAATTATTATAAAATTCGGCTATGAATTTACAAAGCACCAGCCACATTTGACCAGCACCGGAACCTTCATCACCACGCCTAACATTTTGAACCAGATAATGATGTTAGAAGACAGGAGCGCGATCATTGTCTGCTCATACCGCAGAGGCAATACGAGACGCTTAACTCTCTCTGAAACTATTTACTTCTGGAGACCGTCTAGGTAGGTACCACCTCAGTGCTTATTTCTGCCGACAAACAGTAGTATATAAACATTACTATGTTCAGTTTCAGGTTTTCATTAGTCTTTAAATAAAAAAAAAGCAAAGCATCCTAACTAACATCGCGTTGTTATGGGCGTGTCATTTATCATAAGATGAACCTTCCGCTTGTCTCGTCGTATAATTGAATGAAAGTAAATTTAATAATAATAATGATAAGGGGGTGCAAGGGGTTTCGCACAACAGCACACGGGGCCCACCCCAACCTCACCTGCTCTTGGTGCACCCTACTAATCAACAAACGAGGCTGTAGCTCCTACTGACCCTCTTTGGGCCAGCGTGGCGAGAAATGTCCCAAATCCCCCTATATGAATCCTTACCGATTTATGTAGGAAACTTTGGAGGAGGCCCATGTCCAGCTGTGGACGGCTCTCGGCTGATGATGAATGATAATGATCGCTTTTGTATAGATAAATATATATGTGAATGGTTCGGAAATGTCACCAAACGCTGTACTCCGCATACAGCGACACCGCAAAGTTATAATTACGAATGGGGGGAGCAAACGGCGGCTGCTGCAAAGAAAATGAAAATAAACACGGTACATCACAAGATCAAAGTTGCAAAGCTCCTGTTCAGCGGAAGTTTTTCGTGCGGGCTTACTTATTTGTTTTTCATGTAAATCCTTTATGCGACGAAAATTTCATATAAGGAGCGCGAGGTTTGCGGAATAATACGAGTTATGAACGTAACTTTTCCCATTTCGAATGAAAATTGTATTATTTTTAACTTGTAATACCTGATAATGCTTTATTGGATTCCGTATTCTCATCTATAGCAGCATCGGCGCGAATGTAACAATACATTTCATCTACATTTATATATATATACCCACCACATACACATATATATATAAATATATATCATCATAGTCATGGTAAGACGCACTACCCTAGTAACAATCTATTCACTATTTTCTTTAAAACACCCTCATCGTGTTTGTACGGGAACACCAACGCCGGCAAGGGATACCACTCCTCTGCTGTTCTCGTGAAAGACGAGGACCTGAACCTCTTTGTTCGAATAAAAAGGTTATACTATTTAGTATCATGTTTGCGACACTGTGTCCTATCACACGACTTTTAACAATAGCTTATCTATCTTTATCTTATATTGCTACCGACAGGAGACCTTTCCTGACAAGTAGAAATGGATTAATTGCTATAACCCATCAGGCAGATCAAATGCCTACTGACGAATGTCGCTTGTTAACGAATTTGGTACCTGTCGTTGCTTTAAAACGTTTTGTTTCTCAATGGAATCTGGTGGCTCAGTGGCGATCGCAACTACGGCAACATCTACCCCTAACAACTAAGCGATCATTGATTGCTTCTTAATAATTAACAAATTAAATTCCTCAACTACCGAATCCTGTACGCTGCGATTTGAATTTAGTTGGATGTTTTGAATATCTCGTCTAACTGTTTCTGTTACTGGCTACGAGTTGCTACCTAATGAAACGAGCTTATTGCTTATTGCACTACATATTTGCAATTCAAATACTTCCACAGAACACAAATGAGATCTACTAGTCGCCACGCAGGGGATGAAATTTGAGCGTAATCTATTCCATTTTAAATTTAAACTTTTAATAACATTTTAGCCAGGTTAGTGATGAATTAGATGGCAGGCGTTTCTCTCACTATCTCTCTTAGAATCCTTCTGTCTGGTAACTTCTAATCTCATATCGTAAATCTGCAGCTATAGCAGCAATGCTGTATTACAGCCGGAGTATTCTGGGCAAGCACGTATCTATTTCCAAGTATTAAACCTTCTGTAGCAAATTAATACACCTCCAATTTGTGATGAATGAGCGCGAAAATTCCCAAAAGCTACAGCTTTGGGTAATTACACCATAAATATGTATCAATAGTCATTGACGCATCATTCAGGCTTTCTTTATCATACAGTTCATATCAAAATCAGATATTGTAGGAGTTTTTTTATTGATGATGATATTGTTGTCATTAACTTTATCTCTCTTGCCCTTCCTCTGAACTTGGTCCGTGACTATCCGTAATCTTATATCAGTTCGTACTCCTATAATGCCTAGGTGTTTGGTCGGGCGTTCACAAGGTAGACTGTCGATCTAATGATAATGGCAGGGAACCTCTGGATGCAGGCAGCATAGGATCAATAAATTTAAGATTTCTCGATGTAGGTTCAGTAAAGAGCGTTATCCAGTAAAAAAATTATGTAGTGTCTAGCAAAGTATGATAGTAATTTACTTCTCCAATTGTACCACCACGTAGTACATCCGTATATGAAAGGTATATTATAAAGAAAAGTTTTAAATAACTTACTTTACAATGTTTTACATAAAAGCAATGTTATGATAATGCTGAATTACGCCGTTGCTACTTCTCTATTCGTCTCTCTTTCCCCTTGAAATAAAAAAGAGCATTTCGCAAACCTTTTAACACCACAAAGCTTTGTCCGTGCCAAATTTACGTCGGGGGATGATTCAATTTCCATACTAATTCATGGTGCCACACAAATTTTACATTCCTTGCAAAAAGCAAAAGCGGCTCTTTCTACAGGTGTTATATTAAATATTAAATACAATTAGCAAACGTTATTTATGTTATAGAAACATCCCCAATTGCTTTTTTTTTATATCGTAGGGTTGAAACAAGACGAGCAATTCCGCGATGGTCAGTAACAAAACATAAATTAACATTGAGGCGTGTGTCAGAAATAGTGGTGCTGTATAGAAGTAGAATCATATTTATGGAATAATAATTCATTGTAGAAAAAAAAATTACTGGTGATAGGTCTCCAGTGTCCGACAGCATCTAGATAGGTATCACCAAAATGCCTATTTCTACGGTAAAACACTAGTGTGCAAAAATTACTGTGTTCCAGTTTGAAGCGACGAGCGGAATGTGGGCGGGCGTATCACTTACCATCAGGTGATCGTCCCGATCATCTCTTCGCTTCGTTAAATAAAAAAAAAGAATTCACGGTTGAATATTAAGAGTAGGTCTCCTTAAATTTAATGTAACCCTTGGGGTAGGGACTATAATGGGGTCCTTATCCGTTTAAGTGGTTCGAAAGAGGATTATGGTTGAATGTGGTCTCCGACCACTGTTGTAGAACTCACGGGCAACGTCTGTATAAACAGATCCTGAAATCGGCTGTCCAAGCATATATTTAGAGAGGCCGCAGGTTTGGCTGAGGATGACCACTGAGGGGTTTTTGGTAGGAAAAAAATCTGCATATAACTGAGCTTCCTTTTCCGTATAATTCCATAAAAATTTTGATGATGCCCTTCTTTAGGTCATAAATAAATGCTTGCAAATGAATATAAGTGTTTTTATTGCATTCACAACTTTTTTTATAACACTCCTGAAGTGCTGACCATAGACGAAGTTATTGTCTTTAGTCATTCTCTTACACAGACAGAATACAATTATGTGCAAACTAAACAACTTTTTATTTAATATCAAAGTTTATTAAAAATGAGGAAAAAGATGATTTGTCTACCCCTAGAATATTTTCTCATACGTTGATGGTTGGTTCGCGCGCAGCTTCCCAAAAAAAAGTTAGCTCTAAACATTGATCTGGTAAAATTTTACCGTTACTATAACTCATCTATATTCCACTTTACTGTATGGCAAATACCCAAGAGTCCAATATAAGCGAACCCCAACTTGACTAATTCACTTCCAGAGCGAAAAGTGCAGACAGCGTCTGAATTACAGATGCAGTGAGTTACGCAATGAGAGCTTGAAACGATCCATATAGAAAAGGTAAGAACGATAATTGAAAGAGATCTTCATAGGTGTGGATCATTATGATGATTTATTAAAAAAAAATCATGATAGCCAAATGAAACAGCACAGTAGAGATAAGTTACATAGTGATGCTAAGTTACCTCAGAAGGTATTATTTATATAACAAAACGAAGATAATAGTAGATTATATCATCATCATCATGGGCCTCATCCAAAGATTCCCACTTCAGGTAAGGATTTATATAGGACAGATTTGGGCTATTTCCCGTTGCACCAATGCGGGCTGTGGAAAGCACAGTCTCGTTTGTTGATTAGCAAGGTGCACCACGAGCAGGTAAGGTTGGTTTGGATCCTGTCAGTGGGAGTGCGGTACCCTTACACCCTAGACTCCACTACCTAAAAATAATGGAAGTCTTGTTCACATGATAAATGAACAAAGAGTAACTTGAAACTTGAAAGTTTATTTGAAACAGTTGTAGATCTTTTGCTTGATGTACGACGACCTGTAGCGCAGTGTACTTCCGCATCAACAGGAAGGACGCTATTTCCGGAACAGTAACATTCTTCATATATTGTTCCCCTCTTCAAGATCTTCGTAACTTGAAGAGGGGAACAATATATCAAGTAGTAAGATCTAATTTAGTTATACATTATTTACTATTAAGTATAAGTTTTTATTCTTCTTCCACATGTTGAGTTACCATCCTTACGTCTGTGGAGATCCTCAATGTGCCAACAAAGAGGTTCAGCTTTACAAGGTTTACTGGTGGTCGGAATCGTTTTGCCAGAGACCGTCTAGGTAAGTTACCATTGCAGCCTCTATATATGCCGCCAAACAATAACATGAAAATATTGCTATGTTCTGATTTGAAGGGCGTTGTAACTTAGTCACTGGGGTAACGAGGCTTAACATCTTATGTCTCAAGGGGACGAGCGTAACGTGGCGATATGAATACGATTACCATGCTGAACTAGCGCCATATTGTTACAGGCGGACTTATTACCATCAAGTAAACGCCTCGCTCGTCTCGTTGTTACCGTACAAATACGACATGTGTCTTTAAGAAAAGAGTTAATAGGCTGTTACTAGGTTAGTGTGCGTTACCACTACAGACCACATCATCACTTAACACCAGGTGGGATTTTTTTTTAAGTAATTATGTGACGAGACCAGCGGGACGTTCACCTGCTGGTAACTATATGGAGCTAGTTAAGATGGTATGCACTGCACCACATCGCGCTTGTCGCCTGAGACATGAGATGTTGAGTCTCGTTACCCCAGTAATTACATTAGCTACAGCGCCTTTCAAACCAGAACACAGTAATGTTTGCACACTAGTGTTTGGCGGCAGAAATAGGCGTTATGGTGGTGTACCTACGTAGACGGTCTCCGGCAACAGAGACCTACAACCAGTATCATCGTCATCGCCATTATATGGTCATCAAGCGCTAACCTTAAACATTTCAGATAGCAGGGATTCTTTGAAAAACACTAAAATTCTGTTATCCGACAAACGAATGGTGTTAATCACATCTGAATTTTACACCCGTTTCCATAACCATCAAGATGCGGATTCTGTTTTTGATAATCAAATCTGTTGGCTAAACAGAAATAAAACAATGGCTATGGCGATTACACTTTTACGATTCTTTTATATGGCAAGACGGTAAAATTTATATTATGAAAGCTTTAAATCGTCCGGTATCGGCACTAAAGATGTTTATTAGCTCTTGGATAACACCAACAGTTAGATGATTCTAACTTTTTTTTTTACAATACACTCCGCTGTTGCTAGCTCGGGCTTTTCTTACATTAATGTTTAGAGCAATATTGCAACGAGTAGACAAGAGATAGAAATTATTTATTTTAAGTATGTATTACTTAATCGTCGATAGCTTATTGGTTTCATGCATGACAGTGCCAGCCAATCATAATGCAGCTTAAGTGTGTGTCAGTGTTGTCGCCGATAGCTTATTAGTTTCATGCGTAACAGTGCCAGCCAATCAAATACTGCTAAAGTGTGTGTCAGTGTTTCGCCGATAGCTTATTAGTTTCATGCGTAACAGTGCCAGCCAATCAAATACTGCTTCAGTGTGTGTCAGTGTTTCGCCGATAGCTTATTAGTTTCATGCGTAACAGTGCCAGCCAATCAAATACTGCTTAAGTGTGTGTCAGTGTTTCGCCGATAGCTTATTAGTTTCATGCGTAACAATGCCAGCCAATCAAATGCTGCTTAAGTGTGTGTCAGTGTTTCGCCGATAGCTTATTAGTTTCATGCGTAACAATGCCAGCCAATCAAATGCTGCTTAAGTGTGTGTCAGTGTTTCGCCGATAGCTTATTAGTTTCATGCGTAACAGTGCCAGCCAATCAAATGCTGCTTAAGTGTGTGTCAGTGTTGTCGCCGATAGCTTATTAGTTTCATGCGTAACAGTGCCAGCCAATCATAGGCTGTTTAAGCATGTTTAGTTTGACGCCGATAGCTTATTGTTTTCTTGCCTAACAGTGCCACCTAATGAAGTGAAGTTGCCACGGAACCCAAATAGTCCATACACACTGATACCATGCATGCAATTATCATTATTAAATTCGATTTCCATAACAATTAAACATTTATAATAATTAGAATATTTTAATATAACTAGAACAGCAGTCAATGCTGTTGTATAAGAGAAGATAGATAGATATAATTTACTATAATAAAGGGATAAGGCAGACACAAGGGATACTTAAGAATTAACTCCTCACATTTGGGAACCAAAAAAAATTTTTATGTCAATTTAATACGAGATAATAATACATATTATATTAATTTTAAAAATCTGAAGATCAGATCCGTCGCAGAGTTCTGGGAGAGCTTTCACTCTTGGCGATTTTAGTCGCTTCATATCTTATCTCTGCGCTGCA
The DNA here is from genome assembly GCA_029034505.1 of Ornithoptera priamus. Taxonomy (NCBI): domain Eukaryota; kingdom Metazoa; phylum Arthropoda; class Insecta; order Lepidoptera; family Papilionidae; genus Ornithoptera; species Ornithoptera priamus. Next base: position 1,780,680 of record JARDWD010000606.1, on the reverse strand, counting down.
AGAGTATCCAATGGGATTTCCCCCACGCAGTAGAACATGAATAGGTTGTATCTAACTGTTACTTAGATAAATTTTATATATATCTCATTGTTTTTACACATATTATGACTTCAGCTAGGAGCTCCGTTTGTTTTACTACATATTCGTAAAAGCTAAAATACAGAGGCTTTTACATAAAAGGCTGTTAAAACTCAAACGCTAAAGCTCTGTGGCTTTTGCACGTTATTTGTGGTATTTATACAAGCCGTAACTCGGCATAATTTAGGATAAATTTAACAGAAACTCAAAATCTAATTAGTTTGGTAATTAATAGAATGTTTTAATTAATTAAAGGATAATTTCAATTAAAAAATATATCCATTTCCCTTTCGGAGACGGAATTTTGTAAACATCCATTCTTAGCGAATTTTTTAATGTTTATGTCTAATAGCTATGGAGATCTTGTGATGAGTCAACGAATCTCTGGACATCTCGTACATCCCTACAGATTTACCACTTTTTTATCAAATGGAAAAATACAAAGACGTTAATCTACTTTACAATAAAGAAACTATCAATTCAAAGTTGAGTCTTTTATCGACATAGAACATTTATTGATACCTTTGCTGCTTTATAGCGTCTATCTGACTGAAATTATTTTAGATGTTTTATTGTATCTGCCATTCAATTCTAATGGTGATAGATCTCTATTTCCGGAGACCGTCTAGGTAGGTATTAATGCTGCTCTTATTTCTGCCGCGAAAGACTATAGCAATATTAAAGTGTTCCAGTTTGAATGCTATAGCTAGTTAAATTACTGAGATAACAAAACTAAACATATGTATCAAGGTGACGAGGATAATATGGTGCTGTGTATATCATTCTAACTAGCGCCACGTAGTAAGGCAGATGTCACTTCCCATCAAGTGTACTTATCGTCCAATTTCTTTGTGGATTTGAAATATAAATAAATACTTGTCCAAAAATCAGTCTGCGAATCGCTTTAAGGGTCTAATAAGTGATGGAGTTTGCATAACGGCAGGAATCTTTCCAACTCTTCTGCCTACATGCGGCCCTTATGTTGTAATATGTCGACCGTATCAGCAATTTTGAATTCTGGCTAACAATATTTGGACCAGAGTATCTTTGGCAAGTGCGCTTCGTCACTTTCGCGGCGTCATTATATGTCATACGCAATATCTTATTCATATGCAGCTTAAGTGTTTGTCAGTTTGTCGCTGATAGCTTATTGATTTCTTGCGTAACAGTGCCAGCGAATGGTGTGGCAGCTTAAGTGTGTGTCAGTTTGTCTCCGATAGCTTATTGGTTTGTTACGTAACTACCAGCGAACGGAGTGAAATTGGCGCGGAATTCAAATAGTCCATATGCACCGATACTATTCATGAATTATCATTGATGAATTTAATTTCCATAACAATTAAAATATTTTAATGTAAAATAGCTGTTCATATATACACATACATTATCACTAATTTTAACAACAATTAGTATTAATTATAAGATTGTTAATGAACAAAATATTCACTGATTTAATTCAATCTCCACAACAAATAATACTAGAAAAGCAGTTAAATCTGTTGATTGCCGAGCTTTTACTATTTTTATTTTTTAGTTTAAATAGATAAATAGACAAAAATATATCTACTACAACTATGTTTAAAAATAAGAACTACACCCAATACCATTTCCAGACAACGAAAGGTTGGTGTAATTGAATGAATATGGACAATAAAATATATTCCAATGTCCAATTATCCCAGAAAAAGATTTGTCGTGAAATTTTTCGCCATCCGCAAGCCGACCGCACGCTGTGCTAATCGTTTCCGCACAATCTCCACCCGGATGGCCCCTTTGCGCATGTGAGTTAATGTGACCACCTCGTCAGGCCTGTGAGGTACAGTCCTGATAATTTCCATCTCACCAGTGTTATGACTGTCACCGACTTACACAGTAACAAGCATTAACAAGTAGTTTTGTTTCACCATAAAATATTTATTCCCGTCAGGTTGGAAGTGACAGTGTGTAAACGTGGACAGCGCTCGCTGATGATGTTACAATTCTTGTTGTTGGTCTCAAATTGTGTCATTTCCGTCAATCGATGGAATATAGCCGATGCAGCACTTCCTGTTGCGGTTCTTTAATTGCACCACTGACATCAATCGATACTTTTTTGGGATTTAGCTTAAATTGTTAAGTTTCTTTCACTCCTAATTTCCAGCTTTGTCACTCCTATTACCAATTAAGTCATTAATAAATTTGATTGTAAATTACTTCTTTTTTTTTTTAAATCGTCCAATTGCTAGATTCGTAATTAACAGGTAAATATTAAGTAGCCTGAAGACAACAGAAAGCCTAGTGCAACTTTCGGCTTTAGGAGCGCCTTAAGGTTTTTGTTTTGTAAATTATAACTTATGTTACATACTCTTAATATGTAATAGTTTCGGAGATCTCGTGATGAGTCAATGAATTTCTAGAAATCTCTTGTATATATAGATAGATAACAGGGTTGAACTATATGAGATGATATACATAGGTTTGCTGTTGTCGCTCCATCCAACACCTCATCTAAATATCATGATATTTACAACAATTAATACTACGCAAGTGTAGCTTTAATAACTTTTACAATAACATTAACCAATTTCCAATACTTAAATATAACAATTGTTTAAAAGGTTTATCGACTAATTAATGTAATAGTCTTATTTCAGAATCTAAAGGATGGTCGCTTTACACTACAAGCAAGCTACTGGTGCATGCTTTTAGAGAGCTGTTCTTTTTAACTACCCACCTTTCATTTCGAGAATAAATTCAGGTTAATGATCCTTGGTATACACAAAACCAACCATTCATTCAGATCGTAAGTCATTATATGTAATGATCGTTTTGAAGACGCATGCGCAACTTAATTCTTGAGTTATTTTATTATTGACGGTGATAATTTTTAATATTACATATGGTTATAGATATAGTAGATATCTATATAAACCTGTAGGAAGATTTTGGTTACGCTTCCCTGATGCCTACTTCGAAAACCTTTTCATATTACTCTTAATTTATAGTAAATACACCAGCATCATTAATATTCAATACCTTTTTTGAGTCATTCCAAAAAAGCAAGATTTACATTAAGTATCTCAGGTCTTTTCCAGGAATCAGTACAAATAGATTTTAAACAATTGTGTACATTATTCTGTACAATAAAGATATTTCTAGTTGATGCAAAACCTGAATAAAAATCGATAATATTTCAATATACAGATATCCGTTGAACAAGTTACGTGAACATTAAAGCATCCCCACTACAATCGATTCACGAACGATTATATAATAAGTTAAATAAAATATAGCTTTATATAGAAAACCGCTTAAAGAAGTTTATAACTTTATAGAAGTAGAATTCATGCATCACTCGGCGTGTGGTTACGTTACGGTACGGAGTTCCAAAGTAAATTCCAACCAAGAAATAACTTCTAGAAAGTGAATGAGGAGGATCATAAACGTGATTATGTTTGTCAGAAACCAGCTACCCGCTTCTCTCTTACATTTGCTTCCGGTATTACAGGCGTAGATAAATTACGGTAAACGTTTCAGAGGTTCAAAAAATATACGTAAGATTTATTGGGATCATATATCCTATAGATATTATAAGATATCATAATGTGGGTACAACAATAAATAAATATATACACTGTGGTCTATTTATTAAAGCTTAAGTGGCACAATGAACAATTTTTAACATAAATAAAAAAAAACTTTTAATTCGACACATAAGTTATTACCAGTGTAGTTAACTTTGTATTGGAGGTTCTTTAAGTATACAATCCAATGTTATTTCAGGTAGAAGTATTATTTCAATGAGGATTTATTCAACGGATGTATAAACATCGATACACCCAGACGGATCTAAAAGTAAGTTATATTTTTTTTTTTCATTTTCATATTTAGCATTGCTTGTTAAAAGTTACGCAGCAAAGTGTTCTTACCTTGTTATTGAGTAAACATTGTTATTTCATTTTATAACTTCAGCCGTTAAAGGTTATCCGGGTTGCAGCTTGTTGAACGAAAACTAGTTAGTTTGTAACTAAAATTGGGCTCCGTGTTTACGTTTTTAAAGTTCTAATTTAACTTTTTATTTAACGACGTATTTATAATGTTATTCTTCAAGCAGAAAAACGGAGAGACAGATATATATATAATAGTTCCCATATAAACAGCAATTTGAGGGTAGACGTAGTGTCAAGGATCTCTAGTTATATATAGCATTTAAAATAGAAACATTAGATCTCGTTACTCCAGTAATACTAATTTACCTTCAGCACACTTCACACATATAGATGGTGCACATATAGATCTCTGATCCTAACCATAATTATACTTCCCAGTTAAAAGTAATAATCAAAATAAATATAAATATCCGCTCTTATCATCCATCTTTACTGTTTATTCAGAGATCCATTAACTCCTCAGGAGATGTCCGAAATTATTACACGTATACTCAAAATTTGGTAATGGTATTACTTCTGACATTTAGAGGTCAGGTAATATAAAATTTCTTCCCCGAACGGAATTGCGGGGGTGTTACGGTTAGCAAAGGTCGGGAAGAGCTAGTTAAATATAAACACGTTGTACCCAACACCCACGCAAATTTGACAGTATAGTAGGTTCTCATCATCAGCCGATAGATGTTCACAAAAATACAGGCCTACCCTAAGATCTCCACATCGATCAGTCCTCAGCTGCTTACAGCTTTCCGAGACCTTCACTACAGTCAGCATGTCGTCTAGTACCGCCGGGTACTCGTTTGCAAGTATTCATAGGAGGGATTTGAGCCATTATACACCACTCTAGCCCAATGCGGTTTGATAGGAGTCAGAACCCCGTTTATTAATTAGCAGGGTGCACCACGAGCAGGAGAAGTTGGCTTGGATCCCTTGAGTTGTGCGGGACCTCTTAGACATTATACGAGTATTTTCAACATACAAAAAAAATATATTGGCAGGCGTGTAGAGTACACCAAGGAAGGTCTTCTTAAACCCAGATTTAAAAACAATATCGAAATTGAACTATTGCCAAAAACGCTTGTCCTTTTCATGAATTATCGTTGCCAAAAAACCATGTAAGTGTGGTGGTTCTGTATAAGATTTATGGAAGCATTTCTGCATGCATTTCGACATCACCGTCGACAGAATAGACGCCGGCGTCCGTGTTGCAGTTAGAGATATGCAAGTGCTTTTGATATAATATTCAATAATAATATCTACTGGAGATGGAAATGTTCGTTACATTTGTTTTAATTTATTCAGATATCTTACCAAGTACTGTTTCTATCTTCTCCAAATAATCTTCTTTTAAAAGGTCACGAGATGAATATGATTGCAGCGAAAACTTACTAGCAACAAACAGGTTACATCTTTCTCATCTCGCTTCGTAAAAAAAGTAAACTTTATCCCAACTCACGAGACCCAAGTCAACCTCATCTGCTCGTGGTGCATCCTGCTAATCAACAAACGAGTCTCTGGCGAATTTGTTGGGTGGTGGGTAATGGCCCGCGTCCCATAGGAACCCCTACAAACAACGGCGCTTGGTTCTCAGCGATGCAAGCAGCGTAGGACCGATCGATATGGGGATCTTTCGGAGAGGCCTATGTCGAGCAGTGAATATCTATCGGCTGATGATGATGATGAGTTCATTAGAATTACAATCCCCGACGTACAAGTCCCGAGGAGTTTTGTGCTACTTGAGATGGTTAGAAATAGAAATGTGCACAAGCTATGAGATGTTGGGGAGAACCGCGCATTGTGAAGGCATCAACGAATACTTTTTTTAATGACTACGAAGTAGGCTCTGAATTTCAGCCCATAACAATGAAGTGCTAGTTAAACTGTGTACATGCAAATTTGTGTAATTATCTTAGTAATTATACTGTCTATATCGGTTTTCTGTGGAATATTGCAGAAATGGACGCTGCGGTATCATTAAGCACATTTTCGCCAACTAAAGCTACATTTGCTAAAATCAATGTTTGCTATTCCCTGGGCTGCAATAGGTAAAGGATAATGTGGGCAGTACCCATTTGAATAAGACCAACGAAGAGTATCTACTATAATTTCTCGTTAGAACTCTGTCCATAATATTTCGTCATAAAGTGCCTCTCCGACTAGTGAAGGTTGGCGATCAGCGTGGTACAGTCCTTTCTGTCTCTGGTACGGTGGAACAATTCGGACGCCCCAGATATGTCAGTCCATTCCTATGATATATTTTTTTTATTATGTTTATTTATTTATAAGGTCTACAATCAATCATACACTAAAATATAAAAAGAATTTAAACAAGAAAATCTTAGTACACGATTATCAAGTTACATGATATCGACCATGACTTTCCTTCTCCCCACCTCTCGTTTTCCAGAAACTTTATCCATTATAAACAGCTGCAGGAGATCAAAATACTAAATACTGCTGCTAAATATATAATATAGTATAAAAGCTTTTTCTATATATGAAACTTGAATGCTTACAATAAAATAATATAAGCAAATGAATTCAAATTCAATAGCGGCTTACGTCTGATATCTGCATAAGACGAAAATCGTTAAAGGGGGGACAAATTGCCTCATTAACTTTCAAATGACCATTGGGTAGTGCTTAAATCGTTAAGATAAAATCTTTTCGGTCCGTATCAGGGAACTTTAATTAAGTATTCTAAACTGTATTTGACACATCTCTGCTTTGATTTTTACATACAAAACTTTCATATTTTAGTTAAATTTGAAATCGATAGAGTTAACCAGTGTTTATAGATGAGAGTGGGCCGTGCGATTGCCTGTGTAGACTATTTAGGTATTAAATATGACCTTTAAAGTACTTCGTTACGGATTGAGAGCTACGGTTGTTCAGCTAAACTCATAACATTTCATTTTTCTATAAGAGTATAATAAAATTTGTAGTGTTGGTAGGCCCCCACCTGTCCGACGATCTGGTGAACGTTGCGGGAAGCAGCTGGATACAGGCAGCGCAGGATCGATCGATATTTGGTGGAGTGCTATGTCCAGCAGTGGACGTATGTCGGCTGATAATGATGATGATGTTAATAAAAATAGGTGAACGTGGAATACATTTTATGAACCTCCTAAACGCTCCTAATAATCATACAAAATTTATTTATTTCACTGTTTTCTAGTGGAAGGTGGCACCGGAAACGATTTAGGTAAGTATCAAACGGTAGTATGCAAACATTATTGTGTTCCGATTTGAATAACGCTGTAACTATTGTAATTACTGTAGTAACGGGTCTCGACAATTTAGGTCTCAGACGACGAGCGCAATGTGGTGCAGAGTATGTCATACTAACTAACGTCGCATCATTACGGGCAGGCGTATCACTTACCATCCGGCGGTGAACGTCCGGTGCGTCTCGTCACTTCATTGTATAAAAAACTGTATAAACGTCGCGTTACGGTAGGTTTAATACCACTGGCATTATCCAGTCTATTTTAACTGACTCTTCAAACCTTGACTATACACTTCAAACCTGAATACAGTAATGTTTGCACACTATTGTTTGGTGCCAGAAGTACTTGCGGTGGTACCTACCTATACAGTCTCTGGCAACAGACCACCAATAAAAAGTATATTATATATATATATAGTTATTTCTATGAAGACAAATTCATTGTTTAACTGAGGAGAATTTCCCATACTTTTAACTAGAAGGTAACTATGTTATGCTAAGTGGCAAGATTGAGAGATGTCATGTGTAACCTCAGTCTGTCACGATGTGGGAAGTGAATCGACACCTTGTACCACTACGAATGTTAATGCACGTTCTATTGTCTACAAGGACAAGCGTATTCTAACATGAACAACATCAAAGGTATGGGGATGGCACAAAAGAAACTGATTGTTGGAGTTTTTTTCAACAGCCAATTTACGTCCCCACTGTTGGGGCACAGGCCTACCCTCAATATGAGAGCGATGAGCCATAGTCACCACGCGAGCCCAATGCGGATTGGTGACTTCACACATACCTTAGAATAAATTCTAATTCACGTGCAGGTTTCCTCGCGATGTTTTCCTTCGCCGTTTGTATTTCACTGTTGTTACTAAAGTTCACAAATGTACATAACTTAAGTATTAAAGTCATCGATACATGGCGAGATTCGAACCCGCGACCTTCGGAATGAAGGCCGCACGCTCTAACCATTAGGCCAACGAACTACTACTTGTTAGATTAGCAAATCAAAATCCAACTATTCACATCTTGTATAATACTACAATTTGTAAAACACCCTAAGAGCTTCCATAATTTGGGGTATTTATCATACCACCATACTTAACATGGGGATTAAGAACGCAGACTTCTGCCTCTTGGTTGGAACTGTCATTTGTTCTATTTGGTACCTTGCAAGTAACCCCTCAGTGGTGCCCCATTATTATAAGGTTTTGTCCACCTACCGACACGAACGCCCTTCTACCTTCATCACTTTGTTTCAAAAGGCACAGCCTCTATCAGACTGATACATCACATAAGATCGTAGAATTTTTTACTTGAAACGTTTGCCAGATAAAGTAAATTATTTTTATCATTTTCTTCCCTTTCGCTGGCTTCGTCTTTTGCCATTGTTTGTTTGTTTTACAAAGAACAAGATAATCGTTACTATTCACCAACAATTTCTGCAATTGTCTTCAAGATAAATTCATTTTATTCAACAGAATTGTGGAACTGGGGATGCTCAGAGCACAGATCCTGTATAAATGCCCAGTGTTGGATAATCTTTGTCGCTATCAACATTATTATACTCATTCCTTCTTAATACTATAAAAAATCACTCTTTTATTAAATGGCGACGCAAATAAGCAATTCATTTGCTGATAAGTGATATACTTTGTTTGTAACTTGGGGCCTGTCGCCTTTGAGAAGTAATAAAACGTTTTAACGGTCGCTGTTTACACTCCGTCCGCCCGAAAACTCCTGTTTCACCGATACAAAGTTTTATAGAAAGAAAAAAAAAACTTGATTGATAGGAGTTTTAACGTTTTTATTTTACTGTACTCGCTATACTACAATTTCCTCATAAAAACAGGCCAAGAAATTCAAGGACACTGTTTTTATGACGAAATATTCGAAATTTCGAAATATTTACTATACGACTCTAATAAGGATAATACACACATCAGGTATATTTCTAGCTTATATTCACACTGCACTGAATGTCTAGACATACGACTCAAAAGCTTGCAAAAGCTACACAGTGCTGCCATCTATGTAAAGTGGTGCCAACCTAAGTAGTTTCCGCTTTAGGTACTAACAAGTACACATAAGCAACATTAGTTGAGGAGGATTACTTGTAAACTTATTTACTTTGTTATTTACATTTATATACAAATAATCCTAATCCAGATATTAGTTACCATTTTATAGTCAATTGGTGGCCAGGAGTACAGCGAGCGACGGAGAACTAAAGTTGTCGGTGTAGCTTTCAAAATCTGCAAGCTGAAGTGGCAGTGGACCGGCCACGCCTGTCGTGTCAGTGACGGCCCGTGGGGGAGAAGTCTTGGAGTGGAGGCCGCGTACAGTTCGCAGAAGTGTAGGACGCCCTCCCTCCAGATGAATCGACGACATCATTAGAGCGGTCAGATGTGGGTGGATGCTACAAGCTGAGTATCGAATTTGACGGAAGACATTGGGGAAGGCTTATATCCAGCAGTAGATAAATAAAGGCTGATAATGATGATGATGTTTAGTCAATTGGTGGTAGGTTCACCGCAACACCTATTTCTGCCGCCAAACAGTAGTGTGGGTATATTACTATATTCCAGTTTGAAGAGCGCTGTAGCTACTTTAATTACTGGGGTAACGAGATTCAACCTCCCATGTCTCAGTCGACGGACGCAATGTGGTGCAGTGTATGTCATCTTAACTAGCGTCACATTGTTATAGGCAGGCGTTTCCCTTATTATCAAGTGAACGTCCCTCGTCACTTAATTGAATAAAAATAATATTATTTATTAATAGTTAATATAATTAATAATAAACAAACCCACCGTAAAAAAAAAGTTATATAAATAATGTCTTCTCTATACATTTAATAAATCGCCCACTCTGAATGTTTCCGAACATCATTGCTTTGAAAAGCGTCCGCGAATTTTTCACGCGCAGTAAACTTGCTCATTGAATTGAATAAAAAAAATATCCTTCAAACATTCAGCATCACGCGAGGATCATTGTTCCGGCAGTTCAAAAACACTGACGCTACTTGTTCGAGATTTACACGATGTCGGAGTAGATGTTTTCACATGAATGAAATATTACGATTTTGAGGAAAAAAACATATCTAATGCCTTTACAGAATTGACAGTTTCGATATAAAATTTTAGTCATCACTCATCGATCGAGGCGTTCACCTGATGGTGAGTGATACGCCCGCCCATAACAACATTGCCCCATTTAACATGGTGTATACAGTACTACATTGTGCTCGTCGCCTTGAGACATACGGTATTAAGTCTCGCTACCGCAACATATTTTACTAGTCACAGCACCCTTGAAACAGGAACATAGACCATTTGCACACTACTGTTTGGCAGCTGGGACAGGAGTTGAAGCGGTATCTACCTGTACGGTCTCTGGCAACTAAGATCTACCCGGAGCACCTATCTCATCCAGGGATCAACGATTTGTGTTTTATTTTTTTTACACTATCTTTAAGATAGGCTCTTATCAACTAAAAAATTTACAAAATTACTTATTAGATTATGTTATATACAAAAACGGATGAATACGGGTGGTAAATCTTTGTTGCCGGAGACGGTCTAGGTAGGTACCACCGCAGCTCCTATTGCAGCAGCCGAACAGTAGTGTGCAATTATTTCTGAGTTCCGGTTTGAAGAGCGCTGTAGCTAGTGTAAATACTTGGGTAACAAGACCTAACAGAATGCAATGTTTACCGACTTAACTATCGCCACGTTGTTATGAGCTTGCGTATTATTTACCATCAGGTTAACGACCCGCAGGTCTCGTTGCTTTATTAAATAATATATATATTTGCAAATTAAAGTGATGACTACCTCTCCTCTCTTCTCAATTTGATGTCACCGGAATGCCCTTAATATTGGAGCGTAATTTTATTAGAAAACAAATGAAAACAAACAATTTCTACAATTCTTCGCAGGGATGGTTTGAACTAAGTCCATTAAATCATTCTTATCTCTGCACATTTTTTTTTATATTATCAAAAACAGCTTTTACTTCCTTTGCTATTTTATTCGGGGACTAGATAAAACTTAAACTTGCCAAGAGCTATTCTTATCGAAATAACGAAAAGAGAAAATATATAGCTCTTAACCTAATAAATTTTGGCAAGTAGGAAGTACCTATAATTTTTTGACTGGTGTTCCTCCTCCGCAGCGCCTGTGTTTGCTACTGAACTTATTAAAGTTTAAACATTAGTAAAGACCACTGTAATTAGTGAAATTACTACCGAAGATTACAGCATGCTGCAGTCTGATTACCATCAAGCCTATAAAGCATAGTCTTCGATAGCGTCCACTGCTAGACATAGGCCTCCTCCATAGATTTCGAGATCAATCGATCTTGCGTGGCTCGCATCCAGTGGATACCCATGATTCACACCAGATCGTCGGTTTACCTGGTAGGAGGCCGCCCAACACTACATCTACCGGTACACGGGCGTCTACGCGAGGACCTTACTGCCCTATCGGTCGTCGATCCTTCGAGCAGTGTGCCTTGTCCACTGCCATTTAAGTGTAGAAATGTTTTGGGCTGTGACGGTGACCTTACTTCTTATGCGGATCTCCACATTTTCGATTCGGTCGCGCAGAGAAACTCCGAGCATAGCCCTGTCCTTTGCCCTTGGGGTGAATTTGACCCTTTTTATAAGACCGATAGTGAGGCACCAAGTTTCGGTCCCGTATGTCAACACTGGCAACACGCACGAAGTTGAAGACTTATGTCTTCAGACACTGCGGTACCTCAGACGAAAAGATGCTGCGTAGCCTCCCGAACGCTGCCCACCCGAGTTGGATCCGTCGATTGACCTCTTTCTGGAAATTGGACTAACCTAGCTGGACTGTTTGCCCCCAGTAAACGTATTCGTCGACAACTTCCAGGATAGTCTTCGGTCATTATTGGCGTGGGTACAATATGTGCATTACACGTGACGGACCAAATACACTGTTAAGGATTTCTGATCAAGTCGGTCAGTAAACAAAAAAAATTAAGCTGTAAATACATAAACAGAATGTTTCCAGGTACGACGGAATGCTGTAACGATAAGAATTGCCTTTAAGGGTTAACTGTATACTGCATACGGGCAAAGTATTAACTATATAGAAATTATATTAGTAGTTCCCTATTCCGCTTCTGCCGGCCGTAACACTCCCGCAGCTCCTTTTAGAGAAGGAATTTAATATAATCAATTGCTACCTGACCTCTAATTAGCAGAAACAATATCTCTACCTAAATTTGTAGTGTTTACGTCTATTAATTCCCGAAATCAATGATTCTCTGGATTTTTCTTACACATACATTAATTTACAGTATAATAAAATATAAACTAAAATAATAATCAATACTACTACATTTACGAGCGAAATATCTACAATATATACTCTATCAATATCAATAACGTACGAAAGGGATACAATGTGTACCTTTACGTATATAAATTATATAATAATATTTAGAAAGAGCGAAAGAGACAGAAGACTACTTACATTCAATTCCGATAGATGACACTAGTAATTGTTCTCAAGTTAAAAGTACTAAAATACATCAACAGATGGCGCGAATATAAGTCATGGTGACTAGCAAATATAACATACGTCGTATAGGTAATGATTTAACTATTAACGCTAAAAGGGTAGATGGAAAGTTATGCGTTCGCCGATAACATTGAGACACTATTTAATATGCTTATACATAGTAAGTACCATATAACGCTGATTGTCTTAAACCAAGAGATGACGGTTACCAATTGCAAATTCACAATAAGTTAATCGATTCAATCCGGTACTACCAATTTCTAACGGAAATCGGTGTTCGTGTACCTCTAATTTTAAAAGCGTACATATACTAAAGTAACACTTTAGCAATAGGCAAAACCTACCTCAATTTTCCGCACGTAGGATAAAAGGCAAAAACAATGTGTATAAGACATTTTTTTTATTCGGCGACACTATCAAGACATTCACCTGATGGTTAGTAAAACGCTTGCCCATAACAACTTGGCGCTACGGGCGTGGCTCGACGCGTTGAGACATAAGATATTAACTCTCGTTATCCCAGTAAATTTATTAGTTACCGCGCCGTTCATACCGGAACACAGTAATATTTGCACACTAGTGTTTGACGTCAGAAATAGGCGCTGCGTTGATACTTACCTATAAGTTCTCCGGCAACAGAGACCTACACAGAGTTTTAAAGTAATTATTATTTAATACATACTAAAACCTTTAAAGGTCCTATAACTTTGAGAAAATACTGAAAATCATAATAATAAATAATATTATAATAATAATAATATAATTATATTTGGTTTTTATGGAGTATTATATATTAAACAGTATTGTTGGCTATAATAAGAGCTAATGTGGTACCTAAACGGTCTCCAGCAACATAGACCTATCACCAGTAACATATTCTATGTAAAGCGTTTCTCTTTCATTGGGGATGATGTTAAAAATATCTTATTAATGTTACTACATTATAACTACGTTTTAATAATACAGCAGCGTGATTTATAGTAATCGCAATGTCGAGATATGCTTTCCGTATCTGAGCATTACCAGAAAGCGTCTACGTAATACTAATAACCGAGCCGCAATACATCAATGCAATTAATATTATCTCTGTGTTACAATAGCACGCCGGTGATTGTTTACTGACTAAACTGTGTCTATACATGGCAAGCAATTATCGTCTATCCGGATGGTACAATGCGATCCGGTGTTCACCGCCAGACACAATTGTCGGTTATAAATGTTGTATTGAACTAGCCGAATCCAGAAGTGTTATTGGGATACAAATGTTACCTCATTGTTTTCTATTCAACGAAGCGACCAAATGAGCGGGACGTTCACCTGATGATAAGCGATACTTGGTAAGAAGATACACACCACGTCGTGCTCGTAGCTGCAGTCATAAAATATTCAGTCTCGTTACCCCAAACGATTAAAGTAGCTACATCGACCTACGAACCGGAACACAGTAACTTTTGCGCACTACTGTTAGTCGGCAGTAATAGAAGCTGCGGTAGTACCAACCTAGACGGTATCCGACAACAGGGAGCTACAGAGACATTACTGTTTTACGGTTTGAAAAGCGTTGTAGCTAGTGAAATTACTGGTAGTAACGAGTGTCAACATCTGATGTGTCAGGCGACGAGCGCAATGAGGTAGAGTATATATCATATTAACTAGCACCACGTTGTTATGGACAGGCGTATAACTTACCATGAAGTTAACGTCCGCTCGTCTTGTCGCTTAATTAACTAAAAAAAATGATAAAATAAATACTGTAATCATTAAACTGTTACGGAATTAGCGTTCATCTTCTGCTAATTCCCAATCTACAAAATTATGTGCTTGACAACATGCAATTCCTGCTTGTCTATTTGATGTACTGCTGAATTGGAACTACTCTATAGTTTCATTTAGTTATTAATATATTGGAAGATAATATTCTTCTTCTTAAATTGCCTCTCGAACTAATGAAGGTTAGCCATCAGTGTGGTACAGTCCTTTCTGTCATTGGTTCGCCGGAACCATTCGGACACTCCAGATATGCCAGTCCATTCCCTGATATTACGCAACCATGACTTTTGCCTTCTCCCCACCTATAATATAGCATATACTATACTGAACATTTATTAATAGACTCATGGTATTTTAAATTGTAAGCTTGTCAAAACTTAAGCGCACGGAGGAAACCGCCAGAGATTTTTTTATTTAAAACTGCTGTGTGCATAGACGTCGCACATAAATCATCTTTAACAACACCATAAAAACTGTTAAGGGTAAATTAATCAACAATAACTGTGGAAGCTGTGGCAATGGCAGTGCCAAGTAGCTTGTAGAACTGATGGACGATGGGTTGCATTGGTAGCGCACCGTTTACAGACCCCGCACTAGGTGAATAGAGAACTTTAAAAGAATCTATGGATGCCACTGAATTCAACAGCGTAAGGCCGTGCTTTATGAAATACATCACAAAAGACCTAGGTAAGGCACTGGACGTCCATCAGTTTTAATGAAGGCTGTGAAAATGAAGTAAATGGATATTCTTAATAATAATTTACTGAACTTGCATCCGGACACATATATCATTATATATATATATATATATATAATAACTTCCGCCGCAGGATTATGGTGCAATGTCTAAGCGAGTCCAAAGCAATGTCTGAACTAACATCTGTTAACGTTTAATTCACACTTGAAATAACTCGATCAATTAGTACTGTGCCACCCCATCCACCCGCCAGATGAATTCCATTACACAGTTCAATTTGACACGAGCCGGTTTAGACTATGAATTAGTGATCAGCAGAGTGGTAGGTCGGAGAGAGGGAGAGGGGACGCCGGGATCTGATTACTACAACGGGTGTGGGGAACTGGAAATTTATTAAGGGTGAACGTTTTTCAGATCAATTAATTCTCGGTTTTATTTGCTAATTAAGTTATTAGCAATAAATATGAGAATATATTATATAAACCAATGAGCGTATTTTTTTTTGTTACTCACCACTCTGCAGACAAACTTAGTTGTTGTTAGTAAATGGTTCTCTGCTGACGGATGATATATAGAAGGTAGAAGGGAAGGGAAGGAAATGTAGAGAAAATAAGTTAGTTCTTAAAACCAATCTCATCTGCTCGTTGTGCACCCTTCTTAATCAACAAACGATTCTCTGGCTCACGCCAACCCGTATTGACCGAGCGTGGTGGGAAATGGCTCAAATCCCCCCATATGAATCTCTACCCGATCGACGTGAGAACCTTTAGAGGCCTATATACAACAGTGGACGTCTATCGGCTGATGATGATGATGATAAAGTTTTTAAGATATTGCTTAGATAGAAGTCACGTATTGAATAGAAATAAGGTAATATTACTTTTTAAGTCACATATTTATCGTGATCATCATCAGCGATATGCGTCCACTGCTAGACGTAGGCTTGTCACAAAGACCTCAACATAGATCAGTCATGGTCTGACGGCATCCAGCGGCTTTCCGCAACCTACACCACAATCAGTATTGCCGCCGGTACCGCCGGGTACTACGAGCCGTTGTTGGTAGAGGTTCATATGGGGGTTTGCGTCATTTCCTACCACGCTGGCCCAAAGCGGTTAGTAAAAATATAAAACAAATATAAATAATGGTAGAAATAATGTAAATAGCGTAAATTAGTAATTAAAATACATAATAATAAGATGAGAGGTTAAGCACTGTATAGTAATATCAGTGAGATCTCGGTAAAAAAAATATTGCTGGTAGTGCTGTTACCGGAGACCGTAGCGGTTATTTCTGCCACCGAACAGTAGTGTGCGTGCATTACCGTATTCCGGTTTGAAGGGCGCTCTAGCTAGTGTAATTACTGGGATAACGAGACTCAACATCTGAAGGCGACGCGTGCAACGTGATGCTGTGTATGTTATCCTAACATCACGTTGTTATGGGCAGGCGTATCACTTATTATCAGTTGAAAGTCTCGCTCGTTTCGTCACTTAATTGAATATAAAAACAAAAAAATTTGGCTGACATTACAAGTGTTACCAGGACCTAACACATTTTTGTCCTGTACCCTTGGGCTATTAAGAATAGGGCTAAGGTAAGTCCTGCCTGTCGTAGAAGACGATTGAAAGGATTTTCAGGTTCGTGTGCTTTGAAGGTTGGGACCCTCATTGTCCACTAAGCGAGCCTCGGATAAACGGCAAGTACGAGGTGGTTTAGTTCTTGTCGTATCAAAACTAGGATGTCGAGGAGAGCAACAGCCTTCCATGGGACGTACTTTAAGCGTAGTGCCGGGAGGCACCGGTACCTTCTGTAGAAGATTCCAGAGGAAGAACCTACAGAGTTTTAGAGGGTAAAAATCATACACAGCCTTGTCTTCCTTCCAGAATCAGAGCATCTTTTTAGATTTCCTCTGCATTAACAAAAAAAAAAAGGACCTAAACATTAATTAAAAGATTTTTCTTTGTATGTAATCGCATCATTTGTTGAGTAGCAAAAATTATATTTTATATATCGTGAAGAAAGGATTTGAAAAGAAAAAAACTTAGACGAGTTCATGGAAACCAACCCGGAAGCAGTAGGAAAATACAGATCATCTCGGGATTGTGAATAATATTATTTTCGTTTTTGGTTTTAACTACAAGAAATACTACCTCATTTTACTTAAGATTCCCTTCACATCCTTCTGTTTAATTAAAATTACTCTCTGAATTCAATTTCTGCTGTGAATTTTATGCAAATGCAAGAGAACCGTGCTTTTTATTCTTAATTTTACCTGCGGGGAAAATGCAATATGCAAATGAAAATGTTTTTTTTTCGAGCCCGCCCGCGTATATTAAATTACAAGTACGATTTTCTAAAATGTCTATTTTGGATTTTCTTAAAACTCACTCTTCTCTCTCCCTCTTTAAGGTAAGGCATAATCGTATGCTTTACAGCATTTTATGATCTATATACAAATTTTAAGTATTTAATATGTTTGTATATCAAAAGGCATCATAAAGAAATGATATGTTTAAGTAACACAGTTGAAAACGTGGCGTACTTAAAATTCAGTTTGATAACTGATGTAGCCATTAAAAGATTACGTATCGCTTCTACCGGAATGAATTTAAGAGGTCCTTCCGTTCGTTATAACGCAAGCAAATTGCCTTATTATCCAAAAATTGCTGCAGAGATAATAGAACAAGCAGTAGTTGAGAAAAAAATATTATCCTTTATTACTCAAGGTCCTTAACTCAGGCACGACGATCTTACAACTGAAGCATATCATATGGACATCGAAATATCCAATGTACAAATACAAATACATTTACATCATCATCAGCCAATAGATGTCCACTGCCGGACATAGGCCTGCCCGAAAGATTCCCACATCGATCAGGAGGGGATACATGTGGGAGGATTTAGGTCATTTCCCACCATACTGGCCCAACACTGGTTGTTGGGCGCCAGAGCCTTGTTTGTTGATTAGCAGGGTGCCCCACGAGCAGGTGCAGCCTTGTAACCAGTGAGTTGTTGTGCGGGAACCCCTACACCCCAATACAATTACTCATATCATAAATTGGTATTTATAAATATTAGTATTAATAATGATTTAATGTATTGTGTAAACAACTAGTCTGGCCATAAATACTGTTACATATAAACTTTTCCTTATTTTCAACTTTTTATTTTTTTTTAAATTTGGAACACGTATATTATTCCAAAAACTTCTTTCGATTTTACGCCATTTCACATATATTTTCGTGTTCATTATCAAATAACAATATGGAATGGGGTGTTAAAGAAAATAGGGTTGCAGTAATCGCTTTGGACAAAGTGGATATGGAGCCGTCGGACTTTTTCCAGACACTTCAAAAGCTTGGTATCAGCCGTATGTTCGTATACCGTACCATCAACAGATACAACAACACTTCCTCTGTCGAAGACCAGAAAAGATCGGAGCGACCGCGTGATGTTATAACTACAAAGGCCATTAATATTGTTAAATCCAGAATTCATCGAAACCCCATTAGGAAGCAAAAAATCTTATCGCGAGAAATGAAGATTCCCGCTAGGACTCTGTCGCGTATTATAAAACAAGACCTAGAACTCGGTGCTTATCAGGTCACGGTCGATATACAGCATATGCTCTAAATCAATCTTTACAATTAAAGATGGATGGCGTGGATGGACACTAATAAATATATAGGTATACATTTTAATAATATTTTCATTTGTAACAGAACTTATGGGCGGACACCTTGTCCGCAATATTGTCCACAGATCATACTTTCCGAGAGACCGAGACGGAATCAGGAGATATTATCGCAGTCTGTTTCAGTATATCAGACTATCTTCCAGTAGATACCTTAACATATCTATCATTAGTTTATACAATCATTAACATATTTAAATCATAAATTATAAAGCTTGCATATTGTGGTGTGGTCACACCTGTATTTGATTTAACCCTTAATAACCTAGATTTTCAATTTTGATACCAATCTTTTAAACCGAATGTTCACATTACTATTAGTTTTTTTTATAGGTTGGCTGTACGTATTTTACTGTTGTATAATATTCTTCCCAATGAAATTAAAAAAATAAATATTGTGATTTTTTTAGCTATTTTTCCCTTCATCTAGACCCTCATGTAAACATAATAATATTAAAAATAAATCACTTTCGTAAATCAGGCTACTAAGGGTTAAATCTAGTTTTTATCGTATCAAAACAATAGTTATTTTTTTCCGTTAGACTAATCCTTGTATATACGCTTGCGGGTAGTAGTTTACAGTGTTTTAATTCCTCGTAGAGTCTGTACAGTTATATAGGTTTAGTTGGTTATAAATTTCCCGATTAGAATGTTTCCTATTTAAAAAGATCTTTTGTTAAGTTTTTGTTAGTTATGTATTAATTCAACATACAACAACAAAACAAAAACACAATAGCAACGAGACTTAATTATTTCTTTTATGTATTTTTCTCAACTTGCTCTCGATTTTAACTCGCACTACAGTATTTCAGACTATGAGCACTTTTTATAATTTAAATCCAAATCTGTTGGTGTACTTACTTATGTCAAGGCGATGATCACAATGATATCATCATCATCATCATCACCAGCCGATAAACGTCCAATACTGGATATAAGCCTCAAGATCTCCTTACCTGTGGTACCACTGGGCACTACGGGCCGTAGTTTGTAGGGCTTCATATGGCAACTCGCATTGGGCCAGCGGGATGGCAAATGGCCCAATTCTCCCCCACAGTGGCATGCTATAAAGACATTCTAATAATATTATAAGCAATGAAAGCCTTTCGTCAGGTAATGAAACAAAAAAATATCTCATTCATGTTACTATAAAACAATGGTTTGTGCTATTTGAACACAAACCTCCTCTAACTTTTCTGTCCTCTCTCATTTTTGCCTTTCTAGATCAGTTGCCCCTTAATCATTTATCCGTTTCCTATCTTTTACATTGACTCCCAAGTTTTGTCTTCTTTTATGTTTGATAGCTATATAAATGGGCTCTACTCCATTCACTCACACTTCATTATAGATTTTCATTCGTTGATATTTAGCAAACTTCTTTTAATAGGACTTTGATCCATTTTTACGTGTTCATACGTTGTTTGGCAACCATACATGTTATATTAATTTATATATTAAATCAAGTGTAATTGTTGATATTAATTCACTTCTTTAGGCTGTTTATCTTCACTGAACGTCATGGGTATGCCATTAAGAACTTCACAAGAACATTGTAACAATAATTATTAGGCCGGGAAAATCCCAGGTATCCGGATCCAGTTTCAGATTTGTTGTCTAAGTCAAAATGACCAGCAAGCGATATACATCAACAGAGATAATATAACAGTAGAGAACACAGTTGTGATTTATAATTAAAATGAGCCGGTTTATCCCGGGAACTAGTCAAACTTAGTATAATTATAACAAATAACTAAAATTTCAAAAGTAATTACCCGCTGCTGGACCTTTGTGAATTTTAATCAAATCCATTCCCTTCAGGTTTTGGGTAGTACAGGGTGTATTTAGAACTACATGAAAACGTTTCCTCAAAACTCAAACCACCGCAGTAACTATTCATATTGTTATAATGTTCGATGGCAAGCAACACAGTGTTACTTGAGTAGCACAACAGTACACAGGCATGTTTAGAACAGTTCTATATTATCCCGGCGATTACAGCATTAAAATGTGGTAGTTGATAATGAGCGTCTTTTGGAGTATCTCATTTACGGAATTAAAGTGATTGATCCATCAAAAAGGTCTCCTCAAATCTTTAAAAAAAATTATATAATTTAGCGATAGTAATAATACGCTTTGACCAAATTTCGACCAATCCTAAGTTTCATTTTGAGTTAACAACTGACCAATACAATTTAACAGCAAGATGTCATCTAAATGGTCTTCAGCAAGTTTAAATTCAATTGGTGAAAGCTTTCTCAAGATCTGTCGACTATCTCATTAATATTGTTACAAATAGAGAAGGAAATAGGTAAAGTACGTGAAGGAAATGTCAAAGCTAAAATAATTGTTTGCGTATCCTACTCCCATATAAATCGGTTGAAATAATAATAACGATCCTACCCCCATTTACATCCATAATTTTCACCCGATGTTATGATATGCCTGCGAATTAATATGGCGCTAATTAGTATCAAGTTTACTGCACCAAATTGCATTCGCCGCCTTGAGACAGAATGTAAAGTCTCTTTACCCCAGTAATTTCAAAGTAACGTTTCGACAGTACTGTTTGACAGCAGAAATAGGAGCTGCGGTGATCTAGACGGTCTTTGACAACACAGATCTATCACCGATATAGACAATACAGCGTCCAATGGATCAGAACACAGTTATGATTACGCTGTATCTGTTCAAAGAAATCCGTTGTGCAATTTATACCGCATTTGTACATAAACTTCCACTCCACAATGCTCTGTAAAATTGTATTTTTTTTTTTAAAACCTACCGCGAGCTGAAACGAATGTACGTTAACCGGAATAAATATTTATTGTTACACGATCGCCCGATACCAGCGGAATGGGATTACTTCAACTTTCATATGAAACTATGTTTGTATTAACCTGTAGTTATAAAAGTTCTAACAAAGTTTTATGAGTAACGAATGCCGATGCAATCGTGTACCATAAAGAAGATTAAATGGATATATAAAAAATTATATTTGTATTTGTATTATAGGAATAAGACGTATAACATATCATTACAGTCCAAGCGGTGGAAGTCGCCAAAATCTCTAAACAAGACTCCCTAGATCAGTAGTTTCAGATAAGTATATAGCTTTAATAAATTCTTGCCAATTTAAAAAATAAACAGTCGTGAGTAGAGGAGATTTTTGAGGGAGACCTATATCCAGCAGTGGAACTCCATCGGTTGGTGATGATGAAATAATAAAGATTATCCGTTCTCGATCGAGTTGTTTTCAAATTACAAATCGGTTCAGATACCTTACGGAATGAAGACATGATCTCTAACGATAAATCTCGTACAAAGCTTAGCTTCTTACTTTGGAACGAGCTATACCTGGTTAGTTTCTTTGAATCAGGATTGAGGAGATCCATAGAACTTCGAAGGTAGTTTATATAGCTCGGTGAATTAGTAGGCCTAGGAGTGTTGTCTTCTATAGCGGTCAACAAAAGATAAAATACTGACGACGATGTTCAATAACATCAAGTTTTTTTATGGAAAAACTTAATTGCTTATGAGCAGCATAACCTTTTACGACGAATAGTTGAAATTGAAAAGGGCACGCATAGCTCATAGAACCGATGAACATTAGAGACTTCATCATCATCTCAATCATCATCATTATGGACAGACTTCCACTGTTGGATATGACCTCCTACAAAGATCTCCACATCGATCGGTACTGGGTTCATCTAATAAGAGGCCTGTCAACACTGTGTCTTTCGGTGCGCGATCGCCATTTGAGGACCTTGCTGCTTCATCGGACGTCAGTTCTTCGAGCGATGTGTCCTACCCATTGCCACTTAGCAATCTTTTGGACTTTATCAGTGACCTTAGCTCTTCTGTGGATTTCCTCATTTTTAATTCAATCACGCAGGGAAACCCCTAGCATAGCTCTTTCCATTGCTCTCTGAGCAAATTGAAGCCTTTTTTTATATATAGACTTAAAGTGCTGAAATCGGGAATCCATACCCAAAAGAGCAGCGTTGGTAGACTTACCAGTAGGTTGACAGACGACATAAAAAAAATCACTGGTAGCATATGGCCAGTAGTTGGTACTTTGTGGAATACATTACAAAAGACTTATGCCCTGCTGTGGACGTCCATCGGTTCAGATGATGTTTATAGCAATTACTATTATGATATATGAGCTACTCATATCAGCATGGGTGAAGGAAAAGTCCGTCAGCTTGATCATAAAACTCAGTTCTCAACCTAAAAGTTAAAACGTTCCCTTCCATTAGATTAAACAAACTACCCTAGTGAGAGAATTGATGGCGCACGTGGTTTTTATTTTCCACTAAAATTGTTTTAAATGTAATAGTTGGTTAAAAACCCTGACTCTGGAGAATGTCAAATATAATTTTTTATTTCTCTGTATAGCTAATATAAAGCTGTTGCAGGTGGACACCGGAAATATAATATACCATAATATACGCATTGCCGATTCCGGAAGTTTATTAAGCTTTTTGTGACTTATATTTTTGGCTTATTACTGTGCACTTAGAATTTCTTTTTATTCTACGAAATAACGAAACAAACGAGACATTGACCTGATGATAATTGATATGCTCACCCATAGCAACCTGTCAATGGTTATAGTTATATACACAGCAGAACACTGTGATCGGCGCTTTGAGATATAAGATGTTAGGTGTCGTTACTTCAATAATTTCAATATCTATCTTCAATATATCAATATTCAAATCTGAACACAGTATTATTTGTACACTACTGTTTGTCGGCTGCAATAGAAGCTGCGGTGGTACCTAGACGGTCTCCGGCAACTGAGATTTTCCAACAATTAAAATTGCTTTACGTGGAATTGCTCGTACATCTACTGTGAGCCTATAATTGCTGCTGTGTACAAATATGTCGTCACAATCCAAACATGACTTACTAAAAAACTACCTTCTATTAATCCTGAAACAGCAATAATTTCTATCAACGATGCCATGGAAACAGACTCCTGGGAAAAGTACATTTTATTAGGAAATTAGTGACTCTGTACAGTCTTAAGTCAAACCTTTGTCCATGATGATATATTATGATTAGTGGTGACGCACAGACGAAATCTCTCTTTCAATCTCTGTATTTTTTTCTGTTGTCTATCTACGATCATTATAACTTTGAGATTGATTTCCTCATTAATTAACGTCGTCTTCCCGTCCCTTAGTGGTCTCATTTTATTTGAATGTACATCAGCCATTTAATTCTTCTCATGTGATCCCATTTGGATAAGCTAGTGGTGGATTGTAATGGTTCGCAATTCTTCTTTTATAGCGCTTGGCCTTTAATTTGATTTCATTCTGATCCGTGTTAAGTTTTAGCGCATCATGCGACTCTTGAGTCTTTTATGAATCTTGTGATACTTGTGATGTTATTCAGTGAACTGTCTTGCAATCTACCTCCGCATTATTAAATATTTAAAATGTTAACTTTTAAGTTTTTCTTGTTTATGTTGAATGGTACCGAAATGCGTCTTCACCTAAACTGTCAAACGACCTGTGAAATCAACTATCTGTCACTACCAACTGTCAAACTACCTGTGAAATCAACTATCTGTCACTACCAACTGTCAAACTACCTGTGAAATCAACTATCTGTCACTACCAACTGTCAAACTACCTGTGAAATCAACTATCTGTCACTACCAACTGTCAAACTACCTGTGAAAATCAACTATCTGTCACTACCAACTGTCAAACTACCTGTGAAATCAACTATCTGTCACTACCAACTGTCAAACTACCTGTGAAATCAACTATCTGTCACTACCAACTGTCAAACTACCTGTGAAAATCAACTATCTGTCACTACCAACTGTCAAACTACCTGTGAAATCAACTATCTGTCACTACCAACTGTCAAACTACCTGTGAAATCAACTATCTGTCACTACCAACTGTCAAACTACCTGTGAAAATCAACTATCTGTCACTACCAACTGTCAAACTACCTGTGAAATCAACTATCTGTCACTACCAACTGTCAAACTACCTGTGAAAATCAACTATCTGTCACTACCAACTGTCAAACTACCTGTGAAATCAACTATCTGTGAAAAAGATATATTATTAGAAATGGTATACGTTTGAACGTTTGCAAATTTTGACATATGAGATTATTTATGCGGGAGCGTAACTAAATAATTTCCTGTCGCCGTTGTTATAATTACCCCGAGAAGGCTTCTGAATACTTGAGGCATAAAATAGTTGTAAATTCGTTCCGCTTTGGTAGATTAATAAAGAACAGACACAGCTTCAATTAATTATATTCTTAAGAGAATCACTATCTTTAACTGTTTAACATAGGCCCAAATTTAAGAGTGATTTTTTTTTTCGCCAAGTTTTTGGCTTGGGAACGAGTACAACACTATGTTGGTAGTCATAAGAAATGCTTCTGCTTCTCTCCAGAAGCACTCTTCTCTAGCAGTCATTTACGGCACGCCGTAGATAGTACGGTTTTGGAAATATTCAAAATATTCTATTTCATTTGTGTTATTTTTTTTAATTTTACTGTGTTTGAAAGAATTGTAGTTATAGAGTTAACTGGTTTGTAAAATATACTATCTTATACTAAACGGAAAAAAGCGTTGATTGCTACAGTGCGAACAAATTTTCAACGATTACTAATCTCTTAAATTAAACTATCATTGTCGGTGGACATCTAGGCTCTAACTACCTGCCTCTAAATTGATATGGTAAATCTAGATTTATCATACGAAAACATTTACAATCTAGTAAATCGAAGTGTAAAAGCATAGTTTCAAGTAATGAATTTGCTTTTGCTGGTAACACTTCAGAGTTACTGCTATGTATCACATGCTACAAAGAATACAAACAGAAATAAATTTCAAAATAAACTAAGCATCAAGACATTTGGGCTGATGTTAAAAAAAAAAAACAAGTGGTCTCCAAGGGCCAGTAAAGGTTACGGCAGCGTAACTCGCTTATTTATTGTCCTCTCAAAGATATTTTACATATAAATTACTTTGTAAATGTTCTCTTAAGATCATTGCTTGAACAGTACATAGAAATATAGATGAAAACGCATTTTTAAAAATAAAAAACGCTAAAAGAACATTTTTATAATTATTTGTAAAGTCTATAAAAACTATTATGTTTCCCATAATATCAATATCATCATCATCAGCCGATAGATGTCCACTGCTCGACGTATGCCTTCTCCAATGATCTCTACATCGATTGGTCTTGCGCTGCATACATCTAGCGACTTCTCACCAAACTTCCTTTATAGGGGTTCATTTGGAGGGATTTGGACCATTTCCCACCAGGCTAGTCGAATGTGGATTGAAGGAAGCCAGAGCTTTGTTTGTTGGTTAACAGGCTGCATCACGAACAGGCGAGATAGGCTTGGGTCCCGTGAGTTGCTGTGCGGGCTTACATCTACATCTACTACAACATCGTACCTAAAATCTTGGTCTCTATAAAAGAGGAGGACAGCGCAAATTAATTAAATTTGTATCATTAACAACCCTTAGAAATTTGTTATCACAAAATATTAAAGAATTTTCAATAAAATTTGCTATTGTTAGCGGAGCTATGTTATTATATATCTCATCGATCTTCCGGTTGTGCGCAGCACGCGCCGTGTACCTGCAATGATTTATACTCAAAATTTTGCTCAAAAATAAAAATTTACGTCGATGCTATAAATTTTCTACAAGAACTAACCATAATTTATGAATCGCAATTTATATTGAATATATTGACAATTTGTATATCTACGTTTTTTTTTTATTCTTCATAGCGACCTGAGGCACGAGATGTTCGTCTGTTGCTAAGTGATACGTCTGCTCAATAACAACGTGGCATTAGTTAGGATGTTATACACTGCACCACAATATTCTCGTCGCTTTAAGATAGGATGTCAAATTCCGTTACTCCAGTAATCGCACTACCTACAGCGCCTTTTAAACCCGAATAAAGTAATCTTTGCACAGTCCTTGTCGGCTACAATAGGAGCAGCGGTTCTACCTAGACGGTCTCCGGCAACAGAGACCAACCATTTAACATTACCAGTAACAAACGTTGCTGGTAGTGTATAACCCTCTTAGGCACCTTCGCTGAGCCATACGCTTTCCCACGCAGGCTCGCTTGTTGAGCGATAAGCCCCCCACCCACAAAGCCCGCGAAACTCCTAGACCCTTTTAGTTTGTTTTTACGACAGGTAGGGCTTACCTTACTCTTGTGGGAGATGATCTCTCACTTTTTGGCTTTATTGAAGCCATGGTCAGTAGTGAGAGGTCGTGGGACGCTGCGGTGGCCTTCTGTGAGGAGGTAATGCTGCAGAAAGAAGCTGCTGAGAGGCAGCGTGAAATAAACACCCATCTCTCAATCTGTAGGCAGAGACTGGGGCGTCAAAAGAGGATATTTTATGCCTTCAAACCCCCATAACATTGGCCATGGTGGCGGATTCGGGCAAATCTATCACCAAATATGAAGGGCCTCGAGGTGGTGCGTGCGGTACTTTCGCCTAATACCTGTATAGGAGGTGGGGAGCAGTAGCTCCACCCCGAGATGTGGTCTTATCAAGGCCTCTCGCTGTCGGAACCACGGTAGTGTGAGAAAGCGTTCCCGTGGTTACCGCCAAATGCGATGAGTGAGAGACCGTGGGGTTTTAGCCGGTAAGAGTCCGGCATTACTCTTCTGTTCCCCCGTCAGCGCAAGGGTATCCAATGCAGGAATTCCCTACGGAAAAAAAGGGCTTACCTTATTCTTACTATCCCTATTAAGTTTACATTAATTTTGTACAGACGATAATAACTATACATATAAATTGTAACCCCCTCTCTGTGTTTTTACTGAATTGATCAAACTTTTAACTATGATATTCTTATTGGGAATGTGAATCATAACAATGATTGTTTTAAACGGAAAAAGGTATATATTTCCGTTAAATCACACATACAAACCGCAGCACTGTTTCATTATTACTGATCCAATTACAGTACACAGACCCGTTACTGACAGTGTGTCGACAATGTTAAATGTGATTGACATTGACATGATAATGATGATCACGGAATTACAGCAGAAATGTTTTAACATAATCAGTTTTTTTTTTGGTCGTCACCATTAAGAATGATATCACTGCAAAGCATCATAGTTGCACCAGTTCGTAATAAGTGCTAGCTCGTTAACTGCACTATTCTAGATTGTGGAATGTTGTAGTTAGAGAAACGTTAGATCTAACGGAAACTAAACTACCCTAATTGCGTTGGAAATTAATATTTCGTTACCATCTAAGTATGACACTTAACAGTGCAAATATTGCTATGTTCCGGTTTGACGTTGTAGGTAATGAGATTAATGGCGCATCGACCTGTATTATATCTTAAGGCAAAGAGACTTGGAGAGAGCTGACAGAATATGCTGACTAGAGCTTAATTGTCAGCAGTAGATAATCCTCATAGTTTCGTTATTATGTCGTTAAAGAAAAGAGAAGATAAGATATTTAAGCAGCCTTAAAATACAAACCGTTCACCGCAGATGAGATTCTTAGTCAAATACGGTAATAACACTCGTCTTATATCTGTATCTGCGCTAGTTTTTTTTTATTCAATTAAGCAACGAGACGAGCAATTCATCCAACTGATCGTAAGTGCACATAACAGTGTCGCGCTAGTTACAATGGTATACACAGCATCACTTTATGCTTTGTCGCCTGAGACATGAGATATTGAATCTCGTTACCCTATTAGATTAACTAGCAATTGGATAGATCCTCTTCTTGCCAGTAACCGTGTCGGCGAGGCTGGGAGGAGATATTGCATAGAGAGCCATAGCCTCCTTTCGTGAAACTTTTAAGATACAAAAGGATCGCTGCGGTACGGAAGGATGCTGAGTGGAATCGAGAGAGGATATATCCCGCTTGGAGACAATAGCCATCATGACGCACCGGTGAATGATGTACTCTTACTTTAATAAGGTCTTTGGAGTCGTTGGCGGACAGGATAGGAGTTCTAATTGCCTTCTAAAGGACCCTCCGGACGACAATGACAACTCGTGGTCTTCCTCTATTGAGTATGGTAGAGACTGCATAAAACAGACTCCAGAACGGTTTATCCCACCATAGTGTTAAAAAGGCCGCAATTGCGTCCGAACGGAGATGCAGTGACCTCGCCCAATGCTGAAGATGATCACCGAAGGGGTTTTAGTGGGTAAAATTTTTCACATAACTCTGTCTTCCCTCCAGAAGTCATAGTATCTTTTGCAAAAATTTTACCACCAAGACCAAAAAAAAACTAGTTAAACTAACTACGGGACTCCTCATACCGGAACACAGTAATATACTAACATTGCTGTATTCCGGTACAAGGGGTCCTGTTTGTCGGCTGCAATAGGAGCTGCGGTGGTACCTACCTAGATGAACAGTGATAAAGAGAGGGAAAGGCTGCTAATCTATCACGATGATGATCCGTTATTTCTAATGATTGCAACACACGGGATTGGATACTGTATCTGGTGGGACTGCACTGTGGTACTATAACAGATTCACCGTACGATAAGATTTAAATATGAATGTCGACGTGCATTAACACGTCCGATCTGTTGAGTGGGCGAGTTTAATATTCATGCGCCATCGGTCGTTCGTTTGCAAATAATATTAACGCTTTGACGTTGACTTACAGGATGCGTGACCCTCGGCGATGACTCCACCGTCAATCTGATATGCCTCAAGATATCACAGATTATTGCTGAAATTAGACTTGAAGGAGACTTAATTTTACTCATGGTATATTTGTTTCGGCGATTAGGTAGGTACCACCACTTGCCTTCTAGTCTCGGACTATTTAGGTAGGAAGGTGGTAAAAACGCTTTTCGAGTTCGTGAGCTTTGAAGGTGGGGGCACTGATTGCTGACTAAGCGAATCAGGGATAAATACAAGTATAAGGTGGTCTAGTGCTTGTCGTACTAAAGCGAGGGTGCCAAGGTGTATTACAACTCCCCCTGGGATTTACTTTGAGCATAATTCCGAAAGGTAATGGTGCGTTTTGTAGAAGATCACAGAGGCTCCCGTAATGCACTGAGAATGTCTACCGCGAGGGCTTTAGTGGGTAAAAATCCTAAATAACTTTATCTTCTGCACAGAAGCTGGGTATCTTTTTGAAAGATTTCTCTCCTCATCCCCACCCGATAACAAAAAAGTTAGGAACCACCGCTGCTCCCATTGCAGCCGACAAACAGTAGTGTATAAATTATTATTGTTACGGACCGAAGGGAGTTGTAATTAGTGAAATTACTGAGATAACGAGACTTCATATCTGATGACTCAAGACGATGAGCGTATTGTAGTGCTGCGTCTACTATACTAACTAGCGTCACGTTATTATGAGTATGCGTATCACTTACCATGAGATGAATGCCCCGCTCGTGTCGTCTCTTTGTTCAATAAAAAATTGTTATTAAGGGATTTACTTTTCTATGACTTATTCTTTAAAGATAAAGGGACGTACATACATTCCGTGCGACCTTTAAATATCTGGTAGTATGTAGTATTTACAAGTTCTCTTTATACCTTAAAGTATATGTATATCACCTTTTTCAGTTTTTATTTTCCTTATATATATCGAAAACTGGTTTAAACAGTCACGTTTCAGTTTGTACGAAAGATTCCGTCTAAGTTTCCATTCACTATCTCGACGTTTTAAATACCTCTTTTAGAATTTATTTCCTTACTCTGTGCACTAACAACTTATCCGGATTTTCCTACTTCTCATGGCTCAGACAGATATGATGTTACGATATAAAATAACCTATACATAAATCATTCATCATTGATTGCAATTTTATCTGTAACCAAACTATGACTGTTCCAATTTATTTATCTCAAATAACCTAGTACCTAGTAAATTAAGTAAAACGATTAAATTTATATCAATATTAAAAAGATTACACAACACTTACTTGAACTCATAAGCACGGTAAAGTTAAGCTTTTGCTGATAAGCGGTTTAAATACACGCTGCTGTGTAAATCGTATTTAAGTATATGTGATAATTAATGTAGTATAATAATGTGTGTTAATTGTGCACTCGTTTATTACAGCGAGGTATTAACTGTACCATGGTGGTAAAAATCCTACCATTACAATTCCACGAAGCCTCCGAATTGCAGCAGTTAAGTCCGTGCTGGTACAAAGTACTAGGAAATAACAATGATTATTTCCTGATTCATTATATATGCATAAACTATGTTTAAGACATATCTGCGAATTATATATATATATATATATGTACATGTATAACAGGTCTGTATATTTATGTTAGGCAGTATTCATGGCTGAGATCCAAACGGAATACAATAAATTCATTACCATAGTTATGTTAATCGCCGCGTTAAAGTGAGACTTATACAAGGATAGCATTGCTGTTGCTTTAGTAAATCATTTATGTAAACACTTCGAGACGGTTTATAAACTTAACTTAGCTTCACTGTCGGAAATAAGGAATTTCAGTTTTTTTTATTCTACGAAGGCTCGAGACTAGTGGAACGTTCATTTGTTGGTAAGTGATACGCCCACCCATAACAACGTGGTGCTAGGATAGTATACACAGCAACGTGAATGGTGTTCCTCTACCTTAATGAGGCCTTTGGGGTCGTTGGATGTAAGTATTGTGGTTCTCATCGCCTTCTAAACCAACCTGAAGAGGACAATGGCTGAATGCGGGTCCCCGGTCATTGAAGTAGAACTCACAAACCCGGTAGGGTTTGCATAGAACAGACGGCAGGACGGTCTATCCGAGCATAGCGTTAGCGAAGCCGCGATGGTGTTCCGAACGGTGATCCCGTGACCTCTCCAATTCTCCTCTTTCCCTAAAAATCTTTACATAACCCTAACTTCGCCCCTGAAGGTACAGTATGTTTTCGAAATATTCCCATGTGAAACAAAAAAGTATACACAGCACCACATTGCACCTTTCAAACCGGAACACAATAATATTTGCACGCAGCTATTTATCAACTGCAATAGGCGCTGCTGTGGTTCCAACCTAGACGGTCTCCGGCAACGGAGACGTAGCACCAGTAAAAGGGGAGTAAGTGGAGATTTAAAGTATCCTTATCTGTTACACAGCTATGTAATCCGTGGGGTGTTCATTTTAGGGAAAGGGAAAGACTTTCTCTTTTCACGCGTTACCAGCATACAGGTATACATGTTTTTATATCACAGCAATCGTAAATCATCACCAGCTGACACTGCAGGGCATAGTGCCATTATGGATTAATGTATTATTATGATGATAGTTGGTGTCACTATGTATTCATTCATATGTAGCCCAAGTCAACCTCATCTGCACGCGGTGCACCCTGCTGAATAACAGACGAGGCTCTGATCACCCACCAACCCGCATTGTGCCAACGTGATGGGCTAAGACTTAATTCCTGACTTCCTAACTCAATGAACTCTGTGGATGTCTATGGATATCTATGAGCTGATGATGATGATGATATTAATTTACATATAGGAAGATCCAAAAAAAATCACACTGATGAAGTAACGTCTATTTTATGACATGAACAATTTGTATATAACCAAATGTTATACTGACTTCCAATTACTCTAAATTTGATTTGCAGAATGGGGGGCTACATAGCTTCCAGCGCATTTTGATGACTCTCCCTAATAAAATTTACTGTTTCGTATTAAACCCTCAATTGGATCAACCCCCAACTTGTTACACTAATTCATTGCCATTGAATTATCTTCGTTATATGTCTGCTCCTGTATTGATTAAGTTCTAATCAATATTATTTAATATGTTATATTACAATCACACAGAATATATATTCTCTAAATTTACTGGTGGTAGGTCACTGTTGCTGGAGACCATCTAGTTACCACCGCAGCGCCTATTGCAGCTGACTAGCAGTAGTTAGCAAACATTACTGTGTTCCGGTTTGAAGAGGACTGTAGCTAGAATAATTACAGAGGTAACAAAACTTAACATCTTAGACGATGAGCGCAATGTGGTACAGTGTGCACTGGCCTAACATAACGTCACGTTGATATGGGCATGCGTACCACTTACCATCAGGTGAACATCCCGTTTGTTTCGTCGCTTCGTTGAATAAAATAGTATATTCTAAATTAACTTAAGTTGTTGGTAATTATTTATGATTATGCTTTTAGTTTTTACCATTCATCATCCTCATTTCAACCGTGGCTAGACACAGGTCTCTTGTATCATTACGAGAGACCTATATACAGCTGTGCCTTAGTCTTGCGCTGTTTGAATCCAGAGGCTTACAGCAATTATTTTGATGTACTCTGTACACTTAGTGGGGGGTATGCCAACGCTGCTCTTTCTGGTGCCAGGTCTCCATTCTAGCCACTTGTAAGATTCCTGCGTCCATCGGATCTATGATATATGTGCTCCGCCCATTGCCACTTCAGCTTATGGAAAATTCTTTTAAAGTTTTTTTTATACTAGTAATCAATTTAATCTAAAAAAGCTTACATAATCTTCTTTACAAGTTAATAATAGAGAAAGATTTTCAGCCAGCTTCATGAAGCGCCATCTATATACAAGGATAATAACCTTAACGCTTTTGCCGCCTCGTATCAATGTATACTTGCCGTATAGATGGCGTCATGTTACAAAACAAAAAAAATTATGAGTTTACAAAATGCTTTATATTATTCTTTCATGTCCCATTGAAATCATCGTAATCATCTGCCAATAGACAACCACTGCTGGACATAGGCATCGCCCAAAGATCGACCTGTCCTGCGCTGGCTGCATCGCCGGGCAACAGAGGCCTGCGTTTGAAGGAGTTCATATGGGGTGATTTGGGCCATTGCTTAGCATGCTAGCCCAATGCGGGTTGGAGGGTGCTTGGGCCTCGTTCGTTGATTAGCAGGGTGCACCACAAGCAGGTGAGGTTAGCTTGGGTCCCGTGAGTTGTTGTGCGGGAACCCTTACGCCCCTTTGATAACTAGAAGTGGAAACTAACTGTTTTATGATCTTCATCACCATCAGCTGATAGACGTCCACTGCCGGACACAGGCCTCCCCCAAACACCTACTCATAGATCAGTCGACATTGTAGGGAGCCTCCCAACACTACGTCTACCGAAATAGCTGTTTATCCCATTAGAAACAAATGTTCATTTGGTTTATACAGGATGAAAGGCAGAAGGTGTAAAATATCTGGAGGGGCTAAAGTATAGCTCGTATCCTATCTATGTATGGAACACCCCATTCAAAAACA
Source organism: Ornithoptera priamus (assembly GCA_029034505.1). Classification (NCBI taxonomy): domain Eukaryota; kingdom Metazoa; phylum Arthropoda; class Insecta; order Lepidoptera; family Papilionidae; genus Ornithoptera; species Ornithoptera priamus. Next base: position 1,746,473 of record JARDWD010000606.1, on the reverse strand, counting down.
ATGGTTCTGGAGTTAATAATTTTTTAAAATTTTTTAAAAATTCTCGATTTTCTAAGAAAAAAATCGATGATTTTATTTTTTACTTATTTCTACACAAATTTTAATGTAGTAACTATTGTTTAATTATTGTTTTATTAAATTAAGTTAATAATCATCTCTAAGAGGCTAATACTTTTAAATTAGGTTTATTGAAAGTCGTGACTGTAAAAAATAAAGCGTCATACATTTTTATTTAACTTTAAAACAAAATTGTTTTATAAAAAATACGCATAAAGCACATAAATAAGTACCCGACTTCAATATCTATCCGACAAGGTATAAGAAAGTACATAAAGTTTTTAAAATAAAAAGAAACACTTGGCACACTGTATACAATACATTGGAAATCTTTAAAAAAAAAATTTTTTTTTATTCAATAAAGCGACGAGACGAGCGGAACTTTCACCCGATGGTAAGTGATACGCCTACTCATAACAAAGCAGCGCCAGTTAGTATGATATACACAGCACCACATTCGCCTGAGATGCAAGATGTTGAGTCTCAATACCCCAGTAATTACACTAGCTACAGCACCCTTCAAATCGGAACACAGTAATATTCACACAATATTGTTTATAGTATACAATAGGCGCTGCGGTAATACCTACCTAGACTACAACAAAGACCTACCACCAGTCAAATTTAACTATATTATAGTAATCAACTAAAACTCATATTATTAATGCTTATTTTATAGGGTTACTATATGTGGTATAAAATTATTTTCTAAATCTCCTGTACAGCTTTTACTATTTTTTACTGGGGGTACCATCTCAGCAGCTACTTCTGCCGCCAAACAGCGTAAAAACATTTCTGTGTTCCGGTTTAAAGGGCGTTCTAGCTAGTGATATTAATGGGGTAACGAAATAATATCATATGTATAGCAAGGCTAGGAGCGCAATGTGGTGGTGTGTATATAATGGAAAATAGCGCCACTTCGGCATGGGCATGGCGCTTTACCACCAGGTGAACATCTCGCTCGTGTCAACGCTTCGTTAAATAATAAAAAAACATGATTATGCATACATTTTGTAGTCCGCCAAATAAACTGTATTTTGTCTGTTAGGCTGAAGTATTCCCACCGTACCAATTAAAGTGAACTTCCCTATTCGCATAAATCTTATCAGCTTCATTAATCTTACGGCTATTTATAGTGTATCCGTTAGAATAGTGATAAAGCTTTCTGTATATACGCTTTGGTATACTTTTTAAAATTGACTATAGTTCCTCGCGATGTACTGGAAACAGAGAAAAGAGGAGAGAATTGTAGGCAGATCAGAAAACATTTTTTCTCTTTAGATAAAAGATTTCATTAGATCATATCCAGCATTTATATATAAAAATTTAGTAGCGGGGAAGCATTGATTTTATTACAACTTTCTGATCATCATCATCGTCAGCCGATAGACGTCCACTGCTGGACATAGACCTCCCCAAAGATATACAAATCGATCGGTCTTGTTATGTCTTGTTTTGGGGTTCATATGGCGGGGTTGGGTTATTTCCCACCACGCTAGCCCAAGGCGGGTTGGTGGGCGCCAGGGCCTCGTTGGTTGATTAGCAGGGTGCACCATGAGTAGGTGAGGTTGGTTTGGGTCCCGTGAGTTGTTTGTGCGGGATTTCTTACCACCCCTCTGATTACATTTTGATACTTTTTTTTATACAATTAAGCGACGCGGCAAACGGATATTAGCGTGATGATAAGTCATACTCCCGCCAATAACGTGGCGCTAGTGAGATATACTGCACCATATTACGCTCGTCGCCTGAAAGATATTGTCTCATTACACCAGTAATTACACTAGCTACAGCACTCTTCAAACTGGAACACAGTAATGATGGCACAGTAATGATGGCACAGTACTATTTGGCGGCAGAAATAGGTTACCAGTAAAATGCTTTGCGACTATAATAAGTTCTGAAGAAGTAATTATAATATAGGAAGTAAAAAAAAGTGGCCCATATTGCTTTACAGTACTTGTAACATTTATAAGAAAACAATTTTTTTTTTATTGTATGATTTAACCTGTTATAAACAATCACTAGTGGAAGGTCTCTGTTGCCGGAGAACGTCTTAGTACCACCACAGCTTCTATTTCTGCCGTCAAACTGCAGTGTGCAAACATAACCGTGTTCCGGATTGAAGCAAGTTGTGGGTAATTAAATAACTGGAGTGACGAGACTGAACATCTTATGTATGTGGTGTAATGTATCGTATCACTTACTATCAGGTGAATGTCTCGCTAATCTCGTCGCTGTCTTAAATATATATGTAATGGGCCGATGGAGCAGTAAGGTCCTCGAGTGACGCCTGTGTAACAGTAGACGTAGTGTTAGGAGGCCTCCCACAAGGTGGACCGACGATCTGGTGAGAATCGCAGGAAGCTGCTGGATGCGAGAAACATATATATACACACACACATATATATCGTCAGAGCATTACTTCGAATCTACATCCACTATGGTTTCAGTTTTAAAGATACGGAGTAATGTGGAGCTGTGTGAATATCGCAGGTAGACGTCCTGGACTTGTTCACACTTTAATATGAAAATTGTTGAACTTTAAGGGGAGAAGTCTTGCGAAGGTAATCACATTTACGCGTTGATTGAGGACATGCATATTCATTTGAATGGACCTTGCGCCTCGGCAGGGCCTTACTTTAAAGTACAAAGCATTTAGGGTGGGTCTGCGGTCGTGCGGACGAGCGATGTAAATTAGACGTCTCGTTTACTATTTATCGAGGGATGCTTAAGTAACAAGTTGTGTTTTGTGCATTGCTTCGGAATTGAATGTTAAAAAATATAACCCCACTTAAATTGTTACTTTGTTACATTTTACTGGCGGTAGGTCTCTATTGCTAGAGACCGTCTAGGTAGGAACCACCGAAGCTCCTATTGCAGCCGACAAACTGTAGTGTGCAAACATTACTGTGTTCCGGTTTTAAGGGTGCTGTAGCTTGTGAAATTACTGGGGTAAAGAGACTTAACATGTTATTTCATAAGGCCACGAGCGCAATGTGGTTTAGTGTGTAACTTCTATCTAACTAAATAAAATGATTAAATCCTAACTAGCGCCACGTTGTTATGCACAGGCGTGACACTTACCTTTAGGTGAACATCCAGTTCGTCTCATTGCTTCGTAAATAAAAAAAAAAAACGATATATATAATTATTTATAGAGATTTTTTAGCCCATCCAAAAAAAAATGTTTCTACACGGTCTCCGGTAACAGAAACCTTTTTTTTTGGCCTCGGGTGCGTTATGTGAGATACTTACTCACTAAAACCCGCTCGGTGGTCTGCATCAGTGCATTCGGGGAGGCTCCGGGATCTCTAATAGAACGCACCGATGCCCCTCTACACTGTACTATCACGTCTCTGAGGAGGAGCCTAACCCTCCTAGACACCATCGCTGAGCTATATGCTGTCCCACGCAGGTTCGCTTGTTGAGACGATAAGGGCCCCACCCTCAAGGCCTGCGAAACTCCTAGCCCATTTTAGTCGCCTTCTACGACACGCAGTGCTTACCTTAGTTCTATTCTTACTAGCGCTGAGACTATAGACCTCGACAATAGAGACCAACTACCAGTAAAATATTGTTAGTTGACTTGATAATCTTTCATGTTTTGTATTCTTTGTTTGTTCGAGAGGAAATAATACCGATATTTCCTTGTAACGAAACAAAAGTATTTCGCAGCAGTGTTTCCGGTAACAACGTTTGCCGCCTGTGCATGCCCAGTATTAGTTTTATCCATTTTCAAGCATTCAATTGACAGTGTTACAGGATACACTCTGAACTGGGACTCGCGGGAAGTTGTATATATTATTTAAAACTGACTAAACGTTTGTTGAAACAAATCTCTCGCGAAAAAGGAAATACGTCATCTGATATTATTATTACGATATTAAAATATATATATATATAAACGTATTGGTGCAGCTTTATACTTGGAACGACCTGAAGATTGTTGTTGTGATAGTATACACCAAATTAACTGATTGTATGATGACAATGCGATACAGTACTATCACTAATTAATATGTTAAGTAACAAATATGAGTATGATGATTGATAAAGAAGAACGTTTGCTTGGAATACTCTGAACAGCTGGTACACACATGTTGGAACAAACCTTAATATTCCTTCAGCCTCCGGATCACACGTGTGCTTGTCTAATATAGATTATTAATTGATATAAAATAATCGTTGTATAGTACTCGCATTGTGCAATTATTGCACTAAAGTACACTCACTTATTTCACAAAAAAAAAAACAACTTTTTTTGGAGGACAGCCTTATACATCAATCGCCGCCATCTGTCGGGAATGGAGCGATCATCGTACCACTCAGTATTTCTCCCACCATTCTATTCCCTCCTTCGAAACCTGGCTTGTATGCCACACATGTTGTTATGGACGGTTTCACTTATAATCAGGTGAACGATTTATTCTGAAGACTAATTCAGCAGTAATTTTTATTTTAAATTGTAATTTAGTTGTCAAATGGAACTGTTTAGTTGGAGCGTTCCACAACTGTGAACCTCGAAAGGGGTGGTTATTGCTTCCAATGCTCGCACGGGACCGTCCGGCACGAGGTCCAAATTAAAAGCACCATTCCGAAAACCCCTTTGTTGGTCCGTGTGTTTCGCTTTGATCCCGGAGCGTCATGCGGCGATTACAATTTTTATTGACACGAATGCGCTTCTACGTAAATTTTTTTTACAGAAGTCATTTTCTATAGTTCGAAACAAACGTTACTTTACTAATCCACAGATAAACACTAGGAAATTTCTACATATAGATAAACATAGTAACAGATATATTATTATAGAAAGAAACTTTCTAAATAATGTACAAATAATACAGCCTCAGGCCAACATCTTTTGGACCTTAAACAAAACATAACCTTTATCTAAAACATTGATGTTTCGTATTAGTATAATACAATTTTTTTATCTATTCGTTTGATTTCGATAATTTAGTATATCTTTTACATATATATATGAAAGTTTAATATATAAATAATATTCTTTATGTGAATAGTATAATATAAATTGTATCGAATGGTTTATTCCTGTTCCACGCGACCGAAGTCGGTAGGGAAGAGAGGGAGTTAAGCGCTGTGGGATTACGTCCGCATTGAAAGTTCCTTACAAGTAACCGTATATGAGGGTAGTTGTTTTAAAGTGCATCAAATATGCACATACGGGTAGGTACACTTTAGGGTAAACTTAACCGAACCTAAGAAATTGAAAATAAGAGAAACGTTCGGACAAACTAGCGATATACTTCGCAGGGTACCATTAAATGGCACTCGACACTTAAATATAATAAACTTAAATTAAACTTAACTAATTTAACTTAGATTTGTAATATTTGTAAGAAATTCTATTATTAGGTTCCGTACATATAAATAAATACCTGGTGGTAGGTCGCTGTTGCCGGAGACCGTCTAGGTGGGTGGGGCTGCAGTTTCTATTTCTGCTGCCATGTAGTAGTGTGCAAACATTACTGTGTTCCAGTTTGAAAGGAGTTTTTGCTAGTGAAATTACTAGGGTAACGAGACTTAATATATCTTGTGTCTCAGGCGACGAGCGCAATATAGTGCAGTGTATCACTTACCATCAGGCAAACGTCTCGCTTGTCTCGCCGCTTCATTGTGTAAAAAAAAACCTATTTTCCACTGCGCTTTCAACTAGAATCGAATTTTTTAAAAACCATATAATATTGATCGTATTCACTAATAAATACCACTAGAGTTACGAGTAGCGAGTTCGACTGAAGTCTATCACCATTCAAACCCCTGAAGATATACTCTTCGTATTACGCAATGGATAGTAATGTTTGTACACAGTTAATATGGAAACTCGATGTATATTTAAAGAAATAGAATATTGAACACTCACAATCAGCTGATAGACGTCCACTGCTCGACATAGACCGCCCCGAAAGATCTCCACATCGATCGGTCCCCCGTTGCTCGTATCCAGCGGTTTCTTGCGTTTCTCACCAGACCGTCGGTCCATCGTGTGGGAGACTCCCCAACACTACGTCTATCGGTACGCGGGCTCCATTCGAGGACCTTACTGACCCATCGGCCGTCGGTTATTCAAGCAATGTCCTGCCCTGCCCACTGCCACTTAAGTCTAGAAATTTTTTGGGCTAGGTCGGTGACTTTATTTCTTATGCGGATCTCCACATTTCTGATTCGATCGCGCAGAGAAACTCCGAGCATAGCCCTCTTTCCTCTTACTATCGGCCTTATAAAAAGGCTCAAAGTCACTTCAAGGACATTAGGGAGGGTATTGTAATCAACCTACATTAATTCCTATTTCCTGAACCTGTAGAGTGAGATTGTGGTTATTTTGTTGTTTACACCTATGAAAGGATATCTTCAGATTTTCATCTTATACTCGTATAAAGAAAGCTAGGTATCGATTCAAGTTGGTGTTCATCGGTAAACAATTATGTATTAAATACCTTATATACAGTTGTTGTTCCCAATAACTTAGCGTCTAAGCTGGAATTTAATATTAGCGAATGTATTCGTTTGTCGTACAGTTACTATTACTGTTTCTCAGGAGCTCAAGGGGACTGTACTTGAAACTTGTCTCTTTAGAATACGTGCCAGTGGCGAGACGGAATTTGTTATTGAAATGTTTGAAGCCCTAACAGCTCGATCGCTTAGGGGAAGGTTTGAAAACCGTTGAATTTTTGCTGTCGTGGAAGCGAGCCTATGGTCAAGCTGAAAGCCACCAACCCAGCTGTACGTTACTCGGTGGTCGCTTAGATTGAAATCGAAGAGCGTTCTGGGATATGCCAGTAGCTTGTGGAGGCAGGGTACAGTGGTTGGAAGTAACTTTTGTATCCGTGGGGGATTCGCAGGAGAAAAGAGTAGCTTTTGGGTACCTTGTTAGCATAAGAGATCGCGCATAGTTACTTACGTGACTCAAGCTAATTTCTCCTCCACGTGGTGTACCTCTCCCGTGTATACGTATAAGGACCGTGTATATCTCTCTCGTTGGTGGGCTCCCACCAACATGCATTTGGCCAGCGAGGTGAGAAATGGCCTAAATCCCTCAATATAGATCCCTACCTGATAGAAGTGGGAATCTTTGAGGAAGTCCTATGTCTAGCAGTAGACGTCTATCACCTGATGACGATAGACTATTATTTAGATAGGAATAAGGTGCTAAGGTATCCAATGCTAGTTTGACCAGCTTAATGTCCACCAGAAATTCACTTGTATACTCACGTTTTATCATATGTTTGACAGAAAGTTTTATTACCTACAAAACGGATGACAGGGAGCCGGATTTGCTTAAATCATTTCCCATGTCCATAGCGTTATCTAACAGCATTAATAATTTTTGTTTGTCTTAAGTCATAACATCCCATTTGAATACAGGAAGTAAGTAAACATCTCGTGGATTGACTCGATAAAAGGGCACGGAGGTGAAGGAGAATATTGTGTAAACATGTTACCTTTTCATTGAAGGTAATATGAGTATTTTGTATTCCGCGTTGCTCTCGATATTGATATTGCTTGTTTGCTATGAATTCAGAAGAAGTAATTTCGTCGTAATAATAAATAATACAGTCGTGGGAATAGAAAATACAGCTCGGATCGATCATACACAATTGGAAAATGTATAACGTAATATTTGCGAGATTCCGCGACGGAAGTAATTAACATCAACATATTTTGTATCTGTACAATTTTGGAGCTTTATCCTTGTCGTTGGAGCCTTTTTCACTTATTTCTGCGTATAACCGCCTCTTTGATCTTCCTAATACGACGACCAATTTTTCGTCCACTTAATCAACAAATCTCTTTCTTACTACTCATCCTATTTCTCTCCTACTTTCTATCATTTGTTCTAATGCGTTTTTAACAAAGTTGTCTGTCGAATGTCGCCCTATATCCTTGATCTTCTATGCTTTATCTTTCTTCTCTGCGACTACTCTTTCCAATACTTCCTCGTTAGTCTTACCCTCTATCCTTTTCCACCAACACCACTCTTATTGAATACATGAGCCGAGTTATTCATGTCTCGCCATAGAATGTAATGCTCCAAATGTTCATTTATTAGTATTTTGGAAGTTGATCTGGAAATTCGGACTTGAAGTAAAAACTTTTCGTCATTATAAGTTTTTTTTTCTATAGCTATATGAGATGTTTTGTCTTTTGTACGTCTGTTACCTGATATAATGTTGTCTAGGTACTTAGATTTTAATGATAACAATGTTTGGAAATCCGGGTAGAATGAAAGGGAGGGTTATAAGTTTATTGCCTGTCATCTATTTAAGGCCTTACAACTACTAGATGGTAAGAAAGTTTTTCAGTTTACGTTTGTTTCTAATAGGAGCTAGTGTTTCAGCAGCATATATTTTGAGGATCCGCAAATGTAGACACAATGCGTTTCAATAATTAACAAAGCGTCATTGGATGCGTCACATTGTTGCGAGATCAATTTGATCGGTAACAAGGTAACGTGGAGTCTGCACAGTTCATAGTTAAACGGAGAGGGATCGGATAAAGTGCGTGGATTGGGTCGCCGGGGTATTGAAACGTAGTCACCCGGACACTAGTCCGGACCTACTTCACTTGTCTCTTCTACACGACTAAGTTCGCAAATTTGAGCCGTGCAATGGAAAAATGATTCTACTGGATCCGGATAAGGTTGTATATGCAAATCCACGTAATTTTTGATTGCTTACAACTGACGATTTTCTTTATCATCCCATAAGAGACGGCTTTGTGTGTATTGTTATATTTATCAAATTCTAATCAGTTATACGACACTTAGGGGTCAATAAAAAGTAGGTAATCAATGAGAAGCAAGTCTTTTTGTTGTCATGTTTATGTTTGATTAATGATGTTAAAATATAGGTTTTAATATGACCTGACGTTCGAAATTTAGTACTAATAGATTACTTTAATCTAACACTATTAACTACATAACGAATATCTGGTTGAAAGGAAAGAGAGATTACCTCCTTAACGAATAATAAATTCTGTCTTTATGGAGAAATTTTGATTTTATCGTTTATGGATGTAACGGAAGTAAATAAATAACAAACAAATTATAAATGTAATAAATTTTACAATGAGAGTTTGTCTGGTAAAAAACATAAAAACGGAAACAATTTTTTTTATTTTGCAAACATACAGGACGTTTACCTAATGGTAAGTGATAAGCTCGCTCACACCTATGTGGTGCTATTTAGGATGATTGTATACCTTCCTGTTCCACATTTTGTTTGTTGCCTTTAGAAGAGATGATAAGCGTCGTTTCCCCAGTAATTCCATTAGCTACATCATTCAAACCCGAATGTCGAAATTCGAGTAATGTTTGCACATTCTTCATAAAAGATTCTATGCTTTAGAGGGAAGACAAGTTTATGTGAGGCTTCTACTCACTAAAACCCCCTCGGTGGTCTCCGTGACTACATTAGGAGAGTGAACCGGTGCCTCCCTGCACTCAGGGTAAAACATCCCACGGTAGGACAAAACCCTCCTTAGCACCCACGCTGTGCTACGACAAATACAAGATCACCATACATTTGCCGTCCTTCTAAGGCTTGCTTATTGAGCTCTGAGGGCTTCCACCCTCCAGGCTTACGAACCCGAGGACCCTTTTAGTTCCCTTGTACGACAGACAGGAAATATCTTAGTCTTATTCTTAACAACTCGAGATTACAGGGTTGAACGTGATGGTGCCTACACGAATGAAGATAGAATAGAAGACAGTAACAGAGATGTGATCGTTTAGTAACTTTAATATCAGTGTATTTATTTTATAAGAGAATTATTTCCAGGGTCTGATCACCAAAAAATAAAAAAAAATGTCCTCAATTAGAATCACCATCAACTCGAAGTATACTATAGTACATATTAGTAGAGCCATCAATCTAAAGTACAGTGTTCATACGTTAAAGGTTTAGAGTCGCAGTATGTTAATTCACGTGCCCCACCGCGTACATAAATCTCATTAAGCCCCACTCATAAATTTTATTCGGAGGGTCCTTTAGAGGGGGATTACCGTAACTCCAAGACGCCCGTCGCCCAAGTAAAGCGGATATACGACAACACCTTGTATCGCGTGTCTGATCAATAAAATATATTATCAATTAAAACGTACTGTGTTAAACTTCCGCCATATTGTGGAGGATGTGACATTAGAAATTATTTTTATTATTATCACTAAAAAATTCAATTTTTAAGATTTTTTTTTACTAAACAAATGAAGAGACCATTGAGACGACACCTGAAGGTAAGTGACACTTCCGCTCATAAAAACAGCACTGCTAAGAATGATACACGCAGCACTTATATTGTGCTCGTCGCTGTAAGACATATGATGTTGTCTCCTTACCGCAGTAATTTCATTAGCAACAACTCCCTTCAAACCGGAGTTTTCTATTTTTTTTATACGTACATGGTAAGTGATGAGATTGACTCATACCAATCTGGCGCTATTGGGATGATATACACAACACCACATTGCGCTCTTTGCCTTGAGACATAAGAATTAAAGTCTTATTACCCCAGTAATTTCACTGTATACGGTAATGTTTACACACTATTGTTTGGCGGCAGAAATATGACTCATGATGGTATCTCGACAGTGTCCGACAATTGAGATTTTTTTTTTGTGATCAGTGCGAAAATCTAAAATGATAGCATCTGATTCTAGAGGGTAGTCAAGGTTATGTGGGATTTTTACCTACTGAAACCTCCGTGGTAGATATCTTCAAATGCGTTGGGGAAGGCCTCAGGATCTTCGGAGCGCACTAGTTCCTGCCGGCGCTAATCTAATGCACTTCCTAGGAAGGGTTGTAGTCGTCCTGAGTACGAGCTCGCTTTGGTACCATAAGCACTAGACACCTCGTACTTGTTTGTTTAGCCCGGGCTCGCTTAGTAGACAAAGAAGGCCACCACCTTCAAATCCCACGAACCCGAAAACCGTTTTAGTCTTCTTCTACGATAGTCAAGGCTTATTCTACTCTTATTATTAATAGCCTGAGAGTACAAGCCAAGCTGCGGTGGTACCTAGACTTTATCCGACAACAGAGACCTAACTACAGTGTACGTCTATTTTACGTTGTTGGTATGTTATCTGTAGTGTGACTCCTAAAATTTTCATCAGATGTTCTATTCCAAATTCTATTGAAGCTGTTATACACGGTTGCACTTTAGAATTATTGCAAGCTGTTACAGCAGCTTGACATACGGCGGCGAAAAGCCCGTGCACGAGTTGGGAACTTTGCGACGGCCAGCGCGCCGCGAACTTTAAGCCGCACGATGTTTGCTGTACAAATACCAATTATACTGTATTTCATGAGTAATATATAGGAAATGAAACTAAAAAAAAAATACTATATACTTTATATATGTAATAACAGTTGTTTTGTTATACATGAATTGAATTTGTTGAAGTAATCTTAATGAGTCCAATATGCGTGCTATGTACCGTTTGGTTTCTTGTTATCGTTGTGTGTATATATAAATTAGTATAAATATATATATATATGTAAATATACATTCATATATAGACTAGTTCTAGCTTCGATGGTCGTAATATAAAATTAGACTTGAAAGTCTGAAATATTCCCTGAGAGCAATCGCAAGTGCAAATGACTTGGTAACTGTTACTATAGCAACCGCATAAATAATACGAAATCAAAATGTTTATAAAAGTTAATTAGCAATAAAATGATGAAAAATCTATGAAATAAAAGAAAATATAGCCTATAATCAACTACAAATCATTTCGCGTCCAATGCTCATGTTCCCATGCCGATACGTTCACTAGTTTTCACGTGAGTGGTGAACAAACGTAACCCTATCTAAATATATAAATAATATGACAATCATGTATACTTAGGATGAGAGTTATCAATGTGATTTAATATATATATATATATATATATATATATATATATATATATATATATATATATATATATATATATATATGTCATAGTGCCATATTGCTATTGGCAGGCGAATCACTTAACATCAAGTGAACGTACCGCCCGTCTCGTCGCTACGCTGGATAAATATATATATATATATATATAATGAATTTCTTTTTTAGTTACCAATATTATATTCTTTGTTAGATTTTCGATAAGGGATGGTTGAGGGGATAATTGTGTAATATTATTTGTATATTTTGCGACATACTCATTCAACGTAGAGGAAGTAGCCATTTTGCTCGTATAGATAAAGATCGTTTATTTGATCTCGCATGGATCTAGATTACAGGACATTACCTTAACATATCCTTCCTTCAAACGACGAGGGTTAATAAAACAGTGTGAAAAAATTACACAATTACTTTTAATTCATATAAAATCGCCTTGACAAAATACTTTATACAGTGTTGAAATATGTTTTTTTTTTTAAATAAAATATAATCAACATTAAGTAAGGTATGAGCATTAATAACTTATAACAACTCTTGCAAATTACTTAAATAATTACTATAAGGCGGCTATTATATAATAAATATGTTTTTTTTTAAGTTTAAAAATAAGTTAATATGGCAAAGTTTTACAATAAGGATTAAAGATTAAAACTTAAAACAATTTAAGTTACATGGATGTATCATCATCAGCCGATAGACGTCCACTGCTGGACATAGGCCTCCCCCTAAGATCTCCACATCGATCGGTCCCGCGTTGCTCGCATCCACTGGCTTCCCAAGATTCTCACCAGATCGTCGGTCCACCTTGTGGGAGGCCTTCTAATACAACGTTCCCCAGTACCCGGGCGCCACTCGAGGACCTTACTGCTCCATCGGCCGTCAGTTCTTCGAGCAATGTTACATGTATACAGAATCAATATTATAATCTTAATAAGTATATTTAGAAATAAATAAGGTTTATTTTTAATAGTTAATTTTATCGTCATTGGTGGAACCAGCTGCTGTGCTCCTCCAAGTATCTCCACATTTCAAATGAACTGGTACCACCGCAGCGCCTATTGCAGCCGACAAACATCACTGTGCAGACATTACTGTGTTCCGATTTAAATGGCGGTGTAGCTACCAAAATTACTAGGGTAACGAGACTTCACATCTTATGTTGGACACAGGACATATCGACGACTGCTGGAGATAGGCCTCCCCCAAATATTTCCACATCGATCGATCCGGCGCTGCTCTCCACCACTAAGGTCCTCGAATGGCGACCGCGTACCGGAAGACGTAGTGTTTGCCGGCCCCTCACCAAGTGGTCCGATGATCTGGCGAAGGTTCCGAGAAGCAGCTGGTAGTGTATATAATCCTTACTAAGAGGCACATTGTTATGGGCAAGCGTATCACTGACTATCAAGTGAACGTCTTGCTCGTTTCATCGCTTCATTGTATAACAAATAAAATGCGCCACGCTCGACAATCGTCCGGTCCCCAGCATCCAAACCCTTTTAATTAGGATTAATCTCTAACTACTCACACCTTACATCATGTAACAACTGCTCTTCTGAATGTAACAAATGAATACATTGAGATGTGTAATTATTCGAAATAATATTGTTAGACACATATATATATCTGTTTCCTTGTAAATAAAATTACAATATATAAATTATCATACCGAATACTTAATGATAACAATATGTACATAAAATTATTTACTCTTAATAATTAATACATATTACATTAATAATTTATTTACATATATAACTGAAATGAAAGGATACATATAGTTATTAGATTTCCCGATCTACAGCATCTCACTGAATTAGAGACTTGTGCACTTTCTCAAAGAACCAATTCAAATTCTTTTACACTTTTAAATTGTTATATACATACATAACCTTATATATATATATATATATATCATATTAAAACATTTAAATTTATAATAGTGAGTAGATAATTACTATGGTGCTTATTAATTGTTAATTTAAAAACAACATCGACAACAACAAACATTTAATAAAATATACGATACGTAAATCGTTTGAACATCTCCCCGTTTACTTCACCTTTAGTATATATATTTTAGAAGTTTTACACTAATTATGATAAATATTAATTAATATTTATCTTTAACATAACTTCCGTTTACAGTCTATCTACAAAAAAAAGTAAGAATATTGCATTCTACTCAACGAAATTAAAAAAAAAAATAACTGTTGGTAGGTCTCTGTCGTCGGAGATGTTCTAAGTACCACCGCGGCGCGTACTTCTGCTGCCAAACAATAGTGTATATACATTACTATGTTCCGGTTTGAAGGAAGCTGTAGCTAGTGAAATTACTGGGGTAACGGCTTGATATCTTATGCCTCAAGGCGACGAGTACAGTGTGTCCTATCCTCCTAACATCCTCTTAAATTGCTCCATCCTAATTAGCGCCAGCTCGTTATGGACAGGCGAGTCACTTACCATCAGGTGAACGTCCAGCTCGCTCCGTCGCTTCGCCGAATAAATAAAAACGTACTAATGTGACATTTATACAATCTTATAAATATTTAACTTGAGTGCCGGCATGATATTAAAAACTCGTTATCGACCACTACATACCCTAAATACGCGAAGTCTGAATCTCCCTTATGTTTAATACAATGTTTTTTTTTTTTATGTGAACAGTTATGTAAAGTAAAATATGAGGCAAATGCTCCACGCCGTATTCACGGGCACGGCGGGCAACCTCACCGCAGCATTCGCATCGTGGAATCGAAACGTTTTCATCTCGTTCTGCACCGGTATAACCGGGTCGATCATGAATGGAATTGATTCTGTTGTCGTCCTCTTTTCAACAGGACACGGCAAAGTTTCCGGTGGAATTTTTATGATCACCCTTTTGGTACCTTTCTTCGCGTTAGGCGTGAGGATGTCGTTAGCGTGCTCTTTAGACAGCTCCTCGGCTGTGGTCTTTCTGTCTGTCACGTTATTTTTATCTATCGTTTCGATTGTTATCCCGGCGTGCAGTATTTCTTTGTTAAAGTCTAACTTGCTTTCAGTGTCGGCCATTTTATTGTAAGCGGAACTGACGATGGGCGGGTCGATTTTGCAAGTAACGCTCTCGAGGGATTCTTTAGTGCCTTCGCTTTTTGTTTCGTTTCGGAGTGAGTGCATCCATTTAAGTCTGCAGTCGCATACGAAGTTGTTCTCTGCAAACGAAAAATGGCGAATTTGAAAAAGGAAAATTCAAAGCGATCCTTTGTACACACAGTATTTTTTCAATTTAACGTTATTTGTTTAACATATCTAATAGATATTCTACTAAATAATATTTATTGAAACAGATAAGTTGATTCGTTATAATATCGATATTATTATACCTAGATATTTTTTGTACTATAAATATCTTCAGACATGTTTCCGGTCAGAATCGGTTCTGGTTTCACTACTTTGTTGGCTGGCGGACTAATAATTAGTAAATTTAAAACTATTCACTAATCACTGATCTCAGATGCCGGAGTCTATCTAGGCTCTGTTTCTGCCTCCATACAGCAGTAAACAAAGATGAATCTGTTCTTCCTTTTAAACTATCCTTTTTGATTTATTATGAAGGACACGTTGTTTACAACAAATCCATATTGTAAACAACGTGTCCATCATAATATATTTAAGTATATCCTTTAAATTGATTCACAATACCTGTTGTAATAATAGCCTTATAATTGTACTTAAATATATTTCTGTGTACGGAACAGATATTTCTAAGGTATATCTATAAAGAAAATAGAGATTTTTGCATATTTTTCTTATAATCTCTTAATTTTTGTTTTAGTATTAACCTTTTCGGTCTATTGACGAGTTTATGATTTAGGTTTGGATAACATTCAGATTTGTTTACTTTTAAATAATATTAATTTAAGATAAACAAAACAAAAGAGCGTTATCTAAAGAAGACATGAAATCATTTACTTACTTCAATATTACTGTAATAATTTGTGAATTTAATAAATCAGAGATTACAACAAATTACTGTGCTGTGGTCATAGTAAGCTTTGTTTCGTTTGGACCCTTTTATTAAATGTTAAATTCTGTAAGCACACTTCTATGATATAAACTATACTAGAAAAATACAATTTCTGCCTTTTAGTTCCAATTTCAGTCAACAAAATCAGTTTACTTAGGAAGTTACTAAAACGGTATACTTTTTGTTTTAGATCCAACGTTTCGTCTGTGTGTTAATTTTGGTATTTGCATCAATTAATATGTTGTTAACCATGTTAGGCTGCTTTCTAATTAGATTATGTAAATGTATGTAATACTATATTACATGTGTTCCTTATTGTCCTTTTATAAAGAACTCTTGACCCTTTAAAAATTTTAATACCAAACCAACACATATCCAAATCAAACTTTCTCCCGCTATGTGTTTCTAACTTCTCGCCCACGTCTCCTTTTGTGTCGAGGTTAAGAAATCAATTTTAAACAACCCCCCGCGGAATCATTACCGAACAAACTAAGTAATCATGCAAACTTATTCACACAAGTTGCGTTAGTGAAATATTCATAATGTCTCACGAGTTCATCACTACGCGCAAAAGTATTAAATATTCATTATTACCTTCAACGAGCAAATTGCTGTTAGGCGGCTTCAAGTTATCCAATATGGGCTTAATGTTGTCGAAAGTTAAAGCATGAAGTTCGTTCGAACGCAAATCAAGGGAGCTGAGACCTCTCACGCCTTCAAACAAACCGGAGGGCAGCGACGCAAGTTTGTTATCATCAAGTGATAACTTTCTTAGCTGCGACAGCCCATCAAATGCTCTTTCGGATATATATTTCAAATCGTTCTTGCCCAGTAGCAGTTCCTGCAGATTCCACAGTTCGGCAAATGTGAATTCTGTTAAGTTGTATATGTGGTTCCTTCTCAGGTCAAGTTTGCGTAAATTGGCCAGACCGTCGAAGGTGTGACGATTTAAATGTTGTATGTTATTTTTGTTCAAATCCAAATCTAGCAAGTTGTACGTATGTTGGAACGCGCCGTCCTTTATCTGCGATATGTTGTTCTTTGTAAACGACAACTTCTGTACTTTCGGTACGTCAAAAAATGCATCGTTACCGATCTCTGCGATCATATTTTCTTCCAGATTGATCGCAGTGATGTTAGGTAGATGCGCGAAAGCGTATTGCTGCAGTATCTCTATCTGATTTTGCGACAAAGTTGCCTCCTTCAGATTGGTTAAATTTGCAAACGCGAAGGATGCGACTTCGACGATGTTCCCATATTTAATGTTAATGGCTCTCAGTCTTTGCAAGTACTGGAGCGCCTTTGTGGGCACGTAGGCCAGCGCTCCATCGACGCGCACGTTAAACGACAAACTTTGCAAAGTTGGCTGCGAAGCGAAGCTCTGCCAGATGTAGTCGTCCGGGGGTATTCCGCCGTTAAACACCCAACATTCAGCTTTCGTCGCGTTCCTCGGCTCCCGCGCGTTCTCACAATAGCAATGTACTTTTGAATCGCGATCGGTTATATCGCAAATATTCTTTTGAAAGCCGCCAGTTTTCTCTTTGTTCCGTCTTTTATTGTTGTCCCTCGCTTGCGCAGTTGACATCTCATTGACTAGCGCAATCGTGATCAGTATAAACGTTATGCCTGCGATCCTTGGCTCCATCTTTACTCAATCTGTAACAAAGAATATCTACTGTTACAATAATGATAACGTCGCTGTAAATTCAACATAACATTACCGTCAGTATATAATTTTTTATATGGCATGACTATTCTACATTTATGAATATGTACATGTCTAATATCTATTTCCTTACTTATGAAAATTTAGAATTAATCAATAATATCGTAAAGTGTAATAAATAAAAATTCTAATAGAAGTTTATTTCAATACAGTACAACATATATAGTTTATCTTATATATATCCATCATTAAAAAAATATTTATTTACATGTAAATATATACTTTAGAAATTATACATTTTCATTTCTTTATAAAATGAAGAATTTTTATTTCAGAAGATTCCATGAGCTGGTGATGAGTTAGTGCCTCCGATGCCTTCCCTCCTCTGTAATACTAAGCGAAATAATGCACGAACAGTTCTGACGTGTGGAGATTTATTACTAAGATACTATCTTAGCTTTAATATAGGCTATATTTTGTTGCACTCCTATGAGTTTAAAGTGTAGGTTAAGACTGCTAAGAATAATTCTGGACTTATTTTTCCCGCCCCCATAAAATAGATATGTTATATATCTTTTCATGACCATAGGTTTTTAGGCTGAAAGTTTTTTTCTGGTGTCAAATTAAGTATAGATTTGGAACGGAAGATATTCTAAACTTCTATACATTCCCTGGGGTGTAAGGGCTTCCGCACAATGATTCACGGGTACCAACCTAACCTCACCTGCTCGTGGTGCACCCTGCTAATTAACAATCGAGGCTTTGGCGCCAATTATCTGGCATTGAGACAGCGTGGTGGGAAGTGGCCCGAATCTCTCCATTTGAATCCCTACGAACGAGGGTTGCGGGAAGGCGCAGGACGCGGAAAGCGCATGACCTATCGATGGAGATCTTTGGGGGAGGCCTGGCTCTGGGGGCTAACTATTGGCTGATGATGATGATAACCCTTTGGTTTGCAATTGAAAATGTTGTATCTATGTAATTATCTGGTTATCTAAGAGTACAAAGGAAAATAGTTTCGTTTAAACAAGATAAACGGAATAAACCCTTAGAATATATGGTCGGACCTTTGAAGGAGTAAAATAAATAAAAGTTATTGCAAAAAATAAATAAATAAAAAAGATTTATATTAAATGTAAATAAACATTATAATTAAAACTCAGGTTACGGATAAAATGGAAGAGACATACAAAATAATCAAGATAAACCGGATGACAGGAGAAATTTATCGCATGTAATTTCAGCTTATATGTATGCGAGTACATAAGACAGGAAGTAAGATAGTTTCTATATACACTTGCCAACACGATTAGCGGTCGATCGCGTTGATATTCAGAGGGCCATGAATATCCTGATGCTCGGATAAGTCGATAACCCGGCAAAGTTTAACCTCATGTGAAAAGCAGTGACCTGGTGATAATTTTTATGCTGTCTATCCGTCCCTGCTACAAACGCCTAGTAAACACATAGACTAGGAAAGTAGCTCTACATATATATACATACATTATTATTATTTTTATATAATATGACGCAAAGTGCCGCTTCCAGTGTTATAGGTGCGCTCCAGTGGCTGTGGTGAAGGACCACCTAAGTAGTATAAATATAACGAAAAACGACAATTTAACACAATGATTCATCATCAGCCGATAGATGTCCACTGCTGGACATGGACCTTCCCCAAAGATCTCCACATCGATGGGTCCTGCGCTGCAGATCAAAAGCTGTATCACCAGGCACTAAAAGTTTCGTTTGTACTGTTTAAAGGAGGGATTTGGGCCATTTTCCACCAAGCTTAGTTTGTGGCAGCCAGAGCGTCGTTTGTTGATTAGCAGGGTGCACCACGAGCAGGTGAGGTTGGCTCGAGACTATTATGCGGACCCCCTTACACCCCACAAAACAGTGATTATTTGTATTTCAATCAAAAAAATACGTTTACTTTTATGATTTTGATATTATTTAAAATATAATACAATATTTATCATTTTATTTTTATTTAAATAAGCGACGAGACGAGTACGACGTTCACTTGATGGTAAGTGATACTCCCGCTCACAACAACTTGGCGTTATTTAGAATGATATAACCTACACCACATTGCGCTCGTCACCTGAGACGTTAAACGTTGAATCTCGTTACCCCGAGTAATTTTACTACCTACAGCGCTATGCAAACCGGAGTACTGTAATGTTTCTACAGTACTGTTTGCCGGATGCAACCTAGATGGTCTCCGGCAGAGACCTACCACCAGTAAAATGATGAAACTAACATTATCACAAAGAAACGAATCTGTAAATATTAAACGTCAGAGTTAGTTTTTATAAAATGAACAGGAAGCTCTGTTAATATTATTCTACATCGTCGGAAATTCAATCTATGTACCTGTAAGACACCCTGTCGCGTCCCCAGGACAGGTAATATCTTAAATAAATCTTCCTTCGATCCTCCTGCCCTTTTCCAGCTATGTGGGGTCGGCACAGTATACACTCCTCTTCCACATCCCTCTATCAGCAGTCATGTCTGAATTCACACTCTTCTTCACACAATCTATCCACATTTTCTCCGATCTTCCTCTACCCTATCACCATTCACATACATTCTCAATACTTTCTTTGTTATATGTCCTTCAGGATACGTAATAATAATAATAAAAAAAACTTTGTTATGTCAAGTGCCAATATATTTTGTCTATATCTATTTTTCGTCTATCATTTTTGCTGACAGATATTCCTTTTTCTTTTTTCTCTCTCAATAAAAAGATGGCGGCATTAAAATCTAAAAAAAACTGCATTTTATTTATGAAAGCCTAAAATCAGCTGCAATCGAATCAAAGTGATCAGTAGTAATCAATTTAAATCAGTTTGCACGCGACGAGAACACCCTAACACGGAGCAGTTAGTGATAGTAATAAATTATGATAAAAAGAGATTAGTTAATTTACAACGGTAACCGCATTGCGGTCCTTCGTACTCGATTGGCGGAAAGCTCTGTTGGGATTAAGTATAAATTACACGTTAAACTTTAACTAAATTACCGACAATTTCATAAAACTTTATTATTCTAGATCACCATCAGAGTATTGGAATTGATTGATAGATAGATAATTGTCCTGTAGTATCGGTCTATTAAGAATAGGACTAATGTAAGTCTCGCCTGATGCAGAATGCGACTAAAAGGGTTTTCAGGTTCGTGGGCTTTGAAGGTGGGGACCGACATTGTGTAGTAAGCGAGCCTGGTATAAGCGATAAGTATAAGGTGGTCTAATGTTTGTATCAAAACTCAGACTACAGCCGTCCCAGAGACGTGCTTTAGTTGCAGTGATTACATCTCCGTTAACCAGTTAAAAATTAACTATTACCCAAATGAACTCGCATGAGTCTACGTCACAAGAATTTCGAATGATTTAAACCAATCATACCTGATGGTTATACTGAATTCTAGAAGCAACATCGCTTATATTCTGATGATGGCAACGACGACAGCGCTGAACTAAAAATTTGCATCGCTTTGAATCACTTAAACCGAAGTTAAACGTTGCAGTAATGGGGGGGACTTTATGGTATGAGGCTTCCGTGGAATTTGAATTACAAAGTTGTAAACTGAGTTACGTCGGTTCACAAAAGGAACTTTATAATGGACCACTTCATTCGGAGTCATTATACCGATCATACTAAAGAATACACAATATAGATATTCTATATATTCTTTCAACATACAGCTCCGCTACAGGTTAAATATTTAACTGGAGATAGTTCTCTGCTGCCAGAGACCGCTTAGGTAAGCACTGCAGCGCCTATTTCTACCACCAAACATTACTGTGTTCCGGTTTGAATGGCGCTATAGCTAGTGTAATGAGACTTAACATTTTATGTCTCAAGGCGACGAGCGCAATGTGGTGCTAAAAAAACGTCTTAATTAGCACCAGTTTGTTATGGGCGGGCGTATCGCTTACGGTAAGCGATACATCCGATGTTCACCATGATGGTGAACGTCCTGCTCAACTTGTAGCATCGTTGAGTAAAAAAAAATCTTAAATTTTTTTAATGTTATGGTTATGTTTTTAACTGGGATGCAGAGAGTGGAACTATCGCTTAAGCAGCATTTTCATTCAGTCAAGGTCAGAATGTTGTGAAGTTTTGGAGTCAGATGAATAGATATAGGTTAAAAATATCAAACGTATATATCTGTGGGTGGGCGGAGTTATTCTCAATACGGAGATGATTTGTTTACGACATAATTACTACTGTAAGGACCAAAAGGCAGAATAACCGTATGTCCTTTAGTAACAGTGAGGCATTGTTTTATACCTGAGTTGCATCATAACGATCAATAATATGACTATTTTTAATATTTATACAAATATAAATCTTAATGTCGTCCTGATCCCGGCTTAAGAATAGGGCAGCTCGATCTCATCCCATGGAAGTCGTATGAGTCGACTAAGGGAAGTCGCGGATTGAGCAGCAGTATTCTATGGAAATTTGTCAATACTTATGCACAATGCGCGACTATAGGGGGTTAGTACATTTTTATCCCCCTAGCCGTATGGCGGCTGTTCCACTAACAATAATTTCCGAGGAGGGTTGGTGTCAGGCAGGCGGCTGGCCGTAAAAACTCTAGTCAAAACTTTTTCAGTATGAACTACAGAAAGTGTGGATGGATTGTGTGGAAGATGCCATGTGTGAGAAGAGTGTAAATTCAGATATTACGGCTGATAGACGGATGTGGAAGAGAAGCACATACTGTGCCGACACCATATAGCTGGATAAAGGGAAGGAGAAACAAGATAAATCTTTTTGACACTTAGTAATCACAAGAACAATATAAAATTGCGATTTATTTAAGCTAAAATGTCCTAAATAATTAATTTATTTCATCATCGTATTGAAAATTTAATAATATTTTTTTCCTTTGCTATTTCCGCTATTTTTAGCGGAAATAACAGTGTCAATATAACGGAACTGTTGATTACAAGTCGTTGAAAATTCATGTAACAAATGAAGGTATATTCAGAAAAACATAATAAAATATTGTCATATTAATTTTATGATAGATGGCAACACCATCGAAAGCTCCTATATACAGTATAGTTGTAGTAGATATGTGTTTGTGAATAATTAAACAGTGTTTTTTTTTTTATTCACCAAAACGATGGGACGGGCGGAACGTTTATTTGATGGTAACCGATATGTATTATTTTATAGAAGATAAAAAGAGGCAAACGAGCAAGACGGGTCACCTGATGATAAGTGATTCACCGCCGCCCACGTTACCAGCGACGCCAGTGTGTTGCCTACCCTTCAGGTAAGAATATGCTCTTTTCTTGAATAACCCAATGTCGCAGTTGTCGGGGAAGACCGCTGATGGCAACGAGTTCCAGATATTTACTGTGCGTGGCAGAAAACTGTTTTTAAAACGCATTGTAGTGGAACGCCAACCATCCAGATGGTGTGGATGATAGTGCCGGCGAGATGGTCGGTTGCGAAAATCAGCGGCTTCTATTAAATTGAACAACTTCTCGGAACACTCCCCATTGTAGACTTTGTATAGTATGCACAGGGAAGATAGATCCCTATGCAGTGCCAAAGGATCTAGTATCTTCGATCTTCAGACAGCATCTTAAGTCTCTTTATCCCCAATAATTTCACTAGCCACAGTGTCTTTAACCACAACACAGTAATATTTGAATATTACTGTTCTGCGGCGGAAATAGGCGCTGCGGTGGTACCTAGACGCTCTCCAGCAAAAGACCTACCACTAGCAAAAACTTCCTTGGTGGCAAAGACGGGAGCCGCAATTGTAACTACGAGCTCAGTCTCGAGTAACAGGTTGAACTGAAAATCTTTACTGTGTTCCGGATTGAAGGGAGTTATAGCTAATGAAATAACTGGATTAACGAGACTAAAACTAAACATCTTATGCCTTAAGGCGACGAGCGCAATACGGTGCAATGTATACCAACAAAATTACCACCATATTCTTGTGGGCGGGCGTATCACTTACCGTCTGGTGAAAAAAAACTTGTTTGTTACTGTACTTACAAGCATTAAGGCACTTCCGGCGACAGGCGAATTACAAGTCAGTCCATAATCTAATAAACTTGTTAACTGTAAATCGGATATACGACGAGATAGTAATTGATTATATTACGGTATAATCCGCAAACTGAATTTAATTAATTATCTTCACATGCTATATACTCAGGTTACCCGTATACTTAACCGCGATCTAGACCATCAAGTTTAAATATTTAACCTTCCTTTTACATCCCACAAGGTTACATCTGGATTGGATATAACCAAAATGAACCGAAATCAAGATAACTATATAAATAAAATAAAAATGAGCGTTTCCTTTGTGGGTCCGTCGCAACATCTGTGTAGCTTTATTCAAAGGTGGTAAGTGTTATAATATTCTGGGATCTTAACTAGTTAAAGGGATGTAAGGGGTTCCCTCCAACATCTCACTCAGCTAGACAACAAATCCCCTCATGTGAAGCCCTACAAGTGACAGCTCCTAATGCCAGGTGATGCAGGCAGCGAAGGACCGATCGATGTGGGGATTTTTGTAGGAGGTTTATGTCCAGCAGTGGACGTCTATGGGCTAGATGATGATGATATTGATGGTAGAATATATATTTTACTATCAATTCGACCAAATAACTCCTTCAGATAAAAACTATGCATGGAATTTATTGGCGTAATTTTTTTAATAAAGTATCCTTGACGAGTATACGTTTGTACAAAATAAAATTACAAAATTAACTTTTTTTTAACTTGGTGGTAAGTGATACGCCCGCCCATAACTACGTGGCGCTATATACTGCACCACATTGTGGTCGTCTGTTTGAAACAGGATATTAAATCTCTATACCTTAGTAATTTCACTAGCTACAGCGTCCTTCAAACCACCCTTGTTGCCGTAGATTGTCTTGGTAAGTACCATCACAATGCTTATAGCAGTTCCGGTTAATAGGTTAACCTGTACCTAGTGACTATCGACATAAGATCTTAGGTCTCGTAACTCCAGCTAGTCACTGAGGTAACGAGACCTAACATCTTATGTCTCAAGACGACTAGCAAAATGTGGTGCTGTTTAAATCAACATGACTAGCGCCACGTTTTTATGGGCAAGCGTATCACTTACCATCAGGGGAACCTCCCGCTCGTCTCATTGCTTCGTAGAATAGAAAAAAAAGACCTATTCATAGTTTAATAAAAATCGAACGAATACAGAACCTCATCAGAGTGAACAGCAAATAAATAACCAGACCAAGGATATGAGGGAGAAGAAATTTAAAATATGTAAGCTCACTTTTCAGCCAGAAAAAAATCCACTCGCTGCATTGAATTGGCACGGATGCTGCGAAGTCCTCCAGCAACAGTAGGAACAGATGCGGGGAGCCATTATGCAGCGAGCGTTCGGAGAAGTGCGGCGGTGCGAAACATGCATCCGTTAATTTGAATTTCAGAAACGTACCTCGCAACAGCAGCGGGGGCTGCTGCTATTGTTTATAATAATTACTTTAATAAATATATTTACCACAAAAAATTAATAATAAAAAAAAGAAACAATGATTCATTATGAATTTAATGGTTTTTTTATTTAACAACGCGTCCGCCCATAACAACATGGAAATAGTTGGAATGGTATACACTACACCATATTGTGTTCATCGCCCTGAAACATAAGATGTTATATCTCATTACCATAGTAATTTCATCAGCTATAATGCTCTTCAAACCGGATTTTTTTTTATACTACGAAGCGAAACAGTATCGTTTGCAGACTGCTGTCTATCAGCTGCAATAGGCTCTGCGGCGGTACCCGACTACATGGTCTCCTGAAACTGAGACCTACGACCACTAGAGTCTTAAACAAGTTTAATATATATAGACATCTATATGAATATATATGAAAATAGGTTTCCTTTGTTCCCCATAACGTGAAAACTGGTGAATGTATCATGGGAACCTGACCATTTGACGCGGACTGATTTTGTAGATATAGGCTATTTATGTTTCAAATTTTATAGATGCTTCATCATCTTATTTCTAATTAACTTTTATAAACATTGTAATTTTGTATTATTTATGCGGTTGCTATAGTAACGGTTACTATAGAAAGTTATTTATTTTTACATTTGCGGTTGCTCTCAAGGAATATTTCAAATAAATTTCTGGACCAATTCTATATTACGGCCAGCAAAGCGGCCGGAGAGCAGCTAGTGTTGTATAAAGTTATAATTAAACTCCAATCATAATTCCATCACTTGGGAGGGGTGCGGATGATCTTTATTCCAGTACATAATCTGCATGTAAAAATAAACAAGGAACATTACAAACACACACAAAATCCCTTTGAAGGCTTAACACATATTGCCGCGGCGGGGGCGCACGTAATATGATGTATCTAATGAAAACGCTGACAGCCGGATTGTAAACTCAACGAGATCAAAATATCTCGTACAATCGAATATACATATGACTTGGGGTCCTTGATTAATTCCCTGTACTAATTAATGTTTATTTTTAACTTCAGTTTGAGAAGACCAGAGCTTGATCTCAAACACAACTTCTTGCTTTAATTATTTTCTACACACATTCACACCTCTAAAACAAACCTATCATTCATACTTCTCACTCTAAGTTAAAATATGTAAGAACCTGAAAAACTTGAAATATCAATAGAAAATAGGGTGTTTGCTAATTCTTCATTAGCCGATAGGTTCCCACTTCCCAGCATAAGCCTCCCCCAAAGATTCCGACATCGAAAGGGTAGGGATTCATATAAGATTTGAGCCATTTCCCACCACGTCGGCCTAATGCGAGTTGGTGGGAGCCAGGGCCTCGTTTGTTAATTAGCAGACGAGGTTGACTTGGATCCCGTGAGTCGTTGTGCGGGTACTTTTACACCCCACATCTACACTTTTTTGTTTATTGCTTTTTATAAATTGGAGAATATAGTACGAAGTTAAAATAAATTGTTATACTAGAGTTTTAGCAATGGTAAAAAATATTTTTTAGCTGTAATTACTAAACAGTATTTTTTTTACTTTTACTAATATATTATATAAACGTATTAAATACTTCTAAAAAGGCTCTGTTTAAAAATCATAGTTTTTAAGCAATGCCTCATTTATGCTTAAATACAAAAGTCTTGAGAGCTCAGTTCAGGCTACCATTTAAAAATTTTGGCAAATGTGGAGTTTGCTTGATAAGATTAAGAAACCAACACATGTATTGTGGATAGTGGTAGTTTCCTAGCTCGTATATTTATCTTCCATCCGTTACATCCGTTTATCTCCATATCAATATATGAGAGTCAAACTATTAGGGCCGAGCAATAATTGTCTATGAATACATTGTTACTGCCATGTGCTATTCCTAGTTACTATTACTAATCTGATAAGAGAGAGCACCAATGAAAAAAATTCTCATTGCCGACTTTACCACAAAATCTTGATAAAAACATAAAAACCTTGATAGTCTGGATTTATTACGAAAATTCGTCTGGAGAATTGAAGAAAGGTCGCAGTAACTTTGTCGCATTTGAATTTTTCGCAGTAACAACCACAACTCAAAAGTATTTTTGTAAATAAAGCAAAAAAAAAAAAAAAACTGGAAAACACAATGTAAATTGACTCCAACATTTGTTCAGAATTATGCCAACAGAAAATTTTACTGAAAATATGTATTGTTGGATTGTTGTCGCTAGATGCGGGCAGCATCTGATTGTTGAGCTCTTTGAGTGCGACTTATATCCATATTAATCTATTGGCTGATGGTATATAGTTGGAAGAGTAAATGCATATCGTAATTTAAAAAATTAAGAACAGTAATGACGAATAAAGGAAATATCATTATATGAGGTCAGGTATCTATTCAAGTGTGGTGAGTCACAGGGTAGACAAATTTAAAAATTCTGAAAATCTGATGAACGAACATATTGCTTATCATCAAATCCTTTCGTACATCCGCATTCGATACCGCTACAACCTTTCACGGGTCTCGGCCTCCTGCACAATTCTCCTCCAACTGTCGCACTTCTCGGCCTTCCTCCTTCAACCAATTTCCCCATCCTTTGGAAATCATAAAATTTTATCTCCCTGTAAATCTTTACCTCCGTTTGTTGTGCTCAATTATACAGTAGAAAAAAGCAAGAAGTTTTCACCATAAACAGATCTTGATCTATTCTCATCATAACAAATATAAACTCGAGAACTGACGGTTGCGTAACTCTTTATCACATCAATTTGTTTCCACCAGCACTCTTCGGACCCGATCATACAATTCTTGTAATATTATAAATTTTTATGAATGGAAAAGTTGCTTTCATATGGAGATAATCAAAATGATTTATAATTCAATAGCGTAAACCATTTACAAGATTTGTTTCTTTTAAAATCACGTCAGATGTTGATCTGCTAAAAATTTTGTAAACGTTATCATCATCATCACTTGCCTTTGTTTATCCACTCCTGGATATAGACCTTCCCCAATGTCTTCCACCGAAAGTTATATGCATACTAAATCAAATATATCTGGTTTTGTCCGACTATGACATTGAATAGATTTTTTGTAATATTTATAGAATTATTGATTTATAGTTGGTTAAGGGATAATTTTTAAACTTTATTATACGACATATAAACAATCAAAATTTTTGAAGCATTGCATAGATTCTTCTTCTTAAAGTGCCTCTCCAACTAGTGAAGGTTGGCGATCAGCGTGATCCTTTCTGGCTCTGGTTCGTCGGAACAATTCGGACGTCCCATATATGCAAGTCCATTTCTTGAGGTTCCTCAACCATAACTTTTTCCTTCTCTCCACCATAGACAGTTATTTGTTACTCATCAACTTAATAAGAAAATGAAACAGAAATAAACAAAAAAGTTATTATTAAGTTTATGTTTAGTCCGATATCGAATTTATTGAATATACATCTAATTATTTCAAACTTCTTCTTCTTCTTCTTCCTCCTGCCCTTTTCTCTAATATCTATATAAATAATTTTAATATTTAAGTTATGTACATTTGTGAACTTTAGTAACAACAGCGAAATACAAACGGTGAAGGAAAACATCGCGAGGAAACCTGCACGTGAATTAGAATTTGTTCTAAGGTGTGTGTGTAGTCAACAATCCGCATTGGGCCCGCGTGATGACTATGGCCTATTGCCCTCACATTGAGGGTAGGCTTGTGCCCCAATAGTGGGGCCGGAATTTGGTTGAATAGAATATACGTCATACAATTCAGTATTCAGTAATGGGGTGTAAGAGTTCCCGCCCAACAACTCACGAGATCCATGTCAACCTCACCTGCTCGTGGTACACCCTGCTAATCAACAAATGAGGCTCTGGCTCCTTTCAACACGCATTGGGCCACAGTGGTGGGGAATAGCCCAAATTCTCTCATATGAAATATACTTACGACGTGTGAATCTTTGGAGAAGGCCTATGTCCAACAGCAGACGTTTATCGGCTGATGATGATGCTGATGATATTAAAAGCATAATACATTAATGAATGTACGGTTGATACAACAAAAGTTTATTAACAAAGTTCCAAACCGTTCGTGAGCCTGCGAAATGAATCGAAAACAAATCATTTAACTTTGCGGACACGCCATGTTCTAATTACATTAACTGAAAATGAGTTAATAAAAAAAGTTTTCCTGTAACCATTTCAGTTAGCGGAAGCTCTGATGTATATAACAAGTATATAGATCTGCGTTAATTTAGTGAAACATAGCCGTTTTGTTATTTCATTCGACGAAGCGACGAGACGATCAAAACGTTCACGAAATGGTAAGTTATACTCTTGCTCATAACAACGTGGCGCTAGTTGGAATGGTGTAAACAACACCACTTTGCGCTCATGCCTTGAGATGTGAGATGTTAAGCCTCGGTACCCCAGTAATTTTACTAGCTACAACGCCATTCAAACCAGAACACAGTAATGCTTGCACAGTACCGTTTGGGGTTAGAAATAGGCGCTGCGGTTGTAACTACCTAGACTATCTCCTGCAACAGAGACCTATCACCAGTGTTTACTATCACATTGTAGTTAAGTTTTGCAAGGACATAATAAACAGTAAAAAATGTTTGGTCCTTGATAGAAAATTATCTATAACGTTAAAAAATTACTAATTGAAAGAAATAAGTAAAAATCTTCAATTTCATTCTGTTCTGGCTATAACCCTCCCGCAATCCCTTTTAGGGGTAACATTTCAAAATCCGTTCTGAGCTGATCTATATATGGCAAGAGGAATATTCCTACCAAATTTCAAGGCTCCAGGTCTTATGGTTACATCGATATCGCGATGAGTCTCTACATAGGTGGAAATGTCTTATAAATGTATCTTTCCTCTGTATTATGCCCAAAATAAACTGCTACTATTGATAGAGTTTAAAATAGTATGTTAAGGTTAAAACCTAACCTAATAATTAACAACATATATAATTGTTGTTGTTTGTTACAGTAACCACCTACTTGTATTTCCTGGGACGAGTCTGTATCCACTTTTAAAACGTCCGCCGTTATATGACACACAACAAACCTGTTTCTCCCGACAATGTCTATTTACTTTCCATTAGAATTTAGGGCGTCCTGCCGGCTGTACGTACGGAACTCAACAGAGGGTCCTTACAACAGCTCCTTTACAAGGATACGTTTAAATCTGTTCCGCTTGCGGAGCGTATGCGCGCGCAGTGGAAGAAACTAGTTACTAATAAAAATTTGTGTTTGAAAGTTAAGTAAATACAAGTTCATATATATTGTTAATCGACAAATAGTTGCTGTGAAGAAATCCTGAAATGTTTCAGGTTAATTACAAGGACAGAGGTATGGGAATTATTTAACTTGAAGTCCTACATCGTTGTTCTTAATTAAACAATCTATTCGTGTCTGCATTGGGAAGTAGAAGGACGAAGGAAATCAAATTTTTAATGTGGAATATTTCAGATATGGTAACAAAAGATTTTTTTAAAATATAGCCATTTTTTTCTTATTACCAAAAATATTAAAGTTTTTTTTTTAATACATAAATATCAATCTCTTAGTAACCAATTGCTGTTGCAAAACTGCGTATTTTAACAACAAGTATAATCAACTTTTTTTATTTATTTATTGAAAGGCACAACAAACAGCTCCATTAAGCGGTGACAGCATATCTTAATTATAACTTAACACTACTAATAATGTAGCTAACACCACTGTACAGAGAGTTTTCTTCAAGAAGTAATGTTATGGGACTATAAATATTGTAATTAATGAAGTCATATTTTATCTATGGTCTCAGATTGCTTTATGTATCAATTTCTTAATTTTTTTTTTTAAACTGTATTTGAAAGAACATTCCACAAATAGTTGATAGCCCTATCTCTATTTCAATGAAAAGTAAAAAAACGGATGAAGCCACTGGTCCTTCAACATCAAATAAGTTCACTGACAAAGAAGTTACGTTTTAGATTCTTTATACATTTTTCCACAAATCTCGTGATCTCTAGATGACTAATCTACGTACGGGTTGCCATGGAAACGTCGGCTTCTCTTTGCCGATAGTGAAAAAGGAATTTCTTTGTATCATAACGTAATTCCGTAATTTGGTATAGTAGTTTCCAAAGAGCAGCTTCATTCAGAAGGATAACCGAAGTAAGTTTAATTCAAAAAAGTTATACACAATAGTAAAGTTGGAAGTTTGTTCGTTTCTCGATTCAATCGTTAGATCTAGATCTTTTTTTTATGTGAGGAAATCCTGCATGGATACTTTCTCGTTGCGCAACGATAAAGTTGATGACTTGACTCTTACCAGCTAAAACCTTACGGTATCCTCGTTACGCCTGGGCTTCGACATGATATGGGGTCCTCATGGAAGACCCAAGACACAATGGTTCTACGCGGGAAATATTATTCGCGCCTTCTTGAGGCTTAATGTACTGGGAAGCGGATTGTCGGATCTAGACCTAGTTCATATACTTCGTCTCTCTACTTGTTCGCGTAGTTGCCAGCCGCCAAACAAAACTGAAAATGGCGCAATGGAATAGTCAATATTATTTTCAGCTTCAGAAGCATTAATAATTCATTATAATGACTTACGGCTAAATAATATGTTTAACTATTCCGTTCGGGTTCAAACAGTTGGTGAAATTTGATTATGTCAATATGCGGTAGATTTAATAACGCACATGTGACTCCATTTCATGTGAATTGTGCAATAATTTAAGTGCAGAATGCAGTGGCGACGTGAAATAATTGAAATTTACTGAATTAGTTTGTCAATAACATTTCCAACGAGATCCCAGTTGGCACAGGTGATGAACAGGTCATCAGGTAGGACGTTGGCTTTAGTCGTTGCTTCGAAACATTAGAAGTCTCCGACTGCGGTTAGTTTTGTTACAGTCGATATCTTTGGAGATATCACATAATGAATATATGTGATATTTTATTATTATATATATATATATCTATTTATTATATGAATTAATTAAATTTAATTTATTGCTATTGTATGAACTGTGAGTGGATCTGAAAAATTTACTTCTTATATCGCCCAATTGAGAGGCTATCGATGAATGCGTTGTTGGGGTTGTTTTCACCCCTTAAAAAGATTTTTCTCATTGCCATATACACCTCAAGGTAAATGCTTAAGTTTATATTGAACTGTGATATAGACAACTCAAGTAGAGTATATTGTAACTAGTGTCTAATTTTTATGAACAGGATATTTGTCTTCAGATAAAGAGGAAGCTGCGGGATTATTTGAATGTAATTTTTTATTTTAATCCGGTGATCCACGATCCTTGAGTCAACGCTGAACGATCAAAAAAAAATTCAAATTGTGTATACTTCAAGCATTTGGACAATAGTAATAATAAGTCGTGCATAATAAACATCATATATACAAAAGAAAGCTGTTTCATAACGCAATTTCCGTTTTCCGGATATTACGCGCAACTATTGCTGTTGTCGTTATGCTACACGAAAATATAATAATGACAGTTTCAGGTTTTTTTTTCAAAATAAACTAAACTAGGATACACGAGGATATGAATTATTTAAAAATATATTTAATGGTGGTAGGTCTCTATTGCCGGTGACCATCTACGTAGGTTCGTAACTACCTGCCGTCAGTGTGCAAACATTACTGTGTTCCGGTATGAAGGGCGCTGTAGATAGTGTAATTACTGGGGTAACGAAACTCAATAGATTGTGTCTAAACGCGACGAGCGCAATGCGGTACTGTCTATATCATCCTAACTACCGCCACGTTGATAACAACCCATAAGGGTGGGCGTGTCACTTACTATCAGGTGAACGTCTCGCTCGTCTATTCGCTTAGTAAGATAAAAAAACAAATCTCATGAAATGCACATTAATTTCAGCAGCTTTAAATGGACCGACAGATTCAATATTGAATAGCGGAGAAAAAATTATATTGAAATATCATATAAAACATAATAAATATGTTGAAAGTAATATATTAAAACGATTTATATGTTTTTTTTAAGTTAAACATATAAATTATTTAAAATTAATATATTAATCTAATTAACTAATTAAATAAAAATTCATATTATCCATAGATCGAAGGAAAATTTGCGGTTCAAACTTTTATTGTATATTTTGTTTTACTTAGACATTGGACACCAACTTACTGGTGGTAGGTCTGTGTTCCTAGCCCTGTAGTCTCAGGCTAGTAAGAATAGGACTAAGGTAAGCCCTGCCTATCCTAAGTCCAGCAGTGGACGTTTATCGGCTGATGATGAAGCCCTGTCCGTCATAGAAGGCGACTAAAAAGGTTTAAGAGTTTCGCGGGCCTGAACGTGGGGGCCCTTATCGCTCAACAAGCGAATCTGTGTGGAACAGCGTATGGTTCAACGAGCCTTACGCCAGATGGTGCCAGGGAGATTTAGGGTCCTTCCCAGAGATGTGTAACAGAAAGTTTATAGGCGCATCGGTGCAAGAGACCCCGGAGCCTCCCCGAATGCACTGATGCAGACCACCGAAAAGGTTTTAGTGAGTAAAAATTTCACATAACACTGACTTTCCCCCAGAAACAGAGTATTTTTCGAAGATTTTCTCCCCGAAACAAAAAAAAAAAAATCTGCGTTTCTGCTGACCGCAGCGCCTGTTCTGCCATCGAACAATAGTATGCAAACATTACTGTATACATAACAGTGGACCTTCGAGTTTTAAAGTGCTGGACTGGCGACTCTGCATCGGGAAGCGCAGCGTAGGCAAACCCCTTGTTAGAGGACGTAAAAAGAATATCTGGGAGCCACTGGATTCAGACAGCGCAAGACCATGCGAAACACATTCCAAGAGACCTGTCCGACGGCGGAAGTCCATCATTTAAAATGATGATGTTGGTGACTAGTGAAGCTACTGGAGTGAGAGCTAACATGACTCAAGCACAATGCGGTGCTGTATATACCATTATAATTAGAACCGCATTGTCATAGGACCTGCTCATATTATAACTGACCATCAGATGAACGTCCCGCTCGTTTCATCATAAACCTCCACGGCTTATGTCAGCCTCCACCAAACATATCCACATACAGTCAACATGGATTCCAGTACCGCTGGGCACTAGGGACTGTCGTATGTACGGGTTCATATGAGGAGATTTGGGCCATTTCCCACCACGTTGATTAGCAGGGTGCACCACGAGCAGGTGAGGTTGGTTTGAGTCTCGTGAGTTGTTGTGTGGGACCCCTTACACCCCTACATACATAGTATATATTAAGAATTTACGTTTAAAGCTACATGTTGGTAAGTCGGGTTTTTTGAGCACAACGCACAAAACACTTGCCGTAATCTGAACGGATATCCGCACAAACAGAATTCATATCCCTATTCGTTACAGCTGAGATGAAAGAAACTTGCGATGTCCGCATTTGGACACGGGATCCCTTATTTATATCGAGTAAATCATTCGGAACGGAAATTCAATCAGAAATCCGATGTGTTTTGTACTCGGCGGGCGGGCGTTTCTATTTAAAACCGGGCGAGGTCTAGTTTAGATTTATATTTAGGTTTTTGTCCTGTATATCCTTTTCTCTTTGTATACATTATAAAGAATTAGATTTGTCTGTGAACAGTTTCATATTTCTTGTTTTTGTCCGACGAGTACTAAACTTTTTAAGCTTCAGTCACCGGCGTAGATTAGAGCGTCTAACGGTCTTCTATCTATTTTTTGGAATCGGACAGCGGAGAGAGAGATCTTCTAAAAAGATAACTTGTTTCTGGGGGAAAGACAAAATTATGTAAGAATTCTACCCACTAAACCCACCTCAGTGGTCTCATACCGTCCTCCTTAGGAGAGACTCCGGGATCTCGTACGGAACGCAACCGTACCCTTCTGTAGTCTAGCGAAAACACCCTACGGAAGGTAAACGCCTTTCTTAGCACCCACAAGACCACCTTGTATTTGTCGTCCTTCTAAGGCTCCGCTTATTGAGATCTGATCACCCTCAATTCTCGTGAACTCTAGAACACTTTTAATCGTCTTCTATTCTACTACAGGCAAGGAATACCTTAGTGCTATTGTTATTAGCCCGAGACTACGGCGTAGGACATCTCCCGATATCGCTCTTGGCCTCCACCGTTTTTTTCTGCTCGTACAGCTGATACCGCTACTAGCAGGAAAAGGTCATGCCCGATGTTGTATACCAGGATTCGCCATTCGGACTCCCACGCAGGACATTCTGCGGGCGTACGCTGCGCGGAATCCAGGTCCTCGCCAACGATTACACTACATCTAGCTGCAATGTGTAAAAAACGAGTAAACTAACTTGTTACATATATCCGCTATTCAAAATTTGTTTTTTTTTTATATATACGTGTATATCAGTGTCACGCGTTTGTTTTGAACGCATGAAAACGGCGGCCATTTGTTTTTTTTTTCAGTTCAATTTTTAATTTTTATTAATCGAGTTTCCGTTCGGCGGCGTTGACTTTGACAAATGCGTCATTTCATGTCGCAACGGGCGACGTGTCCGCCACCCCGTCGATGGTATCTGAACTATTTTACTGGTGGTAGCTTTCTGTTGGCGTCTATCAGACAGCAGTATGCAAACATTACTATGTTCCTGTTTGAAAGGTGCTGCAGCTAGTGTAATTACGGTGGTATCGAGATTTAACAAGTTACGTTTAAAAGCGACGTGAACGAAGTCGTGCAGTATGTACCATATTAACTAGCTTCATGTTTTTATGGGCAGGCGTATCACTTACCAACAGGTGAATCACCTGCTCGTCACGTCACTTCGTCGATATGACAGTCGGGGTATGTGTTGATGCGCGGGGGAGGAGACAACCTGGAGGACCATACATTGCTTGCGCAGTCTTAGTGCTGGGCGAGTTCGTATCGATCACGTTTATCAATATTGATCTCGCTAATATTAGGTCCTTACATATGAATATAGAGTTTTGTTGTACTGACCACTTTGAGCTGAAATATCTCCTCTTTGGTTAAGAATTCCAAATTCAAATTTATAAATTCATTTAGCTGCTATATTTGAGTTTTGAAAACAGTCATTCATTTGTTTTCCCTCATTATTTGTTTCTTTGGCATCGCTTATTACCGCACAATGGAAAACCTGAAATATCGGTATATTTACGAGTACAAGTTCTACCGCGGCACCAGTATCAGTGCTGCAGGAACAGCTCGAAGGCTTAATGATATGTACGGCGCTGGTGTCGCAAAAGAAAGCACGGTACGTTTTTGGTTTCAACGATTTCGTTCTGGAAATTTCGACCTTCAGTACCAACCCCGTGAACGGCCGGAAACCAAAGTGGAAAATGAAGAATTAAAGGCTACTGTGGAAACGGATCCATCACAAAGCACTTCAGAGATAGCTGCAGGCTTCGGTCTAAGTGACACAACTGTATTAATCCACTTGAAGCAAATCGGGAAAGTAAAAAAACTTGAACGATGGGTACCTCATGAATTGAGTGAATCGAACTTGCGAACACGCGTCGATTGCTGCTGCAGTGACACAATGGTGAAGGGATTTTAAATCGAATCATTGCTTGTGATGAAAAATGGATACTGTACGATATTCGGAAGTACTCGTCGCAGTGGCTGAACCCTGGAGACCCAGCCAAATCCAGTCCTAAACGAAAATTGACTCAGAAAAAGTTACTTGTGAGTGTTTGGTGAACTAGCCCCGGTGTCGTTCACTGCAGCTTTCTAAAATCTGACCAAACGATTGCGGCAGATATCTATTGTCAGCAACTGCAGACCCTGAAGGAAGAACTAGCTGCCTAACAACCGAGATTGGTCAATCGCTCTAGGCCACTGTTGCTTCACGACAACGCAAGACCAGCACCACACACTGCACAACAAACAACCACTAAGTTAGATGAGCTACAATTGGAATGTCTGCGACATTCACCGTACTCCCCGGACGTTGCCCCAACAGATTATCATTTTTTCCGGAATTTGGACAACTTCTTACATGAAAAAAATTCAACTTCTGATGCGACAGTCCAAACCGCCCTCAAAGAGTTTATTGATTCTCGCCCCCATAGTTTTTTAGTAAAGGGATCAATGAACTATCTATAAGATGACAAACGTGCATAGATAAAAACGGTGCATACTTTGATTAATTAAATTTATTTTACAAAAAAAAAACTTTACATTCCCCCCCCACAAAACGCCAGTTTCATATGTACGGACCGGAATGGAAAATTTAATAGAAGAATTTATTATAAAGGTCGGAGGAACTAGTGAGAAGTAAGTGCTGGTAGAAACGATAGAATGAGTTAATTAGATTATCTAATTACTTAGAATATTTTTTTCGATTACTTATAATCAACTTTATGTAATAATATTTACTATTACTTTGTTGCGTACACTTACCAACAGGTAAAA
This sequence comes from Ornithoptera priamus, assembly GCA_029034505.1. Taxonomy (NCBI): domain Eukaryota; kingdom Metazoa; phylum Arthropoda; class Insecta; order Lepidoptera; family Papilionidae; genus Ornithoptera; species Ornithoptera priamus. The sequence goes on along the minus strand of JARDWD010000606.1, from coordinate 1,708,950 downwards.
ATCTCGCTCATCTCGTTGAAAAGAATAATATATAATTGACATAAACGTAAACTTTTCCTTATAAATAATCATCATTTTCTCAGAATTAATACTAGATATAGTTATAACCTATCGTTATATATATAACAGATTTCCACCTATGTAGTGACTCATCGCGATATCTCTGGAACCACAAGACCTGGACACTTGAAATTTGGTAGGAATATTCCCTTTGTCGAGTATAGGTCAGCTGAGAACTGATTCTACGGGATGTTACCTTCAAAAGGGGTGGCGATGGTATTACAGTGAGTTAAGCTGGCGAGGAATAGATAGTCTATATAATCATCTCTTTTATAACTTATATAAGTTTAGAAATATCTTAATTCGGATATTTTAAGTATTAACAATATTTTTAACATATTATACAATTTTAATGGATTGTATAGGTTTTAAAAAATTTTTTGCGTACCTGTGTGACAGGAAGGTCACATTTATAAAGGCGAAAGTCTGAAGGCAAATAAAGGTCGAGCTTCACCAGCGGGGACGGGAAATTACATTCACTTTCAACACTTATAAAACCCTTATAATGGAATATGAATACCTGGACGGGGTCCGGCAAACTTTTCTCATAAATACTTCGAGACTTAAAATTCTCGATTGTGAGGAACGGGGTCCACAATCGCAGCGTCCTTGTTCATTGTAATACAAAGTATTATATAATCCTTAACAATAGTTTCTGTACCGTATACTTAATCAAATACCTTTGTATGTTGGTTACAGACTACTATACTTTTTTTTTCAGGGATTTTTTTATTATGGTTATCACATCCTATAGCCTCAAGATGGGGCACAGGGCGTCCACAATGACTCTCCATTGCCTTCGATCTTTCAGGGAATAAGTTAAATTAAATCTTTTGTATCTGTCTTTGACGTCATCATCATAATCATCAGCCGTCCACAAAGATTCCCGTACCATCGGGTAGGGATTCATTAATGGGGATTTGGGTCATTTCCCACCACGCTGGCAGCCAACTTCGCCTGCTCATAGTGCGCCCTGCTAATCAACAAACGAGGCTCTGGCTCCCACCAACCAACATTGGGCCAGCGTGATGGGAAATTGCCCAAATCTCCCTCTCCCATTTAACTCACTACAATTTTACAACCCGATCGATGCGGGCATTTTTGGATTAGATCTATGTCCAGCAGTGGAAGTCTATCGGCTGATGATAGATTGATATAAATTAAGAGAAATCGATTGTGTTACTTAAGTAATAAGGTAGAATAGCTCTACCAACGTTAAGTTAAAGAATAGCGCCACATAAATTATCATCTTCCGTAGAATGTCTAGTGTTTGCTTCATAACTAGCTCCCTGTGGAATGAGTGATTGGCGGTTAGCTGTTTTTTGGACGCTCTCCAAATCCTCCTTACTATACCACCATAAATTATCTGATCGATAATAGAAATTAGCGACGTTTATCTGTAACCTCTTTTTGTGTGTCATGTTGTTTTTTTCTATTAGACATTCCGGTGTAGCTTCCAGCGTGAAACATTTCTATTAATAACTAATAATATCAAGCGATTACTGCTTTATGTTTACTATTGTTATAGCTGATCTCCAGTTTTGGCAGCCGTACCGCCGCCGCCACTTCCTCTGGGACAGGAATTTTGCAAAATCTATTCGTAGCTGACCTCTAAATGGCAGAAGCAATATCTCTATCAAATTTCGAGTCATTAAGACTAAGTTTCAGAGATCTCGTGATGAGTCCATATATCTCTGGATATCTCCTAAATATAATAGAGCAGCTTTAAATATATTACTTTAAGCTATTATCTTATTAAACAGCAGCTGTTATTAAATTTTAGTTTTGTTAGATATATCATAAACAAGTCGCACAGAAGCTTCAGGCTAAGCTTTGTGAAAGCTCATTATCATTCTACCACAATGGATATCGATTCGAAACCTCATCATATCTAAATAGGCGGAATTTGCAAAGAACATAATTTTCTTTTTTCAATTTGACAAAGCAACGAGACGATCAAGATGTCAAGTTCCTGCTCTCCCCATAATGATGTGGCGCTATGAAGAATCATACACAGCACCACATTGTGCTCGTCGCCTTAAGATACAAGATGATAAGTTTCGTTAACCCAGTAATTTCACTAGCCATACTGCTGTTTGTCAGTAGAAAGAGGAGCTGCGGTGGTACCTACCTAGATGGTCTACTAGCCATCACTAATAGCAGCTAGGATAGTAGTAGGGTTTGCTGATAACTTAAAATAACGACTAAGTTCTCCTAAGTATGCCAACAAAAAGCCTTCAACTTTTTCGAGCACATCATGCGTTCTCCAATAGGCTATCTAAGGCAGACGTGGTCAAGGAAGAGCCGGCGGGTGACAGTATACAGCATGCAGCCCATTCTGCATACGATCCGCACTCAACGGAGACTGTTTGTTCTTGATCACGATCGTCAGCAGTAAGGAAGCGACGAAGAAGGGTGTTTTCGAAACAGTCTGACTAGCTTCTACATTCTTAATCAACTTGGCGACTTCCAGAGGTTATGAGTATGTGAACCTATCAAGAGATTTGAAACGACTAGATCAATTATAACCTAGATCTGTAGCTTTTTCTGCATGAGTCAGAACTATGTGTTATTTAAAAAATATGCAGACAGATATAGGTTTCTGCAAAAGTGAATTATAGCGACTGTTCAATGAATAACCAAAGCGGTTTTTTTTTATTATTATTCTATTTAGGTTTCGCGTTTAAAAAGAATTCTGGCACGACACCACTATCACGCTGCCAAAGCTGCAAACTCGTAATCATAGCGTGACATTTGTGAAGGCGTGATGAAAAATAATATTGTCAACTATTGTTACTTATCATTTAGAACAGAGTATCCATTCTAAATGTCGTTGTTTTTGTTTACGAGCTTCTTTGTCCTCTCAGTCTTGATTAATTCATTTAGCTTTACCAGCTGTTCCCCGTCCGCTTCGCTGGCGATAACACCCTCGCAACTCCTTTTGGGGTAACATTTCGTAAAATCCGTTCTTAGCTGGCCTATGCTCGGCAAAAGTATATGCTCACCAAATTTTGTCTCTAAGTCTTATTAGTTCAGAAATATCGTGATTTCTTCATAGATGGAAATATCTTGATATGTATACATATATATTGTTTTACATGAATCCAGAAAAAAGTATCCTCGATCTTGGTTAGATGTCTCCAAAAATATATTACATACAAGCATTAAGACACGAGCAGAACATTAACTTGATGGCAACTACAAATAACAAGCAGACGACGGCTCGTATATTTACACCGCATCAGATTGCGCGAGCCTGCTGTAACATTAGCTTGTACGTCTTGTTACTTTAGTAATATCACTAGATATATTTTAGCAATAATGCTTACACTACTGCACAGCTGCAATAAAACCGCTGAAGTGATATCCATCTGATTAGTTATCGCCACTGCACCAGCCCTTTCTAGACAACGTTTAAGTAGACACCTATATGTGATAAGTTATATGTAGTGGCTGGCGCAATGTAAATTTTTTTTTATTAAACGAAATAAGATGAAGTCAACATTCACCTGATGGTAAGTGATGCACGTGCTTATAATAATGTGGCGCTCATTAGCATGTTACACATTGTGTTCGTGGCCTTGAGATATAAGATGTGGAGTCTCGTTACTATAGTAATTTTACTAGCTATAGTGCCTTTCAATCTGTAACACAGTAATAACTTACACTTTTTTTATTACACACTGAGATCCTATATTTAATCATACTATACTTAACTGTTGGAATATATTTCTAAGCACTGGTTTAGATTTGGATCAATTAAACGATACTTCGAGATTAAAATGTGTTGTACCCTGACAACAAAAGTCACTCTTCATCATAATCATCATTATCAGCCGACAGACGTTCACTGCTGGATGTAGGCCTACCCTAAAGATCTCCACATCGATCGATCTTGCGCTACCCGCATTTATCTACTACCCGCAACCTTCACCAGATTGTCGGACCACTGGTGGGGGGCGTGCCAACTCTACGTCTTGGGAGCTGTTGTGCTCTTTACACCCCTCTATTTTTTGTAACAATACGGATGAAACTATCAGCTAGTAGAAGGGTGGAGTATCTGACACACTGCATTACAGTTAACGAATCAATATGTATCGAAATCAAGTGAAGTAGAGCCGTGTGCTGTGTTCTATGGATTATGACGAACTTAATCATATGGAAACAACCATTCTGCTGCACCCTCTGGTGTCCACTGTGGTGGCTAATTGGTGATCGGATCAACTGTATTGGAACTTATAGACGGTTAGCTGATTATAATATACGTATGATAACGTGGTATAAACTCACTTTTATAATGTTGTTAATAATTATTATTGTTACAACTTATACATATAGATACACACCCGTTCATACCTACCCCTCTATGTGAATATTAACAAATAAATGTTTTGTTATTTTCAACAGCTAATTTACGTTTCCACAGTTCGGGAACAGGCTTACCCTTAATATGAGGGCGATGGGCCACAGTCACCACGTGGGCCGAATGCGGATTGGGCCGACATCACACACATCTTAGAATAAATTCTAATTCATATGCAGGTTCCCTTGCGATGTTTCTCTTCACCGTTTGTATTTCGCTGTTGTTACTTAAGTTCACAAATGTACATAACTTAAATATTAAAGTCATCGGTACATTTACAGATTCGAACCCGCGACCTTCGGAATGAAGCCCGCACGCTCTACCATTAGGCCAGCGAGGTACTTAACTAATGTTTTGTGTATATACATTAATATGTAAACGCCTATTTATGAAAGAGAAGGGAATTCTAACGTAAGTTATATGCTTAAAAATAGTCTAACAAGTATCTCCAGTGAAGACTCCCATTGTTATGAGTACTTCTGTAACTTAGTGACAGACCGAGGTCCCTCTTGTCCCGTAGCTTTATATTATAAAGGAATGGACACCGTCACAAAACATTCAACCGACTTCATTATATAATCAGTCCCGAAGTTTTGCCAAAGCGTCAAGAAATAAATTTCATATCTCAATTCGTCACAGCTCATGTGAAATAAAGTCGCAATATCCGCCTCCGGGATCCCTATCCCTCATCTCTATGAAATAAATCGCTTCGAATGGAATGAACGGATTTCGAGTGAGTTTTTCATTTGGTAAAAAATGTGGATGTGTTTCATTTACAGTTTATACATCTCCATTTTATGACCAACTGACCGGGCAAAAAACAGTTTTGCGAGTTTACGGAAGATTAAACCTTTAGAAAGTTATTTTTTTTAAGATAACGCGACAGTAGCGACAGAATCATACTCATCATCATCACAATGATAAGCACCTTCAAATTTTGATTGTCTACTGGCAGGCTTCTGTTGTTGAAGGCCGTCTTAATATCTCCTAACAGTAATGTGTAAGCATTACTGTGTTCCAGTTTGAAAGCGAGTAGTTAGTGAAATTATAGGAATAATAAATCTTCGCTTAGCATGTACCAAGGCGACGAGCACAATGTGGTGCTGTGTATCCCCCTGACCAGCACCACGTTGTTATGGATTAGCATATCACTTACCATCACTAAAACGCCTCGCTTGTCTCATCGATTTTACATCACATATTTAAAAAAAATCTTTTTATGCCTACTGAATAAAATACATTAAATTAAATCCCGCTTACTTACGTTTCCACTCATTGCTGAAGATCCTTGCTTACCTTCAGCCTTTGCAAACAACATAACGTAAGTGATTTCAGGCCGTGATGTGTAATTCGCGGACCCGCCTCGGACGCTCGTCACTGACGACTCTTTTAAACCCTCGTCACGTCTAAAATAAGAAGTTGCTTTACCTGAACGAATGGTCTGCGTAAATAGAAATAATAAATTTGTTTTATCTAATAACCGGAGGGACAGCGGAGCCCTCTCCACACTACGTGGTATTTTATTTTGGCTCTCATTATCCTTTCTTTTTAAATGTATTTAAATTATTGAAGATTAGTTTAAATAAAAAATTTATCACGAAAATTAAAATACTATTTACATAAATTTTGTTAAAAAAAATATTGGTATTTATTATAATCAATCCCAATCATTTTTATTTCGAATCACAAATGTTCGAGTACTATACTCGAACATTCGAGAGTGACATGTCGAGACTGATGTCCGGCGGCGAGTTTAGAGTAAACAATGAGTCATCGGTAATAATAATCCATATTGTATCAATAAGAAAGCGATTTTCTAGAAATTTCTAGAATAATAAGCAGATGATACTGTACGAGTGTAGGCGTTTGGCGAGCGGATGATTTATTGCTATTATAAAGTTCCGAGGCGATATCGCGAATAATCTATATACGCGATACTATCGGTATACAACTTGGAGAGAATTATAAACTTGTGAAGAGCTCATTTTAGTAGACTTTTACTGCTAAGGAATAAATAATGTTTTCATCTCGGAAAATCTTTTCATTACACCAAATCCAAATAAGTTTGTAATACTTTAAAAAATCCCACTGGTTTAACAATAATTACTATAATTATGAGAACAGGGGCACAGATTCCATAAACCGGACTTATCAATCAGCGAGGTGTAGCTTTAGGATACACGGCACAAAGTTTTTATTTGATTGATAGGTATAAAAAAAATTGTCGCGTGAAATTCACCAACGACGCAAGGGCCGAGTGCCGGATTAGTTCAATTACCCCTGCAGGGGAGGCACACGACCCCTGCGGTAACGGCGGGTTACACTGCACAAAAAAAAAATTGACGTTTCTACTATGTTTTTTTAGAGAGAAACCTTGCACATCTTAATTTTTTAATCATTTCGATCATATAGTTATTTATGGCTGTCCATTATATTGGTACTATTTACCTATTACGTCTCGAAGATGGATCAATGTAGCATGGTGGTATCTAGGACTTTATCAAAAGTAGGTCTTACTCTACTAGTGGCCTATTAACACTTTACTGATGGTAGGTCTGTTGAAGGAGACCGTCTATGAGGGTACAACCGTAACGCCTATTTCTGCCGCCAAACAGTATCGTGCAAACATTACTGTGTTCCGGTTTGAATGGCGCTGTAACTAGTGCTATTACTGTGGTACTTACATTTAACATCTTATATCTCAGGATATGAGAATAATGTGGTGCAATTTATAAGTTTCTAACTAGCGCTACTTTGTTATAGCCAAGCATGTCATTTACTATCAAAGGAACGTCCCGCTCGACTTGTCGCTTAATTGATTAAAAAAAAAAAAGAAATTAGGAAAAAATTTAAAGATGGATGTTTTCACCTAATTATTGGTGATAGATATTGTCGGAGATCGTTTAGGCAAATACCACCGCAGCGTCTATTTCTGCCGCCAAACTATACCGTGCGATCATTGCTTTGTTCCTGTTTAAGAGGGTTGTAGCTAGTGAAATTACTGCGGTAATGAGACAACATCTTATGTCTCAAGGCGACTAGCGCAATTTGGTGTACTGTATCGCAACAAGCATCACGTAATTATCTGCGGCGTATCACATGCCATCAGATGAACGTCCCGCTAGGGCACAGTGCATTCTAAAAGACCATTTGGACTTAACAGATAAGAACTATTACATTCTTATAGCTTAATATTACTTGAATATACTTATTCTTTACATAGATTGACACATAATGCTTCAGTTAATTTCACAGCGTAATCTCAAATTAGTATATCATTAGTTCATGGGCTCATCATGATCAGGAGATTACTTTGTAGATAATTAAACTATTTGCGGTCAGGATACTACTAGGCTATTATAGGAAAGCTTCTTATAACACTAGACTTCTATTCTCTGATGATGTCGAGGGATTGGTAGTCATTTTGACTTTTACAGCTCATCTAATAGTGGGCTCAAGAACCCGGGTACACGACCTGGTTACATAGCATTAGACAAAAGATCAGTAAGCAGGGACATTAACGAGTTTTATAACGTCCATAATGTTACGAAGAACTAAGTTATTTAAAAAATATGTATTGTAGATAAAGTAAATACTAGTTATTATATACTAAGTATCATTATTATCGGTATCTCTCAGTTAAAGATATTTAAAGTCGTAAATGACGAAGGTTGGGTTAGGTTAAAAAAAATGCTTTTTGGTGGCAGAGATAAACGCTGCGGCCAGTCATCATACCGATCTCCGGATACAGACTGTACACCAGCATCACTCTTACTAATTCTATAACCTATTTAGAAAACAGGATAATTAACAATAGTAACCATCCGTTTTGTTTACTAAAGCAGCGAAAGTGCTAAGAGGGCAAATATTAGGCGCTCCTGCGGAATCCTCTCCCTCTCTGTATAATAGAAAACACTTGAAAGTCTCAAATGAAACTTTGGGGAGGGTTTTAATGGGCCCCATAATTAAACGGCTCTCAAACAATTTTAGTCCTGTACTTAACCGATGTTTGAGTTGCGGATGAATTCTGTTAGATGAGATATTGAATGATGAGAAATTAATTTTTTTTATCAAAAAAGCGCATAGACAGCCTCCTGGTCTTCAGATAGCTTCACTTCGATATATTAGTCAGGATATATACTATAATACAATTTACTCGTTCCGTTGAGATACACAAGAGATATCAAGAATCGCTTGGTCGTAGTGTTCTAGACTTTCTTTAAAAACTAAGACCTTCCAGAGAGAAAAACCCTCGCCTGTTTCTAGTTCTTCGAAGAGACAACAATAAAAGATAAGATTTACTGATTTATACAGAGGCTGAGTAAATAAATTTATAAAATACTATCATCTTTAGAAATTATTAACATTTCTATACACAAAACTCCTAAGATTTTAGTTGACTTTTAAGGCACTGATAGGGTTTAGTTATTAATATATTAAAAATAATAAAACCTGGAGGAGACGTGAAATTTGGTAAGAATTTTTGCCGAGTAAAGATCAACTAAAAGCAGATTTTACAAAATCCCTTCCCCAAAGCGAGTTCTGGGGGTGTTACGACCAGTAAACCGGACAGGGAACCGATAACATTATATAAAAGAAAATTAAGACAGTGTAATCTATTATTTGGAACCGAGGCATTGGGGTCAATAAAGTACCCCTAAAAAGACTTGATTTTTTTATTCTTACGCTAATTTGAAAAAATTATATGATTACATGTAAATTAGTTATGCGATTTTTGTAAAGTTGTACAATTAAGTAAACGGTTGTAAAATTTGTAAAAAGATAGAAAGATAGACGGGTTGTTTTTCCCCTCTTTTCCCCTTGAAAATAATGAGTGTATCACTTTGAAGTGTGAATACGTATTTCTTATAGCATAACTACATCGAGTAGTTTATCTGACAGTGAGACGTTTGTCTTTGATGAAATAAAAAAGGATATTGTTTATCAGTTTTTAGATAGACCACCTCCCACCAACCCGCATTTGGCCAGCGTGATGAGAAATGACACAAATCCCTCCATATAAATCCTCACCCGATTGAGGTGGGAATCTTAAGGGCAATCTTATCCAGAGGACGTATATCAGCTGATGATGAGATTAACCACCCTAGTGATTGTTGATGCTGCCAAGCAGTAGTTTACAAAGGTGGACCTGAACGGAGGAACAGTTCAGTCAAGCTATTAAAGTTATTGTATATAAAGAATACGATTGTGATATGATATAACGCAACCTTATACGTCCTGATACATCATCATCATCATCAGCCGATAGACATCCACTGACATAGAAACTTTATACACATATATACTATATATATATATATATATATATATATGTATGTACTCAAACAAAATAACCAATATAATATATATATTGGTTATAAGTTATAAGAGTTAGGCTTTATATTTTTAAAATAGCATTGTAATTATTAATTAAGTTAGTGCTTAGTGGCATTGGATCTCCAGTTGAAACCAGTAAAGTTTACTTTGGAATAATTAACTACTCTTATTAATGAGTGCAGCAAAAGCCGTCAGAACCATGCACAGGGAAAGAAAAAGGTTTATTATTCCTTTTTGATGTAAAATTAAAAATCTTCAGGAAGAAGAATAAAATTTTCTTTATCTGCTTGACTTTAACATTAGGTAAGGGTTCCCCATCACCAACTCACGGGATCCAAGCCAGCCGCACCTGCTCGTGGTGCACCCTGCTAATCCACAAACGAGATTCTGGCTCCCACTAATTCGGATAGTACCAACGTTGGCAAATGGCCTAAATCCTCTCATTTGAATTCCTACTCGATCGTGTGGGAATCGTTGGGGGAGGCCTAGGTCATCAGCTGATGATAATCATGATGAGACATTTATTGATAACATCCTCTAGTCGTTACCAGTAATTATTATCTAGAGATTTCTTCTCTATTCTACAAAGCGACAAGACGGTGCGACGCCCACCTGATGGTAACTGATACGCCTGCCCATAACAACGTGGTATCAGTGCTCGTCGCCTTGACATGGCAGATATTAAATCTTTTTACCTTACTAATTTCACTAGCCACAGCGCCCTTCAATCCGGAACACGGTAATGTTTGCACAGTACTATTTGCCGGTTGCGATAGACGCTGCGGAGGTATCTACCTAGTATGTCTCCGGCAACAGATATCTACCACCAGTAGTAGAACATTTTTGCCCTCGTCACCAGTGGTGGATATTAAGGGTATCTAGTAATGAGGCACTAGAAGAATATTAAGTAGAATAATAGGAAGAGAATCACTGGTTGGTAGTAATAGGTAGCACCTAGTTTAAATTTTCTCCCACTTATGCTGACTCTACTAATTTTTTTTTAAAGAATATAAAAGTATGATCATGTATCCAAGTTTCGTCCACAGTTGTTGTGGTTACACTTCCGTCAGCGGCAAAGCCTGCGTGTTCTCAACACCCTATTTTCTATTTTGACTTCTCCTAAACCACCTCCTAATTTTATTTCCTGTTTTAAATATTTAGGTACTGACCGCGACGAAGATCTGCGCTCCTGTAACAACTTGCTTCTTTTATGCCCTTCTCACACCTCTGATATTGTCCACTCTTCTTTTTCTATCCAGTCTATTCTTCTCTGGAATTCACTCCCTTTAATTATCAGAACAGTAACTGATTACGCCGTATTATTAGTATATTAGTATTACATCTGTTCTCGTGAAGACTCGTGGCAATAATGCCTTGTCTATGGGCCGCATCACCGGCGCGTGCGCTCGCAGCGATGACGTCACGCCGTAGTGATGTTCCGAACAGTAACCAATCGGTGTACTTTTAAGCAGAAAGTACCGGAAATTCTCTTCAATGAAATAAGGACTGAGTCTTCATTGAAATAATTTTTAATATTTAGTCAATATCATGTATGTTTGTATGTATACATATATGTTTTTGTATGTGCATATTTGTGTATTATACTTGTATTTATTTGATGCACCTACCCCATCATCTCTGCATTGCCCAAGGTACACTGGAAGAAGACGCCAATGGCATTAAGCCCGCCTTTCCACGATGTGAACAAAGTTTCCAAAATAAGTCAATTAAAGAAATAAAATCGACAACCCTTAGAAACAATTCCAATTTACTTCGTTCCCGATCGGAAGATTAAATTCAATTCGAAGATTAGAAAAAAAAAACTCTATCCGCAAAATACGGATAAAGATACAATTTTTGGGGTCCAGCGTTGCTTCTTAACTTTTCTCATAAGGCGGCTGCGTATTAAAAGTCATTACTAAAGTGCTTCTTAAATTTTTCATTCCGAAGCCCCTGGCATTCTAATTCACAATAACTTACCGCCGGGCCCATCATAACCGAAACACCTTAGAGATCCTCAGGGATCGAGGGCGAGGCGTCATTTAGAAAAAAAAAATACGACTTCACCGTCGCTATAAACAATACTAGATGCACATTCTACAAAGCGACTAGACGGACGCGACGTCCACCTGATGGTAAGTGATACACCTGCGCATAACAACGTGGCGCTAGTTAGAATAGTATAAGAGGTGTAAGAGGTCTCGCATAACAACCCACAGGACTCAAGCCAACCTCAACTGCTCTTGGTGCTCCCTGCTAACCAACAAACAAAGCTCTGGCTCCCACCAACCCGTCAGCGTGGTGGGCCGTGCCCTCAAATTCCTGCCATATAAGCCCCTACAAGCGAAACCCTCCAGTGCCTGGTGGTACTGGAGGCCATGCTGACTGTAAGATGGTGTGAAGTCGCTAGATGCGGACAGCACAAGACCGATCGATGTGGTGATCTTTGGCGAAGGCCTATATCCAACAGTGCACGTCTATCGGCTGATGATGATGAAGATGACTGCACCACATTGCACTCCTCGTTGAAGACCTATCGTATTGCCTATTGCAGCCGATAAACAGCAGCGTGCAAACTTGTGTGTTACTGTATTCCGGTTTGAAGGGCGTTGTCGCTACTGAAATTACTGGAGTAATGAGACTTGGCATCATATGTGCGACGAGTGTAATGTGGTGCAGCTTATACAATCTCAACTAACGCCATATTGCTATGGGCTTGTGTCACTTACTATCAGGTGAACTTCACACTCGCTTAATCGTTTCGTCGAAAAAAAAATCATTTACTTTGTAAATTGTCTCATCCAGTTGCTCTTGCTCCGTTAGCCGGTACCTTATGTTATATCCTAAAGCTTTATAATAGAGGTCATGTTTTATGAACTTGGGAAGGTTTCGGCTCCCCGGGGTAACTTGATTGGCAAGCACTTTATTGGGGCAGGTTTTTCAAAGGTGGGGAAACGAGGGCTTTTTAAATCCCAATACATATTTATAACTTGGTAAACATTCATTCTCAGGATAAAATCAATGAATTACTTTACCTTTTGTCGCTTTAATAGATTTTAGCTGCATATGTATATCGGTGGTGACAGGTCTCCGGAGACCATCTAGGTAGAACCACCGCTGCGATTGCAGCTGAAACAAGCGTACAAATATTACTGTAATCCGGTTTGAAGGGTGCTGTAGCTAGGGTAATTACTGGTATAAATAGATTCAATACCTTACGTCTCTGGCGATAAAATTAGCTTTATTCTATCAGCTGATTACCATAAAAATCTCTCGTTATAATATTTTAATAGATTGCTCAGAATTTAGGAATAGACAGAATTTTAACCTCCAGCTGGTTAAAAGTGTGGGTTGGGAGCTTTGGAAATGCTAATATGGTGTAGGGAAATAGATTTAAAAGATTAACGCCACCTTTAACCTCACCAGGCGCTCCTTGATATACAGTTATTCTAATCCAGAGTAGTTGGCCGCTCACCAAATAGTTTGACAATAAACCCGTGATTTAATACGGTGCACGGTTTAATATTACAGTTAGAAAATTTACTAGCATTAGTGCCTGAGAAAAGCTGTTCGTGAAAGGGGAGGGAGAGAGGAGTTTACTTATAACAAACTTCCGTTCATACACTAATTGCAGATGTAATTCCGGTTTTGTCTATAAAATTATATATACCTTTATATAATCGGACAAATAACCATGGGAATCGGGACTTGAACCTTTAATCAATGGTCGCAGATTTAAAACCCATGGTCCACTATTGCCACGGACAATCCCCAAGCGACATAACTTAGTAGCAATTTTTAAGAGGGTTTAAGTAAATAACAAAAATTCCTTAAAACAAAAACAACCCAATTCATCGAACTCTACTGAAAATGAGGATAGCATTTGCCAATGCAACCTTTTTTCTTAAAAAAAGGACACTCGTAATGCACAGCCGGCGCAGTGAGTGGTCGCTTTGGTTGCCGACTGTACAAGTGGTCTGATTGGTTCTCGAGGACGAAAAGGTTTATTCAAAGCAAAACTCTGTACGGCTATAATGTGATCATTAAGTAAATTGTCCTTATACTTTGATATACGATAAAAAAAAATCCTGATTAATATTTAAATAGTGTTTTTAAGGTACGGGACGCGTCGTCCTTTAATTGTTACTAAAATTAAAGAAAACCGTTTAATTGCAAAATACCTGTTTCATGGTTATCGATGCGTTTTAACTAACATAAGTATTGGTAGTTAATCGATATCACTACTACTTCTTATCAGCCGGATAACGTCCACTGCTGGGCACAGGTCTCCCTGAAGAATCTCCACGTCGATCGATTCACGTGAGCTTCATCAGTTCGTCGGTCTACCTGATGGGGAGCCTGCCAATACTACGTCTTCTGATACGCGGTTGCCACTCGAAGACCTCGATGCCTCATCGGCCGATAGTACTTCTAGTGATGTGTCACTTGAGATTAGTAATCTTTTGGTACATGTCGGTGACTTTAGTTCTCCTGGAGATCTATGGGAGAGATATTCGCCGGGGATGGCGACTAATTAATTAATTAGCTTAGAATGTTGAAACTTTCACTCTAATAACGATCCATCGTCTCCTACAGGTTTACTGTAGTATAGTATATTTGTAGAGAATACCTTTAAGTACCTTAATCACATAGCTTCCGCTCAAGTAATTGAGTAAATATACGGAAACATTGTTTTCATAACTAAGTATTGTATGGACGATGAAAACAGGGGTAGTGGTCGGTGGTGAATGTGGAGGTAGTTGGTTTTTTTAAACCATTGCAAGGTTTTAAGAATTTTTATATATTCTAGATTTCTTTTTTCATCATCATCAGCCGATAGACGTCAACTGCTGGACATATGTCTCCCCAAAGACCTCCGAGTTTTTAGGGGTTCATATGGGGGATTTGGGCTATCTTCCACCACGATGGCCCGATGCGGGTTGGTGGGAGTCAGAGCCTCGTTTGTTGATTAGCAGGCTGCACCACGAGCAAATGAAGTTGTCTTGGGTCCCGTGAGTTGTTGTGCGGGACCCCTTACACCCCTGAGAAATCCCTTCTATTAAGATTAATTTAAAAATTTGTAATACTAAAAAAACAATGTTTTTTATAAACTTTTTTGGATAATTTAAAGCAATTACTTTTCTTCTAGTATTAGTCGTTAAGAAAATTATTACTATAAACAAGTAAGAAAAAAATATCTGTTGCTTACTATTACTAGGTCTCTATCACTCGATACCTTCCAGGTCTTCCGCTCACCGCAGCTGATAAACAGTAATATGCAAACGTTACTGTGTTCCTGTTTAAAGGGCGCTGTTGCCAGTGACATTATAGGGATAATGAGACTGAACAATTTATGTCTGAAGACGACGAGCACAATGCGGTGCAATAAATATTATCCCAACTGGTGCCACGTTGTCATGGACTATATATTACTAACAAGTGAAACCACCGCTCGTCTCGTTTCCTTGAATAAAAAAAATAGGTTCCATTAAAACTTAAAAGTAACATTGGTAACGGAAAAACAAATGTGGAGTAATTTGCGTTGTGAGTAATGGATGATGATATTCCATGTTACACAAGCGCCGCTCACAATTTAGCCCGCTAAGTGCTTTATGTCCTTGGATCGCTACCAAGCAGGCGCAGGCTGTATTTCACTTGAAACGGTATTGTTCCGTGAAATTATGTGAAGAGGTGTGGGATTACCACTGCATATATTTACAGGAAAGTGCTCGCGCGACGTATATGCAGCTGTTACGTGAATGATCAATGATCAATAAAACACTCACTCTTTTTAAACACAAATTTGAGGTGGGATACCGGATCCTTGGTGATTGACAACGCACACAGCTACATCAGCACTATAGTGATAATGAGCAGATCGATTTAAAGTACGGAGCAAGATACTAAGTACAACAGTATTACGAGGATCCAGAGGGATCCGGTTGGTAGATACAGTTGTATATTTCGTGAAAGTTAACCGTCTCGATTCTTGGTATTACAAAGATCCATAGAGATTCAGTTAATGAATACAACTGTAACAACTTGTCGTCCCAAGTCTTGGCGTTATGAAGATCCAAAGAGATCTCATAAATGGATACAATTGTATACTCGGCAATGACTCGTTGAGCATAGTCCATGTATACAAAGATGTTGGATCCTTATAGAGAATTGCGCTGTGATATACAATAAGCGTGATCTGTTGTTCATGGTGGCGCCATCTGTTGGGTTTGTTGAAAACTTCTTTTTACAATTTGAAATTTATCTAAAATATTCTTTGACAGAAACCGCAAATGATTTTCTATAGCAACCGTTACTATAACAACAGCATAATACGAGAAAATTTCTATAAAAATTAATTAGATATAAAATTATGAAGGTTGTATGAAGTTCCAAAAATAATTAGCTTGTAACTATGTAGAAATCATTTCGCGTCGAATGCTCAGGTTTTCGTGTCGATACGTTCACTAGTTTTTACGTGATTGGCGAACAAACCAAACATATTTTTATTATATATATATATATAGATTTTACTTTAACCATAATAATAATGTTAGATAATTTGTAGATATGTCCCGAGGATCTACCAGAATTAGAATGACTAGTTTTGATAGACTAAGTTTATGTTATACTAGAAAGCGACTTAGTGGGTAGATTGTACGAACAATATTAGAGGGTTGTTCCCGCCCTATAAAAACGCGTCTAAACATAAATTTACAATTGTTTGTGAACAAAATGATTAGTAATGATGGTAGGTCTCTATTGCCAGAGACCGTATACCTAGACGAGACGAGCGGGACGATCACCTAATGGTAAGTGATACGCTTGTCCAAAACGTGGCGGTAGTTAGTATGATATACACAGCATCACATTGTACTCGTGGCCTTAGGACTTCAGATGCATTACTCATTTCATTAC
Organism: Ornithoptera priamus; assembly: GCA_029034505.1. Taxonomy (NCBI): domain Eukaryota; kingdom Metazoa; phylum Arthropoda; class Insecta; order Lepidoptera; family Papilionidae; genus Ornithoptera; species Ornithoptera priamus. The sequence continues at coordinate 1,692,275 of JARDWD010000606.1, read as the reverse complement.
CCCAGTAATTTCACTAGCTACAGCGCCGTTCAATCTGGAACACGGTAATGATGGCACACTGCTGTTTAGCGGCGGCAATAGAAGCTGTGGTTGTAGCTAAATAGATGGTCTCCAACAACGAAGACCTACCACCATTAAAAATTTTAACATGAGTTTTTTTTTAATACTACTTATGAGGGTTAACTGTATCAGGTGTACTTAACATAGTCTTTAAATAAATACGTTATTTAAGATATCGTAACTTGTCGCCACTTTGAAGTGGACTCTGCTATGATATCCCTGTTTAATTTATTTCGTTGTATATTTACTCGAGTTGTATAAAATATCCATCTCTCACTCTCCTCCTGCATCTCTTTCTGCATTCGACGATTTAAAGTTAACTATTACAAATAGTCATGTTTGAAATGAAATTTGAACGGTCCTGGTGACATATTATAGTTTAGCGGTTTGCGCTGGTCGCGGGTTTACGCGCGTTGTGTCGCTGACGGCAATATTTATTTGTCTAGATTTAATGTTTCATTCTACACCCTCTCCCCACCCCATACTACCCTCTCCTCCTACCCTCCTCACCACGCTGTAGTCAATGGCGGCTTTACAGCAGTAGCTTCACTCGAATTAACGTTTTAAACACATGACGATAAGATTTTTTGATAGCTTACATCCTTGACATGGTCAACGGTAAAACAATGAAGATCTTATGACTTTATGAAAATTTAAATATTATTTAACAATGATTGAGAGGGTGGTAACCCCTTTTGATTTTATTTTTTTAAATTATAAATATTTTACTTTATTTTTAACGAAATATCTTGGAAAAAGCATTCCACGACGCAGACTACAGCGCCGAGACTGGAAGTATGTAAATAAATATACTTTCATATATATATATATATATCATTATAATTTAATACACTAATATTATATATACTATGTTAAGATACATACACTATAGATAAATATACCTATGAATAGACAAACTAAAATAATAAATTTTACACTAACTGCCAGTTGGTAATAAAAGTAAGGTGTAATTTGAATTCATATTTTCTTGAGTTAATCAGAGAACTTCAGCGTTAAATCAGCTCCATCATCATTACACTTCTTTATCTGCTTGCTTGGTATAGCAACCTGTAACAAGGACGTACGTCGCTGATTCCATTTCTGAGCTGCTTTTCTCGAATGTCTGGATAGCCGCCTTCTATATTGTAAAGCAGCAATTACAACGCTAATCTATTGCTTTCATTGCTTTAATATATTCTCGGTGACCACCCTTAACCGTCTACTGGTCATAGTGGCCGTACATGGTATGATATTGAAGTCATGTTTTATATCATCATCAGCCGATAGACGTCTACAGCTGGCATAGACTTCTCCCAAAGACCTCCACACTGATTGATCCCGCGTTGCTCGCATCCAGTGGATTACCGCGATTCGTCAACAGATCGTCGGTCCACTTTGTGAGAAGCCTCCGAACACTACGTCTACCGGTACGCGGACGACACTCGAGGACCTTACTGCCCCATTGGCCATCAGTCCTTCGAGTTATTGTGCCCTGGCCACTGCCACTTAAATCTAGCAATCTTTCGGACTATGTCGGAGGCCTTAGTTCTTCCGCGGATCTCCACATATCTGATTCCATCGCGCAGAGAAACTCCGAGCATAGCTCTCTCTATTACCCTTTGGCTTTTTCCAAATTTTGATATTTTATATAAAACATCGATATTTCATTGTTTACTTTTTTTTAGTCAACGAAACGACGATACGAATATGACGTTCAGCTAATGGTTAGTGATACACCTGCCCATAACAACGGGGCGCTAGTTAGGATGTTATATACAGCACCACATTGCGCCCGTCGCCTGAGACATATGATGTTCTGTCTCTTTACCCTAGTAAATTTAGCTGCAGCACCCTTCAATTCAGAACATAGTAATATTTGCACGGTACTGTTTGTCAGCTGCAATAGGCGCTGCAGTGGAACGTACTTAGGTCTCCGGCAATAGTAAGGTACTAGAAGTAAACGCTAATTGGTACAAAACTTATTGCAGGATGGACATCTAATATTCTGGAAACATTTTCGATCAACGGAAATTAATTACTAACTAGTCACCGGTTCAATAGGAGCTCGTTATAATATAATACGTGGTGTGGAGTCCACACATTTAGTATTCCGTCCACATACCCTCACATCTGCAAAGCAAAGCGACCTTCTCCCCTTCAGTTAATGAGCTTCAAATTGTATTAATCTAAAATGAATATCCCAAAAAATTGTTCTCTTACAAATCTGTAATATCTCTTATTCTTTATTATCTTGGTTTCGTCAAAGGTTTTGGAGTCATCAGTGTCCAAAACCATTTAGTCTTACTGGTAGGTCTCTGTCGCCGGAGACTGTCTAGGTAGGTACCACCGCAGCTTCTATTTCTGCCGCCAAACGGTAGTATGAAAACATTACCGTGATCCAGTTTGAAGGGCGCTGCAGCCAATAAACTTACTGGGGACACGATACTTAACATGTTATATCTCAAAACGACGAGCGCGATTTAATGCAGTATATACCATCCTAACTAGCGCCACGTTGTTATGGACAGGCGTATTGCTTACCATCAGGTGAATGTCCTCTCATCGCTTCGTCAAATAATAAAAAAAATTATTAAATATTCTAATATCAAGTTTGTAATAACAAAAGACATTATTTGACCTTCAAGTGAACTTCTTCTTCATCTTGCTTAAATTAAAGATGAATACGAACTTTGTTAAGTCACTATTATTTTGTATAAGTTAAACATCAATATGTAGATTTTTTTATATTAAAAATATGATTTAACAGGTTTATATCCTTCCGTGTCAGGAATATAATTCTGGTTACATATAATTCAAAGAAGACGTCCGAACAAGTTGGCAAAGCTGGACATGTTGAATATAGTTTGATTTACTCCAACGTCCTGACTATCGGACGAAGTAATAACTTGATGTACAGATAATCCTCAAACTTAAACATTTATGATTGATTAAATTTCCAATGTGGAAACAAATAGATCGAAACTTTCATCCCTCGAAATGAATTATTGTCTTATAAGATTAATTTATCCTGTAGTTTGTCAGTTTGTATAATGAGAAATTGAATTGCTATACTTCTAACTTGAATTACTATTCTTCAAATTCATCCAAAGGGCAATGGAGAGGGCTATGCTCGGAGTTCTCTGCGCGATCGAATCAGAAATGTGGAGATCAGCAGAAGAACTAAGTTCACTGACAGTCCGAAAGATTGCTAGATTTAAGTGGCAGTGGGTGGGGCACATTCCTCGAAGGACCGACGGCTGATGGGGTAGTAAGGTCCTCGAGTGGCGCCCGCGTACCGGTAGACGCAGTGTTGGGAGGCCTCCTATGAGGAGGACAGACGATCTGGTGAGAATCGCGGCAACCGATTGGATGCGAGCAAGGCGAGATCTTTGGGGGAGGCCTATGTCCAGCACTGGACGTCTATCGGCTGAAATGGTGTCTAAACCATGTTGGGTGTACGTTAATTGATTAACAAATATTTTTTGAAACAAAATATTTTAATCACTAATGATTGTTCCGTTAATTAATCACACTTCTCTATACGTGTTTACTACAACAACTGGACGCCTGGTTAACTATTTATCTTTGTGTTATTTAACCAAGGATCAAAGTGGAGTGCATAGGTTATTTTCAAGATAGACCCTGACAAACAATATAACAACACGGACAAAAAAAACTATTTTGTTTAAACTGAATCAATTTACATTGAAGGTGACATTGATTTATTCATCGTCATCAGTCGTATGTAGGAGTGCATATGGAGGGATCTGGGCCATTTCCCACCACTCTGGCTCAATGCGGGTTGGTGGGAGCCAGAGCCTCTTTTGTTGATTAGCAGGGTGCACCACGAGCAGGTGAGGTTGGCTTGACTCCCGTGAGTTGTTTTTTGGGACTCCTCACACCCGTCTTTTATTAACCAAACCAAATTATTAAAAATATTCCCAATTATTAAATACCTCCCCACTTCTCCATTTAGGTTAAATGGTGATCTGGTGAAGGTCGCAAGAAGCAATTGGCTGCGGGCAGTGCAAGACCGATCGGTGTTAAGATCTTCATGAGAGGCGGCATACATAGGACATCGGTCCAGCTGTAGATGTTCGTCGGCTGATTATGATGATGATAAAATCCGTCTTCCGCAGCACTTATTTCAATCTAACCCAAATATAGAATTGAATAGTCGTACGTTATTAAATTCCTTGAGGAGCATAGTAACTAGCCATAATGTCTTGTACGTGGTATAAAAATCATGTTACAGCAAATCAGCACTTGGAAGCTTGCCATACTTCCGGCGTGTGGTGTGGCGGTTGAAAGGAATCAGATGTGAGTCCTACGCTTTCAGTAACACGTTCGATTTGTGATATACCATAAAGTCTGTGTACGGTTTTAACCGAAGACTGGAATATTTAACGTTAGATGCGTACTGCGGTATGGCTGTGAGACGTGGAAGGTCGCCAAGGTCATCTGGCACTAGCTCCTGGTCTTCGTCAACCGCTGTCTTTGCCGGATTCTCGGTATTCACTGGCACGAAAGAATCTCCAATGAAAATTTCCTGGAGCTCCGCCGCAAATCTCCAATCGATTTATAAATCAGGCATCGCCAATGGAAGTGATAGGTGAGAAGGTTATACTCTACGGAGATACCCCAACCATATTCTCAAGCAGGCGTTTGATTGGGATCTCCAAGGAGCAGCATTGGTAGCAGACGTGGCGAAGATCAGGAAGACGTGGAATGAGATTAAGGGTGAACCCCAAGACCGAACGCGATAGAAAATCATTGAAGTCGCCTTTTGCCCTATCCTGGGGCCACAGGATGTTAATGAAATTAATGATAAAGTTTGTGTAAAACTTTGCTGTAAAAGAAAATTAACTTAGACAACATTTTGAGAGCTTAAATAATCTTAAGTATCTCATCGCTGGGTGAGTAGTGAGGGGGATGGTAAAGGGTAAGTAAGTACTGGACTACATAGTAACAGCATGTATAACGTTCTACTAGTAATATGTAGTATACTGTTGGTAAGAATTTGAAAATTCGAAATCATCATCATCACTCTCAGCCAACAGACGTCCACTGCTGGATGTAGGCCTCCCCAAATATCTCCACATCGATCGATCCTACGCTGTCCGCATCGACCTGCTTCCCGCCACCTTTACCAGATCGTCCGAACACCTGGTGGGGGGGCCTGTCAACACTACGTCTTCCGGTACACAGTGGCCATTCGAGGACTTTAGTGCCCCATGGGTTGTCAGTCCTTCGAGCGATGTGTCCTGCTCATTTCCACTTCGAAATCACTTATTATAATTATTGCTAATATTATTTATTGTATATATATATTTTAAATAATTGTTCTTTATTTATTTTATTAATCATTAAGAGTAAGAGGTTCCGGAAAACAACTCACGGGATCTAAGCCAACCTCACCTGCTCGTGATGCACCCAGCTAATCAGCAAACGAGGCTTTGGCTACCACCAACCCACATTGGGCCAGCGTGATAGAAAAAGACCCAAATCCCTCCATAATAATCCCTACCCAGACGAGGTGAGAATGTTTATGAAGGCCTATGTCCAGCGGTGAAAGTCTACCATGATTGATATTAATGATTATGTCTATTTCCAGATTTACTTCTTCATTTGTCCATTTCGATTCTTCACAAAATCTCCACATATTATCAACGTCATATTAAACTTCCTGCAGCAGATGCAGAGTGGAGACCAGTCCAACATCATATTGCAATCAACTTTTTTTTTTGTAATGATTTTTTTTATTGTGCGTCAGTTGTTCTGTTTGCTTCTTTCTTTTCTTCGAATACCTTTTACAAATACGTCATTATTTATTACATTAATATAAAACTCATACTTCCGCTTGAAATTTGTACTTACAATATTAAGTTTAAAATAAAAATTGGCTAATAATTCAAGGGCATGTTCCCCAATAATATGATTACTTATAATTTGTTTATATCTATATAAGTGAAAGAGTAAATGTGGCGAATCCCCTAAAACCCCATTTCCGGCGCTATCAGTCTGCTTAATGAGCGTGTGGTTGATGACGTCACCAGCAAGTAGAAATCACAGCTGCTGAATCAGGCTGTGAAAGTTTTCTAATGAATCCGCTCGTTAGACATAGTTGAATTATGGTGAAGAAACTACTTCAATGTTGAGGTTTTATTCAAAGTACATAGTTTGAATAGTCTCGAGCCATAGAAAGAGTAATAACAAATGTATTGTTTATTAACTTTATCGATTTCGATTAACAAATATCAACAGAACTGATCATAATCACCTTCAGCCGAGAGACGTCAACAGCTGGTGATAAGCCTCCAAGATTCCCACGCAATCAGGTAGAGATTCAAATGGGAGGATTTGGGTTATTTGCAATTACATTGGTACAATGCGGAGTGGTGGGAGCCGAACCCTCGTTTGTATTTTAGCAAGGTGCGCCAGGAGCCCCCGAACAAGTTACCGGATTGTTGTGGCGGTGGGGCTCAGTAGTCGTGACCTGGTTTCCCACGATGAAGCTAAGAGGAACATACCTGGCCGGCACGAGAAGTAGCGCCGGCCCGAGTTAGCTGCTCCAGGTGAGCTTCGTGAGCTTACCTCGGATATGTGCCGGTGGGCTGCAGGTTTATACTGCCCTTTGCAGCCGAGGTTGAGTCGCGAGGAGAGAAGGCGTTGGTATTTCGATTCGCCGCTCTCTCTACCCTCCGCGGTCGTATAACGTTTGGCGGCGGATCCAATATCGGATCTGCTGCAGGGAGTCGGGAAAGTTTTCTCTCTCGGCTCCCATTGCCTGTGGGTGACGGATTCGAGAGAATCCGTTACTGCTCGGGTGACTGTAAGAGGCCGAGAGGAGGGCGCGCTGTGTGTTCCGGCGTCCCCTTGCAGAGGTGGAAAGAAGTGGTTTTTCCTCTCTCCAGAGGATTGGGCTACATTATGCAGCTGGCGCTGGCGGGAATGCGAAGGTGTACAAGAGCGTTCCCGTGACCCTGCCATAAACCGAAGAGGTGGAACATCGTGGGGGTTTTAGCCGGTGCAAGTCCGACATAACCTGTCTTTTCCCCTCGCGAGGGCGTGTGTGCGAAGGCATTTCCCCCACGTAAAACAAAAAAAAAGGTTGCACCACGAGCAGGTGAGGTTGGTTTGGATCCCCTGAGTTGGTGTGGGGGAACCATTACATAATGTTACTGTCTATTACAAGCAGATAAACAGTTTTATTTTTAATAGATATCATTACTATTATTTATCAGCTGGATAACGCCAACGACCGGTCATAGGGCTCTCTCGAGGATCTCTATACCGTTCGCTCGTGCGCTGTTCGCATCCAGCTGCTTCCTGCAACCTTCACCAGATTGTCGGACTACTTAGTGGACGAGCTGCCATCACTGCGTCATCCGGTACGCGAGCGTCATTATAACGTCATTTCCTTTTTATATAGATGTTAAATATAAACAATACTTTTTAGTTGTTGCCCTCCTCTCCCTTTTCTACCTCCTCCATAATTAGAAGGTCAAGTGAAAAAAAAGCAGCATTTATATTTGTTTCAGTTGTTACCTAAATCTCTCATTCCCTTTTCACCACCTGGCGACCAGACGCACGGCGAGTTACCATCCCCGTGTACACATCCTCAGTTTACGAACAAAGAGGTTCAGCTCGATGTGATTCAAGAAGATCAACTTGCCGGTGTCGGTGTTTCGCGTACAAATACGACCAGGGTGTCTTTAATAAAAGAGTGAACTGGTTGTTACTAAGTTAGTGGGCTTTATCATTACAGACCACATCGTCACTTAACATCAGGTGGGCATCGTGGTCAGGTAAATACCTTAGCAAAAAGACAATAGGTTTAAGGGAAGTGTGCGACGTTTATAATCAACTTTTTCTTTTTTTATTTGTATGAAGCGACGAGAGGAGCGAGTCGTTCACCTGATGTTAAGTGATATATGCCCGCCTACTACAACGTACCGTTAGCTAAAATGGTATTAATACCACCAAGTTGCGCTCGTCGCCTTGAGACTTGAGATGTTCAGCCTCGTTACCCCAGTAATTTTACTAGTTGCAAAGACATTTCAAACCGGAACACAGTAATATTTGCACACTGTTTAGCGGCAGAAGTAAGAGCTGCGGTGGTACCTACCTAGGGAGTCTCCAACGACGGAAACCTACCATCAGTAAACCACCACTTTAGGAGTTTGGCGATTATTTGTTGGAATAGTTCGCTTGAATAAATAAATAAAAATTATAAAAATCCTTGATTTTTATTAACTCTCTTTTGGTTTCGTTTTCATCATCATCATCAGCCGGTAACCATCCACTGCTGGACAAAGGTCTCCTCCAAAGAACTTTACGTTTATAGGTTTTTATATAGGGAGGACTTCGGCCGTTTTGCACCGCGCTGGCACAATGCGAGTCGGTGAGACCCAGACCCTTGTTTCTTGGTTATCATGGTGCACCATGAGCAGGTGAGGTTGACTTTTATCCCGCGAGTTATTCTGCGGCACATTATACACCCCCCTTTTTTCGTTAGTTACATATTAAATTTGCTTACGAAATCCCTATACTAATGCTAGCGAAGGATTTTAGAAACGATATTAGTGTAAACACGATCATAAAAGGATAATACGAACGGCACACTCTCCGTTTCCATTCGTATTCAAAATCCCTGTTTCGAATACGCAGTATAAACATTAATATCATAAATATTTAACAAGCGTACGTAAAAACACAAAAACGCAAAAACACTTTGCTGTATAACGTATGGGCAAGTTTGTTCAGTAAAATAAGTACTATAAATAATGCCTGCGATTATTCGCAGCAGTTCTCTTTTATGTCCGTGTACAATGGCTGGGATTATATAAGTACATACATACATACATACATACATACATATATATATATATATTTATAATATCCATTCAAATGAAAAATTCTCTATAATATAACGATAGTATTATTAACACGTTTATATATAAAATGTAACGTTTTGTAGTAAGTAGTGTAGCTCGCTGGCCTAATGGTTAGAGCGTGCGGCCTTCATTCCGAAGGTCGCGGGTTCGAATCTCGACATGTACCAATGACTTTAATATTTAAGTTATGTACATTTGTGAATTTTAGTAACAACAGCGAAATACAAATGGGAAAAAAAAAAAAAAGTCCCCAAAGATTCCCAAAAAAGAGAGTTGATGTCAGGCAGGCGGCCGGTCGTAAAAAATTCAGCCAAAACTATTTACATGTTCGGTAATGAAGAACATGTTGTGCCGACCCTACATAAAGTGGGACCAGGGCAGGAGAAAGAAGAAGAGAACGTTTTGTAGTAAAATTTAAGAGAGTAATGAAACACTGTTTGCTACTTCAAAGGGGTTAAGTTGCGAGAAATTCACACGCTTAGTGATTTTTTTTTTATGGTGATGTTCTCGCTGTAGTTCTGTTGACAACTTTAGCGGCTTCAACGGACTCAGGGCTCGCGGATACCAGATCCGCGAGTTAAAATAATATGTAAAAGGGAGAGGAGAAAGGTGACAAGATATTGGATGCGGAAGGGTTGAAGGGTTGGATAGTGCTATGGAGGGAGAGGCAAGGAGGATGTAATCAAATATATACATAGATAAATATACTTATGAATTTAATACGAGTACAACGCGCTTCGGATGGCGGCAATGATTATGTGGTGATCGGAGGAGGGCTCGGGCCCGTCCTCCGATCATCTTCGCCTGTATTACGAACCGAGGGCGGTGAGGACCGCCCAGGAAGTCAGGTGTGCTTTGTGTGCGCGGTGTGCGAGCCTGACGGGCACGCTTAGTAATAAACTTAGTATACATGCTCGTTGGAACTGATTATCAGCGCAGCCAATAACTTGTGATGGTCTTCATACTTCATTCAATACTACTAAGTGTATAGAACTAAGACAAATTTGTATTAAAAAGACAATAAATAAGTTACCTACCAGTCCACCAACCAGCGTGGTGGGAATTGGCCCAAATCTCCTCATATGAATCCTTTCCCTATATGGGAATCTTTGGTGGAAGGCTATATCCAGCTGTGGACGTCTATCGGTTGATGATTGAATTAAGTTACTGGTGGTCTCTGTCCTTACACCGTCTATGTAGGTACCACCGCAGCTCCTATTGTAGCTGACATAAATACCAGGTTCCGGTTTGTAGGACGCTGTAGCTAGTGTAACTACTGGAGTAACGAGACTCAACATCATGTCTCAGGTTACGAGCACAATGTATTGCTTTGTATAACATCCTAACAAGCACAGCATCACGTTAGGTGAACGTCCCATTCAGTCTCGTTGCTTCCATGGAAAAAAAATTATCAAATTTAGGAGGATATTATTATTTTCTTTAAAGTAGTTAAAAATATTTATTTTCTCAGTATTTGAAAACTAGGGAAAATCAGTGCATTACCCCCAACTACTTTAGATAACATTGATTTAGAAAGTTTAGAGCTGCTGAGGTTATTTATTACTTAGAGCATGCGTTATGTTTGATTAAGCATAGTCGTTAAAAGTACAGTTAAACGCCAATATTAACTGAACAGCACGATTTCTTCGTAATCGACTATTGTTGCCGACCATTGTACTGAATGGACAATCGGATCTATTGTAATGTTCGCAGCACTACTATACTAAAGCGCAGGATAATTTAAAAAATTTATTCACTTCATGTTTCAACTCTATATAACCTTTTTTATTGGGGGAGGTGAAATATTTTAAAAAGACACCTTGCTTCCGGGGGGAAGAAGGTTTATGTTGGATTTACGTTTAATAGTTTTGGACATCTTATAATGAGTAAATGAACCTCTGGATATCACCTATACATACATACATATATATATATATATATTGCTTTGCTGGCCGTAACATCCCCACAATTCCTTTGGAGAAAGAATTTCGAAAAATCCGTTCTTAACTGTCCTACACTTCGCATCATGGTTCCAGAGACATCGTAATGACCTAGGTGGTAATATCTTATTACTTACATATTAAAACTAAGTTACTTGAAGTTTGTTTGTGTACACAATTGGATGTGTAGATTTTACAAAGTTTCGGAAACAGAATATCGTAAAATTACAATCGGTATCGCAAATTTTTTCCGCCCTGGGCATGGGGTGTTTTACATAAATCCTTCGATATCAAGTACTGCCCTGTAACACCCTTCGAGGCAGGGTATTTGTGAAAAGCCTGTTTCTTTTTAAACAGTAAATATAAAACCCTTCCCATACATCCCTGATCTATAATAAATAAAACTATGCTTTATATGGTCATCGTTGTATAGCTATTTATTAATTTATCTTTATGTAGTATATATTTAAATGTAAGTTTATGTATATGTATTTAAATGATAGTTTTTTTTATTTATATTTTGTCTGTATAGGTTTACTCTTTCACTAAGATTAGCTGGTGAAAGCTAAGTGTGAATTAAGCTGGCACTATTCTATTTCATCGTTTATCTTTGCTTCATTTGTATATACAAAATTGTTTAATAATCAACATCTCGATTTCCGCCAATATCTGTCAGAATAAATGAGCAACATCATTTCTAATCATTGAATGATTAAGTTTTTACTTAAGACAAACTTATATGTACGTAAATAGTAAAATCACTTCATTTGATATTCGATTTTCTTGTGAAAATGCACAAAGAAATAAAACTGGTTCTCCCTTTCATCTTTCACGGTGAGTCTGAAAGAGAGAGATTGTAGTTTGCTTCCCCTGAAAGTAGATTAGCAGCAGCCGTATATCGCCTTTCTTGAGCGGAAGTGACGGCAAGAAAATTGCAGGCCTTTGAATAATATTGACGTTCAATTAATTTGTCGACGATACCGCGATGCTTATTTAACTTAGTTAATTATGGGGGGCTTTAAATTTTTTTTTCATATTTTTATCCTCGTAATAATGTAATCAACATATTAATAATTATGTAAGAAGTTTCCAAAGCATCAATACTAATTAAGTAATAATTTTTGATTATTAAATGTTTACTGGTAAGGTCAGACGTATACGCGGAGATCTGATGGCCGACGAGGCAGGAATATACTTGAATGGAAACCACATCTTGGGAATCAGAAAATGGGACGACCGCCTGCTACGTGGATTAAGGGTCTGGTGAACTGCTCAGTATCATTGGAAGTAGGTAGCATCGCAGCGGTAGCCGATGACCTACAAGGAAGCTGTATATTGAGCAATGGCCAAATGCCTTTGATCTTTTGTATTTTTAAATCTAGTCTGAAGGTTTTTATATACTTTTTTTTTTACAATATAATTTCTGTGAAATGCCGGATTTTTAAACTAGAACTATTCTGTAAAAAGTTTAACATATATACAAATAAAAAATAATATTATCAATGAACAATAATAACCAATGATATAGTGATCACAACCTACCCTTTCTCCTCTCCTCTAATCTTTTATTGACGATAGTCTAACCACTTAACCAATGTGATCTAGGTATTTGCTTTTCTAGATTATTCGTTAGTTTTTCTATGATTTCCTATATCAAAGGTTTAAATGATATAATTAATAAATGCTCTGAGTTAGCTGAGGATATAATAGTGTTATCGCATATTTTCATACAGCAACTATAATATTGCAGGAAATATCATCTTTGTGAGAACTATCTGTTCATTTACTAATATTTTTAATTAAGATGAACATATAATAAGGAAATTCATTTTTAGAGCCAAATAAAAAAAATAATTAAAAATAACCCATGATCCCCTGAGCTGTACTCTGGCTGTATTAATTTGTCTCCTATTCATGAAATAATAAAAAAAAAATAACAGAGATCCGTGTAAATATAACAAGCAGTGTAATTTTCGAAAACTGTATTTACCCTGGCAAATGTATTTACCTTTTTATTTGGTACTTATATAAATACAGGAGTTTTTTTCGTGACAACTCGAACCCTGACGCGTTCGCGTCTAACTTAAATTTACTTTGACAAAGTTAAACAACATTAGACCGGACCCGTATTTGTTCAGAAGACCACTAGTAAGACTTTCCAATAGAACTATATAGTTAGTATGACACGATAAGGAGTATTTTTTTCAGCCAATATACTTCTCCACTGCTGGGGCATGCACAGGCCTATCCTCAATATGAGGGCGATGGGGCCATAGTCACCACGAGGCCCCAATCCGGATTGGTGACTTCACACAAACCTTAGAATAAATTCTAATTCATGTGCAGGTTCCCTCGCGATGTTTTCCTTCACCGTTTGTATTCCGCTGTTGTTACTAAAGTTCACAAATGTACATAACTTAAATATTAAAGTCATCGGTACATGACGAGATTCGAACCCGCGACCTTCGGGATGAAGGCCGCATGCTCTAACCGATAGGCCAGCGAGCTATTTTAAGGAGTTAAGGAGTATACTTGCGCTATAATTACCATGTTGAATATTATTAAGTGCAAATAGCGTAGTATGTAATATCGATTGAATAGTCATCTTGAGAATCAATGCTCCAGTTTTTCTCGTCTTTCGGTAGTCTTTGAGCTAGTGGTGGATGAGAATTTCAGTAATATATTAAAAAGCGGTAAATTCTGAAAAAAATTGACGCGAAGTTAACCTGAAACGGAGATGAGATCATTCATTGTTAGAAACCTATTCTATAGAAAGACGACCTAAGTGAATTACTGTCTCTCGATATAGATATTTTTACTGATAGTGGAAATCCGTAGTCTGCTTCAATATAGTGAAGATGAACAGCCGAGCGGTTTTAGTGAAAAAATCACAAATACTCCTTCCGGGAAACCGTACTTTCTCCACACTTTGCCCATAACAACGTGGCGCTAGTCAAAATGATATACACAGCATCACATTGCGCTCGTCGCCTTGAGACAGGATGTTAAGTCTCGTTACTGTAGTAATTTCACTTAAAACAACTCCCATCAACCGGAACACGGTAATGTTTGCTAATTACTGTTTCATCATCATCATCATCAGCCGATAGACGACTGCTGGACAGACCTCCCCCAAATATCCCCACATTGATCGCTGCCACGCTGCTCGCTTACAGCAGCTTTCCAGGACCACCGGACACCAGGAGTTGTCGTTTGTAGGTTTATTTCGAGGGATGCTGGCTCAATGCGGGTTGGTGGGAGTCATAGCCACCATTTGTTGATTACCAGATTGCAACACGAGCAGGTGACGTTGATTTGGGTTCCGTGAGTTGTTACGCGGATCCTTTACTGTTTATCGGCTGGAATAGGAGCTGCGATGGTACCCACACAGTCTCCGGCATCAAAGACTTTAAACTACAATAAAAGTATTCCTTCAGAACGTTAAATATTTAACGTATTTACATATTTGTTCTCTTTAATTTTCGTACGTATAAAAAGAAATATATTTCTTGGACTAGAGCAAAACATTTCGCGCCGACGTTATCGACGTCGTCTCCAATCGTTCCCCCCCACGGCTCAGCTGACGGTGGACTAATTACTAGTCTGCAATTGCGACGATACTCCAGATAAATCCTCTCTCAAACTTATTTCTTTACTACAAATAGTTTTTAATTAATAATTAATATTGACTGCGATTGATGGAGTTTTATGAAAGGGAACTAAGTAATAGATGAAATTTTACAATTATATTTTACTCTCGATTCGCTGCAGTAACCACTCCTGATAAGAGCACGGGCAGAAACTTGGGGTGCCTGTAAATTTCTAGAAACAGCGTGGCGCTAGTTAGAATGATATATATACAGCACCACATTGTGCTGGATGCTTTCGGACTTACGGTATCCAGTCTCGATACTCCAGTAATTTTTCTAGGTACAGTGCCCATCAAGCTTCAAGCTTCTAATGTGCATTATTTGTTGGCGGAAATAGAAGCTGCAGTGGTGTTAGAAAGAAAGAAAGTTATTTATGATACAGATATTATCATCAGTCGATAGATGTCCACAGCTGGACATAGTCCTTTCCCAAAGATTTACATGTTTGTATAGGTTCATATAGCGAGATTTGGTTTTGGGACATTTCTCATTACACTGGCCTAATGCGGGTTGGTGGTAGCCAGAGCCTTGTGTGTTGATTAGGCGGGTGCACCACGAGCAGGTGAGGTTGTCTTGGGTCCCGTGAGTTGTTGTGCAGGACCCCTTACGCCCTCAGATCAACATCATTATTTCAGCTAATACTTTATGACGGTAGTAGGTCTCTGTTGCCGGAGACCGTCTAGGTAGGTACCACGATATTGCTTACTGCAGCCGACAAAACATTCAAACATTACTGTGTTCTTGTTTGAAGGGCGCTATCTTATAACGTGTCTTAATGCGACGAACATAACGTACATTCTAACTAGCACCACATTGTTATGGGTATGCCTATCACTTATCATCAGGTGAACGTCCCATCCGTCGCATCGTTTCAACAAAGAGGATTACTACATATTAATATCGACACGCCTCGCTCACTTTGCTTTGTCCGTTTCGATGTTTATTTGGCGTAGATCAAGAAAAACTCTTCGTAGATTTGTTCTTATCCTAGTGGCTTCACGGACACCATATACAGAGTGATAGTATACCCATAAAACACATGGAAGATATATTTTCCAAATATCTCCTACATCATTAACACCATATGAACAGTAATAGAGTTTGTTAGTTACTTTTCTTAATATTTAATTGCTGTGTTATTAGTTCACATATGAATTTGTATTAGATTAGTTAATAGAATTTATACTTTATTTATTTATTTATTTTACATAAAGATTTACAATAATCTACAATCAAATATTTCGCCAAACTATACAATCTCATCCATCATCATTTCCAGACATGGACGCTCATTATACTAATTACACCTACTATGTATATACTATTACCTATACGTAAGTAGTGATGCTAGTTAATCAATATTTCAGAGGAAATCCTTTAAAAAAAATTTATCAACCCTACGATCGACTCATAACCATTTAATAGTATACAACTGTTTTGAAACTAAATAATTAGTATATCTTTCCCTGGTATAATTAGTTGCTGATATCGTTATACATTGCTCCTCCCTAACAGGTTTACTATTGTACGTATTACTTCCTTAATTTTGTGTTCCACCCTTAAATTATTTCCTAATATTACCACTAGTTTCCAATATATTATTGCTGACAATTTGTTTTTTCATTATTCTAATATCGTGCTTATTAGTTCAAGTTAAAGTTCAGATTTTCTAACTTGAAGTATCGCGCACCGCGGAGCAATTATTTTGAATAGCTTGTTACGATGAGCGCATCCTTTCTTCCGACAGACGGTCTGTCTGACGGTCTACTCGTAAATAAGCCGTGAGATCCCCACAACAAGATGAAAGGAGTCTCATTTGCAGTGAGTGTTTCACTCGCGTCGTCAAGGGGTCCCATTTTTCAAACCGTGATGAGTTTGCTCAAGCACAGATTCGGACTGCAGCACATACCATTTTTCTTTTCTATTCCTCGTACATTTTTCGTTTTGTCTCTATACTATTCTATACTAAACCATTTATTTGGGATAAGGGAAGATTTTGGTTACCACCTGTAATATATCTAGAATAAAAATAAACCATAGAATATTAAAAAACCATAAGATGTTATTTCGACGTCTAAGTTACGTGGTCTTCACAGTGTTTCGCAACATTCCTCTCAAAAGCCTGCAGTCCTCCCACATCGTCGCCAATCAACAACCCGCATGTCCAGCGTGGGCAACACTCCCCAACGGACAGCAAGACATTGGGGAAGGCCTATATCCAGCAGTTGATAAACAAAGGCTGATAATGATGAATGAAAATGATGGTCAACTCCAGGCGGTCTAAAAGAACTGTAGCATTTATTTCATTACAGAAGAAAATGATTCTGGATCTAGTAGTTACCACGGTAGAACCTGTTTCTACCGACAAACAGTAGTGTGCAGATATTAATTTGTTCCGGTTTGAAGGGCGCTGTAGCTAGTGCAAATACTGAAGTAATGATAATCAATATCTTATGTTCAAGCAACGCAGCGCCACATTGTTATGGGCGAGCGTATCACTTACCTTGTGAACCTCTCGCTGGCGAGTGCGTACCGGAAGACGGCGTGTTCGCAATCCAATCACTAGGTCGTTCGACGATCTGGTGAAGGTCGCGGGAAGCAACTAGATGCGGGCAGCGTAGGATGGATGTGATGTGGAGATCATTAGGGGAGGCCTATGTACAGCAGTGGAAGTCCGTCGGCTGATGATGATGATGAACCTCCCGCTCGGTTTTTTGTATAGCTTTAACTTTTTTATTTCCTGAGTAACACTGTCAATATTCCTTCAACCTTTTAGATTCTAAAATATCATCTGCTCCTCTGTTATCTTATATCCTAAACTTTTATCATCAAAGATCTGCATGAAAGAGTTTGATATTATTGACAAGCCTCCTCTCATTCATAACGGATTCACGAGGTCTTAGCTTCGCCATATTCAGAGCTTTCACCGTGTTGAAAACCATGATATATGTATGCTTTTATCTCCCCTCGATGCTGAAGGCGAGCCGCTTTCGCCCTTTCGCGTTTAGGATATTTTTTTCACCAGGAAGTTATTAATATCTTCTGCAACTGAATGTTACATATAACATATTAAACACGCTTCAGAGGTTTGATAAGAAGTGACACCGATTTTCTGGTGTGTAATACTTTTAGGGAGCTTATAGCTTTTTTTTTGTTTCGGCGGAAATCTTCGAAAGATATCCTGCTTCTGGGGAGACGTCAGGGTTATGTGAGATTTTTACCCACTTAAACCCTTCTTGGTAGTCTACATCAGAGCATCCCGAGAGAGCTCGGGATCTCTTACAGAATTGCACCGGTGCCTCTCTACACTATGTGTTAACATGTCTCTCGAAGAAGTGCCAAACCCTCGTAAGCACCATCGCCGTGCCATACGCTGTCCGACGCGGGTTCGCTTGTTGGGCGATAAGGGCCCCACTCTCAAGGTCCACGAAACTCCTAGACCCTTTTAGTTATTTTCTACGATAGACAGGGCTTACCTTAGTCCTATTATTACCAGCCCGAGACAAGTAGGTCGTTCACTAGATAATAAGTGATACGCCTGTCTATTAATTTCGATTATATACATTGCACCACATTGCGCTCTTCGCCTTGAAGAAATATGTTAAGCCGCCTTACCCCATTAATTTTAATAGCTAAAGCGTCTTTGAAACCGGAACACGGTAATATTTGCACACTGCTTTTTGGTCCTACCCTAGACGATCTTCGGCAAGAGAGACCTTCCACCAGTATTTACTGGAGTAATTCCATAAAATCTGTATTTATCTCTTCTGTGATCTTTTCCGAGTACCCTTCTAGTTTCCGCTACTGCTTCTTAATTTATTCTTCTTAGATTATTCTTACAAATACTTAAATATTATGTAGTGTTATATAATTATAATTTTTATATTATCTTCAGAAAAAAAAATCTACCTACTGTACTCTCCTATTAAAGGGAATAGTGGCAATTCCATACAATTAGGTGGAGGGTATGCAGAATTTTTTATTCTGCTACCCTTTGTTCCTAATAAGGATCGACCTACGAATTACAGAAGCAACAAAGTCTCTCAAACTATCACTTTATCACATGAAAAACTGCTTACTCTTAGTTTACTTTCACAATATCGGACTTCTTCCTCCTTCTGCCCTTTTCCCAGGTATGTGAGGTCGGCACAGGATGTACTCCTCTTCCATATCCCTCTATCAGCCGTCATATCTGAACAATATTGCACAAAGGTACGTATATAGATATCCACACAAACACACTCAAGCTAATCTTCTTTTTTCGTTTTTTTTTATTCAACGAAGCGACGAGACGAGCGGGATGTTCACCTGATGGTAAGTGATACGCCTGCATATAACAACGTGGCACTAGTTAGGATGTTATACACAGCACCACATTTTGCTCGTCTCTATGAGACTTAAGAGACTTAAGAGTAAGGAGATTTAACAAATCTCTTTACTCCAGTAATTTCACTAGTAAAAACGCCCTTTAAACCGGAACAGAGTGATATTTGCACATTACTGTTTGACTGCAGGTATAGGCGCTGCGGTTGCACCTTTTTTTTGTTTTATAACTTTAGATTGTGACACGAATAAGAACGTCGTTGGATCAGATAACTTTTCACGGAGCTGTTTCAAGTTATCTGTACTTAAATTTTATCACCTTTTCATTACTATTAATAATTGTAGATGATTAGAATGCTTTCCACAAATTGCCTTCACTTATTTACCATAATTGGTGTTTCAAAATTCAAGTGGAAACTATTTAGAGGAACTGCCGGACACTTCTAACTTCGCTGCTGCAGTCCAAGTTGAGGCGAATATTGAAAAGCAATTAGGAGACTGCAGATTGGGAAACGGACTGTTCCACTGTTTCTATTACTTAATCCTACTCAATGAAATCATCCGTCATGCCTTGGTCCAGCCATCATGATACTTGCCTCTGCAATAAATCACAGAGGAAAGAGATGCTACAGCATCTCATTTAGCAGTCATTCCATATATTGTTCAAGATTTGTCTTTAGTGGAGTTCGTCATTGATATTGTTGTTATAACTGATCTCCTAAATAGAAAAAAGTTAAGTGAAAGAAGTAAGAAAGCAGAACCTGTCATAAGACGAGACAAGTGTTAAGAAGAAGAAGAATGATACAGAAATGATTGCGATGGAATTTAGTAGAAACATTTGAGAAAAAACGTTTTCTTGAGCGATGTGTACCGAGTCAGGTATCTGGTGGCGAGTTCAGAATAAACGATCTTCAGTAAAAATAACAAATTGCTACAGCATCAGAAAAGGGAGTTCTCTGGAAATTTCTAGAGTAATAGGCGAACGATACATACAAGCGGATTAATCACTCTCGTTTTGAAGTTTGAAGCGATGCTGCGATTAATCTGAACGGATAATATGAGCAATGGCTTAGCTAGTGATCTTCAATATACTATCTAATTTAATTTGTTTTTTTTTTAAATATAGGGATAAATAAAGAATACACCAACTACTACCCGACCCAACCAATAAGGTTTATCTGAATAATACAGTTAATCCGATTATAAGGATATCCGGTTAATAATGATAACATGAAGACCTTATTTTAGTGAATTTTATCAGGATTGATAAAGGTTTTTTTTACATACCGGAGTATCGTTGACGATCTTTGTATTTTACTGTAAAAATTATCATCATCAACATCATCCGATAGACGCCCACTGCTGGACGTAGGCCTCCCCCAAAGATCTCCATATCGATCGGTCCCGCGTTGCTCGCATACAGTGGGTTCCCGCGATTCTCACCAGATTATCAGTCCACCTTATAGGAGGTCTCCCAACATTACATCTACTGGCGCCACTCGAGGACCTTACTGACGCATCGGCTGTCGGTCCTTCGAACCATATGCCCTACCCACTGCCTCTCAAGTCTAGCAATCTTTTAAGCTATATCGGTGACCTTAGTTCTGCGGATCTTCACATTTCTGATAAGATCGCTCAGAGGAACTCCGAGCATGGCCCTCTCCATTCCCCTGCGGGTGACTTCGACCCTTTTGAAAAAAATAATCATCTTACTGAATTGATAACGTCGATTTGTTGAACACTGATAACTTTACTGATGCAATAACAGGAGTCTTATTGTTCCGACGGAATAATGCTGTTTCACTCGGTTTATCTCTAGTCGCTTAATTACACGCTGGGAAACCAAGACAATGACTTCAGCGCGCTGCAGTCCGTAACAAAAGTCATTTGTCCTGGATGTCGCCTATGGTGACGTTGTCATAATGCCAACCGTAAATTTCGTGCTCGTGTTGCGTTTGAACTATTTAGAATGACGGAGCGTTTGTTATTTTATTATATTAAGTAAGGTTAATTAATAATTTCCAAGGAAACCTATACGGATGTGGCAATGTGTTAGACAGGGGTTAATTACTCCAAAATAGAGTATATCCTAGATGTGAACATGAGTCAAGAAATCCCCTACGCTTTATTATCTACGGCACTTATAAAATTGTACTCAGATTTTAGTGCATATTTAAGAACATATTTTGAGGTTATGATTATTACAAAACTCCAAAAAGATTCTTTAAAAAATAATTTGATTTAACTAGTTACTACAGTAATTTCACTAGTAGCTATAACTCCTTTAAAACTATAAGAAAAAAACAGAGATTGTAGAGACACAATGAAATGACCAGTGAAGTATTGTTTGTATCAAGATAGAATTTATAGCCAGTTAACAAGTGATAGTAAGTAGTGTTACAAGTAATCCTTTATGACCGATATTGGTAATTGATACTAGTAAATAAAGTAACAGGTGTCTAGTTAGATAATTAAGATATCAGCTTAGTTCTGTACCATAGTGTTGCCTTGTGCAATCTTCGAGTCCCGACGAAAGGAGCACGACTTGCATACCCATTATGCAAGTCGTGCTCCTTTCGTATATTTATGTATATATCAAGTATATATACTACCTGATGTATCTCCCACCAACTCGCACTGGAATCCCACCATATGAATGCCTACTAACAACGCCCTGGAGCCCAGCGATGCGGTCAGCCCAGGACCGATCGGTGTAGGGATCTTTGGAGGAGGCCTATGTCCAGCAGTGGACGATGACGGACGGAATAAAACTGAATGATACTGTAAATATTCTAAAATATTAGATGTTCAGTTATTAATAAAATGCCTCTGAATATTTAACTGTGTTCTCCTACGGAGACCCTAGCGAACATTTGTATAAACTTTATTCTCGTATTTTCTTTAAATTTAAAAATAAACTATTCATCACCTTTAATAAATAAAAAGTTGTGTTCGCTCCCCTCTCTCACAATGTGGATGAGTGTGGGTAGGCGGATGTCACATATCCACGAAAGTTGTCTTTGGAACGTGCCGGTTTCCTCATGATATTTTCTTTCACCGAAAGCTTAAGTTCAGCGAGGATCGAACAGGACCTCTTCAAGATGTTTAGCATATGCGATCGCCTCACGAACTAAGCCATGACAGCTTTAATTATTTTTATTACATTAAAACTATTTAATATTTCTACGACAGATCAAAGAATTTTTTTATATGAATAATAACAAATACAGAATATTTATAATAAAAAAAAGTTTTTACAGATGAACAAGTAATATATTCAAGTGTTGATTTGCACTGAAAATATACCGTTTTAATTAACGAATCGTTAATAAAACTTTTCCAGCTTCCACACTGTACAGCTTCGTTATTGTACCCGGGTACACTGCGCAACAAATTACAACAAGGGGTGGCTCTGCCGGATTGTTGTGCTTACCTACAGGATAAACAGAATATCGCTCTCGTGATGCTGACGGATCCTACGCTGTCACCGCTCTTGTACGTACGACCAACAGCATCTTTTGGACAGGAAGCGACAAAGAGCGGGACATTCACCTGATGGTAAGTGATACCTGTATATAACAATGAGGCGCTAGTGAGGGCAGTACACTCCACAGCACTGTGCTCGTCGCCTTATGACATTAGATTTTCTATGTACAGGCAGTTGTATGGATTTGTGAGTTAAAGTTTGGATGTATACAAACAGTATTTAATATTATATCAGATATAATTAATAATATATTTATATAGTTATTGCTTTGGAGTGATCGTTCAATAAAGATAAAACTTCCTTGTATAATTAACTCGAAAGTTCCTCAGCTTCCGCTCCACGCTTGGCAGTACGCATCGGGAGCCTGCCGCCTCTGCGCTTGACGTTTTTTAATTTCCAATGCAACTCATCTTCTGAAGAAATTGCAGCATTTCAATAGCATTCAAATTATTTATTGAGTTATTAAAAATCTTTATTGCAATAGCTAAAATTAAGTTACTGACTGACTTATTGCCATAGGTATTCTTTATCAGCCAACTCTGGACATGGTGAGATGCATGTTTTTATAGACATATATATAAGTGATATCCAGAGATTCATCGGCTTATCATGAGATCTACGCAATTATTAGAGGTAAGAGGTTAGATAAGAGGTTGGATTTTTCAAAATTCCTTCCCCAAAGGCAACGGGATGGGGTCTTATGGGCGATAGTTCGCCACCTTGTATGTAATGGATAAGGCGAACGAGGCAGTGTTAAGAGATAAACTAAATGATGATTCCTAAAAAAAAAAAATTTATTATTAAACGAACACAATCAATAATGAATTGTCAACACAGCGCACGAGTACGCAAATAAAAACAAAATGGTCAACAAATATAACCAAAATTAACAGAGGGATGATAAAACAACATTTTCATCAATATATTCATGGGCGGGAGTGTACGCTTGGAACAACGTCCGTGTGGCTGGTGACGTCACCCGGCGGCGACACCCCGGGCTGACGATGGAAACGACGAGACCAGTCAATGCTAATTGCAATAAACCAATCGGAACTCCATTTCTCATGGAATAGTTTCCATGGATGGACAAATAGGGATATTTAATACATATACATCTAGCTGTTCCCTCCCCGCTTTCCTCCGGGGAAGCAATATTATAAAATCCTTTCTTAGCTGACCTATACTCAGCAAAAGGAATATTCCTACCAAATTTCAAGTCTCCAGGCCTTATGGTTCCAGAGATATCGTGATGAATGTCTGCATGAGTTCAAATGTCATATATAACATAGTATATACGAAGCGGGAAGCAACTGGATGTGGGCAGCGCAGCATCAATAGATGTGAGATCTTTGGGAGAGGCCTATGTTCAGTAGTAGACGTCTATCGGCCGACGCTGATGATGATGATAATATACATAGAGATAAACAAACGCATTTTTTTTAATTTAGTTTGAGGACTATACCAGCAGGACCTTCACCTAATGGTAAGTGATACGCCTGCGTATAATATGGCGCTACTTAGGATGATATATACTGCACCACATTAATTTCTCGCTTTGAGATTTAAGATGTTAAGTTTCGTTACCCCAGTAATTACATTAGCTGCAGCGCCATTAAAACCGGAACATTAATGTTAGCGATGTGTATATCGGCTGCAATAAACGATCTGGTGGTACCTACCTAGGTAGGCATCGAAGACCTATCACAGGTGAACAGTTCAACATTTAAAACACTCGAAAGGTTATTTATCGAAGAGTTTGCGATTGGAGGTTTTTGCACCAGAGGGCCTGCACTCAGTTTGACGGACGGAGAATAGAAAATATTTTCGATTCTAATAGAACCGCCTGTGAGGGCAGGGTCTGCTTTTGACGGTTTTTAATTTCTCCATTTTTTTTTTTATATCAACAACAAAGCTCGTATTCCTTTGTCGGTCCGGTCAAAGGAAGTGTAAATAAACGTAAGAGTTGTGATCGATGAATAGGAATCGTATCGGTAGTTTTAATAAAAAATACCCTCGAAGTTATTTTTAAATTCTCCTTTCTGTATGAATATGGATCTGGATGATAGAATTTTGGAGTGACGAGACGTCTCCCACCTTTTAAGGCTACG
Organism: Ornithoptera priamus; assembly: GCA_029034505.1. Taxonomy (NCBI): domain Eukaryota; kingdom Metazoa; phylum Arthropoda; class Insecta; order Lepidoptera; family Papilionidae; genus Ornithoptera; species Ornithoptera priamus. The sequence continues at coordinate 1,667,810 of JARDWD010000606.1, read as the reverse complement.
AGCTCAATCATGTAGCGATGGCTGTGTGAACAACCTAACCAGTACTACATCGGGTGTAGCTTTGTATATTCTCTTTAAAAAAATATTTTTACTACAGATATTTGATAAATTTTCGACAACCCACCATCAGCCGATAGACGTCCACAGCTGGACATATCCCTTCCCTAAAGATCCCCATATAGATTGGTCCTCTGCCGCCCGCATCACCGGACACAAGAGGCCGTCGTTTGTGAGGTTTCATATGGAGGGATTTAGGCCACTTCCCACCATTCTAGCCCAACGCGGGATGGTGGGATATTTCGACAAGGAAAACAATTATTTACGAAACGTATAACACTCATTACGTTCATCGCAGCTATCCATTACAACCTGTTTCATTGAGTAGGCGATTTGTCATTCACGAATGTATCCGTTCGAATGATTAATTGCCGCGCCCGACGTACTGTGCTCTCGTCTTTTATTCATTCGCTCCCAGTTGTATCATCTAAATTATTATTGATAATCATTTTGTTATAAATCCTAAATCATCCAGCATCACCTCTCTGATTTTTGGTTCATAAAATACAGCAAGAAAATAATTGGTATGGTAATAGAACCAATTAATAACCAAAATGTTAAATAGTAAATATGATAAGAAAAAGAAACTAAATATAGAAATTATAAGAGAAAAAGTGTAAAAGAAAGATAAATAAAAGAAAGAAAACATTCAAAATGTAAAGATGGTAATATTCGACCAAAACCTGATTAAGGAAACGACACACGGACAGAGGTAAGTATAAAATATAAATAGAAAATATATATCTATCACTATCGGCTGATGATGATGATGATATAAATAATGAGATATGAAAGAGAGATATAGGGAAGTAAAATAAGATGTAGAAGAAAGAAAGGAAAGAAATGTACACAAGCCCTGACCAAAACATGCAGAGCAAACGATTTAAAAAAATCCTAAATCATCATGTATTTCGTTTAGTCAATGTAATATTATAACGTAGAAAGTGGCTTGAAGGTGAAGTCCTGGCAATATTCTCTCTCTCGTATTTTAAGCCAGATGGGGTGGAATGCTGTTGCTGTAACAGCATTACGGCGTACCTGCTGGACATATTAATAGTACGTAGTTGGTAGCTAGCCAGGCAAGTTCAAAAAACCTACGGCTCTCCCATTATAGCACGCTTTTCCTCCTTTAACGTTATAATTTGTTTTTTTTTTTGTAATGAAGCGACGTGACAAGCGGGACGTTCACCTGATGGTAAGTGATACGCCTGCCCATAACAACGTGGCGCTATTTAAGATGGTATGCTCAGCACCATATTTGACCCATGAGACATAAGATGCCGAGTCTCGTTACTTCAGTAATTACACTAGCTACAGAGCCCTTCAAACCGGAACACAGTAATGTTTTCAAACAACTGTTATTGTTATATAAAATAACTTTAATATTAGAACTAGTTAAGGCAAGGTTAAAGTGTTAGCCCCTGTTAGTTAAAAAAACATGTAGCATGTTACTTGATATTTACTGCCGTCGAGTAACTAAGGGCACGGCATTTATAACGTTGTATACATGACACGTCCAGAAAAATGTAGCGCTATACAGGATGTTTTCAAAGCTCTTATTAGCGCTCGTCGTAAGGTTATGATCTCAGCAAACCAACCATAGATACAGCACAGCTCATTGCGATAAATATTCGTATTAGCCGAATAAATCAGCGAACGAAGGGTGTTTTTATTACATTACAATCTATAATTTCCACCTCATCTCAAACTGTTATTGTCGCGCAATTCTCATCCGCAATGAATTCCGCAAACAACAGAAGCATAAAAAAAAACAAATATACATACACGTACTCCGCAAACAATAATAGTAACATAAACAACAAGGAACGCGGCGGAGTGCGAAAATATACTTCTTTGTCCTTACAAAGGAAACGAGATAAGAATATTCCCTTAAAAGTAGATAAGAATCATATTAACATTGTGGTTTGGCCGTTTATTTCATTTGGCGACGTATTGTCACGGGGCAGGAAATACATGAGGGCGGCGCGTCAACCCCCTTATGAATCGTTCAAAAAGGAAGAAAGAAATGTTTGATTACATACTCCTGATATATTGTTATGGCGTTCTTTTGTCCTTTCAACACTTGCCTTAGAAGGTCATTTATTGTTGGATATTAGAAACCGTTTCTTCATTTTTCACACCACCATTATATTATTCATCTTATCTATCTGTATAAAAGAAAATATTTTTTTTAATCAATTAAGCAACGTAACGAGCGTGACTTACAACTGACACGGGATATATCTGATTATAATAAAGTGGCGCTAGTTAGGATGATTTACACAGTACCACATTGCGCTCGTCGTCTTGAAAAAAAAATTAGATACAAGTATCATAATATAATAATAAAATATATAATAAACAATCAGAACTCCTTTTGGTACCGTTATCTATATTATTGTATCTGTCTTACTGTCTTATGCCTCAAATGTTAGTAATATTAGAATAACTACCCCTGAAGCATGAACTGTTGGACATCTCAGGGTAATCTATATCAGTATATTTACATCCAGCAGCTTATAAGTTGGATCATCACCTAGAGAGTAGACAACTAGTGCGCGAAACTAATGAATGTTTCCATCTAAATGACTCTACATAATAATATAACCTGAAGGTCTTCAGCAATTCCGTAGCTATTATAAAAATAATATCGTTGTAGCAAAGTACATTGATATTTAGTCTGCTAAGGGTAGAGACAGCGGGTTCTAAGCAGGCTAAAGTTAATCCGCTTTTCGGCTGGTTACTTGGCTTACGTCGGCTGAACCATGAGCCACGTACCACTGACGTATTAAATTGTAATCTTCGAAAAGACAAACGAGTCTGTTACGGGGAATATTTTACCATTTTTGTCATTCGGAATATTAATTGGTGAAATATAATTATTCTGAGCTATTAATTGTTCTATATCTGTATATCTTAGACTTGAATGGAAGTCGCGATAAAAAAGGAAGTAATTCTCGGATAAAGGAAAAATCTGGTGGTAGACCTTTATTGCCGGAGACCGTCTAGGTGAGCACCACCGCAGCCCATATAGCAGCCGACAAACCGTAGTGTACAAACATTACTGTGTTGAAGGGTGTTATAGCTAGTCCAATTACTGGGGCAACGAGACCTCACATCCTAAGGCGGCAACTGCAATTCGGTGGAGTATAGATAATTCTAATTAGCACTACGTTGTTATTGGCAGGCGTATCACTTACTATCAAGTGAATGTATCGTACGTCTGAATACAAAAAATAAATAAAAGCAGCAGTTTTCTTTAGAACAGTTTAGAGTGCAAACCTTTTGTAGCGAGTATGGCGTATACCCGTACATGTAAACTTACGTTTAATGGGCAACAATAAAGTAATTTTAATAAAAAAAATTAAATATTATGTAGTTTTTAAGTGCCACAACATAATAGTAAATTTCAGTATATGTTAGTGCAGAAAATACTATATAAAACATTAACATATCTAGTAAAGATCGCATTCGTTTTTATCGCCCAAGTTATAATACGCGTACTCCCTTGGTTACGTAAGGGAAAATATCCTTTATGAACTTAACAATAAGTGCGACATTGGTATCACATGCCGGACCAGAGTATTCACTGGAAAGGAAAGAGAATCAACCCTTTGTATTATAGCTTAAATATTATTATATGAAAAACGATTTTAGTGCTCCTCTCATAATCTTTATTTACTTTTGCTGGTGGTAGGTCTCCGTTGCCGGATACCGTCTAGGTAGCTACCACCGCAGCGCCTATTGCATTAGACAAACAGTAGTTTGCAGACATTACTCCGGTTTGAAAGGCGCTGTAGCTAGTGTAATTAGTGGGGTAACGAGGATTAACATCTTATGTCTTAAAGCGATGGGTTAAATATGGTGCCGAGTATACCATCTTAATTAGCGCCAAGTTGTTATGGGCAGGCGTATTACTTACCATCAGATGAACGACCCGTTCGTTTTGTCACTGCATTAAGTAATAAAAAAAATTACTTAAGTTAGTGTTTATACGTACGTGTATTAACCAATCAAAATTATGTGTTTACTACGCAGAAGTCTAGTAACTATTGCATTTAATAAAGTTTACTTTGGATTACTATCCTCCAAGCATATCTTAACTAGGGCCACATTGTTATGGGTTGGCGTATCACTTAACACCAGGTGAACATTTCACCCATCGCGTCCCTTTGTTGAATAAAAAAATTATTTGTTGAATAAATATGAGGATTGTGAAACCATTTCCGACCATTCGAAACGTTGTAAGCCGATGCTGATACTTGGAACTGGTATCCACGAAAACGCGGAGACCAGTTCTAGTTATCCGCAGCTAAACCACGAACAGCTATTCAGTAACTTCGAAGTCATAACTTTGCGATAATCTGCCATTCGTATATTATCGTGAATGTCCTGACTTGGCAGGAAATCCTAGGTTTAATTGTATAACGGTAATTTCAGTGATATTTGTAGGGGTAATTTTTAAGTATATTAATAGTAAATTTACATTTTTTTTATAATCTATACACTGTGTTCATCATTATCATCATCATCAGCCGACAGACGTTCACTGATAGACATAGGTCTCCTCCAAAAATCTCCACATCATTCGGTCCTGCGCTGCAGTCAGCATAGAATCGCGCACTGTCGGGCACTGAGGACCGTCGTTTGTTGGGGCCCAAGTGGGGATATTTGGGCCAATTCCAACCACGCTAGCCCAATGTGGGTTGGTGGGAGCCAGAGCTTCGTTTGTTGATTATCAGGGCGCACCACGAGGTTGTTGTGCTTTAGTTTTGGATTTGCTAAAGTACTCAGTCAAAAGGTCATCTCAAGTACAATCGATGTAGGAGATGAAAAGTCTGTACCTTTCATTGGATAGATCAGATGTATGGATTAGGATATTAGAGACTTTCTAAATAGCCAGGCTTAACAGTGAGGACTTCAAATATTAATGGATCTACAAGAACTCTACAAATGTTCGGTTCACATTTCCGTCGGTAGCAACCGGAAATTGTGAACTCATTAAGTGCAAACTGCGAACCGTTAATATGAGATAATGATTTAATGATTGAAGCTCCTGTTACACGGTAATTTGTTGTTACCACCGCGTAATAATAAATCTGCCTGTGCTACTATAATGTATGATCAATTTGTTCCTCCTACATTACACGGTATCGGTTTATCAACGATTAAAATCGAAGGGGTTTCCGGAAGTAATTACCTTGATAAAATCTCTTCCTACCATACTTTGACTATCTGATGGAATGATATTTTACCATATCTTCAATTGTGTCATTTTATTTGTTTACTTAATAATAATCGTTAACCTAATCTTGCTTGTGGGAGACAAAGATATATTTATCATCATCATCATCATCTGCTGATAGACTTCCATAGCTGAACATTGGCTTCTCCCAACGATCTCCACATGGATCATTGAGAGGAATTAGGCTATTTTCTAAGCCCACCACTACGGCCCAGTGCGGGTTGCTTGCTGGTCAGAGCCTTGTCTGTTGCTTAACAGCGTGCACCACGTGCACGTGAGGTTAAATTGGGTTCCGTAAGATGTTAGGCGGAACCCCTTACACCCCTTATATATATTGATTAATGTATTATATGCTTGATGTTTTACTGTTGGTAGGTTTCTGTTGCCTGAGACGGTCTAGATCAGCGCATACATCTGCCGCTAAGCGAAGTTCGCTGCTATAGTTACTAAAATTATTAAGGAGAATCACTTAACATCAGGTGAACATTTCGCTCGTGTCTTCGCTTTGTTGCATATAAAAAAAATTTATGAATTTATTGAATCAAGAATGTTTATAACACTATTGCCCTATTGTTGTATATTGCCTCATTAGACACTACTTATAAGTCTAGGTTATATTGTAATGTATTAATTACTAATACAGATATCGATATTTAGTAACTATTGTTTAAATCCTAAAGCTATACTTTTTAAATTTCCAACATCCATTTGTTCATCAATATTAAGATATTACTTTAAAAAGAACCATTATTATCTCTTTACATCGCTCAAGAGATTTGATTATTTACAACTGATCTGTCTTGCTCTCGCTGCTATTTACTATAATAAAGTTTTATGGAACGGAAAGCTCACGCAGAAGCGAGTGTAGTGATATTACATTTTCTCCAATTTTCGCCGCTGAGATAATAAATAACCATTCTATTATACGGTCCGTGACAAAAGTAATTTGTAATACCACCTACGGTTAAATTGCCCAAACATTAACTATAACTTATAGTGTAATACATTTTCTCACTGAGAGACCTTGCCAAAAAAAAAGTTGTTACACGACGTGTAACATGAAATTGGGGCTGTATTTACCTGTGTAAACATGTTAAGAATAGTAAAAGGTTATAGTTATTGTCTAGTCAAAATAATGCGAACGGGAAGTAAGCAAAAGAAACTTGTCGGAAAGTTTAATAATATTTGTATGTGAGATACGATAATTTTCGTTTTCTTATTCCACGAAGCGACGAGACGAACAAGACTTTCACCTGATGGTAAGTTATACGCTTGCACATAACGACACGGAGACTGCGCTCTTGTTACCCCAGTACTCACACTAGCTACAGCTCCCTTCATACCGGAACATAGTAATGTTTCCACGGAACTATTTAGCGGCAGAAAAAGGCGCTGCGGTCATACCTACCCCTCGGTCTCCGACAACAGAGACCTACCACAAGTAAACACATTTACCCAGCTTTAAATTTTCCTCTCCATCTTGAGGTTTGATATCTACAGGTAGTAAATTTACTTGAGTATCAGCTGCTGTAATTTTACTAACTGGACCACCTTTCAAACAGTAACAGACCAATTACTGCGCTCTACGAACTGCTGCTACGTTTTAACTTGTAGTACCTATGTAAAGGCTAAGCGAGACATACAATCAGTAAAACAAACAGTTATATACTTAGACACACACACACACATATATATATATATATAGCAGAGCGGCACAGCAGCAAACAATGTGATTTATAATAATGCCATTTAAAGCTAAGTGCTAACGGAAGCTCCTGCGGTATGCACCTGTGTTCTTACCTGTACTAAGCCATCTACTAAACACTTCCGGTGGGAGTTAGTATAGCTTTATCATTGACTGTTCCGCTTAGAAATATTTAATCAACTCCTACTCGCTTTGACAACTGATCGCAGGTCTCTGTCGTCAGAGACAGGCGGCAGAAAAAAGTGCTGCAGTGGTACTCATCTCAATGGTCTTCGGTAACAGAGATCCTTTTTTTGTTGGTCTGTGGTCATCTGCAGTGCGTTGCAAGGCGGCCACGGGATCTTCTGCGAACGCACTGGTGCCTCCCGGCACTACACTTAAACTACGTCCCACAGAGAGCTGTAGCCCTTCTCGACACCCTCACTTTGGTACGACAAGAACTGTACCACCTCGTCCTTGTCGTTCGTCCCGGTCTCGTATAGTAGACAACGAGGGCCCCCACCTTCAAAGCCCACAAACATAAAAGCCGTTTGTAGGCGACTAGCCTTCGGTAGGAATAACAATCCTATTCTTCCTAGCTACAGAATCTTACCACCAGTAAAATGTGAAAGTCTTCATTGAATTTAAAAAAAAAGAAAAATGAGGATATATATAGTCCATCATCGATACATAATCTCTCCTAACATAAAATTATTCTATTGTCTTCTATTGAATTACCAAATGTGTGCGTGTGTGCGTATGTTCGAGTGTGTATGTGTATCTGTGTGTTTTTAAGTATGTGCGAGGGCTGACGTACCCCTAAGAGATAAAAGCCCCAAAAGAAAAAGAATTAAAAATAATATGTGCCTGTGTGTATGTTTGTGCACGTGAGTTTCTGCGTGCGTGTCTAGTGCATCATCAAGTTGGACCGATGATCTTGTGAAAGTCGCGAGATTCCGTTGCACCGTTTTGTGTATAATTCTGTGGGGAAGACTTATGTCCAGCAGTGGACTTTTATCGGGTAACAAATAATGATAAAATGTATCCAACTGTTCGATACGTAGTAAACAAATATTTTATTGTATCACATTTATTACGAGGCCTACTGAGGTAGCAACATTCTTTCCGTCTTCTCATAGCTTCATCATCATCGTCATCGGCCGATAGATGTCCACAGCTGGACATAGACCTCCCCCAAATATCTCCACGTCGATCGGTACCGCTACATAATCGAATAACTGAATAAAATTTACAATCATCGTCCGATAACTAATCCCAACTTTGGGCGTGGACTATAGCGTGATTCACATCGGGAACTAGTTGGACGCTCTCGTTGCATCTGCTTACCTCCTAACCGCGACAAACTTCCGCCCTTGTAGCTCGCATCCTGCCAACGAGTAGGCTTTGATGGAACGACAGCTAATTTACATAGCTGTGTTTACAGCCGAAGTTAGTTTTATTTAACTTTTTAGCTGGTAAATTAGCTTGCGGTTGTTTTGATCAGCTGTTTCGTTATATATAGCATTTAAAATGTAACCTTTGAACAGGACTTTGAAAAACTCAAGATTGACTGATGAAATATGTTATATGTGTTACTTAACGCTAACTTAAGAATATTACTTTGTTTATATCATTACTTCCTTTATATATATCATATTTTTTTCTACTTTTTAATATATATGATATTATATACCGAATATTAGGTTTTTTTATTTATTTAGGTAAGCGACGAGATGAACGAGGCTTCACCTGATGATAAGTAATACGTCCGCCCATAGCAACGGCGCTAGTTAAGACGACATATACTGTACTATATTACGCTCGTCCCCTGATGTATAAGATATTGACTCCCGTTACCCCGGTTGTCACACTAGTTGCAGCGCCCTTCAATCTGGAACACAGCAACGTTTGCACAGTAATGTTTATCGGATGCAATAGGAGCTGCGGTGGTACTTAGATGGTCTCCGGCAACAGAGACCTAACACCAGTAAATGTGTTTTTAAATGTGGTATTTATTCATATTCATTAAGATTTCAGATAAAACACTGTAAATTCATTGCTTCAAGCAAAGAAGGCAGGAGAAAAGATGGCGAGACTTGTTCACAGAAAAATATGGACCGGACAGGGTAAGTATGGCAAGAGAACGGAAACAATGAAAAGAGGGGAAGGCCTAAGCCGCACAGAAGACTTCTGCAATAAAAAAAATATAATAACTTATACATTTATGTTATTAAAATTATAGTTGAAATATTTTTTTTTTGTTTAATTATTGTAAATATACTAGAAGAGAATAATCTCTCTGTACGTATATATGTATATACATATAATAGATTTCCACCTATACACAGACTCGTAACGATTTATCTAAAACCATAAGATCTAGAGACTTGATATTTAGTAGCGATATTCTATTTCAAGAGTACAGGTCAGTTAAGAATTAATTTTACATAATTTTATTACCAAAGAGATTTGTGGGGGTGTTAGGGTTAGCAAAGTAGGTGGGGTATAATCAGTAGTTGTATATAAGTGAAGCCTTGATTAAAAGGAGCCGCTAATTATTATATTTAAACAAAACGTTAAAGATGATTACAGCAGCCTCTCTCATTTCCAGCTAATATTTCATATGGTAGTAGGGTCAAATTTTTTCTTCACCATCAGACAATACATTATTAATAATGTAATATCAATAGTTATAAATATTTTGGTTCTCCAGCACAGCCATCTTGCGGCAGTACTCTATCTAATAGATGGGAAGCATCTTCTCGACGTTAATGTCATTAATTAATTAAACATAAATTAATTAATGGGTGTAAGGGTTTCAACATTACAACTCACGGGATCTAAGTAAACCTCACCTGCTCGTGGTGCACCCTGCTAATCAATAAATGAGGCTCTGGCTTCCACCAACCCGCACTGAGCCAGAGTGGTGGGAAATCCGGAATCCCGCCATATTAATTACTACAAGTTGGATGTAAGAACTTCGTGGGAGGCCTATATCCGCAGTGGATGCTATCGGCTGATGATGATGATCTCATGATAATCCATAGTTACTCCACGTTATTTATACGATAGTATGACGATATAACGATGACTTAACGTTTGCGAAATGATCGTTAAATATTTTTCAACGACAAAAGCATTGTGAAATTTCTGCCGACTAACGAGTTCAGAAGTTTCATTTTGAAAAGGAAAATACTTTAACAAGATGTTTCAGCGCTAACGTGGTCTGGACTTTATAGCTTTACAGCTGATTGTGTCACGGTGCTATATTTTAAAACAGTAATATCTGTTATTAAATGGTAAATATGTGTATATTTATATAACCTAAAAAGCCTTAATTCGACGTCCATTTGAAACCTGACATTTCGCCTTTACATAAATATTATTCAGTAGATTTAAGCAATTTACAGTAAAATACACTAAAACTATTTTTAAATAACTTAATAACGATCTTCTCTTTTCTACAGCTAATGTTCAGATGCCTTGGGACAGTTCCCCCACAAAACATTCTGACGTTTGTTCAGTCTTACCAGAATTTTAGCAGTTCATATTAACGAAGTGAGTGCTACAGAAATAAAATATACTAAATTTATTATTATTTTGCCAATACAACTAACGGGACTCAAGCCAACCTTATCTGCTCCTGGTGCACCCTGGCTCCCGCCAATTCGCATCGGGCCAGCATGGTGGGAAATGGCTCAAATTCTCTCATATGAACCCATACTTACGACAGTCCCTAGTGCCCAGCGGTACTGGAGACCATACTGACTGTATATGCAGATCTTTGGGGAGGCTTATGTCCAGCACTGGCTCACTAGTACTATCAGCTAATGATCATCAAAACAATGGGTTCTTTAATCTGCATTACCAAAATGGTCGGTCGTTAGCTTACTTTTATTATAAACATCGATCTACTTATCAAATATTATATATATATGTACTAGCTACCTCCCTCCCGCTTTGCTGGCCGTAATATACTACTAAATAGACTTGAAATTTGTCTGAAATATCTGAAAGCAACCGCAACTGAAAATGATTTTTTATATCAACTGTGTAAATTATACCAATAAAAAGGTTTACAAAGGTTAATTACAAATAAAATGAAGAAGAATGTGTTAAATTCAAAAAATGAGTAGCCTATAAGCATCTATAGATCATTCCGCGTCGTATGCTCATGTTCCCGTGTCGATACGTTCACCAGTTTTCAGGTGATTGGCGAACAAACGAACCCCATTTTCTTTATATATACTAGTGTATATATAAATGAATATTTGGTCTTTTTGTAGTAATTACTGTGTGTATCATCATCATCAACCAATAGACGATCACTGCTGAACATAGGCCTTTCCCAAAGATCTTCAAAACGGTCAGCATGATCTCCGGTACCGCTGGGCACTAGAGTCTGTCGTATGTAAAGGTTCATATGGCGGGATTTGGGTTAATTCCCACCACGCTGTCCCAATGCGGGTTGTCGGGATCCATAGCCACGTTTGTGGATTAACGCGGTGCACCATGATCAAGTGAGGTTGGCTTGGATCTCGCAAGTTGTTGCGCAGAACCCCTTACATTCTACTCAGCGTGTAGCTACGGTTTATAATGTGTATATGAACTTTAAAAGGCCACACGATATGTTAATACCCGAATAAAGTGTCTGCGGGCCTTGTAGCTGCCGTGGAGTTTAAATCTACCTGCATTAAGCCCGGCGCCACGCAAACTTTGCTCATTGTCGCTGCGATCGCGCCAAACTAGGCAATGTTCACTAAATGACAGGTAATCTGCATGCCCGCGGCGTAGCGCCGCGCCACCGACTTCCGGCGACATTTAAATTTGTTAAACAAAACGGAATTATGCAAACTTTTAACGGGAAGTAGCACTGCGGTGATATTTTGTACCATTATGCAGCGGATGAGATGCTTTTATAACTACACCAGTAGTAGCTCTCCTTACTGGTGAGTAATGATTTCAACAATCATTAAACCAATATGTTTATTTGGGTATCTTATGCATGTGGTTATTGTCATTCTACATATATATTGTTAGTAGAATTATATATTACTAGTAAAAGCCCAGCAGCCAAGATATATTGACTGTTGTTCTAGTATTATTTGTTGTGGAAATCAGTGAAAATGTACGTACACCGGTTTTACATTAATATATTCTAGTTATTATCAATGTTTAATTGTTATGGAAATCGAATTTAACAATGATATTTGTATGCATGGTATCACCGTATATGGACTATTTGGAATCCGTGGAAACTTTACACCATTGGCTGGCGCTGTTACGCAAGAACCCAATATGGTATCAGTGACCAACTGACACTCAAGCTGCATACGAATAAGAAATCATATCATCATTTAAATTATAAATCTACATGTTTGTGAAATGATTTCGAAAACATTTAAATATATGTGTAGTTTACCGAGAGTTAGTATACTTAACAATGTGTTAGTATACTTAACAATGTGTTAGTATACTCAACAATGTGTTATTATACTTAACAATGTGTTATTATACTTAATAATGTGTTAGTTTACTTAATAATGTAATTTGACTATTGTCATATAACAATTATAATCAACATAGGTCTCCTCCAAAGATCTCCACATCGGTCGGTCTCAAGTTGCTCGCATCTATTGGGTTGGTTGTGGTTCGACTAGCAAGGATTAAGAGTAAGAGTGTTGTATTGACTAAATTAATATATTTCAAAAAAAGATACTACACAAGTGGTTTGATGTCTCAACACTATGTTATGGTTGGATTTCATGACAGGTGGTAAGTCTTTGTCACACGGAGGCGGTCAAGGTAGGTTCACCGCAGTGCCTATTTCCGCCGCCAAACAGTAGTGTGTCAACATTACTGTGTTCTGGTTTGAAGGCGCTTTAAATGGTGTAATTACGGTGGTAACGAGACTCAGAGCGACGAACACAACGTGGTCCACTATATTAACATCATAACTAGCACCACGTTGCTATGGGCAGGCATATCACTTATCAGGTTACCGTCCCGCTGGTATCATCGCTCCATTGAATTAAAAAATAACAGACCTGTGTTTCCATTGATTTTTATAAGACGGTAAACGATGAAGATGGTTCTCATCCAAGATACAATGGTAGCCCACATGTCTGCAAACCATGATTCTGTTTTGATCTCTGTGCCACAAGCCAACCGGTGAGATGTGAAATCATTCGCAATATATTTAAGTATTTCCGGTTGTTATATTTTCGGTCACTACAGCCACTCTTTAAACTAATATTCGTTATTAAGAATAATCCTGTTTGTCGTCCTCTTCAAACAAAGTTATTTAATACTATTATACTAAATAGGTAATAATTTTTAGGGGTTTGTGAATTATATGTTACCGTATTAATTAAATTCAATGGAATTATTGAAGGGTACTTTGAAAATATTTCAGAGGTCACGTGAAAACATTTCACGAATATTTCGGGAAGTCCTGTTTACTTTAATGTCAGATTAAAAATCGTTCTCGCGTTCGAGTTGAGGCTTAACTTTTTCTTTATACCGTCACATTGGGAGGCATAAATTTAAATGTGATTTGGCTCCGCTCGTGTAAATTGTTTCTTTTGAAATGTACCTGAAACGTGGCAATGTCACGGCAAGAATACCACGTGAAAATGTTATATTTCAGTGTAAGCGTACACGTGTAAAGAATTAATGGAAATGGACGTGGGGGGCGATTTGTGTCTAATAATAAACGGTCGATTATGTTTTCGTACAAGTACTTCCGGTTCCACTTGCTATCATAATTATATACGATATAACTGTTTCAATATAAACATATTCTTAGGTAGATTAGGCTCTAGCTCCTACCAACCCGCATTGGGCCAGCGTGGCGAGAAATGACTCAAATCCCGTCATAAGTTCCCCTACAAATGACGGCCCTTAATATTCAGCGGTACCGGAGGCCATGCAGACTGTAAGGTCACCGGAAGTCACTGGATATAAACAGCATGGGAACGTAGTAATAGAGAAGATTTATTCAAGTTAACATTTCGTTTGGTCTGAGCAAAGCGATGGGATCAACACCAAACAGCTCCCCTACCTCTACCATCACAGTACAACGCTTTCAGTCCTTTCTCCTGGAAACCACTGAGGTTCTGAGTGTAACCCCAAATATAGTATTTACCTCAACCGATGGATTACAACAGACACTCAATGCAGTATCCTCTCATTCGACTAAATCATTACCAGTGCATAATGATAACAGGGTTACTGACACTGATAATGAACACAAAGGTTATATACCTCATCCGAAGCTTTTTCCATTCGTATGTGAATAAGTTAGTAATAAACGTTTCAGCAGTAACCGCCACAACTGTTTACGCCAATCTGAACAAAACGGGGGTGAGTATTGAAACGTTTCAACGTAAAAACGGAACCGATGAGTAAAATTTTTAGTTTTGTCTACAAATTGGACAGTTAATTGAGTTGCGATTTTTTTTTTTTTTGGGCCCGATGCGTAGCGAAAGCTTTTGTTTTCACGGCCGGTGAACGTAGCGCCACCGGTAAAAGTTTCACTAACGAAATGAACGCTTTAATTATTGTTACCGTAGTAAACCTATATAGAGGTACAGTATTAATAGGACTATTCTAAAATAGCGAAGCACTAAACAAAAACAATGTAACAACGTGTACTCGTATTTAAATATACGTATAAATATAAGTTAGTATAAATAAAAGTTTCCATAAGACTTGTTTTTATGTAATTAAGTAACCTGGTAAGTGATACGCCTGCTCATAACGTGGCGCTAATAAAGATGGTATGCATTGCGCTCGTCTGAGAGCTAAGTTGTTGAGTTTCGTTACCCCAGTAATTACACTATCTTCAACACCCTTCGAGCCGGAATACAGTTATATTTGCCCGTTACTGTTTAGCGGCAGAAGCAGGCGCTGCGTTAGTACATATCTAGACGATCTCCGACAATAGAGACCTACCACCTGTAAAACCTCTGTCCACTTTAGACGGGGCCTGGTAACGCTGTGCTGTGTGTAAAGATTGCTAGACTTAAGTGGCAGTGGGCTGGGCACATTGCTCGAAGGGCTGATAAGAAATGGGGCAGTAAGGTCCTCGAGTGCCGCTGTGTACCAGTAGACGAACTGTTGGGAAGCCTCCCACAAGGTGGACCGACGATCTGGTGAGACAAGAACCCACTGGACGTGAGCAACGCGAGACCATTTTGTCCATCAGTGGACGTCTATCGGCTGAGGTATTTCATGGGGTACCATTGATTACGCACAATAAAGTAATACACTTAAAACTTTTAAATTCATTAACTTCGCTCCGTATACTAGAGCAAACGAATTCGGGTCTAAGTAAGTTCTGAATAATGAAACGTATAACTTAAAGCATACAGAGCTGTAAGCGCTTAATGCTGGAACCAAACACAAGGAACTCCGTAATCAAATGCTGTGTGTTGACACAAGGCAAATTAAACAAGTCGAGTGTGCGCGTTACGCAGACGTGAGTGTCAACACTCGCAAATACAACAATCAAAGTCACATTCCACGAATGGGGGGCCCGCAATAATGCCTTACTTAAACTTTAATCAGTTCCACTAACTTTAGATATACCGATGATGGATAGACCTTTAATTTTTTAACTTTTACTAGTGGCATATCTAAGGCGTCCGAATTGTTCGGACAGAGACGGCGAGGACTGTACCACGCTGATCCCCAACCTTCAATAGTTGAAGAGGCACTTTAAGAAGAAGTAAGACTCTGTTGCCGGAGACCTAGTTAGGTACAACCACAGCGCTTATTACAGCCGACATTACTTTGTTCCAGTCTAAAGAGCGTAGCAGCTTCTGTAATTACTAGACTTACTACATCTTACGTCTCAGATGACGAGCGCAATGTGAAGCAAGTATATCTTAACTAGCGTATCGTTACACTTACCATCCGGTGAACGTTACTTTAATCCAGTAGTTTAATTTAATAAAAAAAAACTACACCATAATTTACCATGATGTGACAATGAAGCAGTTCGTGAAGGGTGCTCTACCAGAATACTCAAGTTCAAGTCAGGATAAACGAAAGTTGGCAATGCTGTTATGGCAGCAGACCACTAACTAAATTCAACTCTTCAGCTCAGCTTGGAGATTAGTAAATAACAGTAGTTGTAGTTATCAGTATATACTGTTATTAGGTTTCAGAGTGAACATAATTAGGAGAGAAAAAATATTGTTCTAGGCCTTTCCTGTGGTCTCGGGCTAGTAAGAATAGGACTAAGGTAAGCCCTGGCTGTCGTAGAAGGCGACTAAAATGGTTTTCGGGTTTTTGGGTTTTGAATATAGGGACTTCATTTCTCGCACGGGGTGGACAATATCGACGAGGTGCTAAGTTATTTGTTGTAGCAAAGCGAGGGTGTCTCGCTGGCGTCATCCAGGTAGGTACCAGTGGATTCCGTAAGTCTCTCGCAACGCAACGATGATGACCATTGACGGGGTTTAAGTGGGTACAAATCTCAGATAATCTTATTTCCCCCTCGGAGCAGGTTAGGTTTGGAAAATTTCTCCCGCCGTAACACAAAATAACGGTACGCCACCGCAGGGCTCCTTAATTATTTTACATAAATAATTAATAACATGCCCGGTACTAATTTAATACACTAAGTAATTTTTTCAAGAAACCAACTCCAGCTCAGGCCGTGTCGCGTCGAGATAATATTTTTTTGCACTGTCACAACATCTCCCGGAGATGACGTTAATAAACGACGCGGAGGAAAACGCCGCTCCAGCAAATTAGTATTTTTTGATGACATTTAAAAAAATATATATTTTTGTCGTGTTTAAACAGGTTGTAAGGGCGCTGTGGTATGGGATTGCTTTTACTGAACAGACCAGGTATACGGCCCAGCTGATGTTGAGTCACCAGCCCAACGGTACCAGTAACATCGAAAGTATCGCTAACGTGCTGCTGACCCTGAAGAAGCTTTTTAACGCTATTCAAAAAAAAATTATAGCATTGTAGTGAACAGTATTATTACTAACCGCAATACATGTAATGGGTTTTTATCATCATCAGCCGATAGAAGTCCATCATTGGACATAGGTCCCCCAAAGGTCTCCACATCGATCGGTCCTGCGCCTCCTTGATTCCAGCGCTTTGCCAATGTCCGTCACAGTCAGTATGCAGCAATCCGGTACCGCTTGGAACCAGAGGCTGACGTTTGTGGGGGTTCGTATGGAGGGATTAGGGACATTATCCACTACGCTGGTCGAATTCGGGTTGGTGGGAGTCAGAGACTAGTTAGTTATTAGCAGGGTGCACCAGGAGCAGGTGAGGTTGGCTTGGGTCGCGTGAGTTGTTGTGTGGGACCTCTGACACCTCTAGTGTAATATTTTTTCCGTTGCCTAAGAAGAAAATGTAAAATCTCCAAGCAATCTTGGAGCCACCCAGGATCGAACATCATCTCTATACAACATATATAAAAAATCCGATTGTTATATCTATCGTATACAGAAACGCAATATTCGTGAAGGGTTGTATTGATATATTATATCTATTCCATTACTCTGCGTGTCATACAGCTTCCGGCTTTGAGATTTCAAGTGAGTTCAGATCGTTTTTTTTTTAATATCACTAAAAAGTTTATGCGCAGCGGACTCCAAAATGATTCTCATCATCAGCCGATAGACGTCCACAGCTGGACATAGGTCTTCCCCAAAGATCTCCACATACAGTCAGCATCGTTTCGGGTACCACTGGACACTAGGGATTATTGTAAGGGTTCAAATGGGGAGGTTTGGGCCATTAGGAATACCATTGCTACATCAACGCTTTTGTTGATGCAATAAAAACAGCATTAGTAAAATGCAATTTAACAGGGACATTCATTAAAATTATACTTAATCATCTGAGCTATATATTGTTAATTTCTTGATACAGAATCCATTACATTTTAGTTACATTAAAATGGAAAATAATTTGAACGTGTGCCTAAAACCATTTAAACCTCAATCACTGCCCGCTGATTATCTGAAATTGATGCTGATAGATAATACATATAGATACGTATTGATCATCCACTCTATATATCAGTTTATACACTCCTCTGATGAGCGAAGATCACAGTCGTCCATTATTTCTAAATCTCTGTAAAACTATTATAAATAAAACAATTAATGAAAACAAGACATAATAGAGAAGGAAAATTAATGAACAAAATATGAAGGTAAGAAGATAGAATAATTACAGGGAAAGAAAATAAGGGTAGATATAAATATAAATGTAATAGTCTATAAGATACAGAGATAATAAAATAGATGAAATGTATTAGAAATAGTAATAAGGATGCAATAAAGAAAGTATGTCAAACTCATTTCACAGGAGAATGAAAGAAGGAAATAGGATGAAGTATAGAAGGAAGAGAATGAGAATGAAAGGTATAAAAGAAGAAAAGGATGGAAACATAAAAATGAAACAAATAAAAGGAACGAAGCTCAAGTCGACAAATGTCTGGGGAAAGAGTATAAAAAAAAAATTAAACAATCTAAGTAATAAAGTTAAATCCTTAATAAGTTTATGCTACGTAGAGATATATGTAACAACTCTTTGATGTTATCATATCCTTCAAAAGTCTAATCAAAAATAATAATTAAAACCACATTATACTAGTATACTATAATTAGCTACTCCCCACCCGCTCTCATTGCTGAACACACCCGCAACTCCCTTTGGGGAAGGAATTTTGTAAAATCTATTTTTAGCTGACCTGTTCTCGGGAAAAGGAATATTGTTACCAAATTTCAAGTGTCCAGGCCATATGGTTCCTGAGATACGGTGATGAATCTCTACATAGGTGGACCTCTCTAACATATATATATATATATATATATTCACAATTGGAAGCATGAATACACATCACATGAAAGCTATGAAAATAATCATAATTGTATTATAATAACAATGAAAACAATACAAGGGGTGTAAGGGGTTCCGCACGAATCCCCTCTTATGAACCCTTACAAATGACGGCCATTGTTGTCCGGCAGTACTAGACACTATGCTGATTGTAAGATCGCGGGAAGCTGCTGGATTTGAGCAGCGCAGGACCGATCGATGTGGAGATCTTTTAGGGTGGCCTATGTCCAGCAGTGGACATCTATCGGCTGATAATGATGATGATGAATACAATACTCTTACTTTCACTTTGACAGAAACGTGTTAATAGTAAAAAAATAGTTTAATATTTAACATATACTTTGTTATTAAGTTTATTTAAGAAAAAAACATTCCACCATCACAGTATGCGCATGCGCTGTGATATATATATATTTATATATATTATTAATTTTCAGAAACAAACATAATCATAAAGGTTTGTTATAGCAAATTTAGATTTAAATGTTTTTAACGATACTAACTTAGAAGTTAGACCTCATGGACCCTTTTTTATTTCAAGGGATAATCTTCGAAAGATATCCTGCTTCTGGGGAGAAGTCAGGGTTATGTAAGATACTTACTCACTAAATCCCCTCGATGTGTCTTCATCAGTGCATTCGTAGAGGCTCCGGGACCTCTTATAGAACACACCTGTGCCCCTCTACATTATGTGTTACACGTCTCTGAGGAGGAGGCTAACCCTCCTAGGCATCATCACTAAGCCATACGCTGTTTTTCTCCTCAAGGCCCGCGTAACTCTTAGACCATTTTAGTCGCCTTTTTCGATAGGCAGGGCTTACCTTAGTCCTAGTCTTATTAATCAGAGACTATAGGAGTAAGCCTCACAAGACTTACTAAGTTATACTTGTTATTTCAAAATTCAACAAAACAGGAGTATTATGTAACTGTTTCATCTTAATGATGTTATAAAAAATCAGCGTGGGAAACTCTTATTATTCTCGGTGAGTTAATAGATAGGATAAACGGATAAGTAGTTAGTTAACATCAATTATCGAGCGTTAATTGAACGTTAACATGCAACGTACGGGGGGTGGTAAGTAAGCTAAATGTCGAAAAGGCTTGCCGCTGACGTTGACAAACTGCGGAGCCGCTAATCCCAATAGATGGGAGGAGACAACTAATCAGGCGCGGCGACATCCGTACGCGTTACTACATACATTAATCTTGATATCCGTGCGCTGCATAATGACGCCGTTCTAACACGTCCCGGTATAACTGGACGTTTTTTAACGGTGAACCGACAAAAACCGCACGGTTAACGGGCGGTTAAATGAGGCGTTGGAACGCTCGCACCGCATTACCTTTCGCCTACCAACTTATCCCACTCATTTCACTTGCTACGGCGGCCTCACCGGAACATGAGCTAATGTTTACGCACTCCAATTATCTATGAACTTACCCGGATAATTTCTAGTAATTAATGCCGTCTAATTTATTATGGATCTCCTGGTACTGTTTCGCAGATCTGTCAGTGGTCTTATTATACCTGTAACTATAACATGATCTTTGATGAGAAATGTGCTGTAATTGCTGCACTTAAGCATTCGTTTTTATAACTTCAGAGAACTTAAATTAACTGGTGGTAGGTCTCTCTATAAGAACTAGACCTAAACGGTAAGCACCACCGCAGCTTCTCTGACTGCCGCCTAGACATTTCTGTTGGACCGAATTAAACTTAAAATGGACCGACGACATCATCAGGACGGTCGGAAGAGGGTGAATGCGAGAAGCTGAAGATCGCATTTGGTGGAAGACATTGGAGAAGCCTTATATCCAGCAGTGGATAAACAAAGAATGATGATGATGATAATGAAAAATTTGTGTGTAAACATTAGTGCATTTCGGTTTGAAGGGCGCTGTAGCTAGTAAACTTGTTGTGGTATCTTACCATCAGATACACGTCTTTTCTGTTTCGTTGCTTAGTTGAATAAAAAAAACTAAGCTTGTAACTTAACATTGAGTGCACATTGCACCCGTTTAGTCACTTAATCGTTATCCTCTATTAATAACGTTTTTACTGAGACTTGAATAACTATTAGTTATATTTGTGGAAATAACTAAGCAAAGCTTGGAAGGGTGTGTATGTTAGGGTTCGTTTGTTATACATTTCTTAATGCAGCTTGCAAAGTTAGCTTAAAAACACTGTAAACTATAACATATTGCAAGTTTCACATTCATGTATTTGTATAGTACGATGTGTCGACACGAGCACCACATTCAGCAGATGACAAATGATAAGCTTATCCGTTATCGCCCATCAAGATATTTACGTACTATCACATAGTACTGTATAATTTGACCAGCTACAAGAAGACCAGTAAATAATGAAAACAGCTGTTAAAAGAAAAAATAATATAAAGTTAATGAAACATATAAAAGTACATATGCCCGAAATGGGTTTATCAAAACCAAAATTATCCATCCAATTATCGTTTACGGAGGCTGATGGAAAAACTTTTAAAGAGTTCTCCGACATTACGAGAGTAGAAATATTAGTTTACTGCCGGTTCCCTTCGGCCGCCGAATGAACTCGTTTCATTCCTTGACCGAGTTTCATCAAATATATTCAGGCCGTTACACTGAACAAATCTGAGGGAGAGAGGACTTTCGTTGTTACCTTTTTTATGTGCGAAATACAGGTATTCATGTTTAAAGCTGTTGATCTTAACCAAAATTTCTATTTTTTTTTTCATTAAAGTATATTATAATCAAAAACTCCGGCTTTACTCTCTTGCATTTTGACATAGAGGACCTTGGTTCAACTTCAATAACATATGCGGTGTGTTTTAGGTTAACTACCACCCTTAAATGTGATTTTCCACTCCAAAGCTGTCGTCCAAATGACTGAATACATGAATGATAGAGTATTCTTGCCGAGCGTGTGAAATTCAGGTCAACTTTAGCTTATAATACATGAAAAATATTGGGAAGAAGTCTCCCATGGATCAAGCAACGTAAATGCAATATGCTACTGTAATGTCTTACAAAAATCGTATCAGCTGCGTTGTCCTATCACCATATCACCACAAGCCTAATTACCATCACAATTATATAATAATAAAAATAAACAGTTTTCGTCTATTTTCCTATTTTTTTTTCTTGTTATTTTCATCTCAGCCTCTCCACAGCAGACACGTCAAATACGCGCGATTCAATTATCACATATGAGTCCTTTGCTCCGGCGTATATTTCATTAATCTGGGAGGGCATTACTTGTACAGATTTAATTACCCGCCACTGACGGGTAGACGTCCGCACTCGTGAACAAGTCTATAAAAAAAAATGCGTTCACGAAAAGCGTCGAATTGATGATATGATTGGATCTCGACGGTTCACGTCAGTTCGGAGTCAGCAGACGTCGAAAACATTAAAGAAAGCTGCTACGTTAACAATGCAATAAGCACAGAGTATCAAACATGACCAATGGTATCACAATACTACTGATAATATCAAAAACAGGTAATTTTTCAGTTGAAAGAATTTTCCAATAGCCTCTGAATGAAAACGTATTTAAATCAAAACATAGGCAAGAAAAATAATGAAGGAAAATCTCCCTAAAGATGTCCACAGAGTTCCTTGAGAGGAATCGGGCCTTAGCTCACCTCGCTGGCCCAGTGCGAGTTGGAAGGTAATCAGAGCCTCGTCTGTTATTCAGCAGGGTGCACTGTGTGTAGGTAAGGTTGACTTAGTCTCCGTAAGATCTTGAATGCAAACCCCTTACAATTTCTGAAGCCTCATCCAGCCTGTTGTCGCTCGCCAGAGCCTCGTCCGTTATCCAGCCTAGGACACTGCGTGCGAGTGAGATTGTCTTTTAGGCGGGATATATCTTATTTTCCGTTCACCGATTACCCCCTAAAGAAGCTACTATTCCACTGAAACCTGAACCTTTATATTGTATTCTTAGCCAGTTGAAGATTGAAACAGTAAACAAATCTATAAATACATAAACATATAAGAAATAATATACATAGTTAAGACAATGTCTTTAATGATCAATTTGGTTTGAGATGAATTTGTATATATGTCTGTAGTTTAATAACACAGCTTTTGAAACTACTTGTTGTCAAAGGCTGTAGGGCAGATCGCAAAGGGACAAATGTCGACCCTTTCGCATCATCCGCTGTTGAGAATACGAAGTATCTATTTAATGAAACTGTAGATGGTTTTTAGTTGCCGAAACATGTAAATATTTAAAGTAGATTTGGGTAATGTACAAAAGCAAAAACCTTTTTTCATTAGTGGTAATAGTAAAAAGAAACCGATTCGGTTTTCATTAGTACTTCATTTGTAACTTCGTGTAATGAAATGTTTCAAAGTTACTGACATGAGACATTTAAATAAATTGTTAACATGTGTATAACAGCGAATAATTTTTTTTTCAACAGCCTATTTACGTCTCCAAGGCACAGGCCTACCCTCAATATGAGGGCGATAAGCCACAGTCACCACGCGGGCCCAATCCGGATTGGTGACTTCACACACACCTTAGAATAAATTCTAATTCATGTGCAGGTTTCCTCGCGATGTTTTCCTTCGCCGTTTGTATTTTGCTGTTGTTACTAAAGTTCACAAATGTACATAACTTAAATATTAAAGTCATCTGTACATGGCGAGATTTAAACCCGCGTGCTGCCCTAACACCTATACTTAATATTTGCTTAGTATCAACTAACAGACAATAAAAATCTCAAAATAATTAACATAATACAATTTAACAATCATCAATATTATTATGTTAATAGAAATTTCTTTGAAGTGAGATTTTTTTATTCTTAAATTTTTCCTATTTTTTCTTCAAAACGAACAATTGACCCTACGGCAAGGGTTGTTCGAATTTATCTATGATGTATCCTAAGAAGAAACAATCATACTCGTTCGTTAAGTGTTTATTGTTCGGAAAGGAGAAACTCGTATTAGTAATTGAGTTAAATTTAAAAGTAAATATAGATCATATATATTATTTAACTAGATGTAGATAGTATGTAAGATATAGTATTGGATTAGAAGTGTAGAAATTTGTCCGACATATCCCCGTCGCCAGGGAAGCCTTTTCCTGTTATTAACACCCTCGCAACTACTTTTAACGTAACCTAACGGTTAAGAAACCTAAAATCTCCTACCTCAATCATGTATTCCGTCCTCAGAGATATCTTCTGCAGCTTCTGGTAAACGAAAGGTATGGATAAGAAAATAGTCATTATTGAGGAATGAATGAAATGAAATATCTGGGGCGTCTGAATCGTTCCGCGGAACTAAAGACGGAAAGACTGCACGACGCTGATCGCCCACCTTCAGGGAGAGGCACTTTAAGAAGAAGAAAAACCCCTCTTAGAGATAAAAGTTAGTAAAATCCGTGGATAACTAACCTATAAAAAAAAAATTCCTGCCAAATTTCAAGTCTCTACTTAATATGGTTCCAGAGATATCGTGATGAGTCTCTACATAGACGGAAATCTCTCATATATATAGATTAGACAACTCCTGCACAACTCCTTTTTGGTGTATACATTAAGTTACGATACTAAATCACTTTCTTGTATCAAAACATTAACCATATTCACAATTTAATGACGATGTATTACCATTTTTCGGATACACAACCCCTCACGATGATATCAAAGTTCTTTGTTACCTTTGTGTAAGACGGTGTTCTCCATACACAAAGGGTTACATCGCCCTTTCAACAAATAAGCATATTCTGTGAAGTAGCACAAAGTATATGTTTAATATCCTGTCGTTTGTGTTCATGTCGCTAAGTTCATCTGGATGTAAAATAAAAGCTAACATTCAACTTTGTGCCGTCGCGATGTAAAGTTGATTTATAGTGTACGTTATTAGCAGCTTAAACAAACACAGAGCTAAGCTAGAGAAGCTGCATAGATAAAATTCTAAGTATACAACTTTGTGGATCTAAATCGTCGTCGTGATACAAAACCGAACGATATTTATTCTTCATCAGATGATAGATGTCCACAGTTGGACATCGCCAAAGATACCCACATCGACCAGGGATTCATATGGTTTTCGTTATATATAGAGAATAATATATTTCTGTTCATGTAACATAAAATATGCGGTCTATCTAGACTCTATTATAACTACAGTTATATTTAACTACTAGTTTAATATGTCTAAGATTAATTACTAGGGTTTATTAGTACCGTCATTAACTGCGTGATTTATTAACTGGCTAACAATTCTATACTCATACAAATAACTCTTCATCCATCTTCTATAATTACTCCATCAACTATACTGGTGAAAGGTTTCCTTTGCTGAAGAACATTTAGGTAGGTACCATTGCAGCTCCTTTTTTCTCGTGGGCAATTTTATATCGGATATTCTTCTGCTGAAGGGTCAGCAGAAGAGTTATGCCGGATTCTTACCGGCTAAAACCCCACGGTATCCTTCTCAAAACTCTTGGTCGTAACTACGGGAAAGCTCGTGCATACTTCCGCAGTTCCAACGGCATTGATACATTACCGGATCTCGCTTCAGAGTGGAGATGCCACTTCCTTTCACTATAGCACAGAAGCTCCGTACGCGCCAACTCGAAGTCTTTGATAGACGTCAACGGGAGGTACTTGAACCAGGTGTCGTAGCCTTTGTTATAGGGGTTGGAGATTATTGTGCATTCTCCTCCGCCGCCCAGGTTTCTGGCTACGAATAGAGAGAAGAGAGGTTCGTTCTCTCTCCCTCTCCGCAGTCTCCTCTTGCGACATAACTTCGCGAGGCTTGCACTCCACTTTTCGCTTCCTGTCATAGCTTTAATAAAAGCTTGAAGAGAGAGGTCTCTCCCTATTTCAGCGATGAAATCTTGACGCAAACTTGTCCAACTAAGACAATACTCCAACAACCATTGCAGCTCCTATTGCAACCGACAAGAAATTGTGTGCAAAACATTACTGTATTGTAGTTTTTATGTGAGCAAACGAGCGTCAGTTCACCTGGTGGAAGGTGATCACTGGCTCCATAGACAGTCACAACACCAGAGAAAGGAATAACATGCTCATTTCTTGAAGGTCCCCATGGCGTATTGGTTCGAAAATACCTCCGGAGACATCTGATTGCACAAAGTAGTAGTGCGTGATAAAATATGCGCTTGAAACGCACAGTGGAGAATCGCAGGTCATCCATTTGGTGAGGGTTGAAGTTGGCGTCGTGTCGTACACTAAGCTGGTGGAAAGTAAGGGCAGGAATAATTACGAACTTCTCGAAGCACTCTCCTTGGTACATTTTATAAAGAATGAATGAAATGAAAATGTTTTGTAAACTCAGCGACTTAACTAGCTCTTAGCTTTTTTAACCCAAGACCTAGTAATGTCACCTCACTTATAGATAACAGCAGCAAAAATGTTAAAGTTTAAGTAAACTTTAGAAAATTACAGATGGATCCTTCTCCAACTGATCTTTTAAATATGAAAACTTCGATCATCCGTAAGGTTAGTAGATTTAGTGTTCACATTCCAAACAAAGTATCGGACAAGTCGTAAGTTTTTGGACGATTCATCACATCAGTTCGTCTCCTGATGACGGATAATTCCGTGAATAAATTTCATATAAAAGGAAATGGGACCCTTAGGCGATGAGGGATATGTTACTATGGAACGGTGCCGTTCACTGTTAGCAATATCATTTCAATATTTGTGTGCCTTGCTCCCGTATATATTATTTTAGTGTAGTATATTTGATTCCTTATATCATCTTTCACTGAGATGAGACTTTAACTACATGTATAGACCGATCACGTCGATAAGGCATGAAAATTTAAAAAAAATGTAGAACATTAAAGAAGAGAAGCAATGATAAATCTCATGGTTTCTTCTTTTAACAATCTATTTTTTTGTATTTTCACATTATTAACTATATCAACATCCACTGCTGGACATGGACCTTCTCCAAAGATCTATACATTTGTAGGGGTTAATATGGGCGGATACGGACCATTTCCCAACACGGTCCAATGCGGGTTGATGGGAGCCAGAGCCTCGTTTGTGGATTAGCAGGGTGCTCCTCGATCAGGTGAGGTTGGCTTGGTTCCCGTGAGTTGTTGTGCGAGACACCTTACACCTTAACTAAATGTGTATTATAAACTACTTGTCAGTTTATAATACTGATCAAGTTTAATTTCGTTTTAACTTTGACAAATAATGAGTAACACAAACTGTAAATACAAAACGTAAATTTGTAAAAAATATTTTTTTTATATTCGCAAACCTCTGGACGAAATCGCAATTTCTATAAAGTGGCAATTGAAACCTCGCCTCCTTCGCCGCTCGAAGCACTCGGTTGATATTGCAACGAAGCGGAGTGGACCTTTATTTTACTCCACTACTTTTATTACGGCTCCATTCTTATTATGCAATATCACATTGCGAAATTGTTACAGATCGGTGACTTTTTTTTAAGATCATAATCAACCTATAGGACGGTACACAGGTCTCTTACAACAAATCAAACTCAAATCATTTATATACAACGAAGCTTCTTACTTCAATAGAACATTCCGCTGATAGTAAGCGATGTCGACTTCGTAATTAGGAAGTTTCTTTGCAGTTACAGCAAATACAGATCGTTACAACTTTTTGATGCTTGAACTGGGAGAACCAAGAACGTTGCAGTTTCCAACACGTCCAATATATTTATATCTTTGCCACGAGTTCGTGAAATTGTTCCTTGAAAATTTATTATCCAAGAAAAGCGACAGAAATGAAATACCCGCACAGTCATGATTTAACTCGTAAGGACTGTTTTAGGATTCCTCGAATCTTAAATTTACTTCAATAAATCCACTACCCTTGCGCACAGAAAATATCCGTATCGAAACAAGAGGTATCGTGGAATCCATCAGTCGAGCCGTTACACAAATTTCTGTATGATTAACGGACAGTGTCACTCTTAACAAAGTGGTCGTGGTCATTACTTCAAGTTTTAGTGGTAAAAACCTAAATTTTTTTAACCTTTGGTTATAAGGTTCTTCTATTTCTACCACATCATCACCCAAATTCCTAGATTCGTCGACAATACTTATACGCATTCTGCATTACCGAGTTCGCCTGTTGTATCCTTTAAAGAAATACAAATTATCATTTGAGACCACCCTGTATTTACTCAACAATTTTAAGTCTCATTTGACATAGACATAAATATTAAATGACATAGATAGATATAGTGATAAGACAAAACTAAAGCAATTCTATATTTCTATGAACAACCTATTTTTATATGAGGAATATCCTTATCTATATATATATTCAGAGCATTTATCTAGTGAAGGCTTTTGAAAAAATGCACCGAAAAACTTAATCAGATAAAAACTGGACTAAAAACGTCAGGACGAGGTCTTTCCTGTTATTGCACAGTAAACATCGCAAGATAAACGCGAAAACCTGCCGTAAAGGACTTCATTTGCGCTTCCCGCTTACTTCGCTTAATTAAGAAATGAATGTCCAATTTTCACTCACAAAAAATACTTTCTGTTAAATGCATCTGAGCGGAATGCGAATTACACGAATTCAACTTGCCTTTCACCCGCATGAAACACCCCTACACACCCTTTTGTACAAAGATGATAAACGAACATGTACATGTTCTTTTTTTCTACAATAAAGCGATGATATGAGAGGGACGTACACCTGATGATAAGTGATACGCCTGCCCATAACAACGTGACGTTAGGGTGATATACTGCATCACATTGCGCTAATCGCCTGAGACATAAGATTTTCTCTCGTTACCCCAGTAATAACATTTGCTACAGCGCCATGTAATCTGGAACACTGCAATGTTTGGATACCATTGTTTGGTGATAGAAATAGATGTTGCGGTTGTACCTACCTAGATGGTTTCCGGCTTAGACTTACCACCAGTAATGTCACCAGAGTTTAGAGGTCAGCTAAGAATGGATTACTCAAATTTCCTTCCCCATAGTTGCTAGGGTGTTATGGCCAGCAATGCGGTCGGAGAACAGCTATGATTGTTTTATGGCACTGAATTTACAACCCAGGAAGTAATAATATACTTTTCCGATGCTGTACTATTTTAATGTGTTTCCGGATTTTGTATTCGATTACTACTCTCTGGGCCTGATGGAAAAACTTTCGAGTAGTTCGTAACATTTCGCTGGGTAAGATATTAGCTCACCGATGGCTCTCCATTGGCTACCGAATAAACCAGTTTCAGTTCTTCGAGTTTTAGCAGATTTATTTCTTACGCTGGAGTGTCTCGAAATTCTTACTGAAAGGGTTTTTAAATTTTTTGCTGGTCATAAACATTTTTACTATACATTTTTGAAAACATAAACACATAGATATAATAGATTTCTGTGGGGGTGTAAGGTCTCTCACAACAACTAACGAGACCCAACCCAGCCTCACCTTCTCGTGGTGCACCCTGCTAGTCAACAAATTAGCCTCTCGTTCCCATCAACCCACATTGACTTGGTGTGGTGGGAAAAGGCTCAAATCCCTTATATAAGCGTGGAGATCTTAGGGGAGGCTTATCTCCAGCGGTGGAGGTCTAACGGTTGATGACGGTAATAGTTTTCTAAAGCAAGTAACCCTATTTAACAATAAGCCTAGTCATAGAGCATGATGGTTGTTTTGTTACTTACTCTTATGGGGTCTACTTAGACTGGTTGTTAGATTAGTACAGACGGTGTATTTAATTATGTTAACATGTTATATTTACCATCATCATCAGCCGAGAGACGTCCACTGCTGGACATAGGTCTTCTCCAAAGATTTTCGCTTCGTTAGAGTTTTTTGAGGGGAATTGGGCCGTAACCCATCACGGTGGCCCAGTGCGGGTTGGTGGGTGTATACATATTTATTATAGTTATTTGATTTTTTTCATATATCACATTGCTCGAGGAATACTATCAATTTCATATAACTTACCAAACCAAGCGATGCGGTATTGTCGAATTGCGGAGCGATAGTTGAATCGCTGGAAATGGGAGCGAGTTGAAAAAAAATGGACTACTTTTTTCCTTCGGATCCAGTTTCCATAAGTGGAATTTCTTGTGACATTCGAACGGAATGAGAAAAAAAGATTATAGTACTTTAACAAGTGTTGGAATTTAGATGAGATTCTCCATTCTAAGAGATCAATGAATACGTGAATTGATTGTAAACGTAGATTATTAGAAAATATACGTGTGGGCAATGAGACGGTAGGTTGAAAGCATTTTGCAGTTTTCTTATTTTGGTATAAAGTGGGGAGAAACCAGTAAAACGTTATTTAGCGGTACCAAGTATCCTTGTAAAATGTTCTCAGGTTCACATAAGGACCACGCGGTACTTATTCTCCTTAGAACCTGAGCTGTTTTATCCGTTTTACTGCACAAGGTGTAATCGCCTGTCTCGTCGGTCGCAGTTAACCTGTGTATAATATTTCCTTTTACCTTCTCGTTTCCTCTCGGATGCTGTTTTAAAACAATGCTACAAAAAATAATAAGTGGTGTAAATTTACATCGATGTTATACTGATGGAGGATGATGAGACAATAAATACGCAAATAAGTAGTTTTATTCCTTTATATATAGGAAAAATCGAGAGATTCATTGACTCATCACGAGATCTCCGAAACTGTTAGACGTAAAAATTCAACATTTGGGGGACATTCTTCTGCCATTTAGAGGTCAACTAAGAATAGATTTTAAAAAATTCCCTCCCGGGAGTTGAGAGGTGAGATATTACGGCCAGAAAAGTGCGTGAGGAACAGGTAGAATTAGAAATAGCTGATGACGTAATTATATTTTTTCGTACTCACATTACATAAGTATGTGGTTTTTTTCGTCATGCCTTTATTGCTGATCATGCGGTCAAATATAGACCGCATGGTGTATACCTACCTCCTTCGTAAGTTTAAATCCGTGTGGTAGGTGCTCCTTCCTGAGCACATCTACCTTCTTGTCAGGCAGCCCTTTGAAAAACTAATAACATGCCCGACAAAATTGAGGGTTTTTTGTCGACACGCTGAAGTGAAGCTGGTGATTATTTTAACGCATCACATAAAGGAATAGAATAGACATAAACCTTTACAAACCTAGATATTTTTGGATATGGTATCTTAGGTACTAGTGTTGCATGATATTTAATCCAAAAAAAAAAAAATTATAAATGTTGACGGAAGCTTTAATTTCAACTAAGACTCAGTTACGAGATGGTATCAATATGGGTTTGCTAATGTTATTGTCTGGATATAGAAATTACTCTCCTAATGAATTGTTCGAAATTGCCGGCGTGAAGGGTGTGTATTGATCCTAAATAAATTGCTTAGGGTAGGATGAATTAGGTATAATTAAGTGAATTTTATGTTATGAATACCATAGCATTAATAATATCTATAAGCATACTACGAGGTATCTACAACTGTTCTTTAATATGATGATAAATCTGGTGGTAGGTCTCTCGTTGCTGGAAACTATACAGGTAAGTACTACCGCAGAGCCTATTTCTGCCGCCAAACAGTAGTGTGAAAATATTACTGGGTTTCGGTTTGAAGGGCGCTGTAGCTAATGTTAATTATCGGGGTGACGGGATTCAACATCTTATGTTTAAAGGTGACGGGTACAATGTGGCGCAGTGTATAACATCCTACTAGCGTCACGTTGTTATGGGCAGGCGTATCACTTAACATCAGGTGAACATACCGCTAGTCTCGTCAATTTATTGAATAAAAAAAATCGTTTGAAGAATATCGCAATAACTAAAAGACAAACGCCGTTACCCGTTACTGCATGAGTTTTAAAAGCGGATTCGAGGGAAGCAAAATCAGGAAGTTAGTGACATGCGCCATCTGTTTCCGTGCTTTGTTACCGCTTGAGAAACCATTAGCTTAGCTTAATTATTCACATTAAATGAACCAAAAATTATCTGAGTCTTAGTATATATTTACTTAATCATATACGAAACAAAATAATCTCTTTATTTGATTTACTAACTGCTCACTCGTGCGCCTTGCTGGCCATAACTCGACTTGAAATTTGTGTGAAATATAGCCTTGAGAGCAACCGAAACCGCGAATGACTTTATATAGCAACCGTTACTATAGCAACCATGTAAGTAATACGAAATGAAAATATTTATAAAACCTAGTTGGAAATAAAATGATGAAGGATCTATGAAATTCAAATAATAAATAGCCTATAACCATCTACATATTCCGCGTCGAAGGCTCATTTTCACGTTTCGATACGATCACTAGTATTCACGTGATTGATGAATAAACAAAACCCATTTTGATTATATATATATGATTTTTATCGTACACATAGTTTATAATTTGCCAACGTTATAATTTAAAATTGCCGTAATATCTACCTTATCATTAATAACTCCCTCAAACATGACCGAAGTTATGTCCGACGGTTAATTATTATTTTAACAGTTTGCTACTTTAACTATTCAGTTTTATAGTTTAAATTTTAACGGTAATAGAGAACAAAATTTTACTGTTAAAATACAAGTATTATTATAACTTCCTATGTATTAAATAGTACGTTAATGTAAAGGAAGCAAGTGTAGGTTACCAACAATAACAGTTAATTTTGGTTGATACGAAATTATAAGATGGTGATTGGGATGCAAGAAAGGCTGTTAAAAGTGCTACATTTAACAGAGGTCGTATGTTCGAATCCTCTATACGTTTGTTAATATGGTGTACATGTGTTATTATTTACAAAGTATATTAAATGTTATTCTTCATATGTAGCTTAAGTATGTGTCAGTTTATCGCCGACAGCTTATTGGTTTGTTGCCTAACAGCGCCAGCCAATGGAGTGAAGTTGGCACGGAATGCAAATAGTCCATATACACTTATACCATGCATGCAATTATCATTGTTAAATTCGATTTCCAAAACAATTAAACATTGATAACAATTAGAAGATTTTAATGTGACTAGAACAGCAGTCAACTCTGTTGACTGCCGGGCTTTTACTAGTATCAGTATAAATAGAATAAGAACTTAAGAGGTTTTACTGTTATTTAATGGTATTTAGAATGGGCGGAGGGTACAGTCTAGACTTAGCTTTGACAGATTAGCGGTTGCCGGGTGGCTGATCCTAGGTTAGAAGCCCTACTAAAGCAGGCATTAAATACAAAACAGGAAAAACTACGTATCGATCCACACATTAGTTGCTAGTACAATATAATATAGATAAATTGCTATTACTGTTGTTATGTGCACTTTATTAACTTAGCTCGGGTAGGTTTATCCTTATAGCTTATTAATACTGTCATTTCATCAAAAACTACCATCTATTAAAAAAGAAATTTCCAATGATACATGAACTTATCACATCTTTTCCAAAAAGAATAAAAAAGATAGGGAGTTGTACTGACTATAATCATCTTCTTCTTCGTTATTGCACTCTTAGCTGAGTGGTCGTCGTCGTCATGATAATTTTAAAGGTATCATCATCATGATCAGCCGGTCGACGTCCACTGCTGGACAAAGGCCTCCCCTAAAGATCTCTACATCAATCGTCCTGCGCTGCTCTGGTTCCGTCGCCTTGCCAACGTCCGTCGTAGTCAGCATGGCCTCTGGTACCGCCAGGCACCAGAAGCCGTCTTTGTAGGATATCACATAGGGAGATTTGGGCCATTTACCACCACCCTGGCGCAATGCTGGTTGGTGGGATAATATTAAAGACAGACTTTATAAAACCTTATAAGCCGTCTCCATTCGCGCACGTATAGATTTGACTTAGTCAGTCCTTGCCTTATATTATCATAAGTCATTCTACTGATGTGCATTATCAGCGTGTGATGTGTGCGAAAAATGTAGGAATACGACACTGGACCATGGAAGAGAGATGCTGTTTGATATCTAGTTCTTGCACGATTAAGATCTTTGTTCGAAAATGTGTCCAGGTTCTTCAAACCTGCATGCCCAGAGCATCTATCTTATTCTACTCAACTTTTCTTAATGTGCAGGTCTCGGCACCTTAGAGCTTTATGAGAAACTCTAATGCCCTGGCGAGTCGTATTTTGGTAACAACCATCTTATTGCAGGTCATAAATCATAAAGCTCGGGCTGAGTTGTTGCAAAGCATTCTCGTGGTCATTCCGTAAAGTTGCGAAGATTGAGTGACATAGAAGTTCTAGTCGGTGCAAGTATAATAAAAAAAATGCTTTAGTAATACTAACAGACATCTTTTAAATATTTTCATTCAACTCGTTGCTAGCAGTAAGGTAAACCTTTACTGTACCTCGCCGAGTTTACTCTAAATCCCCCGCAGTGGTACGGCTCTCTGTAAAATGAGCTGTGTATATACTGTAAAATACACAGCTGATTTTAACGTTGGTTAGCTTAAATAGCTGCAACTTGCTTACAAAGGTATTCAAGTGTTTACATAACATGAGCAGTCAACATAATGTTCTCACAGAGAGAGAGTAAAGCCTATTTATACAGCACGTTGGCGAAATGCGGTTTGGTGAGTGTTACATTTCGATGGAAATTGTTTTAAGAGTGCACCGGTTTCTTCACGAAGGTTCAAACTCAGCAGAGATTGAACCGGGGATACAAGTAGACCTGAAAGAAGCAGATATATATAGCTATAATAAAGTGAAAGAATTTACGCGTTTAATTCATTAAATTGATAACCATAACAAAATTAATTTATGTAACAACAATGGAAGCGCATCCCTGAATATTAATAACAACACGTAAAGGGTATGATCTACGAAATTGCAATAGTTTCAATATTTCGGTGGAAACAATAGATTCAGCGGCGTGTTTCCTCTCCCGGCGATACCACTCGCTTCCAGCATCTATTGTTGCGAGAATTTTAAACGAAGCCAGATTTATTCATTTACCCAAGCGATCTGATAACATCGCCGTCACCAATTTATCAACGAATTTATAAACAGTCATTGATTTAATTAAATTTTTTTTTTGGGGGAGAGAAAGACAAAGACATTTTTTTAAGTTTCAACGAAGTCATTAAAAAGGAAGACTTGAAGGTAATCACTACGCTTGTCCATGACAAGGTGGTCTACATTGTAGTACGTAAAATGTAATTTAGTTCTTAACACATCACTATATTACACAAAGATATCTCTTCTCTCTTCTGATGTCTCTTCTCGGTTACTGACAAGTGATATTTTTTTTTGTTATGGTAGAAGAAATGTCTAAAAGATACCCGCTTTGAGGAGGGAGACATGCCGGATTTGTACCCATTAAAACTACCTCCATGGTTATCATCAGTCCATCGCGGGAGGCACCACGCAAACACAAAACCACCTCATACTTGTCATCACCCTGTTCTTGTATTGTCCACAATGAGGACCCCTATTTTCAAATCCTATTAATCTGATAACTCTTTAAGTCGCCTTCTACGACAAGCAGAGCTTATCATAGACTACAGAGCAGAATAGCCAATATCACGGGGTGTCCTCAGGCGGTCAGCCATTTAAGTACTAACTGCGCCCGACGTTGGATAACTTGAGCTCCGCGTGGTTTGGATGTTGGCTGACAAGGGTTACCTAAGTCTAGTTCTTATCAGCCGGATAGCAAGCACTACTGAGCATAGACTTCTCTCAAGGATCCTCTTTGAGAGTCAATTGTGCCTTAGCCCCATTACCATACCCTAAAGTCTTGTCTATTGTTCAGCAGGGTGCACCGCGTGCTCGTGAGGTTAACTTGTACTCTGTTAGATGTTGGGCGGAACCCCTTACACCTAGGTCTAGTATACGTAATCGATAAAGTAATTTTTATTACAAAGCTAAGATACTAATCTCAATCTAAAAAGATACTTATCTCATCCAGCAAAGTGACGCTTCTCTATAAATCTGATTAATATATTGCGTCGTATGTCTTCCACGCGCACTTCCCTCATTAATCTCCCGGAGCATTGCTTGTAAGATGTTTAATCAACTGCTTCTGACGTTATGTGATTACATCTTGGCCGAGAACAAAAATCTTGATCTGTTCCTACAAGGTCGTTGAACGTTCCTAATATTAAATCAGGATGTCCGATGTTGAAGATTTATTTTAGTTTCATCACTAGGTAGAAAAGTAGGTAAGAATAGGACTAAGGTCTTCCCTAGCGTACAAGGCTACTAAAAAGTTCCTCAGGTTCGTGTGCTTTGAGGGTAAGGGCCATCAGAGCTCGATAAGCCAACCCTAGGAGGACAGTAAATACATGATGGTCCTGTATCTGCCGTAGCACTGCGTGGGTGATAAGAAGGGCTTTGCCCTCCCGTGGAATATTTTAGCCAGAATGCAGGGGGGCACCGGTGCGTTCCGTAGATCTCGGACCCCCTCCCAATGCACTGAGAGAGACCACCGATGGCGTTTTACTAGGTAGAAGCCCTACATACACGTGTCTTCCCTCAAGAAGCAAGGTATCTTTTAAGAAGATTTCAAACTGCGATAAAAAAAAGAAAGTCAATAAAGTCTAGGTCATTTTATTTCTCTAGAAAGAGGAAATCCTAAAGTCGTTGGAAAGAAATTTAATTAGAGGTCGCAAACGCAGTACGTATTGTTCTGTCACTGAAACTTTACTTCTTTTCTTATTGAACAAGGCGAGGGAGGTGTTCACCTGATTGTAAGTGATACGCATGTCCATAACAATGCGCCACTAGTTAGTATCATATAGAAAGCACCACATTCTGCTAGTCGCCTTGAGACATAAAATGTAAAAGTTAGGTTATCCCACCAATTTCTCTAGCTACAGCGCCCATCAATCCGGAACATGCTGCGGTGGTAACTACTTAGACGGTTTTCAGCAACAGTGACTTACCACCAGTAATATAAATACAATAAAACTAGCAAAAACTTATAAAGACTTTGTTTTGATCAAATTATTCAGTAGTCAAATAAATTATGGTTTCGTGCTGTGCTATTCATCATCATCAGCTGATAAACGTCCACTGCTGGACGTAAGCCTCCCCCAAAGGTTCCTACAATGATCGGGTAGGGATTTATATGAGAGGATTAGGGTCAATTCCCACCACGCTGGATCAATGCGAGTTGGTGGGAGCCAGAGCCTCGTTTGTTGTTTAACAGGATGCACCAGGAAGAGGTGAGGTTAGCATGGATCCCATTAGCTGTAGTGCGGGAACCCTTACACCCACTGTGTTGTACTGTACCGTACAATCGGTGCAGTGTATATCATCCTAACTAGCGCTTCGTTGTTATGGGCGACCGTACAGCGATTATTTCTACCGCCAAACGTTAGTTCACAAATATGTTCTAGTTTGAAGGGCGTTGTAGCTAGTCAAATTACTGGGGTAACGCGACGTAATATATTACGTGTTAAGGCGACGAACGCAAACAGTCGAACTTGTACATCATCTTAACTACGGCGATGTTGTTATGGGAAACTGTACAGCTAAGATGAACGTTCCGCTGGTTTTGTTGCTAAGTCGAAAAAGAAAATATTTCGACAAAAATGAGCTCGTAGACGAAAAAAATCTAGACAGCACTCATAGCGCCGGTCTGTCTGTACGTACAAGTACTTACGTAAGGATTACCGGTAACTAATCTCCCCTCGTACCCGGGGCATGTTTCTTTTTCCTGTTTCACCGCGCAAGGCGTAAGCTCTCATCTTGTCAGTGGCAGTTAACTGCTGTGAAATATATTTCCTTTTACCCTTTCAGTTACGAGTGCGCTACGTGTATTTTTATTTTGCTAATGGAATTTACTACCACGAAACAGGGTCGCGACGGGGATGGGGGAAAAGACCAAGTTTTATTTAATACGAAAATGTAAAACTATATAAAATTATACCCTATCTAACACATTTTTAGAGTAGCTCGTTGGCCTAATGGTTGGAGCATGCGGCCTTCATTCCGAAGGTCGCGGGTTCGAATCACAGCATGTACCGATGACTTTAATATTTAAGTTATGTACATTTGTGAACTTTAGTAACAGCAGCGAAATACAAACGGTGAAGGAAAACATCGCGAGGAAACCTGCACGTGAATTAGAATTTAAAATAAGGTGTCTGTGAAGTCATTCACACCGCATAGGGGCCGCGTGGTGAGGGTAGGCCTGTGCCCTAACAGTGGGGACGTAAATTGACTGTTAAGAACACATTTTTACCAGGTAGTTTTGAAGAGATGTTGCAGCGGACGTGATCGTAAGTTAAGGGTTCATTGGGATAATGTAAACGTTGTCTATAATTTTTACGTAGGCTAGTACAGTATGATGTAGTGTAAACTTCTTTAACATACTCGTGTATACTATAGCAAACATACTGTACAATGCGATATCCTTTTTTCAATATATAGCGGAGGATTCGTACAGTCTGCTGGCGACAGTGTTCCCTCTAGCTATGACGTGGGAGTTTACAAAAGAGTGAACAGGCTTCTTCTACACTAGTGCGCTTTACCACTTACATTACATCTCCGCTTACCGTCAGGTAGGATCGTAGTCAAGCACTAGGCTATACAATATTAAATAAAAGCAGCAGGACTTTCATTTAAGGCCGAGACAGACTTGTAGTAACAATGGTCCGTGTACCACCACCTGACAACTCAAATCAAACCCACTCATTAGTCGATAGATGTCCACTGCTGGACATAAGTGTCCACAAAAAATATCCAGATCGGTCCTGCGCTGTACGTATCTAGCGCCTTCCGACTAGCTACTCGTTTGTAGCGTCTCTTATGAGGGTATTTGGGCCATTTCCGACCACGCTGGCCCAGTACGAGTTGGTGGAAGCCAGAGCGTCGATAATTGATTATCAGGGTGCACCGCGAGCAGGTATGGCTGGCTTGGGTTCCGTGAGTTGTTGTGCGGGAACCCTTACATTACAACTACCGGAACGAAATTCCTAAAGGCTTCTTAATATATTTTTTTTGTTATAAATAACTCTGTAATGTGATTATATGGAAACATGTGAATAAGAAACGCTCTACGTTCAAGTCGTGTACGAAATTAATGTCGCTTACAAAGAGCGAGTGAAAATTATTTATGCTCGTACAAGATGGTAACGAGGCGGCGGGGACAGCTGCCGCGGACAACTTCTCCCTAAGAAGCA
Organism: Ornithoptera priamus; assembly: GCA_029034505.1. Classification (NCBI taxonomy): domain Eukaryota; kingdom Metazoa; phylum Arthropoda; class Insecta; order Lepidoptera; family Papilionidae; genus Ornithoptera; species Ornithoptera priamus. The sequence continues at coordinate 1,628,903 of JARDWD010000606.1, read as the reverse complement.
ACTTCCGGCACCTAAATTCATACGAATATTGTATAGGCGCTTCTTAACGTTACATTAATTATTCCGTCTGTTTTTGGATAATTAGTATTACATTATATCTGGATCGTCCGAAATCTTCCGCCGAACCGGATACAGAAAGGACTGTACGCTGATCGCCAACCTCCACTAGATGGAGACGCACTTTAAGATGAAGAAGAAGTATTATATAGTCAATATGATCATAATATTTAATTATTCTATTATTTAAAAAATCTTTAAATGTACACAACAAAACAAAAGTGAGGGTGGAGTATCTTGTTAGTATATGACAGATAGTTACATTTCATCATCATCATCAGTCGTTAGACGTCCACTGCTGGACATAGGCCTTGCTCAAACATCACCACATACAGTCAGCATGATCTCTGGTACCGCTGGGCTCTGGGAACTATCGTATGTAAGGGTTTCATGTGGGGGGATTTTTGTTACATTTAATCGATACTAATAGGAGATATCCAGAGGTTCATTGACTCATAACGGGATTTCCAATACTATTAGATGTAAACACTCAAAATTCGGTAAAGATATTGCTTATACCCTTAAGAGGTTAGCTACGAATGGATTTTACAAAATTCCTATACCACAAAAGGGGGAATAGATAGTATAATATAAATCATTATGAATATGATACAAACGAATATGATCAAGATATATATATTGTAAGAGAGGAAAATATTTATATTAGCATAAGTATGTATATGAATATTTATGACGGCTGATGTGATCTCAGAAAAGAAAGAGAAAAAGATATCTCAAAGTGGCGTCTAGTCTTCCCACAGCATTCGCTTAAAGCAAGCTTTACTACAGACTTCGCGTAAATTAATCCTTTATATATACGTCCTTTTTTAAGATATTTTTCTTTAACAAGTTTCTCTATGAAGTCCAGATTTAAATGGCGAAAGTAGCTGACGGAGCATATCCTAATAAATCATAGGTCTACCCTACTCTCTTCTGAAACAAAGATAATGCGACTTGGGGAACTATTTTCAGGGGATACTAACTTCTAAGATTTTAATAATTAGAAAAGCTCATCGTTATTGGAAAAATCGATGGTAAGACCGGACAAGGACGAAATTTAAGTCATACTGTGTGAGTGGAAGTATCTTTATCATCAGTGAGTTCTCTTCAAACTGAAGTTTGAATCACATTGAGAAAACCACATTGATCCTCAGCTACTCTTTTTAATTGATAGTATTTAAGTACGAGGGTAAGTATAGACACGCGTATACGATGATATATAAGGGAAAGAATAAAAAGACCTTAACATCATCAGAAGCGGACTATGATCAAATCAAGATAAGTCCCATGAAATGGGGAAATCATGATTCTTAATATTGGAAAAACTGTTTAATTCTGTTCTTAATTACTGCACAGGAAATCTGTTTTGAGTGCTGGTTCCTCTCAGATTGAGACATGTTTATTTTATTTAAGTACCCAATTTTTTTTTATAGACTACCTTGCAATATTATAACGAGATCAGCAGGGCCGCAAGGTCACAATTGAGGGCCGCATATCATTTGACGGGATGGACTCCCCAGGACAATTTAACTTCTTAAAATCTTGCATATCTGGGGCGAACAAATTGTTACGACGAACCACAGACAGAAAGGACTGCAGCACCAATCGCCAACCTTCACTAGTTGGAGAGACATTTGAAGAAGATGGTGATGATAAATGATCTATGCGGTATATCTATATTTAAAATATATGGTATACCCCATTTAACAGTTACCAAGTGTATGCATTAAATCTAACTTCTATAAATTAGATCGATATGAAATATATAGTCAATATATACTTCCAGCTCTTGGTTGGATAAATGGCTCTTTGTTCCATCCGGTTTTGTAATTTACTGCGTTACAGTTTAGTGTTAACGCCAACGCCTTCGCCAATTTATCGTTCGATGTTATGCAAACGTTTGCTTAGAGTTCCAAGTGTTTTATAGCAAACTTCTAAGTTAGGGGTAAGTTTATAGAATGAACAAATTTTTGAAACAAAGCGACCAAACTTTAATAAATATCTACTAGGTTATTAGGGTAACGAAAAGATTATCGACTCTTCACATTATATTGCTCTAATGGTATCTATGACGACGATCCCCCCTCCTCCCTACCATCAGTATATAAAATGTTATTACAAAGTAGTTAGAAGTAGAGCGTCGACTGTCAGCTCGTAACTATAGCGGAAATTATTTTTCATGTCGCTATAAAGAAGCGCAGGTTCAATTCTTATAGAGCTTAAGCATCCGATAAAAGAAAAAAACTTAAAGAAAACGTTACAAACACTACCCCCGCGTAACTAAAGTATGTTTACTACAGATATCTAGTATTTTATGGGATGCTTTTTGTATCATCTATAAGGGGTTAATTGAGATAGCACGGATAGTAGAAGACACTCATGGTTCTCATATGATTACAGCTGATAGATTTACCATTATATGACAACAGCCCGAACGGATTCAATACTATCCAAATTCTATGTGGGTTCGGACTTTATCAGGAACCTCAGTGTTAAAAGGTAAAAGTTTAGACTGCGTCACGAAGGCATAAGAGATATCCAGAGATTTATTGGCTCATCGAGATCTCCGAAACTGTTAGCCATTTAGAGGATAGCTGAGAATGGATTTTACAAAATTTCTTTTCCTAAAGGTTGGTGAGCGGGTGCTAATAACGGGAAAGTGTAGGGTGTTACCGGATGGGAATATTTCTGAAAAATTTCAAAGGTAAATCTCAAATCTAATTCTACATGACTGTCAGCAAAGCGGATGAGGTGCAGCTAGTTATCTTATAATTTGCGTGAGTAGTTACAATTGTCTCAGATACTATTTACATCATTTCAAAACTCTTCCGCTGAAATAAAACAATAACAACCATTGCGAAACGCCGTAACCCACATTTCGCATAAAAGCGAGCTTTTAAAAGCGGGACTTCAGGAGTGAGACTGAAGCACAAAACGCTCGGATGTACGCGCTTGGCTGTGCAGCTTTGTTGTAAAACTATTACTTGGCATAATTGTTCATATCGTATTTGTTACGCAGCGAGCTCGCGTTGCAAAGAATAATCGGCTGCAACAGCCGCCTTTCAACCAGCGAACCTCTGTTGCCGGAAACCATACAGGCAGGTCACTACTGCACTGCCCAGTAGCCTCGAATTATTAAGAATAGGTCAGAGGTAACCCTTGTCTGTCTTAGAAGGCAACTGTAAGGGTTTTCCGGTCGGTGGATTTTAAAGGCAGGGGCCTCCATTGAACGAGCCCGTGGTGGACGATAAAGACGAGGTGGTGACCCTCTCTGGGACGTGCGAGGATGATCACTGTTCTGTGGGTAGAAGTCCCACATAACCTTGTCTTTACCACAGAAGCAGGGTATTTTTAGAAGATTTCCCCCACGATTACAAAAAAAGGGTGTCACTGTTGCTACGATAAAATATAGAGATCGCGAGCTCCAGGTCCAGCAGCGATCAGGTTTGGTTATTGACGAGGTTTTTCTCTAACAGCACGCTACCATCACTGTCATCTTACCAATCGGTTGCCAAAACAATGTTTTGTTCCGGTTTTATACATATGAGCTAGAGTATTCAGGACTAACCGCTTCCTATCATCCCTTCCCACAGAAGAGCTTTCATATGTTATTTTTATTTATTACTGAGTATTAAATTTATAATAATATATAATAATTCGTATTTCACAGAATGCATTTAACCAATAATGAAAGCAGGTTAAAGTTCATAAAATAAATTGGTTAAGTTTAATGAAGTTAAACCTTCGTCATATCAAACACTATCCTTATTGCTCTCATTCATGTCCTCCAGAATAGGATAACACTTCCTTTGTGTAGCAGAATATCCGCAGCCGTACAGGATTATAGAGTTAATTTGTCCTTTAAGTTAGGGACAAGTAATATAAGTTCAGCTTTTTCTTAAGACACTTCCAAGTACATCGCATTAGGGTACAAAAGGTACACAACTAATCCAAGTTTTTGTGACTGTTACAACATACCAAACAAGATCTCAACAAATCTCATAAAATCACACTAAATAATTTAAATTGTGGTGAAGAGGTGACGAAGTTTAAGATCCGTGTAAGAAGTTGAAATGATTGCGAATGACTGAAATGATTCCCGATGAACAAAACTGCCTTCGTTTAAATTTCCCGCAACAATGTGGCAGTAAGGAAGACTGAATGGAATTACGAAGCGAGAAAATCCTTCAGGACTACGAAGCCATTGTTTTTACTGGAGCGTTGAATGTACTGCGATTTTGTAGATTCCCAGCCTTCGGCTATTGTTTCAATTATTATTATTATACGGAATGATAGTATGAAATTTTATTGTAAATCCTCTGAGGAAAATGTACCGAGAGGAATATTCAATCATTTGTTTAATGAACACCTTTGCCTTACTTTCATTTGTTCGCGGAACATCGTGAAGACTACCCTCATTACTGTATTCATAGACATGAACGAACACTATAGTGATAAGATTTTTTTTGTCGAAGGAACGTGAAGAAGAATAGTTCACCTGATGGTGAGTGACAAGTTTGTCCATAACAACGTGGCGTTAATTAGGACGATATAAACTTCGCCATATTGCGTTCGTCGCGTTGAGATGTAAAATGTCTCGCTTTGGTAATTTTTCAGGCTATAGCACCCCTCAAACACGAACACGGTATTGTTTGCACACTGTTTTTTGTATCTACCTACACGGTTGCCGACAACAGAGACATCATCTTCATCATTGGAGTTCATTGAGAGGAATTGGGCTGTAACCCCCGACGTTGGCCCAATGCGGGTTGGTGGGTAGTTAGAGCCTCGTCTGTTGTTCAGCAGAGTGCACCGCGTGTACCTGAGGTTGACTTGGGCTCCATAAGATGTTAAGCGGAACCCCTTACACCCTACTTACTACCTGACTTACCTCTTACAGAGACCTACCACTAGTAAATTATGTATTTAAATAATCACTCGAAAAATGGTATTTGATATCGTTGATAAGAGTGGAAGACTACATGTAGATACGAGCGACTGAAAGGAAGCACTCATTCGCATGTAACTTTTGTGTGAAATATTTTCCGCAACTTTGGAATTCTGAAAGCGTAGCACATGGTTCAGGGTAGCCCCATTGTCGGTGATATTAGAATGGAATGCAGATTTACCTTTGACCTTCTTTGTATGCACAAGAAGATATTACGCCCGGAAACTCTTACTTATTTATTTCTACAAAGGGGAGTAAAGAAATGTTATGGCGATTGGGTTTTCAACATTTCTCTTTCAATGAGACTTCTTTATGTTAACATTAATTTTTTTTATGAAATGAAGCGATTAGATGAGCGGGACGTTCATCTGATGGTAAATGATATCCGATAGGATTATTTATATAGCACCACATTGTTCTCGTCGCTTTGAGACAAAAGGTGAAGTCTCGTTACCCCAGTGAATACACTTGCTACAGCACCTTTAAAATTGGAACACAGTAATGTTTGCACAGTTCCGGTTAGCGGTAAAAATAGGCGCCGCGGTGGTAGCTACCTAGGTGATCTCCGGCAACAGAGATGTACTTAAATAGTTAATAGTGATGATGCGGTGATTAAGCTTGGAAAGCTCTCACTAACTACAAGTACTCGTTCAAACGGAAATACCATATCTATAGACAGAGGCTAGCTTTTTAAAGCCGTGCATCGACAAACCCCGTATCCTTTTGATACGTTATGTCGCGGTTGTGAAACAAGTTATCTTTTGCGTACATTAGAATATTTTACACACGTACATTTATTCTTTGCACAATGAATCCGTCGGATTTAAATATTACTTTCACATCTCTTACATGTCTTAGCACGAACTGAGTAACGGGTCACCGCCTGAGAGTTCGAGTTCGTGCGTTTGAAATAAATATATGCGACGGTAATAAATATTCATACCGTAGCCGGCGTCGCTGGAATTACTTATGAAAAGAGTTTTTTTTTAGTTAACACCACCAGCTTGCGAAAACGACAATCGGAGACGGTATACTCCACCACTCTCACGTTCAGTTAACGCCAATCACATCACCAACCGTAATCGTAAACTATGGTTGATGTTAATAGAGAAACTTTGTATTAAAGTTATCAGGATTAGTAATGTGGTGAAGTAGTGATGAACCGGTGGTAATCCATCGCGCCTATCAAAGCAGACAGCAGCAGTGTGCAAACGTTATTGTGTTCCGATTTGAAGGGCGCTGTAGCTAATGTAATCACTGGGATAACGAGACTCGACGTATTACGGTGAGCGTAATATAGTGCTGTGTATAACGTCCTAAGTAGCGCCACATTGTTATTGTTAGGTGTATCACTTACTATCAGGTGAACGTACAGCTGGTCCCGTCGCGTCGTAGTGTAAAAAAAAAACCGTTGGATGCTGTCAGCTCAGGACAAAGGGTAGAGTAATGTTCTACGCTTACACCCAGCAACATTCAAATGTAATATTTAACGGATCGTTTGTGTAAACAGCAGGTATATGTGTAAATAATAAAAAAAAAACAATGGTTACAGTAATGTGTAAGCGGTAAATAAAAAGATATCGTTTTTCCAAGGCGTTTACGTTTGGTTTTAAATGAATGCTCGTTAGTAAACGTGAATGTGGTATAATTAGTAATTTAGTGAATACGCGGCACTGGGCGCGCGCTCTCAAGTATACTACACCGGGAAGTGCCATTTTAATATTCCCATTTCTGCGCCGGAGTACCATATGCAGAATTTTTTATGGTCTCTTCTCAACTGCTATGTGGACCAGGAATTATTTCATCACGGCGTTAAATATATCCGTGAACAATTAAAAATATAACAGTTCCATTGGGCTAAGTTAAAGTTACCTATTATTTAACGGGCAGCGTACAGTAGGATACGCAGCATCTTTTGGCAGATGTTCAGACTTTTGTTGTCATATGGAATCGAGACGTGACCGCTTATAATGAGCATTATGAAAAGGATTAAAGTTACGCAAAGAGCAATGGAGTGGGCTATGCTTGGAGTTTCTCTTCTCGATCGAATCAGAAATGAGATCCGTAGAAGAAATAAGAACACAGATGTAGCTCAAAAGATTGCTTGGTTTAAGTGGAAGTGGGCAGGGCACGTTGCTCGAAGGACTGTGGCCGCGTACCGGTAGAGTTCGTACTGGGAAACCCTCACAAGATGAACCGATGATATGGTGATGATCGCGGGAAGCCGATGTACGCATAAAGCGCAGGACCGATTGATGAGAACGAGTCTATCGGCTGATGATGATGAAGTAACAATGTCAGTAAGACAACGAGTATGTATATATGTTTAAAATATACATAAGTATAAGTATTTAATTTATCTGCCTGTTAAAATTAAAGAAAGTATAAGACGTTGTTGTCTAAGATTGTTATCACATTTGCTTCATTATACTTGCACCGTCCATTCGCAAAGTTCTAAGAGCAAGCGGAAGTAGTTATTTGAATAGTAACACCCTACATTGCGTCGGGCTTAATTGTGAAGGGGTGCATACGGGCGAAACTTTTCATGTACGATGTAAATCATATTTTTACTTTGCTATGTAAATGATTATCTAAGAAGATAGAGACAGAAGTACCATTGTACAGGACACAGTGGAGTTACCTATTAATTTGGAAATAATTCTTTAAGGTCTTATTTAAAACTATCTGGACGTTTTAAGTTAAAATAAGTGATGTCAAATTTTATATGATTTACGTACTTAATATCGGCTTAGCCATTAATGGAATAAAATTTATTTAATATAAAATGGACTACTTAAATAAGTCACATAAGAACTTTGAACTTTTTTATCGGCAACGAATTATCTATTCGACCCCAATTTCAATATAACGATTTTTTTACAGTATTAATGTACGAGACGAGGGAGAGGTTCACCTGATGGTAAGTAATACGCCCGCCTAATAACGAGGCGCTAGTTAGGGCGTTATACACTGCACCACATCGTACGTTACTTAAGACCTAAGATATTGCATCGCTTTACTCCAGTTACGCGTAGCTACAGCGCCCTTCAAACCGAACACAGTAATGTTTACACACTACTGTTTGTCGGCTGCAATAGGCGCTGCAGTGGTAGCTACCTACACTGTCTCTGGGAATCGAGACTTACCACCAGTAACGATACATTGAGCCTGTAGATGATAGTGTGCAAATATCAACGCCGTCATAGCAGTTGATTTACTATACAAGGATATAGTAATTATTGAAGATATGATTGATATAATATAGCTATTGATATGTATATACATAGTATATAGTCAAAGTATATACTTTGACTTATAAGAGAAGCAAGAATATGGTTTCACTGTTGACAAGTGTCTGTTGCTGGAGGCCGCCTAGGTAGGTACTGCAGCTCAGCCCTGTAGTCTCGTACAAGGACTAAAAGGGTCCTCGGTTTCGTAGGTTTTCAGGGTGGTGGCCCTTAGAGTTCAATAAGAGAGCTTTGAGAAGACGGCAAATGCATGGGGGTCTTGTATTTGCTATAGTACAGCATGGGTGCTAAGGAAGGCTTTGCCCATCCGTCTTCAGCTTCCGTTTCTGTAGCCAAACAGTAGTATGCAAACATTACAGTGTTCCGATTTGCAAGGCGCTGTAGTTAGTGAAATTACTGGAGTAATGAGACTCTAACAATAAATGACGAGCGTAATGTGGTGCTATGACTACCATCTTAACTAGCACCACGTTATGAGCAGACGTATCGGTTACGTGAAGAAATGGGGGTGCTAAGTTTAAGTAATGTGTGGTATTATACGAAGCTTAAATACATTTTGAGACACAGAAAACATCATGATTACATAATAGCTACACGCGTAGGGTTCTCAATAATTTTTAGTGCGACAGAAAAACGTTACCGAGGGCGGTTATTTATTACCCCGATGTTTACAAAAACATGTTTACGTGCGCAGCGCGGCGGGAGCTCTCCTCACTGTATGCTGTGCGAATAATTTATATCATTTCAAATAGGAAATCCGAAGAGAACCACCGTGTTACGCGTAACATACTAACAAATGAAACAGCTGTTATTACGTGTAATACATCCCAGAGAGATCAAAAGAAATTCATTAAGAGTTAGGCATAGGAAAAGCATAAGACGATGTTTGTTTTTATACAAGCTAAAGAAGATATAAGGAAGATACTTGTCTATTGAATATCAAAGTACACATAATATCACTAGATGTTTCCCATCTGTTTTGCTAACCGTATTATAAAATTAGACCCCAAGTCACTTTCTATACAAACGGTTACTATAGCAACCGGATAAATCATACAAAATGATTAGAAATAAGCTGAAGGATCTATGAAGTTATAATAATATTACAGATCATTCTGCATCGTATTGTCGTTACTATGTCGATACCTTCACTAGTTTTCAAGTGATTTGTGAACAAAGGGGACCAATTTTTTTCATATATTATTAATATAGGTTTTAGCACTAAAATAATCGAGAATCAGTTTACGAATTAGTAACACATATAAACACACACGTCTTAATAATTGTTAAAACCGGACTTGGTTTCAATTAGATAAGTTATTTGTTAATAATATACCGTTATATATATGAAAATGATTTTTTTTTAAATCGACAAGACATGATCACGATCCCATCTGGTGTTCAGTGATGTGGTCTGTAATGGTAAGGTACACTAACCTAGTAACTTATTAACTCTTTTATTGACGACACCCTCACCCAGTTAGGACGGGAACACCGACACCGGCAAGTTATTCCACTGTTTTGCTGTTCTTGATGAAGGAGCGAGCTGAATTTTATTGTTCGCAAACTTTATGTCCACAACCGCATGGTGAAACGCTGTACATCTGGATTGTCTGATGGTGAAGACGGGATAGGGGGAATTATATTATCATTATGACGAGGAGAATAGACAGCGACAATACCCGACCACCATTCAGACTCCACCACTTATGAGACCAAGGGCAAGAACTGAATCAGGGACATCTGTGTTACAAATTGAACGCCTCGTCAAGAGATTAACGAAGAGGTAGACATCATCGTTATATAAAGATCCTGGGGAGTCCTAGATATGTCTTATATTATTGGTTTTAACGCATTACAAAGTATTTTTGACTTCGTATCAGGAAAATATTCTCCTCACTGTATTTATATAAAAAAGTAATATTTTATTAATATAAAAACATTTTGGACGTATAATACATGGTATGTCAATAACCTAAATGTCAGCTCGTGACGTCACGACGTCGCTCCAAGCGTCGAAAGGTGAAAGGTAAACGTTAATATTAAGTTGAGTGGGATGGTATCTATATTTGCCCTGTAATCTCTGGCTATTAAGAATGGGACCCTGCCTGTCGTAGAAGGCCATTAAGAGCTTTTGGTCCTTTTAAGCCCCGAATGATGAACGACAAATACGATGTGGTCTGGTGCTCGTGTCAAAGCGAAGGTGCCGAGGAGAGCTACAGCCCTCCCCTGGGACGTGTTTTGGGCGTAGCGTCCGGGAGGCATCGATGCACTCCGTAGGAGATCCTGGAGCCTCCCGCAACACACTGAAGATGACCACAGAGGCAGTTTAAGTAAGCAAAAGCCCTCACATAACGTTGTCTTTCCATCAGAAGCAGGGTATATTTTTAGAAGACTTCTGCCCAAAAAAACAAGGCATGTTACCTATATATAGAGGAGATTTTCACCTATGTAGGAACTCATCACGATATATCTGGAACCATAAGACCTGGGATACTTTCGTAGGAAACTTATTTTGCTGAGCATAGGTCAGCTAAGAAAGGATTTTCCAAAAATTTTTTCTCAAAGAGAGTTGAGGAGGTATTACTCCTAGCGAAACAGCCGGGGAACAGCTGGTTGTTAGTACTCTACGTGTACTAAATTTAAATTAACAACGGGGGGTGTAAGGGGTTCCGCACAACAACTCACGGGAGCCAAGACAACCTCACCTGCTCGTGGTACACCCTGCTTATCAACAAATGAGACTCTGGCTCCCGCCAACCCGCATTGGGCCAGCGTGGTGGCAAATGGCCCGTATTCCCTCCAAAGGAACCTCTTTATATGACAGCCTCTAACGCCCAGCGATACCGGAGTCTATGTTATATGCGGAGATCTTTGAGGTAGGCCTACGTCCAACAGTGGAGAACGTCTATCGGCTTATGAGGACGATGATGACCCAAAATAAATACATCCCTTAAACCCAAAAAAACTACACGTATCTTTAAGAAATGATTAATAAGTTTTAGTACTTGATCAGGCGCATAGTAGTAGCACCACGTTGGGCGCCACTGGAGAAGTCTTAGCATTAAGGAGATCCACAGACATCCAGTTGATGGATTCAGTTGTATACTTCGTGATAGGCTTACTGCCTCGATTCATGGTATTACGAAGATTCAGAGAGATCCAGTAATTTGACATAATTGTATACTCTATAATGTCTTGTTGAGCAAAGACTGTACACAGATGTACGATCCTTATAAGGATTTGCGCTGTGATAAACGATAGCGTGATCTATTGTTAATGGAGGCGCCATCTGTGGAGTTGTTTGAAAACTTCTTGTTACATTCTTGTTAAATATATTTTTTTCATACTTATCAATAATTTCTGTGTCATTGACAACTCTAAGGACCTGTATGTATAAACTCGTGTATGTAGAATTGTAGAGAGGACGTGCGCGTCGATTAGAGGATCTTGGCGTTGCCGGTTTAAAAAAAAGTATATAAAATCGAATTTGTATACAAAACAGTCTACCCGTCTTAATTCCAAAGTTGATTAAGTCTTGAATGGCCGACCTTAGCGAAGATTAATTAGAGGCGCGTCTCTGCGGAGCCGGGATATGTTAATAAATGTACACGATACAATTCTGATTCTTGATTAAGACGAAATTAATTTTCTGCCTCGACTTAATTTTTTTTCATATTATTATTTTAAATTTTACTTTATATCCTCAGCCCTACGAGTAAATTAAATACTGTCATATGATATTAGAAAACCTGGACAAATAGCAGACGTGCTCAGGGAATAGCGGTCACTATATGCGATTGTTGTAATTTTAGGGGACGAAAGTAGCAAAGTAGACTAAGTATTTGTTTATTAATATTCCTTATAATTTTTAGCTTAATAATTCATTATTGTTATTATTGTATATTTATTACTCGATTTTATTTATTTAACTTTAAACACTTCAAACACAAGTACATTAGTAGACTTAACGCCGTTAACATAATCTTCCAACCGACCTCCGATGAAGCAAAGACGTAATGAGAGTTCAAAGGTGCATATAAAAATATATAGTTAGTAAAATTACTTAAATCGTCATATACAATTAAATATATATATATATAAGTATAATATATATACACAAATAAAATGTATTCATAGATGTATCTGCATTTAAATGTAACAATAATTATTTCAAGGATAACTCATTAAGTCATTGTAGACAAGCTCCTGTACTATTTTACTAGTGTCGGTATTAACACTGTCTTAAAATTTTACTTAAGTAAAACTACAACACTTAAGTATACAGTTCATAAACTTGCGAACAGCGAAACCACAGTTTAAATTATATTAAGTAATACTGAACAGTCAGTATAAAAGTAAATATGTTTAAGTTGATGAAATTGTTTCTGTATGAGTTGTATACATATATACAAAATTATTTGTTATAAGTTACTACTAGTGGGGTTCTAGTAGTAGGGGTTCTAGGCTATCAGAGAAGAATGGCGACGAGTAGTTAAGCTTGCGACCAACACCTGAAGTGATGACCACGACCATTCTGACAAGAGTGATACCGAAGAAGAAGTAGGGTTGATAATTTTGTTAGGATGTTTAATTTAATATTTATGCTCTAGTTTTTGATTGAAATATAATATTAATTATTAATAATAATAAACACTATAGGAGTGTGTAAGGGGTTTATCATCATCAGCATCAGCCAACAGACGTCCACTGCTGGGACTTATGTCTCCCCCAAAGATTTCCACATCGATCGATCTTGCGCCGTCCGCATCCAGCTGCTTCCAGCAACCTTCACCGGATCGTCGGACCACCTGGTGCAGAGGCCTGCCAACACCACGTCTTCCGGTAAGCGGTCGGAATTAGAAGACCTTAATGACCCGTCGGTTGTCAGTTCTTCGAGCGATGCGTCCGGCCCACTTGAGGCTAGCTATTGGGTTATATCGAGTGACCTTCGTTTTCCTGTGGATCTTCACGACATGTAAGGGGTTGATATAATGAAATGCTATTAGTAGACGATTCAGGGATGGTTTTAAGGAATTAAAAAAAAATGTCCGTGGTCACATTTAAAGTAATGAACGAATTAAGCCACATGTTAAAATATGCTTCTCGTCAGAGGAAAAATAAAAATACCTCTTTCACTAATAAAGGCTTTACGGTAAGAATGCTTGCTACGGAAAGGTTACATTATGACGTCACTGCTACGTATCCGGCGGAATGTAATGGATTTAATGAGAGCGCCGAGCGAGCGCCGGATTTGTCTCTAATCCTGAAATGGGGCCGAAATGATTAACCGCGTGCAGCTAAAAATTACGACAATTTTCATGTTAATATATCACGTGTGCGGCGAGTTGATTATGCGTCGACGGCACCGCCACGCCCGGACCGGAAACCGTTAATCCATCTGCTTCTGATATCGTCGATTTAAAAATTTAACTAATTTTGTTAGTCGAAACTCAAGAATAACGGGCTTGATTTTGGCTTTTACTTAAAACATTTGCTCCTAAAAGGTCGTAAGTAGTCTCATGGTATTGATGACAGTTTTTTCAAAGCAATAAAGTGCTATTTAGAATTACATACGGGTCCCGCACCTGCTCGTGGTGCACCCTGCTAATCAACACACGAGGCAATGGCTCAAATCCCTTCAAATGAACCCCTATAAACGTCGGCTCCTAGTGCCCGGCGGTACCGGAGACCATGCTGACTGTTGCTCGAAGGACCGACGGCCGATGGAGCAGTAAGGTCCACGAGTGGCGCCCGCATACCGGTAGACGTAGAGTTAGTAGGAGTCTCATAAGATGGACCGACCATATGTTGAGAATTGCGGAAACCCACTGGATGAGAGCAACGCGGTACCGATCCATGTGGAGATCTTCGGGCGAACCTGTCCAGCAGTAGACGTCGATCGGTTGATGATGATGATGATGATGACACAAAGTTGAGAATTTTTCTTCAAGTAGTTTCTAAGCTATACACTTTGCCGTTGCTCTGGGCTTCCGTAGCCCTGGCTTGTTCACCCACGGTGAAGCTATCAGAAACCTGCCTGGCTGGCCTCAGGCATAGGGCCGGCCCAAGGTGGCCGCTTCTGCTGAGCTTTAAATATTACTATATTGGTGGATATCGGTTAGACATACTATATTGGTGTTAGGTCTTTGTTGCCGGAGACTGTCTAGGTAGGTACCACCGCAGCGCCTATTGCAGCCGACAAACGTTACCGTGCGAACATTACTGTGTTCCGGCTTGGAGGGCGCTGTAGCTAGTGAAATTTCTGTGGCAAATAGACTTAACATCTTATGTCTCAATGTGACGAGTGCATTGTGGTGCTGTGAATGATCGTCTTAACTAACGCCTCGTTGGGATAAGCAAGCGTTGTAGCTTATTAGAATAAAAAAAAATCCTTTCAATCCGAAACAATTGTTTTCATTGTTAACTAACCGCAGTGAGAGTAATAGCATGCTGATGAGCTCAGTTCGCATTACCAAAGTTTTTCTCAGATAACAATCGAGGTTCTTCGTAACAACGAATATAAAGGTGGAAAATCACATTATAACATAACGTTATATAAAGTAAGTGTTTGATACTTGGTGTGTAAAGTATATAAATTAACCCTTTGTACAGTTTTAAGTACGCCCATAACAAAGGGAGGATTTTATTTTCAGCTCTTTGACTTAACTGATAAACGATCAAAGGTAAAAAGTAATTGCCTATGTAATGGATGATGGATTGCGGGATAAATAATGTTAAACGTGAACAAATTAAAAAATAAATTAAAATAAGCTGTTATTGATCCTTGTGCCGCCTGATTCCTGTAGAGCCCATCTACGTTACTCTGCTCCTTAGTTCATCGCTGGATGACGATGACTGCCATCTCGAGCGGTCTTATAGTAAGTAGTAGTACAACGCGTGGGTGTTGAGTAAAGATTGTGTTCGGGCAAGACAAAGATATGTTCTAATAAGATAGAGAGCATGAAATTATTATATTATAAACTGTAATAATTCCAAGTAATCTATCAATTATCGCTATCATATATAATTTTTTTTATATATCAAAGTTTTAAATTCAAGTCTACGATTAGAGTATTCGCGGTACTAATATTGATGATAATATCTACTGCAATTGTCTTTTTAAACGCATATATTATTAAATAAAAATGATGTTTGGCTATTAAACTCTTAAAAATATAAAAGGTCGATATATTCGTTATTCTTGTTTAAAAAAAAACTGCTCTACTACTAATGGTACATAGCCAGCAGTGTTATTAATACGTCGCGGACACTACAATTCAAGCAGGGAGATGCGTGCGATTTGTCAACTGTCGCGCTCGCCAAACAAACGGTGATCACTACTCGTTGGAGTTATGTTTTCCAATGCTACGTACTCCAACCTTATCGACATCACGAGCTCAAGTAATTGAACCAACCAGCCGTCTTGTTCCATATGAATTATGACGTCACAATTAACCTTTACGATCAAATTATAGGCAAGTGATTCCACTCGGAATGCCATCTTTCTGCCTACTTTTTAACCGTATCAAGTTACATTTTCTTACTTCCTAAATAAACAATTTCTAATCTTACTGTGATTTAGCATTATTACCTCCAGCCTTCGGTAGCCTACTGTTGGATACTTATCTTTGAACGCGGATTAGTTTAGCCTTTGGCTTTACGCATCTAGATCATCGCTGTCTCGTCAAGGTAAATTCTGCTTTAAATATTTCGACACAGTTATTATCGAAGACCGTTTTCCTTCCAACGATAAACAATATCCGGTCGATTTAACCAACCCTTTATTATTTCATGAATAGGAAAGGCTAAGATACAAATGTTTCGTACTCCTATCGTAACTATTATTTAGTTAAACTCCTAATTTCCGCACCAGAATTCAACTTTTGATTAACTTGTAATAACAAATCCCAATGTCTCAAGACGATATTATTTAACCAGTGCAACTTCCCCAGCCTTTCTCACGCCGCAGAGACATGGCATCTGACCACCGGGCTCGTTCCCCGATTCAAAGTAGCACGGCGAGCGATGGAGAGAGCTATGCTTGGCATTTCTCTAATGAACTAGATCCGGAACGAAGAAATTCGGAGAACTAAAGTTGTCGACGTAACTCTCAAAAGCTGCAAGCTGAAGTGGCAGTGACGGCCGATGGGGGAGGAAAGTCTTAAAGTAGAGGCCGCTTACAATTCGCGGAAGTGTAGGACGCCTTACCTCCAGATGGACCGATGATATCATCTGGACAGTCGGAAGTGGGTGGATGCGGCCTATATCCAGCAGTGGATAAACAAAAGTGTGATAATGATGATGAATAAATAATGGAATGAGAAATAAATCTAAGCGAAAGCAGGATATGAAATTAAAATTCAACTTTACTAAGTAAAGTTTATGAGTCACCCGTAAATCAAACTACAGCGTCTCCACTCCCTCGCGGCATATGATTTCGCTCCTGGGGGCTGCGAAACGAGGTCGGAACCGGATTTAAGTGCGCCTTGTAATATCATTTCGTTACTTCTGCCGTAATTACAACGGCTTGCGTAATACCGGGTAATATATTACACGTATGCAGCACGGGAAACTTTCCTTCTTACAACAAAGCGACGAAACGAGCAAAACGTCGAAATGGCTGTAAGTGATACTCTTGCCACATTCAGCTCGTCTACATCAGGTATAAAATATTAAATCTTGCTATCCTAATTATTACACTAGCTACAGGGTGTTACATTCAAAGCGGAATACGCATGGTTGCATACTAATACTTCATTACTGAAATAATAGAGATATGTATATATAGGTACCTAAGTGTTTTCAGCGATCTCTGTTGCCGGAGATCATCTAGGTACATACCAGGGTAGCGCCTATTTCTGTCGCCGAACATTACTGTGTCTCGGTTTGAAGGGCGCTTGTAGCTGGTGTATTTACTGGGATAACGAGACTCAACATCTTTAGACATCTTTAGTATTAGGCAACGAGCGCAGCGTAGTGCTATATATATCAGGCTCCACATTGTTATAACATATCACTTATTATCAGGTGAACGTCCCGCCCCTCTCGTTGCTTAATTAAATTAAAATAAGTAAAAAAAAAATTAACGGAACTAGTAAAAACTCTCCGTAGAGGATGTTCAAAATATCAGCCATTCGTATCAACGATCTAAAGTTTGATTTACAAAGTAGTGAAAAATACAAATATAGATCTCTCAGTATATTGTAGATCTATTGCTGCTTTTTGCGCAGAATTACCAGTAACTTTACTATCAAAACGGCTGCACTAAATCTCCGTTCAAAAAATTATATTGCTATAATTTATAGAGTCAATACATACTTCCTGTTTTTGGTCCGATAAATGGCTCTTTGTTCGATTTGCTTTGGAATTTTAGTACGTAACAGCTAATGCTTTATTTACTATTCGATAGCAAATTTATATACAATATTGATTTATCATAATCACTGATAGACGTCCACTGCTGGACATACGCCTCCTCCATAGACCACCAAGTTTGTAGAGGTTCATATAGAGGATTGTATAGCGTTAAGTTTTTATTAACAGTGATAATTAGTGGTACTATTCATTTACTTAATCATACCCAAGTTATACAATAAGGATACACAAGAAGGCCTTTATGCTGTGAAAGTATTCTCTGCCAGTCAACCTTGGGAAGGAAGAGATGTAGTTAGTTGCAAAAATATTATAAAAGAGCATACTTGAAACTTATTTCACGTAAATAGTTTTTACATAAAAAAAAATAATAAAGTATCATCCTCATCAGACGTTAGACGTCCACTACTGGAGGCCTCCCTCAAAGATCTCCACAACAATTGGTCCCGCGTTTCTCGCATCCAGTGGATTCCCGCGATTCTCACCAGATCGTCGGTCCACCTTATGGGTGGCCTCCCAACGCTACGTCTACCGGTACGCGGGCGGCACTTGAGGACCTTGCTGCCCAACAGCTATCGATCCTTCGAGTAATGTGCTCTAACCACTGTCAAGTCTAGCAATCTTTTGAGCTATGTCGGTGACCTTAGTTATTCGGCAGATCTCCACATTTCATCACATCACCCATAGAAACTCCGAGCATGGTTCTCTCCATTGCCCATAATAAAGTATAGATAAGTATAAATAATTCCTTTACTATTTATGAATAAATAACACTTTGACGTGGATTTACTTAGACGGATAAATACGTCCAAACATATTAATACAGGAGACTGTTACTGTTACCAGTACATTGATAGATACAGGAGATAAAAAAGATAATATACGTACTAGTATGATACTGGACAATTTACATTGGGTCGCCGTTGAGAAGGTTTCTTAACCCTTCGTCGACCTTCGGTCGGTTATTTCAAAGTAGCAGTAAATTGGTACGAATTTATTGTGAGACCTAGATACCAGACAAGACAGTTAAATCGAATTCAATTAATTTTATTACTTAACAAAACGTACATAGACAGGATAGGTCGCCTTTTTTTTATCCTACAAAGCGATGAGACGATACACCTGAAACGCTTGCCCATAACAACGTAGCTTTAGTTAGGATGATATACACAGCACCACTTTGCGCTTATCGCCTTGAACATAAGATTATCATTACCACAGTAATTTGACTAGGCAGGTGACCCTTCAAAGCGAAACACAATATTTGCACACTATTGTTTGTCGACTGCAATAGAAGCTGCGGAAGTACCTAGACAGTCTCCGGCAACAGAGACCTACCAAAAATATAATTACCTCGAATAATGAAAAATTAACACAGTCTTGTAAATTCGGATATTTCTGCGACCATCACAAACCTACCTTCTCAGTAGGTTCATCTGTCTAATGGATACAGGTTTGCGCCCCCGAAGACCACAGCTGTTACTATACTTCCCCCAAATAATAGCTCCAAATAGTAACATCATCTCAAAAGTCTCCATTCCTCCTACATCTCCCTATCCTTACCAGTATCTTATAATTGGCAACCCGCATGCCCAGTGTGATGACTTATGGGCAATACTCACCAATGGAGACTATAAGGAAGTCCTATATCCAGCAGACGATAAGCAAAGGCTGATAATGATGATGATGTTATAGATTTGATACTGTATCCATTCAGTAATTGAGCGACAAGTTAGAATAATCTAACCGCCACTTTAACAATGGCTTATGGTCATGGCTAATACGAGAAGCTCCAGGTAAAGCGGCAGCAGGTTTTCATGAGATATCAACATATTGCACTCGTTAAGCCGAATAACCACTACTTCCAAATATGGGAAGACTTAAGACTTAGGCTTAGATTTAACAGCGTAGACGGAAGTGATAAATTTTGATGGTAATGACGAATAACTACGTATATCTTCAAAAGTATAGATATAGCGATTATATTTGTGTCAATTCCGTGTAATACGAAACGGTAGCACCACGCGCCGTCACTTGTAATTGGGTGTTCGGTAACAATTAGATCTAGTAGTATTGGATTGCTAATTTACTTTACTGTTACACAAAGACGAAGGCGCCGTGTTGAGCATATTTATATATTTGTTGTGGACACTTGTTGAATAATAAAAGTGGCTACATCTTAATAAATGTGCATTGCTCTCATTGATATATAAGATTTTTTTTAATGATATAGGAACCTGGTTTTAATTGCATACGATGTGACAATGACGAAGTGCATCGCTTTCATACAGAATACTGTACCTCTCATATGTTAACAGTTGGAACATAGCAATGCTGTTATTATAGCATATTTATATGTATCTATATATTTATTTATATATATATATATATATATATATATATATATATATATATATATAGACATACTATAATCCGTTCTTAGCTGACATACATTCGACAAAAGGTAAACCTTATAGTTCTAGAGATATCGTGACGAAGCTTTATATAGATGGAAATCTCTAGTGTCTATATCTCGTCTCGATATTTCTAGAATTACAAGACTAAGTTTTGGCGGAATATCCTTTTTTCCGAGTCCAGTTCAAATGGAACAGCTGTAATAGAATATAAAAACTTCTAGTCTGAAAGTCATTATAATTACTGAAACTACAGGGCGTATGTAATAATGAAACCTATGATCTCTCTAATGCTAGACCTTTCATTAGTTATAAAGCCAAAGTTTGGAGAATGTTGGCAGGAACCAAAAAGGACGAAAAATTATTTTTTTCTAGGTTTACTACTATTTGTTTTTTTTTAAATATAACCAATTATATATATTTATAAGTTATAACAATAAAAAATCATCAATATATGTCGGAAGTCATAACGTCGCCAAAACCCAGCATCCGTAAAATATGCCGTTGTTTATGATCCACTAAAAATAAACTTTTATCATAACTTGAAAAAGAAAGGATAACGTCTGAGTGGGGTGAGGTTGTAAAGAGATAAAAAACTTTTCTAGCTCGATATCAGATTTGTTCGGGGGTGTACATTTATACAATATACGTTGCTCTTTACTATCGCGTTACAGCGACATTACTTTCAATTGCTTTTTATTTGAGATTTTCATCCGTAACAAAATCTTTATCAACAAGTTCAAATATAATATAAAGCAACAACCTCAAATATATCAAATTACCATTAAAAAAGGCTTATCTTAAAAATGATTACTTTGAAGAATTTTTTTTTTAATTTCTATCTCAAATATGACATATCTTGAGTAAGGGTGTAAGAGAGATCGACGGTTCCCCGTTTTGTGATCATAAAATCAGTAGCTGTTTCCCGCTCACTATGCTGGCTATAAAACCTTGGAACTCCCTTCGGGGAAGGAATTTTGTATAAGTAGTTCTTAACTCCCACCACTCCGCATTGGGCCAGCGTCGTGAGAAATGGCCCAAATCCCCCCATACGAATCCCTTAAATCGACGGCTTCTAGTGCCCGGCGATGTAGACAGATGCAGGACTGATCGATGTAGGGATCTTTGCGTGAGGGTCCAGCTGTGGACTTCTATCGCCTAACAACGATGATGTTAATGATGATGACATCTTAATGCCAGAAGCAGCATCTTTACTAAATTTTAAGTGTTTATATCTAATAGTTTAAGAGCTCTTTTTATGATTCCATGAATATATGGATATCTCCTATATAACTGATCTAGCCACAAATACTGTTACATAAAATTTTTCCTTTTTTCAACTTTTTAATTATTTTGAATTTGGAACACGTATATTATTTTAAAAACTTTGGTTTTGCGCCATTTTAAATATTTTTTCGTGTTCGTTATCAAATTACAATATGGAATGGGTTGTTAAAAAAATTGTATTGTAGTGATCGCATCGCCTTGCACCAAGTGGGTATGGAGCCGGTCCGGTCGGTCATATTCCAGACACTTCAAAAGCTTGCTATCAGCCGTGTGTTCGTATATCAAACTACCAACAGATACAACAACACTTCCTCTGTCGAAGACCAGAAAAGATCGGTGCGGCCGCGTGCTATTGGAACTACAAAGGCTGTTAATGTTGTTAAAGTCAGTGTTCGTCGAATCCCCATTAGGAAGGAAAGCAAATCAAAAAATCTTATCGCGAGAAATGAAGATTCCCGCTAGGAGTCTGTCGCGTATTATAAAACAGAACTTGAAGATCCGTGCTTATCAGGTCACGGTCGATATATAGGACATGCCCTAAATCAATCTTTACAATTAAAGATGGATGGAGTGGATTGATCAAAACGCTTTCCCACCAAAACACGATACGCAAGTGCAAGCCACAGGAATATCCTCTTTACCGATGGAAAATTGTTTACGATTGGAGAACACTACAATAAACAAAATGATAAAGTGTACGCTCACAGTTCTAAAGAAGCTGCTCAAGTGGACGGAAAGGTACAACGTGGTCATCATCATGCATCAGTGATGGTTTGGTGGGGTGTCTTATGAAGGAGTTACAAAATTACATTTTTGTGAAAAATGAGTGAAAACTGCAACCAAAGTGTATCAACATACAAGATACAGTCTTTGATCATGTTGTGAAATCTCTCGGCAATACACTTTTTGCAAATATACCGTGGACTTTCCAACAGGACTCTGCACCTGGTCACAAGGCACGAACTACCCAAGCCCGCCTTGAAACCAACGTTCCGGACTTTGCAAGACTGGCCTTCATCTATCCCAGACCTCAACCCTTTAGACTTCAAATTACGGTCAGTTTTAGATGACATGGTCTGCTGCTGCTCTAAACGATACGGCGGCATTGAGTCTCTTAAAAAATCTTTGGTGCAAGCAGTGGCGGTGGTGGAAATGTCCCTTGGAAACAGCGCGTAAATCCATATATCCGTGGCCAAACAGATTAAAGGCCTGTGTAAAAGCCAAGGGTGGCCATTTTGAAGAATTTTTTTTTTATTTTTTGCTGATACTAATAAATATATAGGTATAATTTTTAATAATATTACATTGCTTCGTTAAAAAAAATGCATTTTCATTTGTAACAGATCTTACGGCCGGACTAAGTATATGTAGATTTAACAATACGCATTTGGTAAATTTGTGAGAGAAAGCCATGAATCCCACTTATGGGAACAATAAGTTATCTATTTATGTATTGAATAACAGTAAACATTGCAAGCAATCATGAATATGACTTGAGTTTTATATTTTATATAAATATTTCTTAAATGCTCTTTCAAGTTGGTTCATTATTTGTTTGTTATTATAACTAGGTCGAGAAGAAGATTGAATTTATTCTGTTCGCTTGTTACGAGTCCGCGGAAGCTGGAACCGCTTACTTGTACACACTAAATCATCCGGAATCCAAATTGAATCCCATCCTACGATTTCTGAAAGTTTTATCCATTTAATACTTTAAAAAAATCACTTGCTTTTAGTAATAATATTCCATCATAACACACTGAACACTTCCTCTCTGATAACTATGTTGAATATAATTAGTGGTAAAAAGCTACAGTATATCTTTTCAAGTATATAATTTAATCAATATCACGAAATATTTATAACTTATTTAAACAATATAGTTATTTATCTTCTTACCTTTTCTAAACTTCCGGTATAATACAGTAGCACAATCTGTAACAAAACGATCTACAATTACAAATAGTATTGTAATGAGTTAAGACTAAAACTAAGCTATTGATTTCTTCGAGCTATTGAGCTGCAAACGATAATAATATTTTTAGTTTTTTATATAATCTGTGTAAGTTGATTTGTTTGACTGGTGACAGCTTAATGATATTTAACGGCTAACTTGGTGATAATAATCGTTACCTGTGGACAGCCGTCAGGCAACACGTGGAATAGAGTTTCATTATTATCATCATATATCCTGGCGCCTTACACATGGTGTTGGTGAACCAAAGTCTGAGGAAGCACAAGATATGTTTGAGATGTCACCACAGTATTAGCACCTTAAAGTTTTTTTGGGTTGTCTTTTTTGAGCCAACGGTGCTGACATATCCCTATAGGATAAAAGCCTCCCCCCTCCGAAAAAAAAATTACGTATATCCTAGTATATTACTGAGCATAGGCTGCATTCAAGAAACGCCAATTAACCCGGCTATACGCATCCACTTCCTGCCAACCACCTTGCACAATTGCTTTGATGCTCGGTCTAGTTAATGTGCAATCCGTGCTAAGTTTGCCCAATTAAGTTTACTGCATACTTAAGTTATAAATTGCGAAACTAGACTATTGCATTTCCATAATAAAGACAGCTCAACAGCGAATGTGAAAAGCTTGGTTCAGAATATCAAAGGGGTAGAGACAAGCGCTAAACAAAAATCTCTATTGTTGCTAAGGGTGCATGTATTTGAAGGGTTCAAGACGTCTGCGAAGATAAACTTGTTCCCGGTTTAAATTATTTTTATCGTCCTCCAACATTTGTTACTTGTTCCGAACCTTATTGTTGCTTCTGCCCTTATCTTAAAGACAAGCCCTTAAACTTTACGACATTTTCAGTTCGAAAGCTTCTATTTTTAGTACACAAATAAAGAAGTCTCTCAGAGCAAACAACTTCTGTGGAGCTGCTTATATGAAAATTAAACAAAAAAAAATTACATTAACACTCAACATATATTTTATTTCTTTATATGTATATGACTACAAATACTCTATTTATTAATCTATTGATCTTAAGAACCGTTTTTTTTTTAATTGTATGCAGTATATTTTGTCCCCTAATTTCTTCCGACTCGAGTCAGAGTTCTTGTATATATAGACAGTTATTGCATTTATTAAAAAAAAATTGCCCCCTCTTTAGAATCACATATTCCTATATATGGAGTTGCGTTTAATGTTTGATCCTGAAGGTGGTTGGAGCGGTAGTCTATAGCGATGTACGTTATCTTAAATAAAAACAAACAAAAGGGTAATTATAAACCAAAGGGTAGTGGAGATCTCCTTCAAAAAATATATAAAAGTACGTAAGGGGTACAATAATTTGTGTCTTCCATTTTATTGTTTATAGGTAGATTAGTCTTAACTGTATACTTTTCTTTTTTTATTTACGAGATGAGTGAGACGTTCACGTGATGATAAGTGATATCCCTGCCCATAACATTGTGACGTTAGTATGATATCATAGCCACACATGGTGCTCGTCGCCTTAACACACGACATGTTGAGTTTCATTGTCTCCGTAATCACACTAGCTACAACGCCCTTCAAAGCGGAACACAGTAATGCTTTTACTGCTATTATATGGTCTTCGACAACAGAGATCTACCGTCAGTAAAATATATCGAGATGAGCATAGATCAACAAAGCATAGGTCACTGTTGCCGGAGATCGTCTAGGTGGTTACCACCGCAGCGCCTATTTCTTACGCTAAACAGTTGTTTGCAAATGTTACCTTGTTCCGGTTTGAAGGGTGTTCCAGCTAGTGTATTTACTGGAGTGACGAGACTGAACATCTTATGTCTCAAACAACGAGCGCAATGTGGTGCAATGCATATCAGGTGAACGAAAATTGTCACAATCAAGGAATACGTCAATGTTGCAATAGTGATAGAGTTATTTATAATACGCCTGAACAGAGCATGCACGTGGGACACAGAAAATTTTAATTGGCTCTCAAAAAATTGGGGAGGGAAATTTGAAAATCGAACAGTGGTATTTTTACTTTTAAATAATTGAACTTTTCAAAATAACCATAAGTGGCCAGTGTCTTATACAAAAAAAACTTTTTTACGCAAAACTTTCTGAGTGGCCTGGTACATATTATAAATCTTAATGCATAACATTATATATAATACAAAGTTAGTACGTAAGGACGAGGTTACACTGACTCGAACATTCAATATTTTAATCCTCTATATCCTTGCACTTTTCCCAGCAATGTGGGGTCAGCACAGTATGTACTTCTCTTCCATATCCTTCCATCAGCTGTCGTATTCACACTTCTCACACATGTCATCTCTCACACAATCCATCCACATATTCTTCGGGCTTCCTCTACCCTTAAATCCATCCACATTCATTACCATTACTTTCTTTATTATATATCCTTCATCCCTCCGCACATGCCCGTACCACGCCAACCCCTTGCTTCTCAATTTCTCTATCACTGGAGAAACTTTCAGACTAACTCTAATATAATAATATATCCTTACACTACTGATAAACTTAAATAACACAAGTACAACTTATAATCCGTTTAAAGGATTTTTAAATTTAACGTCCAGTTCTGAAACGGTGATCACAGGTTCAAGTCCAAACTGATATTTATTGAACCCAGTACTGATGGAAGGTGTAGGGTTTAAACCTGAATGAACACGTACAATAGAGCGGCTGCTGACGCGTAATCGACGTCCCGAACTGTATCTACTGTGTCATTTTATAACAATACAATAGCGTTGTAGTCGTTGTAGCCTTGCATTGGAATTCTCTTGATTATTCCCTATTGTAGTTGCTTCAAAACTACATACCTTCTATTTTTTTTATTTCACTGATAGAATTGATATATATTGGTGGTTGGTTTCTTTGTGGGATGTGAGGGTTCCCGCAAAATAACTCACGGTATCCAAGCCAATCTCACCTGCTTGTGGTGCACCCTGCTAATCAAAAAACGAGGCTCTGGCTCCCACCAACACGCATTGGGCCAGCGTGGTGGGAAATGGCCCAATTCTCTCTACATGAATTCCTACTCGATCGATGTGGGAATCTTTGAGGAAGGCCTATGTCCAGCTATGGACGTCTATCGGCTGATGATGATGATTTCATATTAATTGTTATAACCTCAAAGTAAATACGGAGTAAAGAAGCCATACGTTTCATATATGTAACGAAAATGGGTTTTGTTTGTCCGCTGATCACGTGAAAACTAGTGAACGTATCGACATAGCAACACGACTATTGTATGCCGAATGATTTGTAGATGTTTTTAGGCTATTTATTTTTTTAATTACATAGATCCTTCATTGTTTATTTTTTAATTAATTTTCATAAACATTTTCATTTCGTTTCATTTATGCGGTCGCTACAGTAATGGCTGTAGAAAGACATTTGCGGTCTAATTCTTTACACAGTCAGCAAAGCGAGAGAACAGCTAGTTACATAATAAACATAATATATATCAAATGAAATATTACTTGGTAGACCATTTTAGATACTAAGCTATGTTACCATCGTAACAACTTAAACCGTTTGTGATGAGATAATTCCTCAACAACTGTAACAGTTCCGTAACGATTCCACTCCAAAGATATTTTTTCGCTCATCGTTATGGCCGAAAGTTTACTTTATTGCTTCATAAACAAAAACTTACTTTAAGTTAGTTCAGTTTTTCTAACCTTTTACTACTTTCGATGTAATAACAATTTCATATAAATAAAGTGCGAATATCTGGATTGAGGGCTTTAGCTGTTTTTGTTTGTTATTTTTATGCAACCTAAAGTATTTGTTATTGTTATAGAAGTGATTTAGATAGTGAAAATACTATTTTTTTTTTATTTTTCGAAGCGACCAGACTAGGGAGACGTTCACCTGATGATAAGTGACACGTCTGCCCATAACGTGGTGCTATTTATGATGATATACACATCACCACATTGTGATCGTTCGCTTGAGACGTAAGATGTTGAGTCTCATCACCCCAGTTATTACACTAGCTACTGCACCCTTCTAGCTAGGACACAGTAATATTTGCACAGTACTGTGCCTATATTGGAACCTATTCAGTCTCCGGCAACAGATATCCACCACCATTAAATTAGTAATACCGGAAATCCCGAAATAAAATTAATTATACCTTTACAGACCCCATGCATTACGAGATATTATAGAGTAAGTTATAGCCATTACATAGAGACAGAGAATTATAAATATTATATATAAATATATATTTATAAAGTTATAAGCTATGTCTTAAGTAAAATAAACGTAGCACTTAACATAGTTGTGAAATTTGTTCGGGAATAAAATTAGAATAATATAAAAATTCCTACCATCATCTCGCAGTGTAAAAATATTATGTTAAATAATAAGAGAGAACAACTTTGAAGGTACTCTTGGGACCGTCTGGACCGCGCTCAGATCGATGCAAATCGATCCCATCAAATTCTAAGATAATGCCTTCTCAACGTATTTGGCTTGAGACGTGACTTTATTGTTCCGAATTTCACCCTCATTATATATTTTTTTTATTTGGATTTGCACCTCTAAGTGGCACATCAAACTTAACGCACTTTTCCAATGGCTATCACTAAAAATATATTTATCTATTTATATTATATAGTCAGTTGGTGGTGGTGGCCTGTTAACCGGGGATTCTTAACACCCCTACTCCACTGTAACCGTGACCGCCACCTTGGATAGGAAGAGCGGAGCTGCCGGGTACTGGGGGCCGTAGTTTGTGGTTCCTGTCCATTGGGGAGTATTGCCCATAAGATGAGAAATTTGGTGGAAGACATTGAGAAAGGGCTATATCCAGCAGTAGATAAACAAAAGCTGATAGTATTGATGATTAATATAAAGGCATAAAATGGCGCAAAAACATCTTCAACCGACTGAAGGTGGCGGGAGGCAAGTGTATGTGAGCAGCGTAGGACCGATCGATGTGGGGATCTTTGAGGGAGGTCTATGTTCGGCAGTGGACGTCTATCGGCTGATGATGATAATTATACATAGAAGATATCCAGAAATTCATGGATTTAACGCTCAAAATTTGGTAGAGATATTGTTTCTGCCATTAAGAGGTCAGCTAAGAATGGATTTCACAAAATTCCTTCCCCGAGTAGAGTTGCGGGGGTGTTACAGCCAGCAAAGGGGATGAGGAACAGCTAATGTATACATATGTACATGTTGAAACCTTAGACTAAGTATTACCTAATCATTCATTCAGTATACTCCAGTTGCCAAAGGCTGGAGCACATTAACGTTGCCATGGTATCGGATTATAGTATAAGGATGTTCCTCAGCTAAAAAAAAAATCAATACTGTACTACTGGGACCTTCACGTTAAATTATTAATAACTGAGATGTTATACTGCAAGTAGTAAGTTCAAAATGTTTCCTCTTTTATGACTTCCCTTATGGGTTGCCGTCAGGGTAGTTTTAACAATAGCGGTAATTATTAGTTATCTTTAATTATATTTCTCCCCTTTAAGGGTAAATATTCTAGCAACACATGTTTAAACCAAGTATCGCTGGAGGAAATAGAAGAGGCCTGTCACAGTCAACTGACATTCAGAGTACATAACTTTTTCTTTTAGTCGAAGAGCAGTACAGCAGGTGAATATGTGGAAACTATCAGACTTTGGAGATGGATCATCGTATGTCAGAATGCTACAAATGTTATTTGTCTACGATGACTGTTTTTTTTCATATACTTCATTGGCTATTTAATGTATATATCATTATCAGCCTATAGACGCATTCTGATGAACATAGGCTCCTCTCAACGAACCATACTGCCATACTACTGCCCGCATGCAGCGGTTTCCCCAGCAATGCGTCTTCTGCTCCACCGGCCGTCAGTCCCGTGAACAACGTGCCCTGCCCATTGCCACTAATGTCTAGCAATTCTTAAACCTATGTCTGTGTCCTTAGTTCGTCGTATCTCCTCATTGCTGATACGACCGAGCATTATGTATACATATTTAATGAATATAAATACGTAATTTCAACAGCCAATTTACGTACCCACTGTTGGGGCACAGGTCTACCCTCAATGTGAGGGCGATGGGCCAATCACCACGCGGGCCCAATCCGGATTGGTGACTACACACACCTTAGAATAAATTCTAATTCATGTGCAGGTTTCCTCGCGATGTTTCCCTTCACCGTTTGCTATTGCGCTGTTGTTACTAAAGTTCACAAATGTACATAACTTAAATATTAAAGTCATCGCTACATGCCGAGATTGGAACCCGTGACCTTCGGAATAAACGCCGCTCGATCTAACCATTAGGCCAGCGAGCTAAATACGTAATATCTCATCTTAATCTATGTTGCAATATGTATCTCCATCTTTACTCCAAACCGTGATATATATATATATATATATATATATATATATATATATATAATATTTGTTTTGTCTCGCAGCCGTGGAGCACTTTTTGAATTCAATAAACTGTACCGTCAGCGAAACTAACAATAAAGATAAGTATTGGGGCAAAAGAATCGCGAGGGTAGAACTCGTTTGGACGTCATCCAAATATCTCGAGTTAGAACAATGCCCGATCAGCGGTTATAAAATCTTCTGGGTAGACGCCACTTGAGTTCTTGCTTAAGGTCGTATAATTTATTGTCGAGTAGTAAACAGCGAACCATATTCCGTTATAAGTACATCATGAGAATCATTTCGGCAGGGATGAGAAGAGGATAAAGGGATAAAATAACTTGTCCTAATAACAAGGAACATCGAAACAAAGGGAACTGATGTTTTTTTTATGAAACGTTACATCAAGACAATATTAAGCTCATTGGAATTTTATAACCTGCTTACTGGATCAGTACTCCTGCAGCCCCACAGTGGCTTTGATATACAAGAGTCATATAGGACTGACAGCATAAGTACTAATTAATACCTCATGGTTGTATTAGTTTTACTTAGATGTAACTTTGTCAAAAAAGGGATCACTTGTGTACATTTTTCATTCATCAGCCAATAGACGTCCACTGTTGGACATAGGCCCCAAAAAGATTTCCACGTTTAGTATAGCTTCCGGTTCCACCGGCACCAGGGGCCGTCGTTTGTAGGGGATCATGTGGTGGTGATTTGAGCTATTTCTCATCATGCTAGCTGAATGCGGGTTGGTGGGATCCAGAGCTTCGTTTGTTGATTAGTAGACTGTACCGTCAGCAGGTCAGGTTAGCTTGGGTCCCGAGAGTCAATATGTGGTACCCCTTAAACCCCACCCTATTTTTCGCAGTAAAATAAAATTAAATATTTATCCTCTAACTAAAATCCTGTATGCTAACGTTATTATAAAAATGTGCGTATAGACCCAATCCGTTCCGTAACTTAATTTCCGTTTCCTTTACAAATTAAAGTATTAAACGAGAAGTAGACGGTTCACACCGGAAAGCAAGTTTCATTAAACGCCTATAAACGAAATCCTTTCGAGCCCAACGGGATCATGAAATTGGCCACGTTAACTTGGAAGGGTTCATTATTATAGTTAAAATTAGTATGTCGAATAAATTGATGTTGAATATTACTTCAATGGTATTTACACATTAAGTATGTATTTGATACTAGCTAAGCTTACTTCCCTTAACTGTATTAGGATATAGATGTTCTCCGCCCGCTTTGCTGACAGCACCCCTGCAACCCCTTTGACTACTAAATCTTTTTAAATACATTATCTATGATCTAAAAAATAACAGTAGCAATATAATTACCAAATTTTAAGTATTTCAGAGATCTCATGATGAGTCAATGCATCTCTGGATGATCTTTCATAGATCATCATCTATACTTAGCAAAAGGAATATGCTTTTCAATTTTCAAGTCTTTAGGTCTTATGTTCCTAGAAATATAATGATGACTCTACATGGACGAGTCTCTTATATATACACATATATATATATATAGAGAGAGAAACTTTCCATATATATATTTGTATACAACTTTGACGATAGTATTATTACTTGTGATAGTTTGTATATTACAGCTGTAGAGAACTTGGAATAAGTTTACCCGATCCTTTTTAATTATACAAGTATTTCTAAACTCGTCTATCCGACACTGAAGATATCTTTACAGACTTTTGCACTAAAAATACTGTTAAAGTTTTTTTTTAAATTCTAGTACGTACTCGATAACAGTATTGTTCCTTGCAACTGTCAACTAAGTGCAGCGCGCTTGTTGTGGTGCGCGATTACCGCTCCGCGATTGCAAGGACACTGTGACAGGAGTCCATTTTTGTTGCTTTATATTGTAAAGGATGGGTCGGCACGCGTTTTATCCTAAAGAGTGTACACAACGCCAGCTTGATCCGCATTCCCAAAAACATCATAGTTATACATACTGTTCTAATATAACTGTTTGGAATTCAACTTAAAACGTATAACTTAACCAGGCATCATATACTGGTGGATAATCTTTGTTACCGTAGACCGTCTCGGTACTACCGCATTGCCTTTTTTTTAATTATATATAGGTTAGTGTTTGATTACGATCCCACCTGATGGTAAGATATGATATTCTTTGCTGGTAAAGTGCACTGATCTAAAAGTAGCCTGTTAACTCTTTCTTAAAGATACTTACATTATACTTGGACGGAAATACTGACGCCGGCAGACTGTTCCACTCCTTCGCTTTGCTTATTTCCGACTTAAAATTGTTGTATGTCTCAAAATCTATCAGTTCCAAGAATACTCAAGCGTGTGAAATTATAAAGGTACCGAGGGTCAACGTCTGGTGTCTAAGGGCGATGACCGCTTTAAGTCATATTTCTATGTATATCTCTTGCCAATAGCTAAACTTGGTCGTGCTCTCCACAAATATTAATAATTAAAAATGTCTGTATATAAGAAAACTTTGTAATTAGTACAGTCTGGAGTTTATATCACAATACCTAGATCATCATAATTTAATAACTAACAGGCTTGAACATTTTCGAGTTTAATTTACCCGCATCATCTAAAACCACGTCCATTTGCGGCTTTCCAAAATATCACATATTCAATTTAACTATATTATATTATATACTATTACATAAATGAGTGCGCGATATAAAAGATAGTAAAATTAAAAAAAATACAAATGCCTCTCTTAATTACGATATTTACTCTGATCGAGGTCCTTCCCGTCGCCGACGAGGTTGATCAAATCGATCTAGTTCGATCTCGTCGACACGAGACCTAACATAAATCTAAATTTAAATCCTGCTACTCTAAAACAAGAAGCACATTTACATTTGCACCTTACTGTTTCATAGTAATTTTTTTTTTTATTATACAATACGAGGATAGTATCCACCGCACCACATTGTGCTTGTCGCCATCTGTCGTAAGATGTTAAATCTCGTTATCCCCTTAGTTTCACTATTCACAATCCCCTTTAAACCTGAACACGGTAATATTTGCACACTACTGCTCGAAGGCAGAAGTAGGCGCTGCGGTGGTACCCACGTAGACCGTCAGCCACAGACACCCAGCACCATCAGTAAATATCGATGTTATTTTTCTATATATACGCGGAGCTCAGTTTATCAGGTTGGATTAGTATTATAACAGGGTTGATGGTCAGGGTAAAAGGTCTTATCGCCTCCTAAACGAACCTGAGAAGGACGTTGGTTAGACGTGGTGGGAGCCCAAGTCCAATCAGCGTCCTATTGAGGTAGTACTTGCGAGGATAGTAGCAACTGCACGAAATAGACCCTGGATGGACTTTCCCAGCGTAGCATTGGAGAGGTAGCAGTTGCGTTCCGAACGGAGATTTTATGACCTCTCCAAATGCTGAAGATGACCATCCAGTGGGTTTGAGTGGGCAAAAATCTTTATATAACTCTGACTTCTTCACAGACGACAGAGTAGTAGAGTTTCATATATCATCATCATCATTTCAACCGATGGAAGTCCATGACAACGATCGGTTGTTGTTCAGTGGACAATGGAGTTTAATATATATCCTTTCATCATCAGCAGCCGATAGATGTCCACTACTGCACATTTTTCTCCACCAAAGATCTCCACATCGATCGGTCCTGCACTGTTCGCATCCAGCAGCTTGCCGCGATTTTACAGTCAGCACAGCTTCCGGTACTGCCAGGCATTAGGGTCCGTCATTCGTAGGGCTTTATAGGAGGGTATTTGAGCTATTTCAGAGAGAGCCTCGTTTGTTGATTAGCAGGGTGCACGTTCACGAGCAGGCAAGGTTGGCTTGGGTCATGTGAATTGTTGTCCTTATATATCCTTTACTTATTAATATTATTGTTTCTGCCAGGACAATCCAAATTTATTGAATAAACAAATAATAGAAGGAAAGATAAATGTTTTTAATATAGAACATGAACTGACTAGTAAACGCTATGAACAAACTGTAACACAGTAAATTACCATAGCGGATGCGGCAAAGAGCCATTTATCCAAACCAATAATCGGTTGTGTATCTACCCTCGATTTATGTAATTCGCGAAGCTATAATTTCCTGAAAACGTTTTTAATGAAAACCACCACTTTATGTACTACACGTAAAATGAAATTAAACTCATGTATTCATTGGGAAGGGAGATAGAGAGAATTTTCAACAGCCTACTTACGACTCCACTGTTGGGGTACAGGCCTACCCTCAATATGAGGGCGATAGGCCATAGTCACCACGCGGGCCCAATCCTGATTGGTGATTTCACACACACCTTAGAATGAATTCCAATTCATGTGCAGGTTTCCTCGCGATGTTTTCCTTCACCGTTTCTATTGCGCTGTTGTTGCTAAAGTTCACAAATGTACATAACTTAGATATTAAAGTCATCGGTACATGCCGACATTCGAACCCGCGACCTTCGGAATGAAGGCCACACGCTCTAACCATTGCGCCAGCGAGGTACTAGGAGACTTCCATTGTTCGAATCTAATTAATAGGTGGTAGGTCTCTTTTGCCGGAGACCGTCAAAGTAGGTACCACTGCAGCTCTTATCTCCACTGTCAAACAGTAGAGGGCAAAACATATACCGTGTTCCGGTTTGCAGTTTGTTGTAGTTAGTGAGATTACTGGAGTAACGAGACCTCTTACTTCTTAAAACGACGAGCACATTGTAGTTCAGCGTATCATACTAAATAATGTCATAACGTTGTAGAATGCGGTATCACTTGCTATCAGGTGAACGTTTCGATCATCTCGTTGGATCAGAGAAAATAACACTGGTCAAATATTTTCGGTCGCTTTTATAGGTTAACCTGCATATAAATATGTCAAACGTAAACAATAGTGTGCAATCATTACTGTGTTCCGGTTTGAAGGGCATTGTAGCTAGTGTAATTACTGGGGTAACGAGAATCAACATCTTATGTCTCAAGGTGACGAGCGCAATGTGGTGCAGTGTATACCAATCTAACTACCACCATGTCGTTATGAGCAGGCTTATCACTTAACATAAGGTCTCGTCACTTAATGAAATAATATCTTTACCAGGATATCTAGGATACCTGGTTTTTTGAACTAAAGTCTTATGAAATTATTTATATAACTTAATGGTTAAACAGGCAATGTTTATTATCACCTAGCTGTTCCCCATCTGCTTAGCTGGTCGTAATATAAAAATAGACTTGATATTTGTTTCAATTATTCCTTGAGAGAAACCGAGTCTTTCTAAAGCAACCGTTTCTATAGCAACCGCATCGTCATCATCATCATCATCACGAGTAAACAGACGTCCACCGCTGAACAAAGGCATACCCTAAACGCATAATACGAAATGAAAATGTTTATTTAACTTAATTAGATAAAGGATATATAAAATAAAAAATAATAGCATATAAACATCTACTTTCCGCGTCGAATGATCACATTGCTATGTCGATGCGTTCACTAGTTTTTACGTGATGGGCGAACAAACAGAACCCATTTTCATTATACATAGATCTCTATACATGACAATGAAAATTACTTTGCAGCGCCCACTCGAAGATATTCACACAAAGTATGTAATGTAATATATATATATATATATATATATATATATATATAATGAGGTAATTTCCTATTACTACTGTAGTTAAAAAAAAAAACTTTTACTTTAATAAAACGTATATACTATTATCGGTATATTTTATTAACTGTATAATTTTCTAAACGCAGCCGCAAACTGCATTTACGTTTACTTGCAACCCTTAACTTATGTTTTACTCATTAATACCGAATTACATGTTTGTGTAAACATGCAGTAACGTTTTGTAGAGCTCATGTTAAGTTGTAATTATGTAAATAACTCTATATTTATGTACATATATAATGTTTTATATTTACATGATTTTTATAGAAGCTTTGATTGTTATTAACTTTGCAACGGCTTAACTTTACTTATATCCGATATATGTGGTTCTGTTTGTATCGATTTATTGAACTTATTGCAAGTTTGATTGTAAATTGATGATTTTCTTTGGCTATATATTTTTTTTATTTCAATGAAGCGACCAGACGAGCGGGACGTTCACCTGATGGTAAGTAATACGCCTACTCATAACAAGGTAGCGCTAGTTAGAATGTTATATACTCTGCGACATTGCGTTCGACGCCCTAAGACACGTCGAGTCTCGTTACCCCAGTAATTTCACTAGCTGCACCGTCCTTCAAACCTGAATACTGTAATGTTTACACACTATTATGTGGCAGCTGAAATAGGAGCTGCGAGGGTATATAGATTGCCTCCGGCAACAGAGACCACCACCAAACAAACCACGGTGAACATATTTAACTGTTTTTGCTAGTTGCTACTCGTGAATCTTTAATTAACTCTTATCATAACATCATCATCATCATCAGCCGATAGACGTCCACAGCTGGACATAAGCCTCCTGCAAAGATCTACACATAGTCAGTATGGCCCCCGCACTGCTGGGCACTAGGGGCTCTCGAATGTTCATACGGGGAGATTTGAGCTATTTCCCACCACGCTGACCTAATGCGGGTTGGTGGGAGCCAGAGCCTAGTCTGTTGATTAGCAGGGTGCACCACGAGCACCTGAGGTTGGCTTAGGTCCTGTGAGTTGTAAGAAATTTGAGAAAACGTTATCTTTTTAGTAATTTTCACTTTAAACACGAACAGACACGTGATGAAGTAAACTATTGAGCTGACCATTACCATCATAGTTGTCATTATTTATTATTCTTTTCCTCAACTGGATTCCTTAACGCGAGTTGCCTTTGCCATCGTAAAAATATAAAAAAAAATATTACAAGAAAAAAACACGATAACCCCCATTCATCACTAGTCTACTGTAAAGATCGTTCATAGGTTACGTTTGAAGACGGAAATAGTGTCCTTTACTTGTGTGTAGTAAATCACGTGGAAAAGAAATTCAATCAGGCCTTCGGTATCATTTTAGCGAAAAGGATGCGGAATGCTCAAATCCCATTATATATACCAGCATTAGAAGATATATGTAGAAAAATATAGTATATTCTCATCTGAGCGAAGTTTTTTTTATTCTAATATATATTATAATCTTACACAATAATTACTCGTACATAGTATATATATCTCAAAAGAGACGTACAAACAAATAATTTAAATCGTTTAACTATTTCTTAACAATTTTAGTTAAGTAAACCCCGGAAGAGGTGTAAGGGGCCCCGCACGACAACTTAAAGGACCCAAGCCAACCGCACTTGCTCGTGGTGCTTACTGCTAATAAACAAACGAGGCTGTGGCCCCTATCAACCCGCATTGGGCCAGCGTGCTGGGAAATGATTCAAGTCCCTCCACATAGATCCCTACCCGATCGATGTGGGACTCTCTGGGGGAGGTCTACGTCCAGCAGTGGACGTTTATTGGCTGATGATGATGGATTTACATTTGATTTTTACTGGTGGTACTTCGCTATTGCCGGAGACCGTCGAACTAGGTAGGTAGGTAGACCTAAGTAGCTCGCTGGCCTAAGGAGCTCGCTGGCTTAAGTAGCTCGTTGACCTAAGGTTTAGAGCGTGCGGCTTTCATTCCGAAGATCGCGGGTTCGAATCTCAGCATGTCCCGATAACTTTAATATTTAAGTTATGTACATTTGTGTACTTTAGTAACAACAGCGAAATACAAACGGCGAAGGAAAACATCGCGAGGAAACCTGCACGTGAATTAGAATTTATTCTAAGGTGTGTGTGAAGTCACCAATCCGGATTGGGCCCGCGTGGTGACTGTGACCCAGCGCCTTTATATTGGGAGTAGGTCTGTGCCCTAACAGTGGGGACATAAATTGGCTGTTTATGAACAATTGAATGCAAGGAAAAAATTGTGAAGTTAAGTTACCAAAACAAGAAACCTACTTGAATAAAGTGAAAGTGATTTAGAAGAAGCGAATCGATTTAAACTTTTAAAGTCTTAACTTATTGAGACTTGCATGGCCCAGGGGATTTACTGAATTGGATATGAATGTAACTTAATTTCATGAAGACGCTCCCGGAATACTTTTCCATCTATTATCTATCCGTTTCGCTAAATCTAATTTGGGATTCCCCCGGGTGGGAACTGTTTTCAAATTAGAATATTTTTATTTGGGAACTGGAATAATTTCCGTACAATTATTGTAACCACACGTTTCAGTGAATTATTGTACGATACCAAGTTTCAGTTTCGACGTTGTTTCGGAGAAAATAATAATTTATATCCTGAAATTCTTCCTAAATATATGATTACTGACACGAGATGAACTACACCCATGAAGATGAAAAAAAAATGTTAATAGTTGTGTTTAAAAAGGTATCAGTTTTAAGAAGCAGTTTATTTCTCTTACATCAAAAAATATTTAAAAACAGAACAAACACAGTTTCCTGTACATCCTAACTTTTGATCTGTTGAATAATTACTTAGATTCTCGGTCCGATCCTCGCCTTCTTTTTATTCGAGTCAGTGACGCCATGTGTTGCTGATGGTAGTTAAGAATGTTATAAACAGCATCACAATGCGGTCAACATCCTGTCACCTGACACATAAGATGTTGAGGCTCCTAACTTCAGTAATTTTTCTAACTACAACGCCGTTCAAACCGGAACACTGTAATATTTCCACAGTACTGCTTTGTGACAGACGTAGGCGCTGCGGTGGTACTTACCTAGGGGTGTACGGGACAGCACTGTAGTCTCGGGCTAGTAAGAATAGGACTAATGGAAGCCCTGCCTGTCATAGGAGGAGAGTAAAAAGGTTTATGAGTTTCGCGGGCCTTGAGGGTGGGGCCCTTATCGCTCAACAAGCGAAGCTGCGTGGGACAGCGTATGGCTCAGCGATGGTGCCTAGGAGGGTTATGCTCCTCCTCAGAAACGTAATTCAAAGTGTAGAGGGGCACCGGTGCGTTCTGTAAGAGATCCCAGAGTCTTTCCGAATGCAGACCACCGAGGGGGTTTAAGTGAGTAAAGATCTCACATAATCCTGACTACCCCTCAGGAGTAGGGTATCTTTCAAAGATTACCCCCCTCGAAACCAAAACACAGGAGTCTCCGGGAACAGATCCCCAGTAAAATACAATGTGACTGTAACTGTTATAATAAGCTGACTGTCAGCTCGCTGTTAGATTCTGCAAACAGGCACTAAGACAGTGTGTGCAAGAGACCTAAGACCTATAAAAATATTAATACATTAGGAAATCTCTGCCTTCGAGAGTAATATATTTGTACATGTTAGGGGAGAAACTGGCCGTTTATTGTCACACTGAAAGTTTATCTTTATTGCCACATAAACGGGAACTTATTACACAGCAATTGAGTTTCTCATATAAAAAAAAAGTTGTTACGGTCGCGTTATGTCGCGACAAAAGTATACCGATGAAGTTTATGTACTGAAATATTATCAAATATATATATACACTCATATATAGGGGTGTAAGGATTCCCGCGCAATAACACACGGGAGCCGAGCCAACCTCACCGGCTCGTGATGTACCATGGTAATCAACAAACGAAGCTCTGGTTCCAACCAAATCGTATTGGGCCAACGTGGTGGAAAATGGCCCAAATCCCGCCATATTAAGCCCTACAAACGACGGTCTAGTGTCCGACGGTATCCGAGACCAAGCTGAATGTTGTGAAGATTTTAGGGGGACGGCCAGCAATGGACATCTGTGAACTGATGATTTGTATATATGTATAATTTTCTCCTAGATCCTCGCAGAATGACAGTGATGAAGAATTAAATATCCAAAAAAAAACTAGTTTACTCCGTGCGATAAAACCAAGGACTATAGAGTCGAAGAGACGTAGATTCGATTCTCGTAGACGGTAACTTATGGTAATGGGTTTTCTATTACCATCATGAGGAAACTAATGTTCTAACAGCTTTTGGAAACACAAGGTGGTAATGGATCTACTGGTGGTAGGTCTCTGTTGCCGGATACAATTTAGATAGATAGTGCAGCGTCTTTTTCTGCTGCCAAACAGTAGTGAGCAAATATTACTGTCTTCCGGATTGAAGGACGTTGTAGCTATTGTAATTACTGGAGTAACGCGACTTAACATCTTATGTCTGAAGGCGGCTAACTAGATGAGTTGCCGTGTACCGTCCTAACTAGCGCTATTTTAGGCGTGTTACTTACCACCAGGTGAAGGTCCTGCTCGATTCCTCGCTTCGTAGAATAAAAAAAAATTCTACCTTTTGGGATACAAATGCTGGAGTGTTTTATGTCTTCAGCAATGGCAACATACAGTAGTCTGTTTCACAAATACAATAGTATGAAAACATTACTATACGAAAAATGGATAGCGTGTATAGTAATAATCAATAAAACTTTCAGAGATCGTAGGATCAGATTCAATTTGGGCTCCAGATGATTTAGTGAGCGCGAGTAAGCGGTTCCAGGTCCCGCGGACACTGCGCGTCTCATATTTATGACTCGTTACAAACGTACAGAATAAATTTTGCCTTCGCTGCCTGAACTGAAATCCAGAAATAGAATTTATATTATACCTTTTTTCTAGTACAATATATCCTTTACAGTATTATCTTTGTCTCCATTGCTCAAGTCCTTGGAAGAGCTAACTGCACACGTAGGCTGATGACCACCGTCATGCAAAGAAAGGTTGCAATTTTCGTACACCATCAAAGAGGAACCCTTTATGTGTTGATCCTGGAGGCAAAAATTCCAGGAAAACGTTCACCTGGTAGTCAGCGCAAGAAACGGTTTGACGACATAAAGGAGTTGACCTGGTTTCAATACCATCAGTTAAAAAAAATAGCCGAGGATCGAATTAGTTTTCTCAATTCGATTGTCAAATTTCATCTTCTCTCTTCTCTTCGTAGCAATAATTTTTTTATTAATATTATTGCTTCGAAGAGGAAGAACATACCGATGGACGTTGAGACTTTAAAGGTTGGTTGGGGCTAAAAAGGTAACTTACCTTTTACTGTATTTCCGGAATATACTCTGGAAGCTAGGGTAGTCTCGTTCGACGCCGTACAGAGGTAACGCATAGCGTCATTCATCACCAGACTTGGCAGGTGTAGTAAGCTGATAGTTCAGGAATTGGTGATGAGGTTACACGATAGCGATACTTATTAATAGTGAACATTGCCGCCTCGCTCAGGTGAGAATTTTTTATTTTTTATTTAACGATTTATAGTTTTTTTTTCTTTTTTTAAAAGTGCTGAAATGGCGACCGCTTACCGGAAATCGTAGCGTTCGCAGCGCAAGATCGTTCTTAGTGGATTTGTTTTTTAGCAGATATAGGCAATTGAACGAACAGTTCACTTGGTGGAAAGTGTTTACTGATGCCCATGGACACTTGCAACACCAGAGCGGTCGCGGCTGCGTTTAAGGGAACGATGCGCTCTTTTCTTGAAGACACCTCACATCGTATTACAAGAAGAATGAATACATTACAAGAGACCTTTGTCCAGCTGTGGACGTCCATCCGTTGAAACTGCATGATGATTATTGCTTCTTATTCATCTTGTTCAACTTTGTGAACAGAAAAAACTTCCCCATTTACTTTTGATAAATGGCAGATCCAAAACTAACTGGAGTAACGAAAAATGCAACATTTTGTTTCTAAGGGCGCTTTGTTGTGAGCGTGTTTAATCCAGCATCATCAGATGAACATCTTACCAGTAACCCCACAAATATTGTTAAAAGCGTTTATTAGGTTTATATTAATTCAGCCCTGTAGTCTCGGGCTATTAAGAATAGGACTAAGGTAGTCTTTGCCTAGCGTATAAGGCGACTAGGGTCCTTGGGTACATGAGCTTAAAACTCTATAAGCGAACCTTGGCAGGACAGCAATTGCATGGTGGTCTTATATTTGCCGTAGCACAGTTTTATCCAGAGTGCAGGGGGCAGCGATGCGTTCCGTAGGAAATCCCGGAGCCCTCCCTAATGAACTGACGGAGAACACCAAGGGAGTTTTAGTGGATAGTAACCCCACATAATGTCTTCTCCCTAGAAGCAAGGTATCTTTTAAGAAGATTTCCCCCGCGATTAAAAAAAGGTTTGTATTCTTTAAAATTGTATTATCAAAGCACCGCACTGATGTAACTTGAAATTGATAATGATAAATTACTTAAGCGCAAAAACTTAGGTTGAATTTTGTTATGCTAATATTGTTAAAGACAGATTTTACTTTAAAATGAGTAAACAGTAGACGAAAGCTGCGCTACAGATAAAATACTATATACCAGTAACAAGGTTTGACTTTGAATTGTAAAGTTTGTACAGATATTCAAGCTGGGTGCAGCAACACGTGCAGATCTTTATCAGCACTATATTTATGACCAAAGAGATTTAAAGTACAGAGCAAGTTACTAAGTACAACAGTGTTACGAGGGTACAGAGAGATCCAGTTGATGGATACAGTTGTATACTTCGGGATAGGCTACTGTCTCGATTCTTAGTATTACGAAGATCCAGAGGAATCCAGAGATCATGTATTTCCCGTCCTCCTGAGGCTCGCTAATTGAGCTCTAAGGTCCTTACCCTTAAAGCCCACGAACCTGAGCACCTCTTTAGTCGCCTCGTACGACAGGCAGGGAATAGCTTAATACAGAGACTCACCAGCAGTAAATGTTGATAGTATATAATCTTAAAGCAAATAGTAATATTATATATATTACAATACAAACTTAACTTCTTAAGTTAGTAAACCTTTACTTTCATTATGTAATAAAATACTATATCTTAAACATTGGGAGTAAAGTAATTCTTACTATTTTTTTTAACTATACAATGTCTCTACGGCTAGGAGTATCAATAGAATGAAGAACTGAAACTAATTAATTAATTAATTGAAATCATAATGGAAATCAAATAAACAAATTTAAGAGTATAAATGTGAAGAAATGACGTTAACATCAGCAAAAAAAAAAACTTCATAGTTAAAAAAAAATCTGAATTTCGCTCAATGTTTGTTTTTCTTAAATGTCACTCGGTCACACCATTAGTCAAAGACTTGAACTGAGCTACTCTTGGACGTCACTAAGTTAGCTCTATTTGGAAAAATTCCAAGTGGAATTATCCCTTCTCCGATTCCCTCCCCTCGGCCTACATTTGCGGACTGAAATCTAAAGTATTTTTAATGGATCTGTCAAGTGCTAGCTCAATTTACACGCTTAGTTATTCAGCGCCATGATCTCTACAGTATTTACTCTGCGCTCCATGTTTTATTATGATTATTATATCTGGACCATCGTCTACCGTACTCCAAGACTTCTAGATCTTCGTTTATCACGCATCGGTTATATATTATATTTATTTATCTAAAATCTTTGTTGTGACGTCTGAAGTTTGGTTGCAGTTGGCGGGCTTTCGTTTCATCGTCAGCCGATAGACTTCCACTGCTGGACATAGGCCTTCACCAAAGATCTCCAGATACAATCAGCATGGCCTCTGATACCGTTGGGCACTAGGGGCTACCGTATTTCGAGGTTCGTAGGGGAGATTTAAGCCATTTCGCACCACGCTGGTTAAATGCGGGTTGGCGGGAGCCAGAATTACGTTTGTTGTTTACCAGGGTGCATCACGAGCAGGTAAGGTTACCTTGGGTCTCACGAGTTTTTGTTTCAACTAAGGAATCGAGATGTGGTCTGTGGTAATAAGATGCATTAACCAAAAAACAGTTTATTCACACTTTTATTGAAGACATTAGTATTTGGATAGGAACACCGACGCCGGCAAGTTGTTCCATTCATTTGCTGTTCTCATGAAGAACGAGGAGCTGAACTCTCATTGTTTGCAAATTACAGAAGTTTAGAAGCATAAGAATGGTAAATAGTCATCCGGTCGTAAGAATGAGGAACAGAGAAACTATATCATGTTACTTCTACGCACTCGATTGGGCACACCATCGGGCTGGTGTACCGATTCAAGGTCGCACCCCAGTCGATGATGAGAACTATGCTTGGGAGGAAAATCTAGCAGTGGAGGCAGCGTCCAAGACACATCGTAAGAGCGGTCGTAAATGGATGGATGCGAAAAGCTGAGGACCGTATCTGGTGGAAGACATGGGGTAAGGCCTACATCCAGGAGTGGATTGAGAAAGGCTGATGATGATGAAGTGAAGAATATTTTAATTTGCGTGTGGAAATATAGAGCATGGAATCTCAAACCTCCAGCCAGGTAAAAAGTTTGTTTTTCTAAATAATATATAATGATTATGTCACTCTTAACGCAACTTAATTATCAAGAAGACTATACTTGCAATTAACTTGACTAAATCAAGTGAAACTAAGTTATTTCACAACAATATCAGTTCTCCGATCGAGTCCAGTGAGTAGTACAAGATAAGTACTTGGACTGATTGATTCTCTCGCTGAAAGAACATTTTGGAGACATACGATTCACTGGTGGTAGCTGTCTGTTGCCGGAGGCCGTCTGGGTAGGTACCAGCACTGCAGCGGTCAGTGCTTATTTCTGTCGCCAGAAGGTAGTGTGTAAACATTACTGTTTTCCGGTTTGAAGGGCGCTGCAGCTAGTGTAATTACTGTGGTGAAGAAGAATTGATTATATTACGTCTCAAGGCGAGGAGCGCAATGTGGTGCAGTGTATATCATTTTTACTAGCGCCACGTTGTTATGG
Source organism: Ornithoptera priamus (assembly GCA_029034505.1). NCBI lineage: Eukaryota > Metazoa > Arthropoda > Insecta > Lepidoptera > Papilionidae > Ornithoptera > Ornithoptera priamus. The sequence continues at coordinate 1,584,553 of JARDWD010000606.1, read as the reverse complement.
GCAGGCGTATCACTTACTATTAAGTGAGCGTCTCGCTCGTCTCGTCGCTTCGTAAAGTAAAGAAAAAAATTAATATAATTTTATATCAGTACACCTGATAACTTGCATTTTCTCATCGTCTCTTGGAGAGCGTCCAAATTAAATACTGAATGGAGTATACCTTCATAATGGTTTAGATGAAATTTCTCATCACCATCTTTTTTTATTTTGTCTCACACTTGTACCGTTTTGTTATAGATATATATATATATATTTTTTTTTTTTGGAGTAAATTAATTTTCATTGACTCATCAGATGTAAACACTCAAAATTTGGTACAGATATCGCTTCTTGCCATTTAGATGTCAGCTAAGAACGAATTTTAATTGCTTTCCTAAAGGGAGGTGCGGGGGTGTTATTAACGGAAAATGGCGGGGTGCCGCCAGACAAGAATATTTCTGACAAATTTCATGTCTGAATTTAAAATCTAATTCACTATTACGTCCAGCAAAGTAGACGGGGAACAGCTTTGTTTAATATTCATGAGTTCTCCATAACGGTAGTACTATTACTGAACAAATTAAGGTTGTAAATTTGCCCTGATGTTGAACGGTCGCCGCAATCCATGAACGTCACCACCATCAGCGATAGTAAGGAATAACACTCTTGAAATATACATTAAAGCGGGACCGATGGATGTGGAGATCTTTGGGGGAGGGAGGATCCAGCAGTGGACGTCTATCGGCTGATGATGATGATGATGACACAAAGTTGGCAATTTTTCTTAAAGTAGTTTGTAAACTGTCAATGTGTTTCCCGAACAGCTCCCCGCCTTATTGTGGCAATGGGGCTAAGTAGCCGTGCTAAGAAGAACCTACCCATTCTGCCTGAGGCATAGGGCCGGCCCAAAGTCGCCGCTTCTGGTGGGGTTCGTGAGATTACCTGAAGCGGCCACTTTATTTATAACAGGTATGACAGGCTTGTAAGGCATTGAAGATAATGAACTTATTGAAGACCTGCTCTTTAGAATAGAACAAACTAGTACAGGGCTGAAATAATTGGTCATTAACCTAGTGATCTATCCTAGCCTATCCACGCTTGAAGGCAGCTACGTTAGGTATATAGTGCTTAGACCAATTGATACTTATTGCTATAGATATAGTGTGCGATATCGCAGTTGTCTATGGCTATTACCAATGAACTGCTCCATAATCATCCGTTAACCTAATTACCACCGGACGGTGCTCACGCTACGTCCGGTGGTTATGTGGCATTGGCAGCGCGAGCGGCGTCACGTGCCAAAAGTTAGTCACGTCGTAAAGTGTATGCTCCAGGCATGATAACACGCTCCGCTAGCAGAGCGGCATCTGCTCTCACATTAAAATTAGACGCATGCGTGATGGATGGAGCTTCCGCTCACATCCGAGCCTAACGGAAACGTATGCGATAACAATCCGTTAGACATTTTTTTTATTCGACTAAACCTCGATACGCGGGACGTTGAGAGGTAGCGCTACTTCAGCATCGAGCCGATAGACGTCCACAGGTGGACATAGACCTCCCCCTAAAGATTGGGTAGAAATTCGTATGGAAGAATTTAGGCTATTTCCCACCACGCTGGCCCAATGCGGGTTGGTGGGAGCCAAAGCCTCGTTTGTTCATTAGCAAGGGAGGAGCGGGTGAGGTTGGCTTGGGTTCCGTGAGTTCCCTTAGTGACCACGTCGTGACTGTCGCCTTGAGACATAAGATCTTATCTGTATACCGTAGTAATTCTGTAATTACTAGGGTATCGAGACACTGATAACTTACTACTGTTAGTTAGAACACCCTTCAAACCAAATAACAGTAATGTTAGCACTCTGTAGTTTTTCGGCTGCAATAGGATCTGCGGTGGTACCTACCTAGACAGTGTCCGGCAACGAAGACCTATCACCAGTAAAACACGGGTGCATTTCTTTAAACTATTGCAAGCATTAGTGCACTATTGCGACATTATTATCCCAACCAATGGAAGCCCATTGCTGGACATACGTCTCTTATAACTTATCTCTCAATTCTCACTTTTTTATAGAATGTGACATACAGATAAGTAATCAACATATTTTTTTGTTAATAATGGACTTAGACATTAATGTCTATTTCTTATCACTAACATCAGCATCATCAGCCGATAGACTTCCACTAACATTGTCATAATATTATCTCCATACATCTTTCTTACACAGAACCTTTTTTTATTCTACGCAGCAAGGAGTCGTCGCCTTTAAGATGTTAAGACTTAACCCTTGTAATTATACTAGTTTCAGCGCCCTTCAAATCGGAACACATTAATTTTTGTCGGCTGCAATAGATGCTGCTGTGGTATAAGTAAAATTGAATTGTAAGTAGAGATATAGGAAGCTGAAGTTTCAGTAACGTGTGATAACGTTATAACACCGACGTCGTTGATAAGGCATGTGAGGTGCTTACATCATGAGGTTGCTCGACATTTTCCTAAAACAAACATGCATAGGGTATTTCATATACCCTTTGAGGGTTTCCTCATCTTAAGCGATACGAGCGGTATGTCTTTGTGATGCTGAAATTAACGTGACTCTTTCACCTCATGTTATAATATTCACTTTAGTCTGTCAAGTACTTTGTAATATTTGCTCTCAAGTTTACAAGCTCCTCGTCGCCGCTAGCATCTACGCCTGTGGCGAGGGTGGACTTTAAATTCATTAAAAAATGTGATAACCAAGTGTTCCGGATATTTACTTAAGGGATATGAATCTCAGTTAAAATTGATAAAGCCATAAGCGACAAGATGAACAGGATATACATCTGATACTAATACACGTCTAACTTAAAGTCAACAGTTGTCGTTGACACTGTAAGAAAATAATCATTTTGTAAACATTTGCTTTGTTTAAGTTAAAGGAACTTAAAGAATTTATTTATAAAGCCTTAGTTTGATCCTGGACTCTGTTAGTCTAGAATTAATTTATGTAAGGAATGGTTATACAACTAATTTCGGGTCAGATTCTAAGTAACTCACCAACTTTAATACCAATTCTAAGTAACTCAAACAATAGTGCGCCTATTTAAATACGAGTAGATGAAAAGCACAAAATTTGTATCATAAACAAAACTTTACGAATATTATATACGAGTTACCATCACCTGATGGTAAGTGATACTCCTGCCCATAAAAACATGGCACTAAGATGATATATAAAATACCACATTGTGCTCGTCACTTCAAGGCATAGGATATTAGGTCTCATTACTTCACTAGCTACAACGCCTTTCTAACTGTACCACAGTAATGTTTGTACACTGCTGCTTGACGGCAGAGATAAGAACTGCAGTGGTATCTAGACCGTCTCCAGCAACAGACTACCACCAGTTTAATTATAAATGAACAATATTATCGATGAAGGCGTACTTTCCAGGCGTCCTCAGCTAAGCACAAAAAAAAAATTATACAGAGACAAAAATATACAGCAGAGAAAAGTTTAAGAATATCCAACCGCTCTTAAACCTAAACATGTCAGCGTCCACTTGAAAAACACTCAACATCCCGCACAAAGAAATGCTGAGTCTTGTTTCTTGTTACACCCAGTGCAGCACTTGTCAGAAGGAACTTTTAAAACGTTTCTTTTGTGGCTTAGAATACATGGTCTCACGTGAACACCGCCAGCTCATCACTTACTGCCGATTTTACTAATGCCCTGTTAGCAGAACAGCTGTTCCTAATGATGGTTTGCAACTTTAAACAGTTACGACCATCAACTACCTCCACTACCGTTCTAACTACGCCTCGAAATAAACAAAGAGAAACTGATGGTTGTGCAGCAATAAACTTTACCTGTTATTTTGGAACAGGTATCCGTTTATTGGAAATAAATTCCCAAATTCCACGGAGTAATATGTACGAGTACGTGTCCATAGTTCTGAAGCTGTTCAATAATATTAATCAAATCAACCCCAGCATACATCACACAGATGGAAGCGGAAGGAGGAACACGAGTTATCAAGGCTTCTAAGACATAAACAACAACAAAGAGGCCATACATTATTAAACCTGATCCAAATGTTATATCACTTCTTCCCCGTAACAGTATTGTTGACTTTCTTTAAGTATTACTTAGTTCTCGCACTGTATCCCTTAGAATATATTATTTATGTAGTTAATATTAGAATAATTGCATTTAATATATTTTCCTATTCATCCAAGCGACAAGACGAGCCAGACCTTCAACTGGTGATAAGCGATACGCCTACTCGATAATAATACGGCAGTAGTTAGGGATGGTATACACTGCATCACGTAGTGCTCGTCGAGATAGGAGACGTTAAGTCTCATTATCCAAATAACTTCATGGCAACAACTAGCTTCAAACCGGAACAGAGTAATGTTTGTCGGCTGTCATCGGCGCTACGTTGGTACCCACCTAGACGGTCTCCAGCAGCAACAGAGACCTTTTTTTTTGGTTTCGGAGGGAAAATCTTCGAGAGATAAAGGCTTCTGAGGGAAAGTCACGGTTATGTGAGATTCTTATTCACTAAAATTCCCTCGGTGGTCTACATCAGTGTATTCGGAGGGGCTCCGGGATCTCTTATAGAACACACCGGTGTCCCTCTACATTATGAGTTATACGTCTGATGAGGAGGAGTCTAACCCTCCTAGGTATCATCACTGAACCATACGCTGTTTCCCTCCTCAGGGCCGCGTAACTCCTAGACCATTTTAGTCGCCTTTTTCGATAGGCAGCGCTAACTTTAGTCCTAGTCTTATTAGCCCGAGACTGGCTGGGCAACAGACACCGACCATCAGTAAAGAGATTAGATAAAGCTGTCTATTAAAAAGTAATTGAAACAGACGTATCCAAGTTTTGTGAACCGAGAGGTATAAATTGACAAAAATAGAAAAAAGTCTACTAAAAGGAGTATAAATTAACTAAAATAAATAAGAGTAACTATTTATGTATGAAATACAACGTTTATATAGAGAGGCCTATGTGGAGCTTCGTGTTATTGTGTTCGTAGTTTTACATCAATTCTAAAGGGACATGTTCCGGCGTGTATCCCTTTGTTAGACCGGAAGAATTTTCTGAAAAGAGCTTCGAACAAAACCATGTCGCTTTATTTGCCAAAAACATTTCCATACACGAATTCGAATCAACAATGAACTGTACAGCATCACTGCTTAAATTATTCCGTAACTCATCATCATCAGGATAGAGAGGTTTATCACAACGTAACTTCTCCGACAAAATTATTCGGGACGACAAACACGCCTTTGTTTTGACTAATAAGTGAACTTTTGTTTTTTTTTTAGATTTTGTCAGAAACTTTTAGTTCTTGTTAAGATATATGTCATAAAAACTGTTGGATAACTGGATTTAGATTTCAAGAAGGCCTTGAGAACAGACGACATAAAATAATTTAATCTAGACGACGGTTGGAGAAAAGTACTTATAACTATAGCTTCCTAAACTACGAGATGTCCGACATCGTTTACTATAGCTTTAATGCCTTCTGACAAAAAAAAAAATATTATTTTCGTTACGTAGATTTTAACGCAAATTCATAATTAAACATGAGACGTCTCACTCCAGTCAAATCTTTGTTAATCCTCCGTGAGCTCGTATTAAGTCTAATCCGTCTTCACTTTAATATCTGTCTGAGTGGTTACAATTTAATGTTTGCCAAAGACGGCTTCATTCTTAAGTTAAATTTGAGAGTACACGTGTTCTCATGTCTTTGTCCAATTTGGGAGAGTCTATTACAATTTTTATATATGCAATAAAGTTAGATGGATCTTTAAAAATCAGACAAGCAAGTAGCAAGTGATGAACTCTAGGTTAGTAAGCACAATAGCGTTACTAAACTTCGCGAAAACAGTATTCGAAGGCAATAGTGAAATTTTGTAAAATTGTGTTCCCTCAATGAAGACACTATTGACACTGAATCGTTTAGGAGCCTTTAGCCAATATATTTATGTGCTTAATCTACTGTACTAAACAAGACAAATGGTGTATATAAATTCCTTAACGGCATATTTACAACCTTTCTAATATTACGAGCTGTTAAATCCTTACCAAATGGCTATTCGTTTCCAATAACGTTTAAAAGCGCTTTCTGATATACTTATGTAGATATAATAAAAACAAATAACAATATATTATATATTCACTCATATTATCATCAGCCGACAGACGTCCACTGCTGGACATAGGCCTCTACCAAAGATCTCCAAATCGATTGATCTCTCTCTCATCCAGCAGTTTCCTGCAACCTTCACTAGATCGTCGGACTGTCTATTGCGTGGCCTGCCAACACTACGTCTTCCGGTACGTAGTCGCCATTCTAGGACATTGGTGCACTCTGTATATAATAATTTCTTATTAAAAAAGCTTTAGGCTTAACCTCAATTGAATTTTCAACCAATCTATGAAAGAATTGGTTTAGTTTATGTTTGAGGACTAGCGATGAGTAAAATTGTGCGAAAAATCAACACCAAATGTGCAAGACTGAATACCCAAGATCAAGACTTGGAGTATTTAAGAAAGATCTATTTCCAATACTAAAATTGTCCAGATTTTAGTCTTGTTTATGCTTTGCTCTGTTAAAGACAAAAATCAAAGATGTACGTCCACCGGCATCATTGTTTCCTTCTTAATACCACATACGTGTCTTCAAAAGAATGATGTCCAGATTATAGCGGTATACCATATCAAATCTCATAATCTTCTAGAATTGCGCTCAGACATTAGACTACATATTAATGACATCCAAAAACAATATAAAAATGATCAGAGTCATTACATCTTCCGTTTAATAGTACAGAAGAAATGCTCATCTTCACGTATTATTTACTGGTGGTAGGTCTTCATTACCGGAGACCGTCTAGGTAGGTATCGCCGCAGCTCCTATATCTGTTGCCTAACAGCAGTATGCAAACATTATTGTGTTCCGGATTGAAGGGAGTTAATTTTTTTTTATATATAGTGCCGGAATTTTTTTAATAAAAAACACAATATCACAGTTATTAAGTTACCACCTATCACAACATCTCACCTCACGGAAGGATAGCTGGTAGAGAATGCCAAGAGGCTTTAAGTCCGCCTTTTGCCACCTCGGTGTAAGGTTTACAATAAAGAGAGAAAAAATATCCAAGAAATGTAACTTTAGTTCAACCAAATCATTAAACAACAGTTAAGTTAAAATAGACCTGACTCCTATGCAAGCGAGAACAATGAGATCGGTAAATGTAGAAATTCTTTAAATGTCTAGAAATAGTAGATACCTTAAAACTGCCGGATCATCTTGAACAACGGAAATCTTCAGAACTTGAATAAAAGTTTCAAAAAGCTCTCGTAATCTTCGAGACTAAAATATAGTTCCAGGAGTTTAAGCAGTTGAAGTGCGCTTACATGCAAACTCCTTGTAGGCACTTCAGTTCAGTTCTTTTAATGTAAGTAACGGCGCAAAAGCGGAAGGATTTCCTAATGGCGGATAAGTTATAGCTGGTGCAGAGCTCGTTTCTTGTTCATCTATTTATTAGTCAGGAGTTGCTTCTGGTGTAGCGATGAGATCAATATTTTTTTATCCATCTATACCTTTACTAACATTTCTAAATAAAATCAAAACTTTAACGTATAAATAAAGAATTTCGTCTTCAATTAAATATTCATCAGAAAGTCTTATCCTTCTAAGAATACTGTCGGAGGAATTTTTCCCTCAATTTATATGAAACAATAATTATGTAGAAAAGGAAAACTAATTTCAAGCATTATTGAGAAAAGTCCTTCAGCGAAACTATGCTTCCGGCGAGAAGGACATAATGTGCAATAATACACAATGATAATTTACATAAACAAAATTAAGCGAAAAAGAGGGACATTTAACATCTTCTTCTTAAAGTGCCTCTCCGACAAGTGAAGGTCCTTAGGTCAAGGATCAGCGTGGTACAGTCCTTTCTGTCTCTTGTTAATATTGTTATAACTGTATCAGGAAGAAACTGGTCTAAAGGGTAAATGACAACAATAAATAAGCAGATGTTATTACGCCTCTGACAAATAGATGATATCATCATCAGCAGATAGATGTCCACCGCTCGACATATGCCTCCAAAGATCTCCTACTGAAATTGTTTAAATATTTACAGTTTACATTTGTAAACTACTTAAAGCGCTTTACCATGAATTAAGCCTGTCGAGGTTTTACCCAAGAGCTACAATATGAGGTTCTTCGAAAAGGGCGTGAAAAGGTTTCTGCAGGGTCGGCAACACGCCCGTAGAAACCTCTGGTGTTACTGGCGGTTACAGGCTGTGGTTACCCTTCACATTAGGTGAGCCGCAACCCTGCTTGCAATCTAAGTGGTATGAAGAAAAAAAAGCATTACTCATCTCGTTACTAGTAAAGTTGAATTTAACTTTCTTATCGAAAACTGATTTTTTTTCCAATTTTAATGATGACACTCTTTTGATGGAGACCGTTTAGGAAGGTAAAAACCAAAGCAGTGTCTATTATTATCGTGTAACAGTAATGTGCAAACATTAATGTGGTCCTGTTTAAACGGCGTTGTATAATAGAAATTTAAAATGTTGTCTCAAAATGACAAAGGCGAAGATGCTTTATAAAGAACATAAGCACCACATCCGTGTGGGCACAAGTATCACTTACCCAATACTCATATATGTATTATTATTTATTATTTCATTACTATTATTAGTACTCGCAGTAAGAATATTATGATGGACGATCTTACTGATAATCCTGAAATCACCCGAAATTTGTCGGTTGTTTTATAAATAATTGAATCTGGTGTAAGGTCTCTGTTGCCGAGGATAGTCTTAAGTGGGTACCAACCACAGCGCCTATTTCTGCCGCAAAACAGTAGTGTGCAAATATTACTATGTTCCGATTTGAAGGGTGCTGTAGCTAGTGTAGTTTCTAGGGAAACGAAATTCAACCTCTTGTGTCACAAGCGTCTAGCACAATGTATATCTTCCTAAATAGTGTCTTGTTTTTATGAGCAGGCGTACTACTTACCATATAGTGAACCATACGCTCGTCTCTATGTTACCATAAAATCTAGATAAGTATATTATCATTACGATATCCTTTCCCTCAATCTAGAAGAAGGATTCTAAGGAAAATTTCGTTTCTCACCAAAAAAATATGGGCCCGTCTCTATAGGCATCGTCCTTATAGTCGAGCAATTTTTTGCCTCAACGCCTTGTAATTTTACAATCTTTAGAAGTTCATTTCGCCCGCCTCATAATTTACGGCTTCCATCAAGGATGTTCATACTGTACCGAGTTTTAATCTCATTTGTGTTTTTATTACGGTTGGGGTATTAAAAAAAATAAATCAGACGGCGACTTTTTACTTAGCGTTGTGAAGGTGCTCTTATATCCTGCTCCCGTGCTACGATACAATAAAATTATTCTTAAGACACCACCTCAGACCTTTAAGCAACATTCGTCTAACCGAATCAATGGCGTTACCGTGTTACGGTAATTTTTTTTATTCTACAAAACGACAAGATTGGCAACACTTTCAACTGATAGTAAATGGTACGCCTGTCAACAAGGTTTTTTTTAATGATGAAGTTTTATTGACAAACATTGCGGCTTCATCGAACTCAGGCCGAACCCAAATATTTCAACAACGTGGCGCTAGTTAAGATATGCACAGCACTACATTGTGCTCGTCGCCTTGAGACATGAGGACGTTAAGTCTCGTTACCCAAGTAATATCACTAGTTACTACTACCTCCAAACTGGAGAACAGTAATGTTTCCTCAGTACTGTTCGTCGGCTGCAATCGGCGCTGCGGAGACCTACAACGTATATGTAATCATCATCAGCCGATAGACGTCCACTGTTGGACATAGGCCTCCCCATAAAATCACCACGTTTGTAGGGTTTCATACGGGGAGATCTGGGTCATTTCTCACCATACTCACCCAATACGAGTTGGTGGTAGCCAGAGCTTCGTTTGTTAATTAGCCAGGTGCACCACGAATAGGTGAGGTCTTGGGTCTGGTGAGTTGTTGATCCTTTATTCCCCTTAAATAACCCTCAGTTGTTTCTTATTTAAACATGTCGGCAGCCGTCTCTCGTTTAACATTTTAAATTGGGCCCATTGGCCTGTATGAAATTCAACTCGGCAGATTCTCGACTTGCGCAAATTATATGAACGAAATTTTTCGCTGAATTTGTTTCGAATTGAACTAATTTATTAGGTCTTGATTGGAAATTATAGGGTAGTTTAATTTAGACTTATTATCCGTTTACTTTAGATTAATAGATAATATAGATTACATCGCGTTTAATGTAAACATATACGACCTATTCATGACAACTGTGGAGGCGCGTTTAAATAAATGCTTAATTATTTATTTCTAGTAAAACTCCTTTGCTGTTATACCAATAGAATTTGATTTTTTCAATTAAGTCCGAGACGAGCGGGATGTTCACCTGATATTAAGTAACACGCCTACCCTTAACAGCGTGGCGCTAGTTATGACGATAACCACAGCACTGCATTGCGGTTGTCGCTATGAGACATAAGATGTCGAGTCTCGTTACTCCAGTAGTTACATTAGCTACAACGCCTTTCATTCCGGAACACAGTAATATTATATACAATCAGATAAAAGTTTTTGATAATAAATATTAAAAAAAGCGCAACATAACTTCTTTAGACGGTTCACTGTTTTAATCATAACGAATGGCATTTCGATGTTTGAATAAAAATTCCTACCAAATTCCAAGTCTAGAGGTCTTACTGTTCCAGGGACATCTTGGTGAGTCGCTCTGTAAGTGGTAATCTATTATATGTAGATTTTTATAAGATAAAGATAATTTATAGCACTATTTTTATACATCTTTAACTCTTGAAGCCGCTGGTTTCTGAAATATGAATTTAACTTGTATCTCCGGAAACAACGCCCTAAGCCAGTTTCATGGTTATGTAAACGCAGTCTTTTAAAAATATGGAAATTGTATAGGTATTGAGTAGGGGTGCGCGGTGAAGCTCTATCAGCACTATATTGATAATAACAGAGCGATTTAAAGTACCGAGCAAGTTACTAAGTACAACAGTATTACGAAGATCCAGAGAGATCCATGGATACAACAGTTGTATACTAAGTCATACGCCACTGTCTCGAGGGCTTGGTATTACAGAGATCCAGTAAATTGATACAATTACATACTCCGTAATGACTCGTTGGCCGAAGAGTATGATTCTTATAAGAATTTGCGCTATACTAAGCGATAGCGTGATTTATTTTTACAGTGGCGCCATCTGTTGGGTAATTTGAATACTTCTTGTTACAAAATTAATTTATTAACAAAATTAAAACCAAAAAAAAAAGGTCGGTGCCGTTCTTTATGTGTTGTATATATGTTTCAAGGGTTATTGATGTCGTCTATTTGTGCTTATATGTGTGTATACAGGTTAGTTTGTGTGTATATGCGCGCATATGTGTGTGTGTGTACAGATTGAAAAGAGGAGTATGAGAAGAAAAACGAATAAGATAAAAAATATGTAATATAAGTAAAGTGAAAACTAATATACATGGGACAGGTTACAACACTGATTTAATATTTTATACTATCCAACCTCCATTTTTTTCTATGTCGTTTTTTGTTTTCTTTCCAAGTGCTTTGTGATGATGAGATTGCATTGAATTGCATTGCTATGGCATCAAACTGAACTTTCTTTGTTGTTCGAGGTTTGTATAGTTCTATCGCGTATACGAAGTTAATAACATTTATTTATATACTATTTGTATCTATATATTATATATATATATATATGTGTGAGAAGCTGTAGAAATGTGAATTTAAAATTAGCATTTCACGTTATGAGAATTTATAATATGAAATGGGTTAATGGTCGTAGAATTCATAACAAGTCGCCTCATTATTTCACTTACACCTACATACGTTAGTTTAAGGGCTGCACACATAAATATAAGCATACATTAAGTTGACGTCTTAAACTGTTTGCTTCGCTGGAGCCGCGTAAGGAGAAGTTGTGCGTTATTTCATAAGTTTTTTTATAAACCACGGTATATTTTATGAACTTACTTTTGCCTTCATATAAGCTAAAAACTTGCAGTCCAGTGTTTTGTCAAATAAATTTTCTATTAAAAACAGAATGATATTTAAAACACATTAAAATTTGATGCATAGTATTTAACTTAAACAAACTTGACACTAGGACGCGACTTGAACAGAAACCACTTTATTTAACTGTTGTAACAAGAAGTTTTTAAAGAACTCAACAGATGGCGCCACCACAAATAGTAAATCGCGCTTTCATGTACCGTAACATATATATATATATGTATCTGTATATATATATAATGTTTGTACATTTTTGTGTAAATGGATTTGGGTTACTAAGTCATTACGGAGTATACAATTGTATCCATTAACTGGATCTTCGCAATACTGTTGTACTTAGTAACTTGCTCTGTACTTTAAATCGCTCTATCATCAATATAGTGCCGATATTGCTGCGTGCGTTGTTATTCATCAGAGACCTGGCACACCACCTCAATACCTCTAGACTGTTATACTATATTTATTACAACAGTTTATTTTGTGATTATTTATTTGTTACGGGCGGTTAACATAGCTATTAAAACTGATGGACAATGGGGTCTTAAAGTGCTGAAATGGCGACCCGCGCACCGGAAAGTGCAGCGTTGGCAAACCTCTACAACTAGGTGGACAGAGAACATAAATAAAATTGCTACGAGCCACTGGATTCAAACACCGCAAGATCGTGGTTGGTGGAGCACATTACAAGAGATCTATATCCAGCAGTGGACGTCCATCAGTTGAAATAATGATGAAGGGCGACAATTGTTATTTAGTCTGTTTTGTTTTGTGAAATATTCTTCAAATAACAATTAAAAAAAAAAAAAAAAAAAACAATTTATATAGACTTTTGAAAAATCTTACAAAACACTTTAGGAAGCACCTTGCTATAATCTACTGAAACCACCGTAGCGCTTATTTCACTTTCCACATCCAGTGATTTTTTTATTATTTCAATGAAACGACGAGATGACCAAGACGTTCACCAGATGGTAAGTGATACGTATGCTTATAACAACGTGGGGCTGGTTAAGATGTTATACACGAGCCACATTATGCTCGGTTTGAGACATGAGATGTTGTCTCGTTATTTCAGTATTTTAACTAGCTACGACTCCCTTCAAACCAAAACACAGTAAGTTTGGACACTACCTACTTAAATAATGTCCGGTAAAAGAGACTTTTGTTTCGGGGAGGAAATCTTCGAATGATACTCTGCTTCTGGGGAAACTCGGGATTATGTAAGATTCTTAGTACACTAAAACCTTCTCGGTGGTCTGCATTAGTGCATTTAGACAGGCACCGGGATCTCTTACAGAATGCACCGTTGGCCTTCCACCGGAAACAAAGACATTCTATTGTCATGAGCGAAGTTTTCTTAAAATATACCCAGCTTCTGTGGGGAAGACAAGGTTATGTGGGGCTTCTATCAACTAAAACCCCCTCGGTTGTTTCCCTCAGTGCATTAGAAGGGGCTCCGGGATCTCTTACGGAACGCACCGGTGCCCCCCCGCACTGTAACTAAAACATCCCACGGAAGGGAAAAGCTCTCCTTAGCACCCCCGCTGTGCTACGACAAATACAATACTACCGTGCATTTGCTGTCCTCCTAAGGCTAGCTTATGGAGCTCTGGGAGCCCCCACTCTCAAGGTTCAGAAATCCGAGGACACTCCGAGGATACTGTGTATTAGAAGACTGCTTCTGAAAACGAAGACAGACGATAGTACTAATGCCACCATTGATGATGGGACGAAAAAAAATCATATCTTTAAAACGTCTTATTAGCATTATTTACGCCCCAGCATGTTAGTACGGTAAATTAAACGATAGTTTCATAAAAAAAATATAATTATACATTACCTTACTAAGGTAAAAGAAACCAGCAATGAAACACAAAATAAAAAACAGCCGATGCCCGGATCTACGAACGCCCGGCAGCTTGCAATCGCACAAATACTTATATACAACATTTGTCTAAATAACTAACTTATCTACTTTACTACTGTACTAGTCTTTACTTTAGGAAATCGAATCTGGTACTTCGATCGGAATGGAAGCGGCTGGGTAAAGTTAGAGATTTTTACTGTATAATATTTTGTTGAGGCGTTTTATATATTAAATAAGTGACAAATACAGGTGGTTTAACAGTGAATTATACTGTATCCTATTCCTAAATAAATAATCTATTTAGAGATAAAATAGGCTTTAGTGAACTTAACGTGATATAAACAAAGTGTAGTTAAATTTGTGACCGTTATAAACCGGACAATGAAGTGTCACAGTTTAGAAAAAACAACGACCTCCTTAACAAAGTTGCGTTATAGGTATTGAATGCATTATAGGATCAATATATTTGCCCAGGAAGCGGGACTGTCCTAACGTTGCGGTTTTGTGTGCGGTATCCGTTGCAATATTTTGTAGACGTTGGTTCAGTTCTATTTGAAACAGTTTTTTTTTTCGAATTATATAGTCATAGTTTTTGGAACAATTTTCTAAAAAAACTTCTAATACCAGAAATATCACATTACAAAATGTAAAAGAAAAGTTTCTTCTGTGCTGGTTGTATAAAAGTTATCGAGGATAAGCGTTTTTTAACTTACTTCTTGTGCTAACACAATTTTGATCCGACCTGCGCGAATGTATCCCAGCAGCGTTTCTCTAACTCAATAACTTCCGATTTAAAGAAGTCATGGAAGTGCACACTGTGTTTGATACGGATCTAAAAAGTCCACTAACAAGACTTTACGAACCATCCATAGTCCATCGGTACCCCTAAAAGAAACTATCTCATTACCACCAATCTATGAAAAACAGGTAGACACAGCCATTTATGTCGAGCCAATTTGACTTTCGAGCAATGATCAATGAGATGCGGAACTTCAGGAAAGAGATGGCCATAACCAGTGAGCAAATAACAGTTTTTAATAATACCCTCACTAATTTGAGACAGAATTGAAAAATGTGAGGGTTGCATTGATCATATTTATGGCCGATTGGATAGCATGGAGCATTAAATCACAGGATTCTTGTTCTAACAGATAACAAATTACTCACAGAATTCCTGCAGCAGTTAAAACAAGAGTTCAACGATTGGGATCAGGAACTCTTATTAAACGACCTATAGATATAAGGAATTCAAGAGGACAGAATCAAGAATTTAATGCACGTTGCGATGAAGCTGAGGGCTAACTGGAGTGTTACGCTTGCAGAAGAGCACCTCGTGAGCTGTATACGAGCGGTAGAATTTATCTACACAGATATGAAGGGGTGGATTCTGTGCGTCAGGGCATTCGTACCGAAATTGATTCAATTCGGGTTTTAGTACATTCCGTGTTGGTTCCGAAGACAAGCATCAATAAAAATAGAAATAATTTTTCTTTTACACAATTTTTTGAGACTTGTTTTAGTAACTTTTATTTTATGTTTAATATTTATGACTAAACCGGTTTTTAAATGTCGGGATATTATCTATTACTTATTTTTTAGTTTATTGTTGTGATAAGCCTATGATATGATGATAAGTTTTTAACATTTTAACAGAACAAAATTTCCTAAATTGGGACTCTATAAAGCAGGATCTTTGCACACAGAACAGGACGAATTTTTATATGCAATGGATCTTGTTAGAGCAGATATTGTAGCGATTAATGAAACGTAGCGCCGGGCTGGTCAACAAAGCACTGTTCTAGCAGCTCCTGGTTATCGTTTGATAAGTTCCTACGTCCATTAAGCATGCGCGGCGGCAGAGACGAGCGTAAAGCCTTTTACATTAATCGCGATATAAGTATACAGCAAGTTAAATTCCCTGACGCTAACATTGAGCAACTATAGCTTGCTACCAATGTTAATGGTCGAAGGATTATAAAAGGTACTGCGTATAGATGTTCTAATAGTAATAGTAACACAGAGTATTAGCAAAGAAAAATAAGCTTTCTTTAATAATCATATAAATTCGGAAATAAAAAACAGCAAAATATATTGAAAAAGTTTTAAACCAAAAATTCTTATTGATCCTAGTAAAGACGAGAACTTACCCTAGTGTCTCAATAATCCAAATATTATAAATAAACATTTGCTAAACATTCATTCAGAAAATCCTGTTTCCACTACCGAAATACCCTACTTCGACTCTTATAGATATTCTGACAAAACGTTCCACATGCATACCGTTCCGGAAAGTGATATATCAGGTTATATTAAATGTATTAAAACAAATTCCTTTGGCTGTGACGGTATCAGCAGGGACATGGTAATTTTAACTTTGCCACTCTGAGTGTTATAACCGTGTTTATAAATCACTTCATTACTGGTACTGTTCCTGCCCAATGGAAAACAGCTTGGGTGACTCCCATTCCCAGAACTAACGATACTCTTGAACCCAAAGACCTAAGACCAATAAGCATTTTGCCTTTTTTGTCAAAATTGTTAGAAAGAGTTGTTTTGAATCAAGTTATAAATATTTTGAAATCAGTAACATGTTACCGTTGTTCCAGTCTGGTTTTCGAGGCGGCCGTGGTACGGTTACAGCGTTATTGGATGTGACAGATAATATTCTTGTAGAGCAAGATGTAGGACGAGGTACCATATTAGCTTTGTTAAATTTTTCACGTGCTTTCGACAGTCTAAGTATTCCACTCTTACTTTCAAAATTTAACTATCATAGCTGTGATCAAAATAGTATGAAGTGGTTTCATAGTTACTTCATCGGCCGATCTCAAATTTTAAAACTAAAAATAACTGAGGTACCTGTATTTTTTCTGAATCGCAACTATTTGGTCACGGTGTACCACAGGGGTCATACTCGGTCCTTCACTTTTTAAATGTTAAAATTCGGCAGATCTAGTGAAAACTATCAAATATTGTAAATATCACTGCTATGCCGATGATGTGCAACTTTATATATCAGATAAAACTAATAACATTTTAAACACGATTTCTGAATTAAACGACGACCTAAGTAGTATCACTGAGTGTAGTGTAAAGAATAATCTAAAAATCAACCCCTTTAAATCTAGATTCATATCTTTCGGTACTGAATTACAAGTTAAACATATACGAGACCAAAATTCAACAGTTACAATAAATAATGAAAACTTAGAACAGTTATCTGAAGTAGTACACCTGGGTATTATTTCGTACACAAAGTTTCGTTACGAAATGCATATTCAAATTGTTGTTAAAAATTGTTTTTATCATCTGAGAGTTTTATATAAAATTCGCACCTTTTATCGAAAACTCGTATTGCTCTGTGTGAAGCTCTTATTTTGTCTAAAATTAACTATGGCGATATCATCTACGATCCGCGAGTGCTTTGTAGAACAAAACGCCTGATACAGCGAGTTCAAAATGCCTGCTGCCGGCGCTGCTTCGACATTCCTGCGCGGTCTCATATCTCTTCCTGCTTAAACAAATCATCAATGCTGAATATGGAGTCACGCAGATAAATGCATCTTGCTCGTCATTTGTTGGGGCCATTAAAATCTAGAACACCGTAATATCTATAAGCTAAGCTGAATCTTTCACCAGCTCGGGATAGATGCAACATTAGAAGCACTTGCTCTTGCCTTGTGTTCTATAAACAAATCTGTACCACCCCCTTTAAGAAACTCTCTTACAATCGTTTATTTTAAACTAAAATTGAATACATATCTTTTAGAGAAACAAATTAATTCCCAGCCTAACATTTCATAATTACAGCACACAAACAGAAGTTATATTTTTCTTGAATTATTTCACTTTAGATTATTTTCTCTATCCGGCTACATCATGCGCGCGCACACGCATCTCGATAGTATAGACGCTCTTTAATAAGGTAGTAGTTGAAAATCAGTGTGTTGTTCACTGCGTGGCAACAGTTACACTGAGCCGCGGCCATTTTGTGCCATCGCAGTACACACGGCGGCAATGATTATCCGAAATATTACTACATTAACATATTTTTGTTTATCTGTGTACTACGATGTAATGTTTTGGTCTGTATACAAGTGTTCTGTACTGCGTGGACAAATAAACGGATCTATCTATCTATCTTAGATAAGCTTTGAAGATAGTAAAATTACTGCCATAACACGACTAATAGTATTATCGCAAGGCTTACTGCCTTAAATTACAACTACATACTCAGTAATGAATGTCAATTAAAAACGGATTAATTGTAGCGTACCCTTCACGGAAATAATGACTTCCTTAATTCTCAAACATCCTTGTTGGTTACGTTAAATAATTGTCCTTTTTCGATAACAGTAAACACTTTGCCTGGATGAACGTTCATTTAATATATAATTAGCTACTTTTGAAGTTTTGTTTAATTTGATAAATTGAGACCGCCGGTACGAAGCTAGCAATGTTTGTTTTCAAGTTTATTGTTCGTTTGTGAAATGATTTCCATTCGCCGAAGTCACCGACTTGTGAAAACCGATTCAGACAATAAACAGAAATAAACAGAGCGAGTTAGCTGACCAAAGAATTAATTACTTGTTTCGTTTTTAATTAACAAATACTCCTTATAATAAAGTACTAGTATTATAGTATAACATCGCACTTATCTATTTACCTACTACATCTTTTTACAATTTTTTTTTAATTAGCTCAAGATCTAATTAAAAAAAATAGTACTCATGATACTCAATAAAACTACATCATACGACCATACTACGCTGATCACCAACCTTCACTAGTTGGAGAGGCACTTTAAGAAGAAGTGATACTGGAAATATTTGTGAAAAGTACTAATAGCATTACTTGTCAGCGATGAAAGCTTCCTCTACAATTATTAAAATAACAATGAAATATTTATAAAGTCTAAAAATAACTTTTTTTTATTGAACGAAGCGACGAGACTAGCGGAACGTTCACCTGGTGGTAAGTGATACACCCACCCATAACAACGTGGCGCTACCTAAGACTTTGTATACTATACCATATTGCGCTCGTCGCCTTGGCACATAAAACGTTGAGTCTCGTTACCCTAGTAATATCAGTAACTACACCTCCCTTCAATCTGCAAAATTGTAAATTATGGCGGCAAAAATAAGCACTGCGTTGTTACCTACCTTAACGGTCTCCAGTAACAGTGTCTTTCCATTAGTAACACAGTAATTTAAAGAAAAATCAAAATATTGCCCGTTCATGATGATGTATTTATTATTGTTAAACTTATTGGTAAGAATAAATAAAAGAGCAATCAGCAGCATCTGGTGGTGGTAGATCTCTGTTACCGTTAGGAGTATAGGAGGAGTGCAAACTGCTCTTGTGTTTACCGTAGCTTAGCGTGGTTGTTAAGGAGGGCTTTGCCCTTCCGTAGGATGTCTGACCCAGAGTGCAGAGGTGCACCGGTGTCCTCCGCAGGAGGTCCCGGAGCCCTTCCGAGTGCATTAAAGGAGACCATCGAGGAGGTTTTAGTGGGTAGAAATCCCACATAATCTTGTCTTTCCCTTAGAAGCAAGGTATCTTTAAAGGTTTGTTTTCGGATACAGTCTAATTGTGTACCACCGTAGTGCCTTTGCAGCGGACAAACAATAATAGTGTACAAACATTACTTCGTTCCGGTTTATAGGGCGTCGTAGCTAGTAAAATTACTAGGTTAACGAGACTCAACATCTTATATTTCAGGCGACGAGTGCAATGTAGCGTAGTGTATAAGATTCTAACTAGCACCACGTTGTTATGGGCGGGCGTATCACTTACCATCAGGTGAACGTCCTTTTCGTCTAGTTATTTAATTGTAAAAAAAAGTACGAAAGCAAGGAATAGAAACAATTTCGCTTAACGCGTTATTTTTTAATATTTTCTTATTTGAAGAGTTGGTACCATGAAGGAAATTTTCACGCTCTTTATCTCTGTATATTCATCTAGTGATGTTAACGCCATTTGTGATTCCTTTTTAACAATGAAAAATAGCTCCTTCCGCGTAATTCGTTCCTGATTCCACCATATGCACCAGCGAGCTGGTTGCGCGCTAAGAAATTACATTACTCGCAAATAAATGAAAAGGTAAGCTCACATTAAGTATATTAAAGTCTTCGTTCATCGCATCTACGGAACTTGGAAAGATTTTCTTGAAATTAAAATAACTATACTATGATTTAAGTTATCTAAAAAAAGTCAACATTACTATACTTTTAGTTAGCAAATCCTACTGTCCGTCACCACCACTGCTATTTAATTGATATACAGTAACAATAAATATTACTATACTTTAAAATGTGTATTTTTCTAGTAATGAAAGACCGTCGAGGTAGCTACCACCGCAGTTCCTACTTCTTCCGGCAAATAGTAATACACAAACATTACTGTGTTCCGGTTTTAAAGGCGCTGTAGCTAACGTAATTATTGGAGAAACGAGATTTAACTTTTTATGTCTCAAAGCGACAAGCGTCGTAGAAGTTAAATAGTATGTTAAATAGTACGTTGTTCAATGTATAACATTTATACTAGCGCCACGTTGTTATGGGCAGGCGTATCACTCACCATTAGGTAAAGGTACCGCTCGTGTCCTACTTTCGTTGAATTAAAAAAAAAAAGTATACTTTCTTTTAAGTTATACGGACAAGTTGAGCTGTGGTGTAAAGTAGTCAAGTGTGATTTGCAGCAGGCATTAAATCACACATGAACTGACTAGTAGTAATGCATGTAGGCAGCCTGATGCCGGAATTTATATAGACGTCATAAAACTGACGATGGGAATTTCAATATCACACAATCGTAGAGTTTTATTATAGGATCAGTTATGTTAAGTGGGTAAATTCATCAGCCTTTTTTTAAAATGGATTTACTGGGGGTAGACACGGTGTAAGAGGTTCTACACATCAACTCAAGGGCCCCAACAACCTCACCTGCTCGCGGTGCACCCGGATAATCAACAAACGACGCTCTGGCTCCTACCAACCCGCGTTGGACAAACGTGGTGGGAAATGGCGCAAGCCCCCCTCCCATATACGTGATACGGCCATATAGGCAGCGAGATATCGATCGACGTGAGGATCTTTGGGGGAGGCCCTTGTGTAGCAGTGGACGTGCATCGGTTGATAATGATTAATGAATGAGGTATCCTTTGCCGAAGACCATCTAGGTACGTATCACCGCAGCGCCTTTTCTTACTGTGTACCGTTTTGATACATCAAACTGAGAGGGTTTTAGTGTACTAAGAATCTCACATAACCCTAAGTTTTCTCCAGAAGCAGAGATTCTGTCGAAGATTTCCTCCCCGAAACAAAAACCGAAGATCATTTAGGTAGGTAGTGTGCAAACTTACTGTTTTGGATTGAAGTGAGTTGTAGCTACTTAAGTTACTGGGGTGACGGGACTCAACATCGTATGTCCCAATGCGACGAGCGCAATGTGGTGCTGTGTATACCATTCGTACTATAGCCACGTTATTATGAGCAGGCGTATGACTTACCATCAGGTGTCCGCCCGAATTGTTTCTAAAAATATCTGTCACCCTAACTTTAAACATGTGGACCTGTAATCTACATCGGGACCTCTGCCGTCTCAAACCACTGCGCCACTGAAGTTAAAAAGAATTTAGATTAAAATAATTACGTAATAACTTACAGCAAAAAAATGTATCTTAATTATTAGCTGATAAGTTAATAACAAGTAATAAATGTTAGTTAAATTAATTTTCAAAAGAATTTATTCTTCTGAAATTTTTGAACATTCATTTGTTTAATAAAGCGACGAGACGAGATCTTGATCGGTGTGGATTTTGGAGGAGGCTGATGTCCAGCAGTAGACGTCTATCGACTGATGATGAAGATGATGACGAGACGAGTGGGAGGTTCATGTGATAGTAAGTTATACGCCTACCCATAACAACGTAGCATTAAGATAGTGTACACAGCACCCCATTGTGCTCGTCGTCTTGAAATATAAAATGTTAAGTCTCGTTACCTTATTATTTTCACTAGGTATAACGCCTTTAAAACCGGAATACAGTAGTGTCTACAGAGTATTGTTTGTCGGCTGCAGGTCTTCGGCAATATAGACCTATCACTCGGTTTTATTTACTCTGTTCTTTACATTGGATCAAATTGTTTAGTTCCTTCTAGTCATCATAATATTTTCATACACGGTTTGAATACAAGATTTTCACGAGATGACGAGGAATATTACTAAAACAAGTGAAAATATAATTACTTAAGTAATTTCCGTTCACGCACGGAAATAACGATTTTAATCTTCTGTTCATAATCATCGCTTAATTACATGGTAAGAATTATTAATAAGCTTCTATTACACCCCAGAATATAATCTTGGTTAATTAATATATTCTGGGAAGACATACAAGTAAGTAATATTTTGAATATAATTAGTTTATACTTTCGGTTAAATATTTTTTCAATGAAAATTGATAATTTCTACATTAGGAATATTTTGTGGTTCTGTATACCATCATCAGTCGACAGACGTCCACTGCTGGACAACTACAGGCGTCCCCCAAAGATCTACACATCGATCGGTTCCGCGTGTACTGTATACTACGAGTATGAAATCTTGTAAATACTATATTAAATACTAGGTGTTACCCACTCATTTTCTGGGAAATTAGATTTGAAATTTAAACCCAAAATTTGCCAGAAATATTCTCGCCTGGCGGCAGCTCGCTGCTACCCGCACCCTTACTGTTTTCAACGCCTCTACAACCACTTTTGGGGGTAACACTTCATAAAATCCGCTCTTAGCTGACCTATACTCGGCTAAAGGAATATTCGTAACAAATTTCTAGTCTTCCGGCTCCAGC
Organism: Ornithoptera priamus; assembly: GCA_029034505.1. Taxonomy (NCBI): domain Eukaryota; kingdom Metazoa; phylum Arthropoda; class Insecta; order Lepidoptera; family Papilionidae; genus Ornithoptera; species Ornithoptera priamus. The sequence goes on along the minus strand of JARDWD010000606.1, from coordinate 1,561,716 downwards.
AATATCGTGATGAGATTCCCTATAGCTGATAATGTTATATAGGTGTCCCGTGGCAGATTTAGGATTTATTAATTAAATTAAAGGATGTTATTATTGTAGAATATACATATATTTGTCATAAAAGAAAGACGAGACATGCGGATTTTATTTTTTGAAGATCACTCCGTCCAAATGTTTTTCATCGTGACGTACACACTTGCGGATTCTTTCGAGGGTATTCTGAGTGTATCTCGCGAAGGAGGCTCATGGTGGCTCTTGCTGTGTGAGGCGTGGCGCCATCTTGTTGGAACCACGTGTAAGAGCTGTTCAATAGATGTTCTCGTAGTTTCGGTATTAAATTCATTAAGCATGCGGCGATACACATCACCATCAACAGTTACGGTTGCTTCACGAGAATTTTCAAAGAAAAACGGTCCAATTATTCCATTGACAGAAAGAGACACCAGTCCACTGCGACATCGTGATTGACCAATCCGCACAAATGCCGCGCCAAAGTGTAACCCCTTCTTGATCCCCCACGTAACCATTAGGAAAATATTCGAATTTCAAATCCTAAATCTGCCACGGGACACCCTATATATTCTGTATTAAGCACACACAATGTTTACACAGCTTCTTTTTTTTAAGTGCCTTTGCATTATTAAAGGTAAGTGTTTATATCTCTGGATAACCGAAATTCGTTCGAGACGTTAGGATCATACATATCGTTACCGCAAACTTCTTTTATTATCACTAAATAAAAAGTGACAATAAGGCTGTTGATGATTAAACTACGATTAGCTAAAAGTCAAGCCGCCTGAAAACACTAACACTCAAGTACCAACAACAGTAACAGTTAAAACGCCTTAGAAATCAGATGATCACCGAGATGCTCTCAATCTCATCTTAATATATTTTACTATTCAACTTTAAAATTGAATAAGGCTCTGGATAAAAGCAGGAGTACGTCGGCGTCGTCTGTAGATATCCATGTGTTCAGTACAGATTTTTTTTCGATAAGCCTTAGAAGCAATTTCCTTATAGCGAAAGGCAAATGTGTCTGAGGATACGGTTAATAGGATGCTGCGACGATGTATAATAGATGGATTCAATCGATTTTGTATTTGCTTAGTGAATAATAAAAGGCTCTTGCTTTTAAGGAGTGTGATGTTACACGGGCGAAATGTTAATGTACTTGGACCAGATTTTTTTTTATGGCGGGATCAAAAACAGATAAAGAATTACTACCTTGGAGAGTTTACCTTTCGTAGATAGTCTTGTCTGTATTTCTTTGATTACTCAAGTAATAAATGAGATATATCTATTAAGCTTACTTTAATAGTAGAAAGTGTCGTCCCTTAATTTTTTAACAATAACAAAGCTAGATTTTATAAATATAATAATAACTTAGCAGCTATGATTGCCGGATCATTGTCTTAGTAGAACTCTTGACTTCATAATCATCACAGAGTACAGCTACACCTGTTTTAATTATTGTTTACAGAAACAAGCAGGATGAGCTCATTGCGTCTTGAAGCCTTCTAGTTTCGCTTCGTGTTTGATATACTCTTAATTTAATTAATGATAAGATCCCAAGCAAGTGATGTTATCCAACCATCTATTGAAATTAAGATGGTTTTCAATTCAAATAGTCTTAACGTTGCTTAGAAGCAGAACAGGAATTATTCGGTGTTCTCTTGCAAGCGTTCGTGGTCTATCGCATCCGAGGTAATGGTCCTGATATAAAATATGATCACATTATTTCTTCCATAATAAAAATTGTGGTTAACCTTACTAGAATTTACGTTACATAATAATTTAATATTTTATATATATATATATAATATTATATTATTATGTATTCTGGCGAGAATTACGAGAACCAACTGGACGCGAGCAACGCTGGACCGATCGATGTGTAATGTTTGAGGAAGGCATATGTCCAGCAGTGGACGTCTAAGGGTTGATACGAAAATACACTAAGATTAAATCGCGTCGGTAATTTTTATAACTTTGTTAAATAAAACCCTTTAAAAACATTGCGACCCTAACGTGTAAACAAGTGTTTACGTCACCGATTCGTTTTGATTCATTTGTATTGTTGTTGGTATAAAGTTTGTGCGAGAGGATGGATAGATCAAAACAAAGTAATATTTGTATACACTCATGACGGATTGCACACGAGATTACAAGTATTGTTGACTATCGGAGAGATACATGCACTTTATAATTTATGTTCCAGTCTAGCCAGGAAAGTATTTCCGGTCGGCTTTTAAAGTGGCTTAAAAATTTTTGTCGAAATCAATGAACTGTATCGAAATGCTTGTGACAGGCTTAACTTTCTATTTTGATAAATAATACCTGTTAAAAAGATAATTTTTTGTGCCTAATTTCTGCTCTATATTTGTAGGAAAACGAAGGATTTATTTAAATCAGAAAAATATTTTTTTTTGGTTGAAATATTTAGATTTTTGAGACATGTCATCAATAACGTGTATATAATAAAGTAATATAATACTTTATATATTAGCTAATGGGTATGATTAGAGGTGTTAGGGATCTTGCATAACAACTCAAGGGCTTCAAGCCAACCTCACCTGCTCGTGATGGACCCTTCTAATCAACAAAGGAGGCTCTAGCTTCCATCAACCCGCCATTGGGCCAGTGTGGTGAGAAAAGGCCTGAATCTTCTCAATATTAACCTCTACAGACGACTTCTATTGCCTGGCGACTTAGCGGACTGCGCAGAATCAATCGATGTGGAGATCTTTGGAGAGGCATATGTCCAGCAGTGGATGTATATCAGCTGATGATAACATAGTTGTGTATTGAATGTATTCTTTAATTAACTAAAACCAAACATTAGCAATAGGCAGTACATCTGCTGTCTCGATGAAGTCAATTAGCGGGTGAAACTAATTTAATGATAACAAGTACTATTTAGGCTACATGACGTTAGTAGATGCTGTGTCTCTACTTTGAAGAAAGAATATAAAAACATAAACAAATCTAGTTGCTCTAAAAGATTTAGTATTTGGTGAAGTTAATGTGATTGCTTTTCTGAGACATTGTTGAAAGATCCACAGGTCCCATTTTTTTCATACACGGTGAATAATTTAGTTCAGGTCTTTAGATAAATGGAACACCAACGTTCTCGAGCGGCTCTCGTATGTAACAGCCGAGGGGTGTTGCCTTTACTCCGGTTATTAATAAAGGCCGAGATAGCTTTAATGGTTTGCATACAACTGTAGTGCACTTGCTTATTTATTTCGATATGATGCTGCAATTAAAGCCTACATCTCGAAAGGAACAGCATCGTTTGATAAGCAAGTCCTTTGCAATTTTACTGGTGTCACTGCCGCTAGGAAATAATAATGTATAAATTAATCTGATTTAACAGTCACCAATGGGGAAACTAAACCAAGATTTACCATGTCGTCTCCTAAACAGATTTTTCTATTGGTGCTGAATAATAATATCTAGTGGTGCATATTGACTCATAGTACAGTGACGCGACACCACGAGCAGGAGATTTATTTGATGGTAAGTTAGAGGCGTATCGGTAACAATATACTGCTTATCCGCCCATCAAATTTGTGGTCTACAGCTCTTCATCATCATCATCAGCCGATGGATGTCTACAACTCTTACTTTACTATAATATAGGGCTTAAGGTCCAAGCACTATATGTAATCTGAACAACATTTAAGTGTAACGATATAAAAAAGGCTTTGCTTTATTTTCGACAATAAAAAAATTAATACAAAAACTATGAAAGTAATTGTAAACAGATTCGTTTAATTGAAACGTAATAGATAAATTTATATAAACAAGTGTTTAAAATGTTTATTTATCAACAACAGCTCCGTCGGCGTGTAAACATCCGAGATCCCGGCCGTGTGTAAACATCGAGATCGATGTATCGCTTCAAATCAGTTTTCAAAACACTTCACTTGCGAGCTTGAAATTAGTAAATAAACCCACAAAATTATTAATCAGACCCCTACGAAACGAACTACATCCCTTAAAATTAATTAAGTGCACATAATTTTGAGTGCAAACACGATTTGTTGTTATTGAGATGATTAGACGTACGAAGGTGTACTCAGTATAGTTTACGGTAGTATCCAATTATTGAAGCTGAAGCTGATTGATTGGGTTTGGACATATATTCTGAGTATAATTTGATACCAGGGAAAACGGAGAAATTACCAGTTCTAAGTACAGTATAATATAAAGCAAAAATATACATCGCATCATTAATATATTTAGTATGAAAACTATAATATATATAAGTGATAGTTTGTCCGTAATGTATTTTAAGCGACAGACAAGACTTAAATTGTTAATCATCTTCATTACACATTTAATGATATATTTTTGTTAATAAACTCTTCACCACCATCGCCATCAGCCGGTATACGTCCACTACTAAACATAGGCCTCCCCCAAAGATCGCAACATCGATCGGTCCAGCGCTGCTCGCATCCAGCGGCTTCCCGCGACCTTACAGTCGCCGTCGTTTATAGAGGTTCATATGGGGGAATTTGGGCCATTTCCCACCACGCTAGCCTAATGCGGGTTAGCGGGAGCCAGAACCTCGTTTGTTGATTAGCAGGGTGCACCACGAGCAGGTGAGGTTGGCTTGGGTCCCGTGAGTTGTAGTGCGAAACCCCTTGCACCCTCATTAATAAACTAAAAAGTAAATTATACTTAGATTAACTAACATAGCTCTTGTAATAGTCGCGTTGTGACTTTAAGATACAAAATACTGAAAAAACGGCATGTAAAAGTGTTGCAGTTGTTACAGTTGCAGTGTTTGTTTGTTGATTAATACGTCTCTCGGCTAGATGTTTGCAAAGATGAATGCTGCTGCAGCATCTATTAGCTGTTAAAAATACTGTTAAAACTATATTTAATTACCACAGTTGATTAGATATGTCAAAGTTAATTACTTAGATATAGAGAAACGTAAGTCGTCTACAGACTATTACGAGCTCCGACATCGAACTGAGGTCTATTTAGAGCCTTGGTGCCGTGGTGCACGTGTTAAACCCGATAGCACTGATCTCACCTAGATTCAAATGGGCCTCGACGTCACGCTGCACCAGTGCAATGCGACTAGTAAAGTCACATTGTTTAGAGCCTCCCGACTCTCGAAGCTCCACAGTTAGCATATCCTTGCCGGATTCAGCTAGGCTGGTTTCGGCCTTAGAAGCTTTCAGGCATAATTCCGTGGAAAGTAGCTTCGCACCACCGGCTACTCGGCCGAGTGCATGAACCAAATGACCGAAACGCGGTTCCTCTCGTACTGAGCACTATTACTATCCCAACGACAAACCATCAGTAGGGTAACACTAACATATCTCACGACTATCTAACCCCAGCTCACTTTTCCTTTTGATGGGTGAAAAATTAGTATTAAGTCTAGAAATTTAATGTGACTATCGGTAAAGGAAGGAAGTTGAGCTATATTTATGGTTTCTTCTATTATTTTATTTTTTTGAACATATATCAGAAACAAATATTGATAAGATTGTTTACTTTTTCGAAGCTAAATCATTAGACACAGATAGATAAATCTTCCCCTAAGTTTTATAGTCTCGGGCTAGTAAGAATAGGACTAAAATAAGTCCTGCCTGTCGACTAAAAGGGTCTAAGAGTTTTGCTGACCTTAATGGTGGTGGCCCTCATCGCTTATCAAGTGAATCTTCGTGGGAAAGCGTATGGCTCGGCGATGGTGGCTAGGAAGGTTTGGCCCTTCCTCAGAGACGTGTAAAACAAAGTGTGGAGGGGCATCGGTGCGTTCTATAAGAGATCCTGGAGCCTCTCCGAATGCACTGATGCAGACCACCGAGAAGGTTTTAGTGAGTAAGAATCTCACATAACACTGACTTCCCTCCAGAAGCAGGGTATCTTTCAAAGGTTTCCCTCCGAAACCAAACTTGCTCATAAGATTTGCATATATGCTGAATTGAAATCGGTAACTTAATTTTTAAGTATTATTAAGTTACCCTTTGAGAAAACTGTGCACACGCCTCCGGTAGACACGTTCCCTTTTACCAATAAAACTATTCTACGATATTATTAAAAGATTATAACAATCGTTAAGGTTATTTCATATAATTCAACAAAACAATTCTTTTCTGTAGAAAAAAAAAACTTTGTCCGTTCCATTCATGGCGAAAATGATAAATGACGTTTATACAAAATTTCATACGCGTAATAATCATCAGAGATGAAAAACAAAGGGAGCATTTGTCGGTTTTCGGACGAAAATTCCGTCGAGATGACGAAGAAGGCTTATAATTTGTGGGACGCGGCTGAAAATCTTTTCAGCCCTCGCCTTCCAGAAGGCACACATTTGTCATGCCGGCGGGGTGTCGCCGCGAAGGGCGCGGAAATTAAAGTACAATTCTTTTCAACTCTTTGCCGAAAACGTTTTCGTAGGCCCGCCCCTTTGTCTTAATTAAGTAGCCCCGAAAATTTATTACTTGTTATTAAATTAACGCCACTGATAATATTTCATGAAGACTTTTGAAAAAAAACATCTCGGAATTTGGCGAGTTAACGGCAATTTTCACTTCAACACAGTTTTTGTTATAATTTGGGATAAGATTGAAATAGTCACACTGCCTGTTTACCGTCAGGGGTGTCAACCTTATCTACTCGTGGTGCACCCTGCTAATCAACAAACGAGGCTCTGGCTCTCTCCAATCCGCATTGGGCCAGGGTGGTGGGAAATGGCCGAAATCCTCCCATATGAATCCCTATTAGATCGTGTGGGAATTTTTGGTGCAGGCCTGTTCAGCAGTGGATGTCTATCGGCTGATGTAGCTTTTCACCGATCACTTGTAAAATCCTTCTAAGTAACACCAAGAAAGGGGTGCACCACAAAGTATTAAAGCAAGACTATTTTCCCCATAAAGTTTAGAACGGAAGTACTTCAATATTATATGTCTAGAGAGAGAGAAAGAGTAGAGAAGACAATCGTGCCGTTCGCCTAGTGGTAAGCAATCTCTTCTTCTCTTTCGTGTACTTCATGACTGAGGTCGTGCTTGTCCTGAAATGACTCGCCAACCAGCTACCTCCACACCGCTCTGTGCTCTGCATAGTTCAGGGCATTGGGAATATTGATGCCTAAGATTGTATCTGGTCGAACCATCGGGTACGGTATCGACTCCATATTCGTTTGCCTCCGCTACCACCAGCTTATCCAGATTATCTGGTTGTCTCCGAGTGGTAACCAATACGCGGTCATAATTAAATAAGATGCTCTTTAAGATGTTCATGCAGCACTGTGTTTGGCTTATTGCCTTCAAAGCCGCTTAAAGTTTATTACTACTTCTCCACACTTTCTTCGGTCTAAATGTAATCTCAACTTATGGCCTAAAAATCGCAAGATACACAGGATGTTGTGTGCACCAAGGTCTGAGGCAGCATGAGATATTTTCGATATGTCGTCACCACAGTTTTAACACCCTAAGCTTTTTTCTGTTGTGCCTTTTTTCAGCCAATGGTGCTGACGGATCCCTAATGCATAAAAACTGCTAAAAAAAAATCGTTAGTAAAAAGAAATCTCCCAAGTTTTCATACATTAATAGCGATAAGTTATTAAAACTTGATTTATAATTGTTTTCAAATACATAGTTATATATACAATAAATGATTGCTAGCCTTAAGCGGCAATGAGTAGGACACATCGTTCGAAGGACTGACAGCTGATAAAGCACAAAGGTCCTCTAATGGCTACCGCGTACCGGAAGATGTTAGCAAGCAAACCCCACCCCCACCACCACTAAGTGTACCGACGATCTGGTGAAGGTTGCGAGAAGCAGCTGGATGCGAGCAGCGTATGATCGATCGATGTTCAGATCTTTGAGGTAGGCCTAAGTCTGACAGTGGACGTGTATCGGCTGATGACGACGACGATGATATGCGACGAACGTAATGGATGTACGTTAACAATTTATTATTTACAGTTAAATAAAACGGTTTAAGTAAATGTTGAACCGGAAAGCGGCCGTGGGCCATATTAATTTTTATGTGTAGTCATTGAGAATTAATATTTGCAAGCAAACGTTTGTATGTTCAGTAAATTCAAAGCGTTTGCCTGTTCCCGTTTGTTAAACTCAGTTTATACAGTAAAAGCCGAGCTTAAATGTGGGTACTTTTTGAACTTTTCATTGCTAAATATTTCGTAGTTTAAATTGTTTACGTTTAACTGTAACCGTGCGTTTCTATTAAACCATCTATATTCATATTTAACTATGATGAACTGATTGAAACCATTCAAGACAACCATTTCGTATTATCACTATTAAGCTGTACGGAATCCAAATGTATATAATAGTTTAGTTTATATATTTGTTGCATATTATATACATGCGGTTATTTATTCTTACAGGTTTTCTTCTTCTTCGAAGGCTTTATTTCAGTCCTGATAATCATTATTTATATATGAAATCTGAAATTAACTCTTTACGAGTATAACACAATATTAAAAACTTCAATGCACAGAACATATTTTCAAAACGATTTTTCTTCAATTAAGTTAATGAGAAGAAAATAAACAACTTTAATAATTATTAATAAATTATTTTAGAAAATGTTATAACTGTTTTATCTTGATATTATATTTATTTTGATATCTTTGATGATATATGTTGATATTGATATCTTTGTAACTACGCTCGCGTCGTTCAGCAAAATTATTTAGAAAAAACACACCTACCTACAATTTAACTCATTACACACTAACATAAGGCACAAAAAATTAAATAAATATTAAAAAAAAAAAAACTATTTACTACTATACTAATTACAATATTTATATATCCCATAATATTACTTCCTGAAGAAAACTGTACAGCGGTGTTGGCTACATTGTTAATTGTTAGTGTTAAGTTATAATTAAGATATGTTGTAATCGCTTCATGTAGCTGTTTTTTGTGCCTTTTAATAAATAAATAAAAAAAGACAAATAAATGAAATTAAAATAATGGCGGAATACTTAATATAAATATAGTAGAAGGATTTAAACATATCGAAAATTATAATATACAATTTTTCTAGCTTTTATAATTGATATTAAATATTTATTTTATTTATTAATATGATACTTTATTTGAGTTTTTATTTGTATATATATACTATAAACAAATAGTATGTATATAATAAATTAATTATAATATATATTATAACTAATTCATATAATAGATTATTATTTCCTATCAACAAATAAAAGAAAAGCTACAGTTGAAAAGCTGAAAACTTTTATTAATATATGACTATATATATTTTTTATTTATTTATCGCAAAAACAATTATTATATATAAACATATGTTATAGTTTATGTTAATTATCATTGTATTACAAAATTTCTCTTAGCTCTTTACTTATTAGATCAACAAGCTTTTACATGTTTCTTTTTCTTTAGTTAGCTTGATTTACGAATAAAGATTAATTGATTAAAGCTTCTTAAGATATCAAGTATAACTTAAAAGGTGCAGTTGTTAAACGTGTACAATTCCTATTAATAATATTATTTTTATTAAAACTACCATTTTTCACTCTATAACAACACAAAGCGAAAGTAGGATTTAGTTTTTTTGTTTTAGAAAACTTAGAGAGCAGCAGAAACTTGTAACACAAACGTATTACAATTTTTATTTCCTTTGGTTAAATCATGTAAAAAGAAAGGATTTCTATTAAAAATATAGTAGTGTTAATATAAGTAATTCTTTGTTTACTTCAAGAGGTATTAAAAATAAATTTAAGGAATATTACTTAATAAGAAACTTTTCGCTAAATCGCACTTTAAGTATAATCTTAATTATGATTGCACTTTACAAGAAAGTATGATTAAAACTTACCGAGAGTCCTTAAAAAATATTAAGTAGCGTATGTAAGACACCAGTGGTACACAATCACAAAACATCAAACGGGAAGCGGTTAAAACATTTCCGCGAGCAGTGGAGCCGGCGGGGCGTACGGCGGACGTCCTCCGAGCCGGTGCGCGGCGCGACTGGCTGCGATCCGCGACCGCTCGCAGCCGCCGCGACGCCGCGACGCCGCGACACCGCGACACCGGCGCCCTCTCGCGGACATCACACTACACAACTTACCGACTCACAGGAAACAATTTTTTTTTAGCTCAAAGAGACGACCCGACCAAGATATTCACCTGATGGTAAGTGCCAAGCCCGATTAACAACGCGGCGTTGTTAATAATGTTGTACATTGTATATTTTGATCATGATTAATGTGTGTAATTTCACTACCTACCCCCCTATTAAAGTTAGAGCGTTTAAACAGATTTTTTTGTATTCAAGGAAGCGATGAGACAAGCAGGATGTTTACCTGGTAGCAAGTGCTACGTTCGACCATAACAACATGTCCTTAGAATGGTATACACCACCACATTGCGCTCGTCGCCTTGAGCCATAGAAGGTTGCGTTTCGTTAGCTACAGCGCTCTTCAAGCCGGAACCCAGTAATGTTTGCTGTTATTTACTATAAGTATATTTATTTACTAAACAATTTAATTTGACTCTTTTTAAAGCATATTGCCAGGTCGTGAAAAGGCCTTGCTCAATATCTTTAACCAAATGCAATCTTCAGTTTGTCGCATCTACCCACTTACGACCACCCTGATGATGTCGTCAGTCCATCGGGAGGGAGGGCGTTCTACATTTCTGCGACCTGTACGCGGACTCCACTCCAAGACTTTTCTCCCTCATCCGCCGTCACTGACACGACAGACATGGCCGGCCCACTGCCCCTTCAGCTTGCAGATTTTGAGAGCTACACCGACAACTTCAGTTCTCCGTAGAATTTCTTCGTTCTGGATTGTGTCCCTTAGAGAAATGCCAAGCATAGCTCTCTTCATCGCTCTCTGTGCCACTTTAAATCGGTGGCTCAGCCCGATGGTCTGGTGCCATGTCTCTGCGCCGTAAGTAAAAGTGCGGAAGACGCACTGGTTAAAAACTTTCCTCTTAAGACATTGGGTTATTTGCGAGGTGAGGATGTGGCGGAGTTTCCCAAATGCTGCACAGCCGAGTCGAATGCATCTATCGATCTCTTTGTTGAAGTTACCTTTACCAAGTTACACTACACTTACACGCTGTCAAGTAATAAGCATTATGCTGGCACCAATGTCGATACATAATTAATACTAAAACTACCTATTAAGTACAAATATAACCTAATATAGGCCGCATATAGTTATCTGTAATAAATGATTTAATATTATTATTATTTAATAATAACACCCTCTGATTCTCATATAAAATAGAGTCCTGCGTATTACCTGAAGGATTTCACTTTGTGTGCTCAAATGAATATTTTTATTTACATTCATGCTGTCAACCACAGTTCGAGTTTCAATTAATACGTAATCACCTTTTTATGGAGATTTGATTAATTTCGATATTTCACGTACACTTATTCCACAGTGACGCCTTCGGGTTTGTTTGTAATATATCCTAGACGCTGGGCCTGAATTAATAATGAGCACAGCATGAACAAGATCTAGATTTGTTGTATTGCAGCTTAAGTGTTTCAGATTGTCGCCGATAGCTTATTGGTTTGTTGCGTAACAGTGCCAACCAATCATATGCAGCTTAAGTGTGTGTTAGTTTGTCGCCGATAGCTTATTGGTTTGTTGCGTAACAGTGCCAACCAATCATATGCTGCTTAAGTGTGTGTTAGTTCGTCGCCGATAGCTTATTGGTTTGTTGCGTAACAGTGCCAGCCAATCATATGCTAGCTTAAGTGTGTGTTAGTTTGTCGCCGATAGCTTATTGGTTTGTTGCGTAACAGTGCCAGCCAATCATATGCAGCTTAAGTGTGTGTTAGTTTGTCGCCGATAGCTTATTGGTTTGTTGCGTCACAGTGCCAGCCAGTCATATGTAGCTTAAGTGTGTGTTAGTTTGTCGCCGATAGCTTATTGGTTTGTTGCGTCACAGTGCCAGCCAGTCATATGTAGCTTAAGTGTGTGTTAGTTTGTCGCCGATAGCTTATTGATTTGTTGCGTCACAGTGCCAGCCAGTCATATGCAGCTTAAGTGTGTGTTAGTTTGTCGCCGATAGCTTATTGGTTTGTTGCGTCACAGTGCCAGCCAGTCATATGTAGCTTAAGTGTGTGTTAGTTTGTCGCCAATAGCTTATTGATTTGTTGCGTCACAGTGCCAGCCAGTCATATACAGCTTAAGTGTGTGTTAGTTTGTCGCCGATAGCTTATTGGTTTGTTGCGTCACAGTGCCAGCCAGTCATATGCTGCTTAAGTGTGTGTTAGTTTGTCGCCGATAGCTTATTGGTTTGTTGCGTCACAGTGCCAGCCAGTCATATGTAGCTTAAGTGTGTGTTAGTTTGTCGCCGATAGCTTATTGATTTGTTGCGTCACAGTGCCAGCCAGTCATATGCAGCTTAAGTGTGTGTTAGTTTGTCGCCGATAGCTTATTGGTTTGTTGCGTCACAGTGCCAGCCAGTCATATGTAGCTTAAGTGTGTGTTAGTTTGTCGCCAATAGCTTATTGATTTGTTGCGTCACAGTGCCAGCCAGTCATATACAGCTTAAGTGTGTGTTAGTTTGTCGCCGATAGCTTATTGGTTTGTTGCGTCACAGTGCCAGCCAGTCATATGTAGCTTAAGTGTGTGTTAGTTTGTCGCCGATAGCTTATTGATTTGTTGCGTCACAGTGCCAGCCAGTCATATGCAGCTTAAGTGTGTGTTAGTTTGTCGCCGATAGCTTATTGGTTTGTTGCGTCACAGTGCCAGCCAGTCATATGCAGCTTAAGTGTGTGTTAGTTTGTCGCCGATAGCTTATTGGTTTGTTGCGTCACAGTGCCAGCCAGTCATATGTAGCTTAAGTGTGTGTTAGTTTGTCGCCAATAGCTTATTGATTTGTTGCGTCACAGTGCCAGCCAGTCATATGCAGCTTAAGTGTGTGTTAGTTTGTCGCCGATAGCTTATTGGTTTGTTGCGTCACAGTGCCAGCCAGTCATATGTAGCTTAAGTGTGTGTTAGTTTGTCGCCAATAGCTTATTGATTTGTTGCGTCACAGTGCCAGCCAGTCATATACAGCTTAAGTGTGTGTTAGTTTGTCGCCGATAGCTTATTGGTTTGTTGCGTCACAGTGCCAGCCAGTCATATGCTGCTTAAGTGTGTGTTAGTTTGTCGCCGATAGCTTATTGGTTTGTTGCGTCACAGTGCCAGCCAGTCATATGTAGCTTAAGTGTGTGTTAGTTTGTCGCCGATAGCTTATTGATTTGTTGCGTCACAGTGCCAGCCAGTCATATGCAGCTTAAGTGTGTGTTAGTTTGTCGCCGATAGCTTATTGGTTTGTTGCGTCACAGTGCCAGCCAGTCATATGTAGCTTAAGTGTGTGTTAGTTTGTCGCCAATAGCTTATTGATTTGTTGCGTCACAGTGCCAGCCAGTCATATACAGCTTAAGTGTGTGTTAGTTTGTCGCCGATAGCTTATTGGTTTGTTGCGTCACAGTGCCAGCCAGTCATATGCTGCTTAAGTGTGTGTTAGTTTGTCGCCGATAGCTTATTGGTTTGTTGCGTCACAGTGCCAGCCAGTCATATGCAGCTTAAGTGTGTGTTAGTTTGTCGCCGATAGCTTATTGGTTTGTTGCGTCACAGTGCCAGCCAGTCATATGTAGCTTAAGTGTGTGTTAGTTTGTCGCCAATAGCTTATTGATTTGTTGCGTCACAGTGCCAGCCAGTCATATGCAGCTTAAGTGTGTGTTAGTTTGTCGCCGATAGCTTATTGGTTTGTTGCGTCACAGTGCCAGCCAGTCATATGCAGCTTAAGTGTGTGTTAGTTTGTCGCCGATAGCTTATTGGTTTGTTGCGTCACAGTGCCAGCCAGTCATATGCTGCTTAAGTGTGTGTTAGTTTGTCGCCGATAGCTTATTGGTTTGTTGCGTCACAGTGCCAGCCAGTCATATGCAGCTTAAGTGTGTGTTAGTTTGTCGCCGATAGCTTATTGGTTTGTTGCGTAACAGTGCCAGCCAATGGAGTGACAGATACTGTTAATCACGATTCATAATATCTAGAACAGCAGTCATTCTGTAGACTGCCGGACTTTAACTAGCGGTTATATAAGTAAATAAAAACTACCCTTTACCCCTGAAACGTTCCACGTAAAGTATGATTTACATATGCAGGATGGTTTCGGCGTGTTTACGTTTTTAATTAGATTACGGTTGGAAAATTCTGTAAGTGCGAAATAAAGCCTCCGTCGCAGGCTGCAGTTACAGCTGAATTTGTTAACTATGAACATTGCTGTAATTGCAGGGTCTCGCTGCTGGAACAAATAAACATAAACATTTATACGCCGACGTGAACTGTTGCAGAATTTGAACCACGAGGTTAGGTCGCTTTCAAAACTCTATTACTTTTAAAAACCTTACTCCGCCTCTCGGCACAGTGTCTAAACATCAGCTATACCATTGTATATATTATATTTTGTTTTAGTTTTTGTTACAAAGTATTTATTAAAAACTATTGGTGAAAGTGGGGGTGTAAGAATTTCCGCACAACAACTCACGGGACTCAACCCGACCTCACCTGCTCGTGATGCACCCTGTTCATCAACAAACGAGGCTCTGGCTTCAACCAACCCGTATTGGTTGGTCCAGTGTGATGGAAAATCGCCCAAATCCCTCTATATAAACTCCTACCCGTTCGATGTGGGAATCTTTGGAAGAGGCCTATGCCCAGCTGTGGATATCTATCGGCTGATGATGATAGGTAAAATTAAAAATCTATCTCTCCCTTCATAACTATTATCACGTTTGGGATAGAATGGAACAATATGGAGAAGAAGAGCAATAGTATAATAGCTAGTGAGATTAAAAAGGTTTTAGGTTCTTTGTCTGTATTATATTATACTTCTCTTCTCCATGATCCAATCATGATTTATTTAATGAATCTTTGATTTGGGATTGCAATTATATTGGCGTTATGTTCAGCAGCAGCAAAAGGACTTTGCAACAGTAGTCATAGAGAAAGAGAAACTACATTTACATCAATATTACTGTGTATATAAAAACGGCCTATGTCTAGCAGTGGACTTTTATCAGCTGATGATGATGAACGTACTAAAGTTGACTTTGTTGTTGTGAATATCTATTTTACTTTATACACGTGTAAAGATGGATTGGCATCATCTCTCAGTTTACCTTGGACGGTGCGGAGATGTTATGAGGTAGATATTGAAATGGTAAAAATACTTGTGGATAGAAAATTTCAAAAAAAATTTATAATAACAATATGGAATTAAGTACCTAGATACAAATATAATACATACATATATTGATATATACATACTTATACATGTATAATATATTTAAGTTAATGATGTTGCAAATATAGCAAATTTATATATTATCATTGAGTACGGCAAAATTATTTGGAGTTTGTTAACCATCAGGATGAGTGACCTTCTCAATTTCTTCTTCATTATATCCATTCAATTGTCAAAAATCGATGATGATAGTAGTTTATTATCCAACACTTATTTCTTTTATGAGAGTGAAATATACCTGGGTACATTCGTAAGGACTCTTTCACCATCCATACTTCACCACCAGTGTTCTTGGAATCGAAACAGAGACATTACAAAGCAAGCAGTTTTATTCAAAGTAACGACAACATTGGGAACTGCACGTATGATAGATAACGACTTGTGCGTTGGTCTGTATACACAACACACTCGATTCTACCATGCTCTCAGATTAACCGGAAGTCACGGTCCTCTGACATGAGAAATTGAGAAGAATGAAATAGCTAGTGAAGCTACTTTTGTGTTGACAAATATTGAGTAGCACCATATTGCCACAGTCGGAGTACAATTCGTCGTAAAAGTTTTGCTCTTCTCGTACCTGTTTGTTGAACTTCTTTGTTATGTACTTTTGAACGGTATAATTAATGTTTTCTATATGTATACGGAACCAGATATATATATAGAAAATAAGTTCAAATGTTATACTGTACTTCGCTACGCTACGCTCTGTTTCATGCTTGAAATTGCTCTCCCGAGTACAATTCTTGGCCGACTGTGAGCCTTTCGCAGAAAACGCCTCCGCTTCCGCCTAACGACCTTTGTGTGTGCTTCATTAATTAATTCCTCGACCAATCCCGATAAATAGGGGGCCCAGGAATTAGTCTAGGGCATCCTTTATTTAACTGGCCTCTTTGTTTCAGCTGTCAATTTAATAGTTATTTGTCGTGTCCTGAACAGATGGTCATTTAACCCTTTTCTGTATATATCGTTAATAAGACTTCTACACAAAACTTAAAAAAAAGAACAGTTTCATAGAAAATAATGACAAAGGCAATTTTTTTTAAATACATTCCTACAATTGATTTTTTTATATATGAAAAACTACTATAAGAGGTGTCTACTGACCGTAGGTCCTGTCGCTGGAGACCGTTTAGGTAGGTACCACCGCAGCGGCAATTTCTGCTGCTGAACAGTAGTGTGCAAACATTGCTGGATTCCGGTTTGAAAGGCGCTGTAGCTAGTGTAATTATAGGGGTGACGGGATTCAACATCTTGCGTCTCAGGGCGATGAGCGCAATGTGGTGTAGTATATACCATTCTAAATAACGCCACGTTGTTATGGGCGGGCGTATCAGTTACCATCAGTAGAACGCACGGCTCGTCTCGTCGCTTAATGAAATAAAAAAAAAAACTGTTCATTAGTTAGTATCAATACAAATAGCTGTATTAATAACTGTATTTGAATAGAGACTATAGTTCAGTTAGAGCTGATCCGTGCGATACTCGATTCAGTACCGTAGACAATACAAACACGACCATAGATTAAAAGAGAGATAATTCATATTTTTTTTTCATAACCTTATCGCAACCGCTAATTAGAAAATATACATAACATCCACTCTATAACAAAGCAACTCAAATAATGGAACCTTTAAGGGTAAAGATTTAATTACCTCTCATCATTACTTCCTTCACTGCCTGTACTAGGATCTCGAATTTATTTAGATCTACTTTGTTTTCTTTAAGATTAGCTTTTGTCAGGTCTTATTAGATCATCAACTAGACCGCGGATGGTACTCCACAAAGATACTACATCGTTGGCAAATTTAGAGAAATAGCTGGTGTTCTCTATCGTCTATACTTCGTAGTGTGATTCGGATGATAACATCATTACCATTATCTTAAAATAAATAATTAAAAAAAACATTCATCCTTATAAGTATAGCTTACATATGTTTCATCATCAGCCGATAGACGTCCATTGCTGGACATAGGCCTCGCCTAAAGTCTCTACACCGATCGGTCATGCGTTGCTCGCATCCAGTGGGTTACTGCGCCTCTCACCAGATCCTCAGTTGACTTTGTGAGAGACCTCCAAACACTGCGTCTACCGCTACGCGGGCGGCATTCGAGGACCTTACTGCCTCATCAGCCGGCGGTCCTTGGAGCTATGTGCCGTTCCCACTGCAACTTAACTCCAGCAATCTTTTGGATACATGTGTATGCAAATTATTAATAATACAGCCTCAGCAATTTATTAACGAGCCGCCCAATACGTAGCCGTAATCCCATTTTGCCTACGCCGAGAGAATAAATGGACCTTATTCCTTAAAGCTCATCGGATCTATAATCTTTGTGAAAGGAAAATCTTTTTTGAAAAGGTAAGCTCTCCGATTTTCGATTCAAACGGGAAAGCCACGAAATTGCTTCTTTAAAATGAAATACGACGAGTTGCCGGAGCGTTCCTCTGTTATTATATTGAGGCTGTTCAGTATCTTAATTATCTCAATACGTATAGAGCAAAGTAACAAATGTTTACAATGGAATCCAATGTAAACAATAAACTTATCGGATTCAATATTAACACGGACGTTTAGATTTTAAACTTACGACATGGTGGTGAAGTGACTTTAGATCCATTTTTAAGGAGCTCGTGTGAATAGGAGGAATAAGGGTACGACTTGAGAAGGTAAGGCTTCGATCCATGCTTAGCGTAACTTTTGAGGATTCTTTGTTAAATTGCCGTGACTCTTCATGAGTTCAAGGAATGAATCTCAGCAGTGGAGACATTAAGTAGTATACTTTAATATAAATAAGAATAAGTATAACAACAAGGAGGCATGTTCGTAGCAACCACCACATTGTATTGTTTCCTTCGCATACACCGAAAGTCTGTTTGCTTTAGTTATCTCGTGGTAGATCTCTGTTGCCAGAGACTGCCTAGGTATTATAGATACCACCACAGTGGCTCTTTCTGCTAGCTAAACAGTAGTGTGCAAACATTACTATGTTTCAGTTTGAATGGCGCTGTAGCTAGTGAAATCACTGGAGTAACAAGATCGAACATCGTATGTCTCAAGGCTACGAACGCAATGTGGTGCTATGAATACCACCATAAACGCCGCGTTGTTATGGGCAGGCGTATCACTTACCATCGGGTGAACGTTCCGCTAATCTGGTTGCTTTGTTAAATAAAAAAAATATATACAGCATTATTAAATTACTTAAGTTTACACAGATCGTTTCGACAACAAAGATCTAAGACGTATATAAGTTTTATTAAATTACACAACAGAAGTAACTATATTGTTATCAGTAAGTTACATATTTTTCTATAACATTTAAGGATAAATAAATTTTAAGGACAAAGACATCCTTCGCATCACAAATTAGTTCTATTACGTAAGAAATTGTTTCTTGTTTCTTGTGTCTGTCGCGTGTTGCCGGGCCCCCTGTTAACTTGCTGCTGTGTGCAATGGCGATACAACTTGGCAACGATCTTTCCGCAACAGATAAGAAACGTACCGCTTTATTTCTACACGGAAACAATATAGTAACTAAATTATTATAATATACTTTGAATTTTATATCAAAAAAATTACAAAAACTATATATACTGAAGTATTATTTGGAGCAAACAAAACGCGTGGGAATTTATTTATAAACAGACTCCGATTCGTTTGTATTTAATTTGGATTTTTTTTTATTATACGAAACGACCAGCGAAACGTCACTTCATGGTAAGTGATACCCCTTTTTTTTCAGTTTCGGGGAAAAATCTTCGAAAGAAAGAACCTGCTTCTGGTGAGAAATCAGTGTTACGTGAGATTTCTCTTCACTAAAATTACCTCGGTGCTCTGCACCAGTGCTTTCGGAGAGGATAGGTAGACGAAAAAAATATTTTAATATTACATATGAATCTTTGTGTTTAGTTCCGTTGACAAAGTATGCATAGAACTCCAACGCTAGTATTCCCCTCTGTGTAGATGGCAACACTGTGACATATTTTAATTCGTAACCCTCGCCTCATGTACGTCTTAATTAACATAAATGTTTCGAAATAAGGGTGTTCAGTACTTGCACTAGTGTATACGACCAGCTCCTGCTGCTCGCCGCCGCAGTAACTTTGCAATATGCGACAACATACGACAGACTGATAACGCAACATTTTACAAAATCAAAGTTAAGCTTTCAATATATATAAATATACTCCACAATATACCGGGTTGTATACCTAAGGGATGTCGATGAGACGCTTGTAGATAAGCGATTTTCTTACGACCTTCTGAGTTTGCCTTTAGTAGATTGGACAAGATTCGACATCCCCATTAGAATTGCAAATGCCACAGTTCACAAAGAAAACAAGACAATTCAGGAGCAGTAGTGATGTTTAATCAGTAGGGTTGGCGAGCTTCATCGTCTTTATTATGTACAAAGAGAATATTCTAAATTAGAGTTTTAGACCCTTACGCTAATAATTATGGTCATAGTCCAACTTCCATCCATTTGTCATTTGAAATGTTTGTCAAACATTTGTCGTTGGCGTCAAACCGGGTGGTGTATATAAGCGGAGGTAGGGCACCCATTATATGGACTGACCATATCAGACTGACAAAACATTCATCATTATCAGCCGATAGATGTCCACTGCTGGACATAAGACTTTCCCCAAAGTCTTCACATCGATCGGCTCTGGGCTGCAGGCATCCAGCGGCGTCCGGCTATCTTACAGCCAGCATGGTCTTCACATGTCACGTCACATCACAAGCAGATGACGTTCACTAGAGTCCCATGAGTTGTGCGGTAGGAATAGAGATAAGTGGAGGCAACTAGTGAGAACAATAACTACAACTACTTGATTCTAAAGTACTCCTAACAAATTGATCATCAGCTAAGTTAATAAATAAGTAGTTGGATAGTTACTTAGTTATTCACCTAATTGATACATTACGTTAACTTTCTCTTCCTCCTGCCCTTTTCCCAGCTATCTGGGGTTGGCATAGTATGTACTCCTCTTCCATATCCCTCTATCAGCCGTCACAAATGAATTCACACTCTTCTCACACATGTCACCTTTCACACATCCATCCACATTTCTCCGGTCTTCCTCTACCCTTATAACCATCCACATTCATTCTCATTACTTTCTTTGTTATATGTCCTTCATCCCTCCGCACAACATGCCCGCACCACGCTAATCTCTTACTCCTCAACTTCTCTGTAACTGGAGCAACTTTCAGACTTCTTCTAATATACTCATTCTTAATTTTATACATTACGTTAACTGATCCGTTAAAAAAAAACATTGTATTTAGATATTAACTGAGTATGTTATCTGTTCGTAGCGATTTTTCGTAGCGCTTGAAATAAACGGATGACTCCCACGGGCCGCATCTAGTTAAACAATATTGTTAAAGTGTTATTTACGTTTCCGCTCCAAGTTAAAATATGTACGTAATAGAGTTAACTGAAAGATTTTAGTTTATTTATTCCTTATAAAATATTGTACCGACTGTTGAAATACGTATTTATTGTATTCATCATCATCATCAGCCGATAGTCATCTACAGCTGGACATAGGCCTCTCCCAAAGATCTCCACATCGATCGGTTCCGCGTTGTCCGCATTCAGTGGGTTCCCACTGTTCTCATAAAATCGTCGGTCCACCTTGTGGGAGGCCTCCCAACATTACATCTACCGGTACGCGGGCGCTATTCGAGACCTTACTGCCTCCATCGACCGTCGGTCCCTCAAGCAATGTGCCCTGCCCACTGCCACTTAAATCTAGCATTCCTTTGGGCTATCTCGGTGACCTTAGTTCTTCTACGGAACTCCACATTTCTGAAACGATCGTGAAGAGAAACACCAAGCATAGCCCTCTCCATTGCCCTTTGGGTGACTTTCAGCTTTTTTATAAGGCCGACAGTAAGAGGTCACGTCACGGTTCCGTATGTCAACACTGGCAACACGCACGAGTTGAAGACTTTTGTCTTCATACACTGCGGTATATGAAACGAAAAGATGCTGTGTACCCTCCTGAATGCTACCCATATGAGTTGGATTCATCGATTGACCTCTTTCTGCAAGATAGAATGTTCTGGAAATTAAATGATTACATAAATATAATTACTTACCTGGTGGTAGGTAAGCAGTTACCCCAGCATCTTCTATTTCAGCCGAACAGTAGTGTGCAAATATTACTGTGTTCCGGTCTGTAGAGCACTGAGACTTGTGAAATTATTAGAGATACTCGACATCTTAAGTGTCAGGGCGACGAGCGCAATATGATATAGAATGATAAAGTATATACCATTCTATCTAGCGCCAGGTTGTGGCAGGTGTATCGCATACCATCAGGTGACTGTCTTGTTCGTCTCGTCGCTTCGTAGGATAAAACAATTTAATACACCCGCTGATTTCCAAAAATAGTATGGGTACTTACTAGTGGCAGGTCTCTCTTGCGTTAAGTTATCTAGATAGATATTACTAAGTCGACAAACATTAGAAAAC
Source organism: Ornithoptera priamus (assembly GCA_029034505.1). NCBI lineage: Eukaryota > Metazoa > Arthropoda > Insecta > Lepidoptera > Papilionidae > Ornithoptera > Ornithoptera priamus. Next base: position 1,539,931 of record JARDWD010000606.1, on the reverse strand, counting down.
AAACGTTACTAAGCATAACAACTAACGGGACCCCAGCCAACCTCACCTGCTCGTAGTGCACCTTGCTAATCAACAAACGAGGCTCTGGTTCTCACCAACCCGCATTAGGCTAGCGTGGTGGGAAATGGCCCAAGTCTCCTTATATGAACCCTTATATGACAGAAGATACCGGAGGCCATGCTAGCTGTGGACGGATCGATGTGAAGATTTTTGAGGGAGGCCTATGTTCATCAGTGGACGTCTATCGGCTGATGATGATGATGATAGTTGGTAAAATTACTGAGGTAACTAGAAATGATTCGTCTCAAGACGACGGGTATCTTATAGTGCATTATCAACACCATAACTAGCTGTACATTGTTATGGACAGGTGTGACACTTATCAACAGGCGGAAGTCCTCCCCGCCGCGACGCTTATTTAATTAAAGTAGATACTGAGATACTGTTAAAGTGTCTCTGCAATTATCATTAATAGCGGTGAACCAATAAAAGTATGCTTCCGTTGTGTAAAATTTTAAAATTCTCCGTCACCAGCTAAATATGGATTTTAACCATCATGTGAACCAACTCTATCTCTGTTAATTTATAAAGCTATATTTCCTAGACAACACATCTAAATTTGTTTCTGATTTAATTCCATAGTAGACGTCCAAAAGGGACCCACGGAGGGGTATAAAGGGTCCAGCACAAGAACTCACGGGACCCAAGCCAACCTCACCTGCTCGTGGTGCACCTTGTTAATCAACAAATGAGGCTCTGGTTCCCGCTAACCCGCATTGGGCTAGCGTTGTGGGAAACGGCTCAAATCCCCCCACGTGAACCCTTACATGCGACAGCCCCTAGTGCCCTGCGGTACCGGAGGCCATGCTGACTGTATGTAGAAATCTCTCGAAGAGACCTATATCCAACATTGGACGTCGATCGGCTGATGATGGTGATGATTTAAGTAATAATGAAAAGAGTATATAAGTTAATATATTCAAAACCGGAAGCAGCTACAGCTGCTCTAAATCGAAAAATTTGGATCAATTTGGACATTCAATCTTTTAAGCAGCAGGAAATGGCCGTTTTTTTAATAATTTATGGAAGGCTCTGTGTAAACACCGAAATTAATTGCTTCCGAAAGGTTTGCATTCATTCAGAAATTTTCGCTTCGAGACGAGTGGAATAAAAATCTCGAAGATATTTCCTTGTACAGTTTAATGAAAAGAAAACGCTTTAAGTAAAAGCCTGGAGATTAAAAGTATGATAACAGCATTGTGAGAAACCTTCTTTACCTTCCTATGATCATAGGTTTAAAGACATGCATACAAAACTTGCATTAACTTTTTTACAACATAAATTTAGTATCTATATAATTGTATTGTATCTTAATCTTAGGGAATAAACCAATGTTAAGAAAAATTTGGTTAAGAGAGGACTTAGTAGTACTTGTGTAATTCAAAAAAGCTTTTAACTAATTGAGAGTCCTAACATAGATTTACCAATTCCTCACCCGCTTGTTGACTATAATACCCCTGCAATTCCCTTTAGGGTAAGAATTTTGTAAAATCCATTCTTAGCTAACCTCTTAACACTTTCGGAGATCTCGTGATAAGTCAATGAATCTCTGGATCATCATCATCAATAGTCTTGCGGAGATCATTGGCTGTCTATATATATATATATATATATAACATTTTTGCCCATATATAGAGGCTCACCATATCTCTGGACCCATGAAGCCTAGAGACTTGAAATTTGATAGGTTATACCTTTTGAAAATGGAAATAAAAAAGGCTATGCCCGAGGTTCTCCTGCGGATCTCCTCATTTCTGATTCGATCACGCAGGAGAATTAAGGTCACTGACATAGTCCAAAAGATTGCTAGTTTCAAGTGGCAATGGACAGGAAATAGGTTGGGGTACCAAGGTCTATTACTGCGTACAGGAAGATGCAGTGTTGGCAGGCCCCCCACTAGATTGTCCAACAATCTGGTGAAGGTTGCGGGAAGCAGCTGGATGTGGCAGCGCAAGATAGATCGATGTGGAGATCTTTGGGTGAGGCCTGTATTGAGCGGTGGTTGTCTGTCGGCTGATGATAATGATGATTAATTTTGCCGAGTATAGGTCAGCTGAGAACGAATTTTATAAAATTCCTCCCCCAAAAAGAGATGCAGGGGTGTTAGAACCAGCAAAGCAAACGAGCAGAAGCTAATCTTCAGTTCAAAACTTTGTGTTTTAACATGGGTGGACTAAAGCTCTTTGGTTATTTACGTCAGCGAACCCCGGAAATGAATATAATGTGTGGTTGCACAAGCAAATGGTTATATATTAAGTGCTACTAAAAACTTTTTTGTTTCATCAGCATGATGAGAATTCGTTTGTGTAGCAAGTAGTGACCGGAAGCGAGCGGCGCTTCCCGCAAATAACTGAATAGAATGTCCATTGGGTCGCTGCGAGGCGGCGGGTGCACGATAAATTGGGAGAATAATTCATTTTTCTACTCGATAGCACACCAAAGGGCCCACTGTCGGCCCGAGGCACTCGCATAAACCATACCGCAGACACACCCACGTCTAAGCTCTCCTCTCATTTACCGCTTTTCGCACTTTGCTATTTTTTTACTCCCTATCATTATTTTTAAACAGCGACCTGTTATAACCGCACCTATCAATTATGTTATTTTTCTAAGCTACGATACGGCTGATAGGTCCACCTGCGCTGGCGCTGGTTATTAGATATATACTTCACCATATTATCATCATCATCATCAGTCGATAGACGTCCACTGCTTGACATAGACCTGCCCCAAAGATCTCCATATCGATCGGTGCCGCGTTGCTCACATCCAGGCAATGGCTCGAAGAACCGACGGCCGATGGGGGCAGTAAGGTCCACGAGTGTCGCCCACGCACCGATAAACGTAGTGTTGGGAGGCCTCCCACAAGGTGGACTTACGAAGTGCCGAGAATCGCGAGAAGCCATAATTTTATGCTCGACACCAAATCGCTTTGAGACATACTTCCGTTTGGTGGTGGAAATAGGCGCAGCGGTAGTATCTACTAAGAAGGTATCCAGCAATAGAGACCATTAAAGTGTGTTCTTGTGTATAAAAAGAGACACCTGTAAAAAGATTCTGTATGGGTGCATTTCCTCTTAATTCGCCTAAAACAATACAGCTAAAGGTACAAATAAAATTAAAGCTCTTATCTATAAGGGAAGTGGAGTGTCCAACGGTGGACTGTAATAAGGTGGGATAAACAAATCCTCTTATTCCACCCACAGTCAGACTTTACCACTAAACGCCAAGAGTACTACAAAGGTAAATCTCATAGGTATTTTCTTTTCGTTATTATAGAAGATTTTTCTAAAGATACCCTGCTTTCCTTATCAGGTTTTCAAGATCAGGTTATATGAGATTTGTACCTACTGAAACTCACTCGGTGGTCATCCTCAAAGCTTTACGAGGTGCTCCAGAATCTCCTATGGAACGTATGGTCCCCTGCATGCCTAAACAAATACATCATACTCCTCTAGCTTAAAGTGAGCCTTGGCCTCCAGCACATCAGAAACTAAGAAATAATATGTGGAATATGGATCTTTATATAGGATTGAATCATAATAAAATCTTTTAACGAAACCAGAATGTAATAGATCATTCATCATCATCAGCCGATAGATGTCCACCGCTGGGTATAGGCCTCTCACAAATATTCCTTCGATAGTAAGGTTTCATATTGAAAGATTTGGACCATTCCCCACGACTCTGGCCCAATACGGGTTGGTGGTAGTAATAATAGATTAGATATTAAACAATAGTAATTGATAATTTGAGAACTGTAATCATTTTATGGGTTTGTATTTATTATCAGGGTTTTGTTATTTCGGATCGTTTCGGTGAAACTGGTTTATTTAGGTGGAGGGCTGTTTTAACAATGTTGATTTTGTATTCAAAGGCTGCCTTATCTTTATTCACTAGGCCGTCAAACGATTTTTGCGTTATTAATTCGTTGTTACATTGACTCGGTTTTAACCCGTTTATTCATTTCGCGTCTGCCTTTCCACATTTTAATACAGATGAATAAAATCATAGTAATCTTGGACTGAAAATTTAATTACAGTGTGAGCAGGGATGTGCACAGAGATTTCGGGTAGAGTATGAAAATCACATTCGAAATCTCTGTGCTTATTATATACTTAAAAATAAACACATACATTTTGAGCGGTTTGATAAACGATTAAGTTTAGGGAGGTAAAGTATGCAGCGCTTATCCGCCTCTGCGAAGTGCACAACCCTAAGTATGAGCTGCCTTAAAACTGTTGTAGCGGCTTACATCCACCTTCCTTTGATACTAGACACAGATAATAAATAAATAATAACTATAAAGTAAAAATTTCCATACATTTATACATGTACACGCGAACAGGAGTGTAAGGATTCCCGCACAAGTCACGGGTTCCAAGCCAACCTCACCTGCTCGTGGTTCATCCTGTTAATCAACAAACGAGGATTTGGATCGTGCCAACCCGCATTGAGCTAGTTTGGTGAGAATTGGTCCAAGTCTCTCCATATGAACATCTACAAACGACTGAAGTTCGCGAGAAGCCGCTGGATGCAGACGGCGCTGGACCGATCGATGTGGAGATCTTTGAAGGGGGCCTGTGTCCAGCAGTGGACACTTATCGGCTGATAATGATGATGTTGCAAACAAATCAATCGCAAAATAATTTATGGTAGTGGACAAATTAATATTGGTGATAAAGACTCTTTTAGTCAGTAGTTATTGAGGCACTACTTAAAAGTCCTAAAAACCGGAAAACAGTAATATTTGCACAGTACTGTTTGTCGTCTGCAAGGCGCTGCGCTGGTACCTACCTAGACAGTGTACGGCAATAGATACCGATCACCAGTAAAGCGTTGAGTTGTAAGTTATTAATAGCAGTGGTGGTGGTAAATTTAGTAGGGCGGGTTCGAAAACACTCCACCCCCAATCAAAATCCATTACAAAAGACCCTTTGAATCGAACTGGGGCCGTCGGCGCAAGACAAGCGGTTAACCGCTGCGTCACGGAAGCAGTCCATAATGTAGGATGGTATCGCATCTTACGTTATGGACTAGATTACAACTTCCTGCGTATATATTAAATGTTCTGAATTCCCATACATCATTATCAGCATCATCAGCCGATAGACGTCTTCTGCTGAACATAGGCCTCACTCAAAGATCTCCAAATCAGCATCTTCCCATACATATAAATTATTATTTTTTGATGGTTTATATATTGATTTTATAAAAAAGCTGAGGACCGTACGGTGGAAGATATTGAGGAGGGTCTATATCCAGCAGCGGATAGATATAGGCTGATGGTGACGATGGAATTTATCGCGTTTTATTTCAATATATATTGCGGCAAAGTTTCAAATGCTTTGCAACAGCCATGGTTTCGAGGGAACAGTGTTTTTTTTTTTTTTTTTTATTAACGTTTGTAACAAAATGCTAACGGTCGCACACCCCGCAACCAAAAGGGCCGGTAACGGAGTAGTGCCGGACTCCAACCGACTAAAAAGCTTCACACGGTATTCCAATCAGTTCCGAAAAATATGCACGAGGGTCACGGGATAACATCGGGCAGTTCTTCCGCAACGACGGGAGAACAGTGGGGACAGATGTGACAGCTTAATTATTTAAGCATGAACTTTCTATCTTGTTGGAATCGTGTATTATTCTTCTTCTTAAGTTTCATCTCCGACTAGCGGAAGTTGGCGTTCAGTTCACTATATTTACCCGGTCCCGCCCGTTCCCGGCCCACTCCTTGATGTTACGCAACCACGGTTTCCCCGATTACCGTGGTGACACCTGCTAGAAAATGGATGAGACTGACGACCGATAAATGGCGGTATAATTACACACCCTATTGGACAACTAATGGCATGAGGCTGGATGTTGCCTTGAAGCCTAAATAACTCCTTTAAAAGTCTGCTGCAGAAGGCAATGGGAAACCACTGCATTATTTTATTCCCCAGAAGTCAAAGTAGGAAGGGACCACGATTTCCTAGCCTTCCTTAAATGGGACAGGGGTGCGAAGAATCTCCAGGCGGAGAACAGAAATAACATGTATTATTAAAATATGATTTTTTTTATACTGTCTATAAAGAGACTGCTTCCGAAAACGAGGACAGACGATAGTACTAATGACACCTTTGCCACCAAATTTTTTTTTTTTTTAAATAATATATTTTCTTATTAAACTATCGTTTCATTTAGCTGTACTACCATGATGGGGTGTAAATAGCGCTAAGAAAACGTTTTAAATATATATATTTTTTTTTGATCAGGATCGATTTTTTTCCGCCCCATCATCAGAGGTGTCATTAGTACCATCGCCTGTCCTCGGTTTCGGAAGTCGCTCTCCTAACACACAGTATGCGTGTATTAAAAGAGGGTAGTTATGCTCAAGTATAAAAAACAAAAGAAACCGCATAATAAATTAACCATAAATATGAATGACAAATTTATTCAGCGGATTCTTTGTGAAGGTCGACGCCGGGGCAAAAGTGATGGAGTGCGCGTTATTGAGATTGGAAGCTGCCCAAAACTCTGGAGTACGAGCGATGCCCGATCAGCGCGGACCGAATGTATGGCAGACGTAAGCAGTATTACTAATACTTATTGAGATTGCCCACTTGGAGATGGAGCTTCTCATGTAAATAACCTATCTCCCGCGCTTATCGATGAGAATAGCGATCGCTCTCCGATACTTTCTTTTCAAGTAACTACTAGACCAGATTGCGAACAAAGAGGTCCAGCTCCGAGTTCTTCATGCGAGCAGCGAAGGAGTGGACTCACCGGCGACGGTGTTCTCGTCCAAGTTCGACGTGGTCGTCTCCAAGTATATTGTGAATAGGCAGTTACTAGGTTTGTACGCCTTACCATCACAAATCACATCATCACTTAACATCAGGTGAGATCGTGATCTAATCGATTGAAAAAAAAGACTAGACGAGATGAACGTTCACGCTGTCGTAACTCTTTAATATATGGCTTTATCTCGCTCTTTGTGCAAGAAAGCCATCAATCCCAGCGTTGGGAGTAAACTGGGAGCCGTTTGTTTGTTCATAATTTTTTTTTTAATTCAATTCTTTTAATAGATACCGATTCCTATTAACAAGTACAACAGAGTTTATAGAAGTGAAGCTCTAGATAAATACATCATTTACTGGTGGTAGGTCTCTGTTGGCGGAGACCGTCTAAGCAGTTACCACCGCAGCGTCTATACCAGTCGACAAACAGTAGTGTGGAAAAATTACTTAGTTCCGGTTTGAAAGGTGTTGTAGCAAGTGAAATTGCAGGGGTAAAGAGATTTAACATCTTATGTCTCAAAACGACGTGGTGTCGTGTATACCAACCTAACTAGCGCCATGTTTTTATGGGCAAGCGTATCACTTACTATCAAGTGAACGTCCCGGTCGTCTCGTCGCTTCATTGAATAAAAAAATATATATAACGTCAGTACTACAAGTGCACGATTTGATCGCACGTAAACGCTTTCAATGTTTTATTTACTTAAACAGATTGTAAATATCTTTTCACGTTCACATAACACTTTTATGAGCACACGGCTGTGCATTGAAATGCAGAATCCTCCGCAGATTCCTTTTATTTGCCAATGTGCTACTTCGACACTGATACTCCATCGAATATTAACCACTACCAAGAAACGTGTCGGGACAAATCTCTTTCTACCCACGAGCATTTCGCGTGTGATCAAAAATATACATTTTTCGTGTTATAAGTTTTTTCTCAGTTGCAGACTGTTGAAAAATTTATATCCTCGGTTTTTCCTTTAGCGTCAGCATTTTAGATAATGATATCTATTACTAAATATAAACAGCTGGAAAGAAGAGCATACGCTGACGGTTACAGAAGTGCTGTCTTTTCCTAAAATCATTTCCTCTTAGACCCAGGATACAATCGCGATGGCGACTATATTCGGATTCTATCCTATATCATCACCATACAAGTCCATTTTGTGGGTAATTTTATAAAAGAACTGGGAACTGACTATTTCTGTTGCCAAGCAATGGTGTGCAAATATTACCGTGTTCCGGTTTGAAAGGCGTTGTGGGTAATGTAACTACTGGGGTATTGAAACTCAGCATATGTCTCTGGTAACGAGCGCGATATAGTGCAGTGATATTATCCTAACTAGCGCCACGATGTCATGGGCATGCGCATCACTTAACATCAGGTGAACGTACCAGTCGTCTCGTCTCTTAATAAGATTTTTTTTAATCAATTAAATAAAAAAAAATCTCATATTAAATCGTCATAACAAACCTACCGGAGTCGAACCTTAACAAATAATTTCATTGCATAGAAATTAATAATTCATGATAGATATTATTTCCTGTTATAAAAGGTAGAGTGACCTCTGTTCCCATAAACGAACCCTCCCAAATTTATCACGAACATCCTCAGGTAATAAAAAAAAAATAATATGATAGATAGTTGCCATGCAAACATGAAATACCGTCGAAAGTTTCTAGTACGCAGTTTCATTTATCGAACTGTGTGATTTAAGGACGAAGTGGATACATTTATCACAGACGCTTGGTACGGTGCCAGTGTATCTATCAATAACAAAAGCAAACAAAAATACCAAAAAAAAAAAAACAACAACAGATATATTAAATTAATAATAATAAAAATACAATTTAAGTAATTGATGGCGATGTTAATATTATTCAAGTTGGCACACGTTTCATTTCCGTATTTTATTCCCTATACACACAATTTCCGGGAGCATTGTCTCGAAAATAAATTAAGCGTGAAAACAATTTGAGATAAATATTTCTCCGGGGATCCCCCTCCAATCCTTTTTGTGGTTATTTTCATTTCCACTGATTCGGTTGCGGTGTCGCCAGTTGAAATATATGCACTCTAAATGGTGAGCCATATAACAGTTAAATATTAAAGTGTTAAATATAAATAACGAAACCGTATTTATTAGTGCTAGTGGTTAGGGTTGTTATGTACCCCCAGTCTCAATTAAAACGTAGTATATTTATATATAGAAAATATCCAGAAATTCATTGACTGATAACGAGATCTTCGCAACTGTCAGACGTAAACGGCCAGAAGTGATTGGTTCCTGTCGTACTGCATCATTTTTCTTTTTAAACATTCCTTCTCATCACACTTCATGTTACAGAGACTCTTTTACTGTTCAAGCTGCCAGGATGTGAAATCTCACTTCCGCAGGACATACGAGCAAGACAGAGTCTAACAGCGTTAAAAAATAAACTCTTCCCAAATACAAGGAAGCGTGATTCAGTGTTAATCCAGTGTTTATATATTTATGTATTATAACTTAACTGTTTATCATAAAATGAGAACTACTATTTTTTATATTTATATATATATATATATATATACCTCACAAATATTTTTTTTTATTTTTGTTATATTATTTATATTTAGTCTGTTGTATCAATTAATTGTGTACAGTTCTGCTGTAGCATTTCAAGACCTCTCCACGCTCAGGTTTACTGGAAGAGAACTTTATTAGAGTTAAGCTCGCCTTTGTCCCTATATTGTAAGACAATTATGTTTTTTCCTAATTTGTGTAAAAAAAGAATAAATAAAAAAACACACAAAATTTGGTACGGATATTGCTTTTGCCCTTTAGAAGTCAGTTGAGAATGGATTTTAAAAAATCCCATCCCCAAAGCAATCGCAGAGGTACAGCCAGCAAAGCGGGGCAGAAACAGCTAGTGTATATATATCTCGTGATAGTTAATAACGATTTTGAATTCTGTGGACCCCAAATTTTATATTAAAATTATTGTTTATTGTTCATCCCCATATGGAACTCTACAAACGACAGCTCCTCCAGTGCACGGCGGTAACGGAAGCCATGCTTACTGTGGACCAATAGCGGAGAGATCTTTGGGGGAGGCCTAGGTCCAGCAATGTGCGTCTATCGCAGATGAATAAGATTAGCCTTTTACAGCTAATGTACTTATTTAACTATTATACCAAAAAGTTAACACGTGTAAGAAAAATAATTAGTGGCTCTTAAGAACTCATTCGTAGTATTCTTGTCAACATAAAAAAAATACACGAAGCTAATCGAGAACTTCCTTCTTATGGTCGGTTAAAAATAATTGATAGCGATAATAACTAAACAAAGTATTTCAAGCAAGGATTAATCTAAGTAAGACAAAACATTTATTATCTTTACGAGCTCCGAGTATAATGCACGAGAAAGTTTCGACAATTCCGACGTGGTGGGGTCTGCTCCGTAGATAGAGATCTTAATGGAGCCCAGCTTCGCGCCTACCAACGAAATATTATCTCAATTAAACTAAACGCTCGTACTTTAAGAAACGGTTTCACCAACGATCCCACTTTAAGCCGGCTAGCAGATAATCATCGATAGTCAATGATCAGCTTTTTACCCAGAAAACAGAAATGGTCCAACGGCCACGCAATAACACAAAAGCTCTGTGACAGGAAGTTGTTGAAGAGTGAGGTTATGGCCTTCTCTTGATGTTATTATACTTATTTACAAAAAAAAACCGCAATTGACATTAGTTGTGAAGGAATTAAGACTGGAGTATATAAAAGGACAAGGTGGAGCGACGATCTGGTGAGAATCGCGGGAACCCAATGGATGCGAGCGACGCGGGACCGATGTGAAGATCTTTGGGGGAGGCCTATGTCCAGCAGTAGACGTCTATCGGCTAACCAACAAATACATAGATACCCGTGTCGTCATCGTCATCAGCTGATAGACACTGTTGCTCCTTTTTCCAAAGATGGTGGTAGGTGTTGGTTGCCGGAAACAGTTTAGCTAGGTAACACCGCAGGGCCTATTCCTGTTCCTCAACAGTCTTGAGAAAATATTGCTGTCTTCCGATTTGAAGGCCGCTTTAGCTATTGAAGTAACGAGACTACACATTTAATGTCTTAAGAGCATTATGTGGTGCAGTGTATAACATCCTAACTAACGCCACGTTGTCACTTATCATCAGGTGTACGTCCCGTTTATCTCATCGTGCTGGCTGCATCCAGTGGTTTCCAGCGATCTTCACCAATTCGTCTCGCGACTTCCACTCTAGGATCTTATTACATGTGAAGTATATTACTAGTTGTACCCCATCCCCTTTGTTAGCCATAACATAGAATTAGATTTGAAATTTGTCATCAATATTTCCACCCAGCGCAGTCCACCGCTCTCTAGGTCTCTTTCTATCAATAACCTTTCCGCAACCCCTTTCCAACTCTGCAAAAGGAATATTCCTATATTTCAAGTCCCTAGGCCCTGGTTCCGGAAACATCGTGATGAGTCTCTACATAGGTGGAAATCTGTTATATGTATATATAGATTTCGCTACAACTTTGACGATAGTATGATTAACTGTGATAGTTTGTATATTATCAGCTGTAGCGAACTTGGAATGAATTTACCTGATCCTTTTTAATTAAGGATACCTCTTATATATAAATAATACTTCTGTCATGGACCAGATGAGTAAACAACCAATGAAATCATTAAACTGTCACTGTGTTTTACGCAACGGGTTAAGTTGTAACATGAACTTGTTTATAGTGTCGAATGCTAAGTCTCCACTTTATTTCCGCAGCACCAGAGCAAAGGATACTTCCATTTTATAAAATTAAAAAATGTCCTTATAGCATAATATCCTTTACTATCCAATATTAATTTGACGACAGCACAGCCGAGGAATGAAATTGTAATAAAAGTGGCACAAGGAAAAATTAATTTTCATTCTGCGCGCATTATTTCTCGCAAACATCTTCAACTTCCGGTATCAGTTTTTGCTCTATGTTGTGGAAATTTAAATTTCTATTTTATTTTTTTTATATTTATTGAAACGATAAGACGAGCGAGATATTCACTTGATGGTAAGTGATACGCCTGCCCATAACAACGTGGCGTTAATAAGGATGATATCATCAACGTACCACAATCAGCTCGTCCCATTGAGACATACAACTCCCTTCAATCCGGAACACGGTAATGTTTGTAAACTGTTGTTTGTCGGCTGCAATAGACGCTGCGGTAATACCTACCTAGATGGTCTCCAGCATCTGATCCCATCACTAGTTTTGAGAAAAAGTTATAAGCTTTAAAAATATTTAAATTTATTACTAAAAACATTCAGTACGAAAAAAGTTATACTTCAATTATGAATATTCAAATATAACAATGAATAAAGTAACAAGCTATACTAAGTAAGAACTTGTCTCATGACAGTTTACAAAAGGAAATTTAAGTGATAAGTAAGTAATCGCACCAAAATTGCTTACTTCGGAAACTTGGAAATTTCTTTTCATTGTTCATCGTTTGTGTTTATTAAAGAGCGCGGGGAGACTTTTGTACTTAACAAACATTTCCAAAGCGATAATTTAATGGGGGTGTGATCTATTTAACATATATATTATTCAGGATATGGGCAGAACATATCGCTAGAAGGTCTGACAGCTGATGGGGCACTAAGGTCCTCGAAGTGCGACCGCGCACCGGAAGACGTAGAGTTGGCATGCACCCCAGCACGTCAGCACTGTAGTCTCGGGCTAGTAAGAATAGGACTAAGGTAAGCCCTGCCTGTAGTAGAAGGAGAGTAAAAGGATCTAAGAGTTTCGCGGTCTTTGAAGGTGGAGGCCCTTATCGCTCAAGAAACGAACTTGCGTGGGACAGCGTATGGCTCAGCGCTGGTGCCTAGGAGAGTTAAGCCCCTTCTCAGAGACATGTTAACACGTGTAGAGGGTTATCGGTGTGTTCTATAAAAGATCCCGGAGCCACTCCGAATGCATTAATGCAGACCACCGTGAAGACGCAAATCGCCAAAAATTCCTGGATTTTTGTAAAGTTGTACTAGCCGACGCTATAAAGAGGAATAGTGTATAAAATAATTAAATAAAGTTATAAATTTTGATAATGGATATTGGCTAGGCAAAAGAGAAAATGTAAAAGTAAAGTAAAGTTAAGAAATAAAGTAAAGATGTAAAAATAAATAAATAATATAAATAATCAAAAACAATAATAATAAAGGAGGAGAAGAAGTAGAAGAAGACGAATATGAAGAAGAGAACAGATGACAAACGGATGATTGTTACAGGACAATACGGCGGCGGTCTTCACGAGCGGGAGTTATGGAAGAAGGAATTGGCATGGAGTATGAATGAGAGCAAAAGTATGAAAGATAAGTATGGTAAGAAAGATAAAAAAGGAATGGAAGGGGTATGCAGAAAACAAAATGTAAATATAGATAAGTACTAGATGTTAAGTGATTTTTATGAATAGGCTTTGACCCAAAACAGGCAGGGGAAATGCTTATAAAAAAAAAGATGCAGACAGATGTACTAGGTGACCGGGAGCAGGAGGTACCAGTCAGCTACTCGAAACTACCAGACCTGTCTGAACAGGTTATTGTGGAGTTCTCCTTCCTGGGGACAAGTGCGGAGGAGGTCCAACTTGCCACCTCAGCTGCCGACTCGGCTATTTATATCGACGGCAGCCGCATCGACAAGGTGGGTGCAGCGTTCAACGTCAGCGGCACCCGTGTACTGGAAGACGCAGTGTGGGGGGGCCTCCCACAAGGTGGACTGATGATCTGGTGAGAATCGCGGAAATCTACTGGATGCGAGCAACGCGAGTCCGATCGATGTGGAGATCTTTGGGAGGGGCCTATATCCAGCAGTGGACGTCTATCGGCCGATGATGAGGCCTTTTCTCACCACGCTGGCTGAATGCGGGTTGGTGGGAGCCAGAACCTCGATTGTTGATTATCAGGGTGCAGCGCGAGCAGGTGAGGTTGGCTTGGGTCCCGTGAGTTGTTGTGCGGGAACCCTTACACCCCTTACTTGATGATAATGTTACCTCAATATGACTCACGATACATAAGCGATTATAATACGAGCACTTATTTAATATGTTTTTTTTTATGTTCATTAGAACTTATTTAGGTACTTAATTAGTTAGTCATTCATTATGAAACTTATTACTCTACTTATTTTACACACACACTTTTGTGTTTCACGATTTGAATATTTAAACACAGCGAATATTTCAAACCAGTTTCGTTAAGCAGTAATTTATTCAGCTGAACACTTCCGGCTTGGGAAACGAGCAACGCTCTAATCACATCCGGTTAACGACGGGGGCCTTGTTCACTTGATCGATAGCCTTGGAATAATCTCCAGCAAACGGAGCTTTCTTGACAAGTCAAAGCGAACTTGTTAGAAACTGGAGACAATTACGGCAATGTCGTGTCCACATAGAATTCACAATCGCCTATTAAAATTTAACTGGCGATACATCTCTGTTGCTGAAGACCGTCAAGGTACGTACCACTACAGTGCTCCGGCTCCGGATTTAAGGGTGTCGTTAGCTAGTGAAATTACAGGGATATCAAGACTCAACATCTTATGTCTCAGGCTATGAGAACAATGTGCTGTATATATCAATATGTGACCTATACTCTGATAATAAACATCCCTCTCGTTTCGTCGCTTAATAAAAAACAGAACGATTTTTTTTTATTTAATTATTTCTAGAGGGTTTGATCATAAAATAATGATAACATCATCATAGCAATCATAACAATGATCTACTTAACTATCTATATACTAAATACAGCTGTCTTATAAAACTGATAACCTTTGCGTGTATTTCCAATGAAATAAAAACCTAAGTCCACAAAAGATATAGATAGGTTAAAATATAATTAACCCTTGGATAGTAATTACCATCGTATGGAGTAAGTTTTTAAATATTAAACAGTCCTGATTAAACTTAACAAATTCATGAAAGCACTTACTGTTAAGTTAAACAATGATATATACGTGCCGTTCGCAATCGAATATTAACCAAACTATCGGTGTATGCGCAGCGATTGGACTTAAATGTTTAATTACAAAATGGCCACATTTTAACGCGCATCACCAAATAGACTATTTAATTTGCGTGACACTCGACCATCAGTGTTGCCCAAACAAATTTCACGGCGGAATGATCCGTTCCCACTGTTTAATTAGACCATGCACTATCTATAACTGAACAGTACTGTTCTTGTGCGATTTAGTTATCGTTATAACGTTCGTTTTAATAACAAGTGTTTATTAATAAAACTATTTAGTTTAACAATATTAATAATAGAACCCATTCGACCAATTGTCATGAAGATCTCGTATGCAGTTTCTCAATAGAATTTTGCTATAACTCACCACCAGACAGAACTACAGCGTTCTAACTTTCACCAATATTTTCTTAATAAATATTAACCACCGCTTGACTACGATTTTACCTGATGGTAATCGGCTATATGGTCTTCAGTGGTCAGTGGGTACACTAATGAAGATATAGTCTATGAACTATTAAAGATTCCCATACCATATATGAGAATACCGATGTCAGCAGACTGTTGCGATTCTTCGCTGTTCGTGTTATAAAGATTGAAACAAAACGTTTTGGTTTTTTTTTTAATTCAACGAAGGTACCAGACGAGCGGGAAGATCACCTGATGGTATATGACACGCCCGCGTACAACAACGTATCGCTAGTTAGGATCGTATACACTGCATTCCATTGCGCTAGTCATCTTGAAACGTAAGATGTTGAGTATCGTTATCCCAGTAATTTCACTAACTAGAACTCCTTTCAAACCGGAACACAATTGTTTGCATACTACTGTTTTGCGGAAGAAATAGGCGCTGCGGTAGTACTTACTTAGACGGTTTCCGGAAACAGAGACTTGACATTCCTACTGGACAATGTCTGTGAGGTCTTGCGAGGGTAATCTTAATTTAATGGGTGTAATTGAGGAGTGTAAGGAGTCCTGCATAACAACTCACGGGACCCAAGCTAATCTTTTACACCCTGCTAATCAATAAACGAGGTTCGCTTTCGCCAACTCGCATTGGACCAGCGTGGTAGGAAATGGCCCAAACCCTCTCATATGAATCCCTACAAACGACGGTTCTTAGTGAGCAGCGCAAGATCGATCGATGTGGCGATCTTTCTGCGCAGCCTATGTCCAGCCGAGGACGTCTTCAATCAGCTGACGATGATGAAAGGATGTAATTAACAAAAAGTAACATTACTTTTCTTTCATGTAGTGGTAAATCCACCGCCTGTTCTTAACAAGGAAGGAGGCGTTAAACGCTTGTCAGATTATGCCCGGAGCCATCAATCAACGTGACAAATAAAGACCCTTGTCACCCGGATGCCATTACAAAATTACCTTGTTTAAGGAAACCGTAAGCTAATAGATCGTTTAAGATAAATCGGTTAGCTGCGGTCATCTAGACTGACGAACAAATTATGATTTTGATACCTATATAAACAGCATGAATATGCTATAGCTCAACGAAGATACTAAACGCTTGCTATACAGCTCGTTACCACTATTTGATGGTGGTAAATACCTGTCGAGACCGTCTAGGTAGGTACCACTTCAGCACCTATAGCAGCTTCCAAACAGACATGTGCTAGCATTACCGTGTTGTTTAAAAGACACTGTATCTAGTGAAATTACTGGGGTAACAAGACTCAACCTCTTATGTCTTAGGCGCAATGTGGTGCTATGATTACCAGCCTAACTAGCGCCACGTTGTTATGAGCAGGCGTATTGCTTACCATCGAGTGAACCTTCAGCTCGTTTCGTCGCTTCCTTATATAATATATGCTATTAATATGCTCGCTGGTTTAATGGTTAAAGCATGCGGCCTTCATTCCGAAGGTCGCGGGTTCAAATCTCGGCATATACGACTTTAATATTTAAGTTACGTACATTTGTTAACTTTAGTAACAACAGCGCAATGCAAACGGTGAAGGGAAACATCGCGAGGAAACCTGCACGTGAATTAGAATTTCCTCTAAGGTGTGTACGTAGTGGCTATGGCTCATTGCCGCTCATGTTGAGGTTAGGCCTGTGTCCCAACAGTGGGAACGTAAATAGGCTGTTGAAGATTAATATGCTCGTAGTACCTTCACATTACACGGCCGCCTTCCGCGGCAGCTTTAAGTATAACGCTACGAAGTGTTGCAACAATCTCCCTTTAGAGACTTAAGACAGTTAATAGCTTTAAGGACAGATATATTATATTATTAGCTTATAATGGAGCAAAATAAAAATCTGTAAACCAACTATCCTCAAGGTATCTTGCAGCAGTTCCCGCTGGCGTTTGTTTTGTTTGCTTCTTTACGTTTATTTTCATGTGTTGTTTGTTATGTATGTATAGAAAAAATTTAGTACCTGTCCTTTGTATTGCTTTGGTTCCCTTTTGGTGGTCTCTCGTGCATTCATCACTGCACTAAGGGTAGTATGTACGGGCACAACCAAATGGCTGCGCTGATAATCAGTTCTGTGGGTCCATGCCCACATGTTCACTAGTAGTCCGTGTTCGTCCAGCACACTGTGTGTAACTTATTTTATACGTATAAAAAAGAAAAGTTTTGGACAAATATAGCATTTCTATCTTTCTTACTAATATAAAAAAAAAATTAACCACTGGATTTACGTCTCAAGTATCAGTACATTTATGCTCGCGCCCTGAGACTAGTTTATTTAAAAGATACAGTTCCATCTGATGGAGCATGCATGCGGACGTTTGAAGCAAAATACGTTTCCGCACGATATCAAAGAGCATCAGTATTTTCATTGCTTGTTTTAAATTCTTCCATTTATTCCGTACATCGAATTACACTTAGGGGGGGATCATCGGTAAGCACTGAAATGGCGGCAACGGGTTGCTGAGTATCGATTCGAGTGCCGCTTACACGACAGACACTGAATTGTACGTAATGCCGCAACGAGTTTACATTTCCATATACTCCGCTTAGAAAATTGGATGAATATACTGTGGTGCAAGATGCTTAAGAGACTGTCTTCACTGTTTTATACGTAAACGTTTGTATTGTTTTTATGTAGACGACATCATCATCGTCATCATCAGCCGACAGACGTCCACTACCGGACATAAACCTCCCCAGAGATCTTCACATACAGTCAGCGACATATTGTTCCTACATTAGATTTTAACTTTATATTAAATTCAAGTGTTTTCTACAGCGATTATTTCTCCCTCCCAGAAAACTGCCCCTGTATAATCCAGCCCTGTAGCTGTCAATGGTGGATAAACATTATGCATTTTTATTTAAACATTACTGGTGGTAAGTCTCTGTAACTAGAAACCGCCTAGATAGGTACCGTCGTAGGGCTTATGGCAACCGACAAACAGTAGTGTGCAAATATTATTGTTCCGGTTTCATGGGCGTTGTTAATGTAATTACGGGGATAACGAGACTCGATACTTTATGTCTCAAGGCGACGAGCACAATGTGGTGCTGTGTACTGTTACTTTGTTATAGGCGTATCATTTGTCATCAGGTGATACGTCCCGTTCATCTCGTTTAGTCGAATAAAAAAAAACCTGAATCTTTGTTTGTATAGATCACAGGAAAAACTCCGGTCCTTTACCAGTAATTATGATCCCTTCAGTCAACTTTTACGACGCACTGTAAGAAATTATTAAGACTGATGTTTAGAGCAAAAAAAATAAATATCTAAAATCCGCTGAAAACATAGAAAATCTAGATTTCTTTAGGATGAAATATGTAGAAATTTACTTAACATTTCATTTCCTCTACTTGCAAACAAAAGCAGTTTAGGGTGGTAACAGTATCTACAAGATGAATAGACATGGGTAAGTCACATGAATACCATTTCGCAGTGAAGCCTTAGCTGTCGCATCTCGTTACCATTCCAAAGCGGCACCACTGCCGCAATAATTATTCCTATTCGGGAACTAAAACTCATAAAGCGGGCGATGTATCAAGCAGTCAGCCTCAAGTCTTCGGCGGCTGAATCCCCGTATGCTCCGGCCTCACACCACGACGCGTCGCTTTGAATTTCAGAATCGAACCTGCATTTTTCATTACGTCCGCATCCTGTGAAATTCTTACGATGTAACTTATGAATGTTTATCCGCGTCCGCATGTGATTCATTTGTTATTCACGTGAACGTGTTAACTTGCATTCTGTTCGTAACCAATGGGAACAAAGATGAATTTGATTTAGAGTCATCTTAGTTCACTTATATAAAATCAATACGCTGTATACATTTCATCATCAGCCGACAGAGGTTCTTTGCTGGACTCGGGCCTTCACATCGATCAGTCCTGCACTGTCGACATCCGGCTGCTTTCCGCGATGTTCAACAAATCGTCGAACCATGTAGTGCGGCAGTCTGCCAACATTGCATCTGGACCAATCTCGTTTGACGGGTAATCGTCGCCACCCTGGGATTGTTCGTCTCTTCCTTTGTTAAAGCCGTCTTTTATTAGAGTTCATTGTGGAAAATTCGGTATAAGCCCTTCACTCTGGTCGAGTGCGAGTTGATGGGTGGTCAGAGCTTCGTCTGTTATTCAGCAGGGTGCACCGCGTGCAGGTGAGGTTGACTCTGTAAGATATTAGGCGGAACCCCTTACATCTGTTGTTATACATGTATATTAAACAGTGTTGTTTAATATTAAAACATTTATATTTGTACTACAAGATGCATGTGAAGATTTCTATATCTTCTAATAACATCTACCCCAGCAACATCATCATTCCAATTAACAGCACAGGACCGTACTTTGTGAAACATCCATAAGTAGAAATGATGATGATGAGTAGCATTCGAATTGAGTTTTATTACTTGTCACAGCAAAGTTATATTAGCTTTTATAACTACTAAAGTAATTAGTATTCCAATGTACAGTCGCCATATTAGATGCTCAAGTTGACACAGTACATAACTTAACACGGCAACAAACCCAACACGGATGTGCCGGTGACAGTACATCCGGTCTAGTATTAGACGCAAAGACAATCCGCCAGTCGTCTTGCAACATCGAAACACTAACAGCAAATTAGATTTTAGTTATTCACTGTATTAGAGAATATTGCGGTTCTCTAAATTGAACAGAGAATTTCTGGGAAGTTTCGAGCTCTAACCGGCTATAGCTTGGATGCTGTTCATCTAGAAAAGGGACAAGACATTTTAGTCAGTCGGTTATATACAGTTCATAGTCGAAGTCTGAGTTTATTAACATTTCTCGTTTACATAGAAAATGTTTAAGATCCTTTTTTTATGAAGAGGTTATCTATATGATGAGGTACTTTATATTTGTTGTAGCTTCTAGAAGATGCCACAGTCTACCAAATTCTAACCAATCGTCCATTTAATGCTTTACATTTTTTTATACCTTAGAATAGAGGCTTCTGTATCGTCCAAACAATTTTAAATGTTGTTAATATATAGATATAAAATAGAAGTACAGATATATGATACTCGTCAACAGGATTGAAGAAGTATATTAATAAAAAAATCGAAGTTACCAAAATTAAAATCAAAACTGGTGTCATATTATTATGGACTAAAAGACTAAAAAAATTAATAAAGTTTTTTGTGTATCATAAGCGAAGGATACCTTATTTAATATAAGTGACAGCGAAAATATCACGATACAGACATTTCTCGTGAGGTCAACATGTGACGCTCGACTTAAGGAGATGATTCATTTTATAGAAGGGTCCAATCGCTTATCACTTACTGCCCGATCCTCAATATTCTTTCTCATTCTGAACAAACGACTTCGTTAGTCTACTTCGGACTAAATTTCTTTATTACAACTTCACTGAGACAAAAACACTTGTGCATTATGGGTCTTTCCAATAATTTCATGACTATGTGACCACTGATATATTTCTTCCTCCTACCTTTCTCCCAGTTATGTGGGGTCGGCACAGTATGTACTTCTCTTCCACATCCCTCTATCAGCCGTCATATCTGAATGCACACTCTTCTTAAAAGTGTCATCTTTCACAAAATCCATCCACTTTCTTCCGTCTTCCTCTACCCTTATAACCTTCCACGTTCATTCTCATTACGTTCTTTCTTTGTGTTGTTATACCGCTGGTATATTTAAATTTATTATACCTTCAAAATTTGTTCTCAATTTCACATTGTAATAAATGCTGAAGAAGTAAAGCGTAACTGCCATTAACGGAAATGTTATATAACATATGGTGGGATTTAAGTAAATATTCCACCATCGACCCAACTCCACATTTCGATCAAATTTAAAAGCGTCATTTAGTATCTACTATACTAACCTTCCATTTTGTTTATATGTCAAGATAAAATATACATACTTTACGCGCTGCTGAAATGAACTCTTCACAAGTTCAATATCACTATTCAAGTCGTAGTCGTATGGTCTGTATTTATTAATTGCAGCATCACCTCAAAGTTCAAGACTAGAATGAATCATCAGCTTGTCGAACACTTACATATATCATCTGTCTACAAATATAAAAATTCCTAGAGTGGGGTACCCTAGAATTTTCTAGAGAACTCCTTTTTCACTGATATAAAATGAATCATTATTACCGATTATTGTGTATTCCAAAATCGTCACCGGATACCTTTTTTTTTGTTTTTTGGGTGGGAAATCTTCGAAACAAACACTGCTTTCGGAAAGAAGTCAGAGTTATGCTCACATAGAAGATTCTCAATTCTTACTCACTAAAACCCCATCGGTGGTTTGCATCCGACCTCGAGTGGTTCCGGGATCTCTTATAGAACGCACCGGTGCACCTCTACACTTTCTGTTTCACGTCTCTGAGGAGGGCCTAAACTTTTCTGGGCATCATCGCTGAGCCATACGCTGTCCCACACAAGTTCGCTTGTTGAGCGATAACGGCCCCACCCTCAATGCCCGCGAAACTCCTACACCCTTGTACTCGTCTTCTAAGACAGGCAGGGCTTACCTTAGTCCTATTCTTGCTAGCCCGAGACGATAGGGCTGCTTCGCCGGATAACTGACTCGTGGTACTTCACTCTCTTCTTCTCGAAGGTTCAAGTACTATACTCGATCTCTATAATTTTCCTAACAATATCGTGTGAGGACAACGTTCGCAGAGTTCAGCCACACAATACTACCTTTAAATAATAAAAAAATCTAAATGAATATAAAAAGATCAATTAACACTTGATAAATAAAACGGCCTTGTGAAGAACGGCGCGAAAACACGAAAGAGGGTTGAAATGTTACCCCATAAAAAACTCATAAGCGCCACAGTTAGCGCGACAGTCGCGAACGGAAACGGCTTTGGTATAAAAATAAGAGTTTTTTTCAATATAAAAATATTCTTAATGATGTTAATATAACATAGCAAATAAGTTAATTAAGTGACTGGCGAAGAAATCGGAATTTGTAACAAGTAGTTATAAATCAACTATTAGCTATATGGTGGTAGGTTTCTGTTGCTGGATAACATCTAGGTGAGTTACCGCCGCAGCGCCTATTTCTGCCGCTAAACAATAATGTGCAAACATTAATATGTTCTGGTTTAAAGGGCGATATAGCTAGTAAAATTACTGGGGTAATGAGACTTAAAATCATATGTTTTTAGTCGACGACCGCAATGTTTTTACCATTCTAACTGGCGCCACGTTGTTATGGACAAGCGTGCCTATTACTATCAGATGAAAGTCCGGGTCACCTCCTCACGCGTTAAAAAAAAAAATTGAAAGTAATATTTCGGGACTATTATCAGCTATGTATAGCTGTGCGATATTTTAAATATATTAAAATATCAGATATTATGTTATTAAAACAGTAGTTGTCACGTAATTAAAGGAGTCTATACTAAGGAATCCTATGCTCTGTCAGGGAAAGGACTGCCATATCTGAGGCGTTGGAATTATTCCGCTGAAACAGAGACTGAAAGAACTGTACCACGCTGATCGCCAACTTTCACTAATTGGAAGGCACTTTAAGTAGAAGAAGAATATACAAAGGAATCTTGTATACACATATTAGGTCCTTATATATGAAATCAGCTATATATAATAATATATAAAATAAAATAATAGTCGTACTGACCACTTTGATCTGAAATATCTCCTCTTTGGTTAAGAATTCCAAATTCAAATTTATAAGTTCATTTAGCTGGTGCATTTAAGTTATGAAAACAGTCATTCATTTGTTTTTTCTTCATTATTTTTTTCTTTGGCGTCGCTTATTACCGCACAATGGAAAACATAAAATATCGGTATATTTCCGAGTACCAGTTCTACCGTGGCATCAGTACCAGTGCTGCAGAAACAGCTCGAAGGATTAATGATGTGTACGGCGTTGGTGTTGCAAAAAAAACACGGTACATTTTGGTTTCAACGTTCTCATTCTGGAAATTTCGACCTTCAGAATCAACCCGTGGACGGCCGGAGACCAAAGTGGAAAATGAAAAATTAAAAACTATTGTGGATCACAAAGCACTTCAGAGATGGCTGCAGGCTTTGGGGTAAGTGATAAAATGTATTAATCCTCTTTAAGCAAATCGGGAAACTAAAAAAACTTAAACGGTGGGTACCTCATGAATTGAGTGAATCGAACTTGCGAACACGCGCCGACTGCTGCTGCTGTGTTACTTTGCTCCACCGACACAATGATGAAGGGATTTTAAATCGAATCATTGCTTGTGACGAAAAGAGGATACTGTACGATAATCGAAGTTACTCGTCGCAGTGGCTGAACCCTGGAGATCCAGCCAAATCCTGCCTTAAACGAAATATGATTCAGAAAAAGTTACTTGTGAGTGTTTGGTGGACTAGCGCCGGTGTCGTTCACTGCAGCTTTCTAAAATCTGGGCAAACGATTACAGCAGATATCTATTGTCAGCAACTGCAGACCATGAAGGAAGAACTAGCGGCTAAACAACTGAGATTGGTCTATCGCTCTAGGCCACTGCTGCTTCACGACAACGCAAGACCACCACCACCACCACACACTGCACAACAAAGAAAGACTAAGTTAGATGAGCTACAATTGGAAAAAAAAAATACAAATTGGAATGTCTGCGTAGTTCTCCCCAGACCTTGCCCCAACAGATTACCATATTCTCTTATATATATTCTCTTTTCTTACAAGGAAAAAAATTCAACTCCGATGCGGCAGTCCAAACCGCCATCAAAGAGTTTATTGATTCTCGTCCCCATTTATTTTTTAGTAAAGGGTTCAATGAACTACCTATGAGATGGCAAAAGTGCATAGGTAACAACGGTGCATATATTGATTAATTATTTATTGATTTGATTAATTAAATATATTTTACAAAAAAAAAAATACTTTATGATCCTCCCGCATAAAACGCCAGTTTCATATGTAAGGACCTATTGTAATAAAAATTCCATTAATTACATAGTTCTCCTTCTCACTTAAAATTAATAGGACAACGTTTTAAGTAGAAATTTATCAAACTCCTTCTACATTATAGTGCAACAAGAATCAAAATAATAAGTGAGAGATAATACTGTAACGGTTAAGTAGTCTTAGTTTCATCTGTCATAACCCGGTCTACTGGACTGACTCTCGCCGACTAGTGTTAACCTCTCCGCTTACCGGAAGTGCTCGGTGTAGATAGGTTAAATATTAAAAACCTTAGCACGAGAATGAGGACCTATTTTAGCGCTAGTGTCTAGGAGGAAGAGTGTGAATATAAGTCCATCTTATGAAGTACCACCGCTGTTTTACCGACGAAAAAGTGCAGTGTACAAATTGTCAAGTGGGTGGTTATAAGGGTAGCGGAACTGAAAAAAGTGTGGATGGATTGGGTGAAAGATGTCATGTGTAAGAAGAGCGTGAATTTATATATGCCGGTGTATAGAAGTACATACTGTGCCGACCTCACAGCTGGGTAAAGTGCAGGAGGAAGAAGAAGCTGCAGTGTATAAATGCTTCTGTAATCCGGCTTGTGTGTGATAATTAAATTAAATAATGAGCGTATGAATGAAGAGACAGATCAGCAACTACTTTTGGTAGTAGAGTATGAAAACTCATTCGGTCGTCCTCAGCGTTTGAATTGATGGCAGGATCCATCGGCCATCGATTTGTATTCGGTATAGGCGGAAATCATTAATACTTCAATTAAATTAAAACTATATCCTTGTGATACTTTATTAAAAAAAAACTGTCGGATTGTAAGTAAAGCAGTATGTTTTTTCCAACTTGAACACACAAAGTGTTTTCAATTTCCTGTACAAAACAACACGAAGACAAACGTAGCCGACTGATTTGCGGGCGCGTCTATTGTCCTAAACAAACCTCTGTGTAAATTTACGTTATTTATCCAATTCTCACAAAGAGCTTACCGAGTGTAATGAAAAAAAAAAACCGTAGCGGTTTTCGTCGTACCCCCGGTAAGCTCATTTTTTTATTATCCGTGTAAATAAAAATTAACAGCTGATCCTCAGAAAGCGCTTCATTGGAATCCATTGTTGACACTGGAGTTAATAATGAATTAGTCTGCGTCTCCTAATATATAACTTAAACAGTATAAAATATTTTTTTTTTATTCCATTAAGCGACGAGCAGGACATTCACCTGATGGTAAGTGATACGCCTATCCATAACAAGGTGGCGTTAATTAGAATGGTATATACTGTACCACATTGCGCTCTTCGCCTTGAAACATAAGATGTTGAGTCTCGTTATACCAGTAATTAAACCAGCCACAGCGCCCATCTAACCGGAACACATTAATATTTGCACCCTACAGTTTGTCGGTAGCAATAAGGGCTGCGGTGGTATCTACATAAACGGTCTCCAGCAGCAGAGACTTACCACCTGTAGATAAATTGTTAATTTGGTGTCGCTTTAATCTAAGTTAAAGTGTAACCTTATTTATGTAAAGTCAGAATATTTTGGTGTAGGGTAGTTATAATTCAGGTATTCCTTGCGGATGTAAGTAACATCATCATCATATAAGCAACGAGAAGATCGGGACGTTCTCCTGGTGGTAAGTGATACGTGCGTCTATAACAAAGTTGCGCTAGTTGGGACTATAAATACTGCACCACGTATTGCTCATAAGATGTTTAGTCTCCTTACCCCAGTAATTACACTAGCAGCATCTCCCTTCAAACCGGTACACAGTAATATTCAAACATTACTGTTTGGCGGTAGAAATAGGCTGCGGTGGTACCTACCTAGACAGTCTGAAATTTTAAATAGTGTAAAATAATAATCTCTTAACCATCATCAGCCAATAGGCGTCCACCGCTGGACATAAGCCTCCTCCAAAAATCCTCACATCGATTGGTCCTCCACTGTCCACATCCAGCGGCTTTCCGCGGGCACCTGTTGTTATTATATACTAACACTAAAAACTCTCCAAAACAATATAATCTAATTTTTAAACTATTCATAACTATAATTACTATTATACATGTTTTAAAATTATTAATAAATAGATAATATAATAAATAAAAAAAGTGATCATTACTTTGTTTCAATATAATAATGAACCTCCAACAATTTGTCTGAACTAAAAACGCAGTACAAATTGCTTCAGCACATATACGTTAGAAGTTTAGGGGTTTCCCTTGCGGTCTAACCCAGGTGGGGGAGCGGTTAGAATATTCCCACCCTCACTCTATCCTTGGTGTTGTAAAAGGCAACTAAATAGAGGTAATTTCAAAATAAAGGCCCTTTCATAAACTGTTGTGTGAAGAGTAAATCATCATCAGCCGATTGACGTCCACCGCCCGACATAAGCCTCTCTCAAAGATACCCACTTCGATCGGGTAGAGATTTAAGTGGGGATTTGGGCCATTTCCCACGACGGTGACCCAATACGTGTTGGTGGAAGCCAGAGCTTTGTTTGTTGCTTTGCAGTGTGCACCACGAGCAGGTGAGGTTGGCTTGGCTTCTGTGAGTTGTTGTGCGGGAACCCTTACACCCCTGTCAAGAGTAAAAAAAGCGTTAATTTCTAAAGAAGCCTACACGTTTTGTTTCTTCGCCAATCACGTGAAAATTAGTGAACGTGAAACATGGGAACATGACCATTCGACGCAGAATGATATATAGATGGTTATGGGCTATTTATTTTTGGAATTTCTGATATCCTTCATCATTTTATTTCTACTTCGCTTTTATAAACATTTTCATTTTGTATTATTTATGTGGTTGCTATAGTAGCGGTTGCTATAGAAAGTCATGTTTCAGACAAATTTTAGGTCTAATTCTATAATACGGCCAGCAAAGCGGGTGAGGAACAGCTGGTACTAATGTACATAAAAAATTAGCTATTTCAAAAATGTAACACTCGCATATGTAGGCCAAAAAAATACGTGAAAGGCAGTGATCACTCGTTTACTCATAACACGAGCGAAATTGCGAATAAAAGTACGAGCAATGTTAAGAGGCAATTTTATAATTTCAGCGATATTATAGAAAGCATTTAAATTTTTAAACCGGTGTGCTTTTCATTTGATTTTGAACAGTTATTTATTTAACCCTTTTACTGCTGCCATTGCTATTACTTTATCGTTAACTTTTTTTTCCGTATAAAAAGAGCAAACGAGCGACCGGTTCACCTTGATCACCGGCGCCCATGGATCGTCGCAACACAGAGGTTATCGACCTTTAAGGGAATAACACGCTTTTTTTTGAAGACCCTCTAATATCGTATTGGTTCGGAAATACCGCTGGCGACAACTGATTCCACAAAGTGGTAGAGCGTGGTAAAAAGTTGCGCTTGAAATCCACGAGTAGACGATCGCCAGTTATCCAGGTGGTGAGGATGGAACTTGGTGTTGTATCGTGTACTGTGCTGGTGAGAGGTAGCGACAGGAATCATTCCGAACAACTCCTCAAAACTACTATTACTATATGTTAACTGGCAGAGAATCTAGGAAAGAATTAAGTAAGCAAAATTTTTTCCTTGAAGGTATAATGGTTTAAAAAGACAATAATTAGTTCATTCCCAGCAGTGGGAAAATTAAGTGAGCTGTTTATTTTTAAAAATAGACAACATGGCATTTCAAGATAAGTAGATTGCGGAAACAATAGGATTCTTTAAATTAACAGGCTAATAAAATTAGTCTATGCCAGTCACAGTTAAATCGTGATGTAACCGGAAACTGACAGCGGGCCATTAGTTCACGTAATTGTGTCATGATATTAACAATTCATTCAATAATATCGTGATCATAATATCCAACTATAGATATCACAATCAACCCCTAACCTGATCATTTTACAGGAAGCCAAATTATTTGTCAACAAATATTCCATAATTTCTGAAAATACAAACAAACCTTTTCCCAAGTTCCAAGTGGATGAAGTTTCGAGCAGCATCTAGTTGATAATATAATCGAAGTTACGAGCAGCATTTAGTTGTTAATATAATCGAAGTTACGAGCAGCAGTTAGTTGAATATATAATCAAAGTTACGAGCAGCAGTTAGTTGAATATATAATCGAACCAGCAGCAGTTAGTTAATAATATAATCAAAGTTACGAGCAGCAGTTAATAATTCAATCGAAGTCACTAGCAGTAGATAGTTGATAATATAATCAAAGTTACGAGCAGCAGTTAATAATACAATCGAAGTCACTAGCAGTAGATAGTTGATAATATAATCGAAGTCACTAGCAGTAGATAGTTGATAATATAATCGAAGTCACTAGCAGTAGATAGTTGATAATATAATCGAAGTCACTAGCAGTAGATAGTTGATAATATAATCGAAGTCACTAGCAGCAGATAGTTGATAATATAATCGAAGTCACTAGCAGCAGTTAGTTGATAACATAAACAGTCAATACTAACACTAAACCTACCAGGCGTTATCAGATAACGATTGTTGAACTTTCGTTCAGATTTTCCCTGCCTTTGTTTATCCACTGCTGGATATAGGCCTTCCCCAATGTCTTCCACTAAATGCGGTCCTCAGCTTCTCGCGTTCACCTACTTCCGACCGCTTTTGTGATGTCGTCGGTCCATCTGGAGAGAGAGCGTCCTCCACTTCTGCGATCTGTACGTGGTCTCCACTCCAAGACTTTTCTCCCACATTGGCTGTCACTAACACGACAGACATGGCCGGCCCACTACCACTTCAGCTTGCACTATTTTAAGAGCTACGTCGACAACTTTAGTTCTTCGTCGAATCTTCGTTCTGGATCTTGTCCCCTAGAGAAATGCCAAGCATAGCTCTCTCCATCACTCGCTGTAATACTTTGAATCGGTGGACCAGATCGATGGTCAGGTGCCATTTCTCTGCGCTGTAAGGGTGTATGTATACTGTATATACTATCAATATATACTTACTGTATTTACACGTAACTTTTCGTAAAATATACATAAATCCTTTTTTCAATATCCGCAACGTTCTTTATAGTTTAATTTTTGAGAAATATCATCTTGATCACCTGGATGACGGGCGAGCTTTCACAGTGCGTTTTAAGCACAACTTTCTACAGCATACAACTATATTGTGGAGTCAGTTGACGTCAGCGGTATTCCCGAAGCAATACCACGTGGAGACCTTCAATAAAAGAGTCTTGCACTATATCAAAGATTGACAACTCAGCTCAATTTTCAGGTGTCGCAATTGTCTATAGGCGTCCGTGATCTCTTTCCATCGGGTGAACTGTGCGCTGGTTTTTATAACAAAAACGTCAATATAAAAGCAAATTTTCTTCATCTTCACTTGCCTTCCAGAGTATTTGAGATTAGATACCAGTTCTACGAATTCCATTCTATTCGGCGCTAGGTGGGTCAGGTGCGCGGCGCTCTTGATATTAGTCCACTCCTCGATGTTACCAGCCATGATTTCTGTCTGCGACCAATCATTGTCTTTCCGGCAATTTTCTCTATTATTACTACTATCTGCAGAAGTCTGTATTTAGTATTTCTAACTATATGTTGTCTTTCGCTTTTTGATGGTTAAGAAAAGCCCCCGTTTCGCTTTCTCTCGAAGAACTTCCTCATTAGTCATCTGTACCCAGCTGATTTAGAATACGCCGCAAAGTATCTGCTTCGAAGAATATTTCTACTGTTCACGCTTTGCAGCCATATAGGGGTTAGGGCCGTAAAGCAACCTGAAGTATATGAAACTGCGTCCTCAGAAATAGCCTTGGCACCGGTAGTGAAATTTTAGAAAAAAATCATTATGAAGTGGACGTCTGTCGACTAATGATGATGATTATGAAGTATTCGAAATTATATTTTCATTTTCACATTTCGAATCATACACTGCGTTAAGAATTAAATTGGGTGTGACATTTGACGGCGCTCGGAAAAATTTTATTAAAAGTTGAATCGTAACCGGCTTTCCAGTTCGGCGATCGGTTAAGTTTTAACGATGTTTCAGCGGGCCGTGCGCCTAATTAAACTCATCAAAATTATTATAATAAAAAAATATATATTTCACATACAAAAATTACGATAAAATTCAAATTTAATAAAATCTGTCTATTCGTAACATTATTTAACTGACAATCGATTCTCATATACCATCTGCTCTTCGGGACACAGCAATACTTTAATAGTAGTCTACTGGTGGTAGGTCTCTGTTGCCGGAGTCTCGGGCTAATCAGAATAGGAATAAGGTGAGCCCTGCCTGTCGTAGAAGACTACTAAAAGGGTCTAGAAATTTCGTAGACCGTGACGGTGGGGGCCCTTATCGAAACTGCGTAGAACAGTGATGGCTCAGCGATGGTGCCTAGGGGTGCCTCAGAGACGTGCTAACACAAAGTGTAGAGGGACACCGGTGCATGTTATAAGAGATCCCGGAGCCTGTGTAAATGCACTGATGCATACCACTAAGGAAGTTTATTGAATAAGAAATTCACATAACATTGACTTCCCACAAAAGCATGGTATTTTTCGAAGATTTCCCCAAGAAATTAAAAAGAAAAAAAGGTAGTTTCCACTGCAGCATCTATTGCAAATGACCAACAACAGTATGCAAACATAACTGTGTTCCGGTTTGTAAAGAGCTGTAGCTATCGAAATTGCAGAGGTAACAGATTTTACAATATATTCCTAACGGCGACAGGCACAATGAGGTGGTAACTAGCGCCACGTTGTTATGGGCGTGTCATTTACCATCAGGTGAATGTCCCGCTCCTCCCATCGCTTCGTAGATAACAAAGGTAGATGGAGAAAATATGTGTCCTAACCAGAGTGGCTACTCTTTTATTACTGTTGAATCGAATTAAGGACCTTTGCGGGAGATTAACCATTACTAAGCCTTAAAAAGAATTCAAATAAAGCGTTTCCTGTTTATCCATAATAAAGATAGTTTTTATGTACTTATAACGACTAAGATATTTTTTTCATAATATACAAGGACAGCGCTTGACCACGATTCTACCTGATGTTAAGTGGGGATGCAACTTGTGGTAGTAAGGCGCACTAACCTAGTCGCAGCCTATTCGCTTTTGAAGACACCCACGGAACTGTTCACGCCGAATCTCCATGTGGCTTCATTAGGCATCACGCCGGAACACGACTAAGTTATTTGGCGGCGAGGTTTTGCTCACAGGGTGGTACCGTGAGCGATCAGCCAAAGCTTACTACCGGAAATTGGTTACTTGTTTACACTTCGGGGAAGCGTGTAGGATAGTTATAATTCTGGTATTTCCTACGCGAGTAACATCATCATCACAAAAGCAACGAAGTGAACGCGACATTCTCCTGATGGTAAGTGATACGCCCGTCTATAACAAAGTGGCACTAGTTAGGATTATAAATACTGCATCAGATTGCACTCGACGCCTTAAGGCATAAGATGTTGAGACTCGTTACCCCAATAATTATATTAGCTGTAGCGCCCTTCAAACTGGAATACAGTAATGTCTCCACACTACTGTTTGGCGGCAGAAATAAGCGCTGCGGTGTCCGGAGTCCGTAGTCGGGGGTCCGGTAGTCCGGCGTACTGATTTCAATTAAATATTCTCTTTTTGTTAGAAATTACTTCAAAGTTGGATTCTGAGAAGGATTAATAGGATTGTTGATTTCTGTAGTTGTTTTTTTAATGTCTACTATATTATATAGATGGTTATTATAATAAATGTAACATTCTGGCGGAGGCTGGAAAGGATAATAGTTATCTGCATAATAATAACCGATTCAGTGTTACGGTGAGGAAATTTCCAACCACCACTACAAAAGTTAGAAACGTCCATTGTAAACAATACACTCGCATACGCCGGGGTTTAAACAGGGTGGAGCAGTATTCAGTTTTATATACAATGGGTTTGTAATAGCTGCAAGGAGACTTGGACTCCTAGCCACAGTACGACGTCACTTCAAACCGGAACAGCTTCTAACATTGTATAAAGCGCAGGTACAATCGTGTGTGGAGTACTGCTGCTACGTTTGGGCAGGTGCTGCCAAATATCAACTACCTGTTTGAGACTACGAGCCGAGAGCTCAGTGATTACGAGCTGATTAATAATTAATTTGATATCCTAGGTCACCAACGTAGGGTAACAATCCTATCGCTATTCTACCGAATACATGAAAGGTGGGAATGCTTGATTTTAAACTGTCATATAATTTTTCTTATTAAATGTATAGAGAAGGAGTTTCACCCCAACGTAGATAAGGGTAATAGCGAAGGATTGGAACAGTCTGCCGACTGCAATGCTTCCATCCAGGTATGTCGTGGAAGTTTTAAAGAGAAGATTGAATAGACTAGTGCGATTTGGTATTATAGACTACATCGGCGTTTATCATAAGGATTACAATCAAGCAATAGTCAAGTTAATTAAAAAATAAGTTACACTTCCCAAAATCTGTCTGTGTGCTTCTAAACTCCTTTAGACGATGGAAAAAGTGGAGTCTATTATATACCATTGTTTAAAACAATCACACTAATGTAAAGGTATTCTTCAGCCGTAAATAAATTTGGTTCAGCACACCTTAAGTAACTTCACAGTATAAAAAAAGTGTAGTTTTGTATACAAAAGGAAAATGAAAAACAGAAAATTTAAACTTGAAACTCGTTGTTAAACGTTAGTCAGCTTTCCCAGCTATCTCTCGCTAAGTGCAGCATTAATGTTTCACTTAAATAACCGGAGCTGAAGTGCTCAAGTGTTCGAAAGTAAAAGAGGCGACGTCTTAAGCAAAGTCTCTCAGGAAGAAGGGTTCTAACATTACGCTATTTATAGTGAAAGCAAACGGATTTCAAACTATTTGGTTGAATATGGTGTACCGGATAAGCGACATTA
This sequence comes from Ornithoptera priamus, assembly GCA_029034505.1. Taxonomy (NCBI): domain Eukaryota; kingdom Metazoa; phylum Arthropoda; class Insecta; order Lepidoptera; family Papilionidae; genus Ornithoptera; species Ornithoptera priamus. Next base: position 1,506,847 of record JARDWD010000606.1, on the reverse strand, counting down.
TTAACAAAAAAAAATAACATGCATTTTACGTTATGGGGTGTAAAGGTTCCATCACAACAAGTTACGGGACCCAAGCTTATCCCACCTGCTCGTGTTGGATCCTGCTAATCAACAAACGAGGCTCTGGCTCCCACCAACTCGCATTGGGCCAGTGTAGTGAAAAAAGGCCTAAATCCTCCCATATGAATCCCTACCCGATTTTGTGGGAATCTTTGGGGAAGGCTTATGTCCAACTGTGGACGTCTATCGGCTAACGAAGATTTTAAATTATTATTTATTTAATAAGTATCATCATCATCCGCCAATAATAATAAATAAACAGCCCACGGGTGGGTACATCTATATTTCCGGAGACGGTCTACGTCCCATCGTAGCTCTTATTACAGCTGATACTACTCTGTAAACTTACTGAATTCTTTATGGAAGAGAGTTGTAGCTATTAATATTACTGGTGTGACGAGACTTAACACCTGATATCTCAGGCGAGGAGCGCAATATGGTGCCATGTATATCATCCCAACTAGCACCCCGTTGTTATAAGAAGGTGTATCATTAACCATCAGAAAATCGTCCTGTTCAGTTCCTGACTTCGCTGAATAAAATAAATCTAATATGCCCTTCACTGGGACTCAGAGCTTTCTCTTGTTAATAAAGATATTTATCCACCACGTCTGCACGTAGAGAGCTGATGGATGATACATGGCAACTGTTCTTCTAATCTGTCGGTTTCTCCACAATGTTTTCTTTCACTTTAATCAGCAATAGTTTAGTATGAGTGCGGGTCGTGTGCGCTATTCGACACGCAAGTTAGATGCCAACTGAACTCGTGCTTCCGCTACACCAAAAAGAAATTAATAATAAATTTGAATAGTTCATACATTTGTTGCATGCTGTTAATATAATTCAGGTTGTATAATGAAGCACTACTTTAACAAACGGAGTAAGCAGCGGACGCACGCAACTGCCGCGGTACATTTATATGTACGTAAAACTAACCCTCGGGCGGTCGCGTTTCATTACTTAAGCCTTCCTTATCTTTATTCAACGATCATCGCTCATTAACTCTATTAAATCAATCCAAATAAATAAAAAAAATATGCAAATATCACTATTCGATCATATTATGTGTATAACTTAGACGGTCTCCGAAAACAGAGATGTACCGCCAGTGAATGGCGGAATATGCCATCATTATCAAAATCATCCGCTGTTAGACGTCCACTGCTGGACATATACCTCCCCTAAAGATCCGCTACGTTTGTAGGGGTTCATAGGAGATATGGGCCATTTCCTGCCACGCTGGCCCAATGCGGGTTAGTGGGAGCCAGAGCTTCCTTTGTTGATTAGCAAGTTGCAACACGAGCTGGTGAAGTTGGCTTAGGTCCTGTGGGTGGTTGTACGGGACCCCTTACACCTCTATATGCCATACAGAGAACTAATCAGTTTGTAACGTGTTTTATTACTAAATACTAGAAAACCTTGTAGTTGTATCAAAGTGTATCTACTGTAAATTACAATCGTATCAAATTATATCTCTGTTGTATATTAAATATAACCGAAAACTTGAAATTATAAGTTATTACTCGATTTACTTTTTCAGATCGCCGATCAGTCAAGTTTTAATGACGCGAACATACAAGTTATTATAATAATTAAGTTCTCAGCCGAAATTGGAGTGAATTGAGCCTCGATAAATTAAATTTTATATATTTAAGCAACATTTGTACTTAACCACGTGAAAGGTACACGAAAGGTTGATAAAGTGATCGATTATAATTAATAAGTAAAAGGATATATTATTCATAATATACTAGAGGTTTAAAATTATCGCATGGTGGCAGTTGAAATATATCGGATGGTATCAAACAGGATCAGTTGAAATTCCGGTTTGTCTCGAAGGAGTGTTTAAATTAGGAATGCGGGAGACAGGTTAGAATATTCACACTGGAACTCAACCCTCTACAGAAAAGACAGCAGGTTTTTCTTTCACGGTAACCACAAGCTAAAGAACATGAATTCTGAGAGGTGAAAGGACTCTCCTGCCGGAGACCGTCTAGGTAGGTCCATCGCAGGGTATAATCAGCCGCCAAACAGTGGTATTCAAAGATTACTGTATTCCGGACGGAAGGGCGTTGCTGCTAATGAAATTATTGCGGTAACGATACATAACTTATATCTCAAAGCGACGAGCGCAATGAGATGCTGTGAATACTATCCTAATTAGCGCCACGTTTGTTATGGACATGCGAGTCATTTGCCATCAGATGTACATCTCGCTAGTGCCGTCGATTAGTAGACTAAAAAAAAAAAAACAAATTGTTGTTTTTTCATTATAGACGCTCACCCTGACAACTGTGAAGGTTGTATTAATCTTGTGCAGGCGGAAATAAATGAATAAACAATAGGTCCAGCAGTTTGACAAGCACGGTGTTTCATACGGTGTAGCTCCGCCTCGAGCGTTAGAGGTCAATAATAATTTGTATATAAAAACAAAAATTTAATAATGTCCATAATTTTTGGTATAAAAGGAGTTTTACTAAATAAACAGGGAAACATTTGTTATGCGGACGAAACTTTCGAAATTTATTTGTGTTTTATTTTCAGTTCACGCGAAGTCGTTAAAAAGTTTGTTTCTAAACGGGAACGGCCCAAATTAAAGCGGTTTTTACGACTGTGCACTTTAATTTGTTTCTGTGTTTTAATCAGGCTTTCGGGCTCACCCCGAGCCAATAAGCTGCAGTGTGGAAGCCTTAATGTATACAATGTTACCAATGATTGGATAATTATTATATATTTCATAACGATCACAGTTTGAAGTCGACAATGATGCGATATTATAGCCGCCCTCTAACGCAGCCGCTAACCGGTTGCCGTGTAAGGCTGGGAGACTTACCCTACTTAGATTAAGTAATTACATAAACATACGGTTTTGGATTAGTAGTTAGGTTTTTACGAATGTACAGACAGTAGTCTCCGTGTGTGTCAAAACAGCGTAGTTGTTTCAGGACGTTTAACATATGAAGCACAAATTATTCTGTACGAGCACGTATACAACATACATATTAACGATCTTATTGTTAATTAACATCTGTTCAAGTTGAAGGAGGTTCTTTATCACGTGTAGGTAAAGAAATAAATAATTTTTTTTATTGTACTAAGTGAAAAGACGAGCGGGATGTTCTACTGATAGCGATAACTACGCCTGCCCGTAACAACGTGGAGCTAATTAGGATGGTTTATACTGTACCACGTTGTGCTCGTTGCCTTGAGATATAACACGTGAAGTCATCATCATTATCGGCCGATAGACTTCCACTGCTGGATATAAGCCTCTCCCGAAGATCCCGACATCTATCGGTCACGTGTTGCTCGCATCCAGTCCATCCCGCGATACTCACATGTGAAGGCAACCCTAGTTGTTTCACTACGTACAGCGTGTGTCTCCGGCAACAGAGACCAACCACCACTGTATAAACTACATAAAGATTTTGGCTAAAAAAAAATTACTAAAATTTTGTATTTAGATTAGAAAGAATTAAATCGAAAATAGAATAATTAAAACATCCCCCAGAACGAACATATCAAGAACAGTTAAGTTAAAAGTAAATCGATGTACTAGTCACCTTAATTTATATTTCACGGCCATTACGTCGCGTAAATATTTAACGGGCCCTCCTTGGAGGGGGGGCAAGGGATAACTGAAATACAGGAAATACGTCACAGAAGAGCACGGCTTAATCGAATCGGTTTCCTAACTGATTGATTTTATGACTCCCCTTACGCCGACAGCGTCGTTGTGAATCGACACTCCGAAATAATTATTTCCGGTGCCCCTTTCATAATTGATTTAAACTAAACAAGCTTACTTACGAAAAGCTTTTTTTCTGACAATATTTTTGTCATTATTAGCGTTTGTATGAAATTATGATTTTTGTTTTAATTAATGATAAATGAATATCTTATATTTTCTTCCATAATGATAATATATATAGTACCCACTATTTCTGCCCGCTTTTCTAGCCTTAACAACCCCGAAACTCACTTTAGGGAAGGAGTTTTGTAAAATCTATATATCTCTACCAAATCTTGAGTGCTTACGTCTAGTTTCCGAGATCTCGTGATGAGTCAATAATTTCTGGATACATCCTAAAATCATTTATATATATATATATATGTATATATGAGTTTACCTAGTTCGGCCATAAGTTCTGTTATAAATGACAATGTATTTTTTTTAATGATATAATGTAATATTATTAAAATTTATTCGTACATATTTATTAGTCTCAGCAAAAAATAAAAAAAAATATTGTTTTCAAAATGGCCACCCTTGGCTTTTACACAAGCCTTTAATCTGTTTGGCCACGGATATATGGATATACGCGCTGTTTCCAAGGGAAATTACCACCACCGCCACTGCATGCTCCGAAGAGTTTTTAAGAGAATCAATGTCGCCGTGTCATTTAGAACCGGATATGTCCTCTAAAACTGATCATAATTTGAAGTCTAAAAGGTTGAGGCATGGACTAGATAAAGGCCAGTCTTCAACTCTTATAAAGTCCGGAACGTTGGTATCAAGCCGGGCTTGGGCAGTTCGTACCTTGTGACCAGGTGCAGAGTACTGCTGGAAAGTCCACGGTATATTTTTAAAAAGTTTATTGCTGAGACATTTCAAAACATGATCCAATACTCTATCTTGATACAATTTGGCTGAAGTTTTCACTCCTTTTCCACAAAAATTTAGTTTTGTGACTCCTTGATAAGATAAGACGCACCCCACCAAACCATCACTGACGCAGGATGATGACGTTGTTCCTTTCCGACCACTTGAGCAGCTTCTTTAGAACTATGAGCGTATACTTTATCATTTTGTTTATTGTAGTGTTCTTCAGTCGTAAAAATATTTTCATCGGTAAAGAGGATATTCCTGTGGCCATCACCTTCCTGTTGTATCGCGACAGAATGCGTTTTGATCGATCCACTCTCTTTAACTGTAAAGATTGATTTAGGGCATATCCTGTATATCGATGATAAGCACCGAGCTTCAGGTCTTGTTTTACAATACTAGATTTTTTGCTTCCTGATGGGGTTTCGACGAATTCTGACAATTGAAGAAACAGCATTAACAGCTTTTGTAGTTTATAGCAGCACGCCGCCGCCCCGATCTTTTCTGGTCTTCTTCTCGACACAGAGAGAGAGAGAATGTGTTGTTGTATTTGTTGATAGTACTATATACGAACACACGGCTGATAGCAAGCTTTTGAAGTGTCTGGAATATGACCAACTGGAGCGGCTCCATACCCACTTGGTGCAACGCGATGCGATCACTGCAATCCTATTTTCCTTAACACCCCATTCCATATTGTAATTTGATAACGAACACGAAAATATACGTGAAATGACGCAAAATCGAAAAAAGTTTTTAAAACAATATACGTGTTCCAAATTCAAAATAATTGAAAAGTTCAAAAAAGGAAAAGTTTTTATGTAACAGTATTCATGGCCATACTAGTTGTATATAACGTTACCACTGTCATGTGAAGCAATTTACAAACAGAAATTCAAAACGAAACATTTTTACAGGAAAAGTCTTCTCAAGCTTTTCCTTACCGGAAATACAAGATACAACAGACGTAAAACGTTAAAATATTGCGGTGAATTTTGTTTATATATTTTTTTTAATTCCTTTACATTATATCTTTAAATACCACACAGTGATGAGACGTGCAGGTCGTTGACCTTTAACAGCAGCTGTCGTGCATTGCGCTCAACAATTTGAAACACAATATAATTGATCTGTAAGGATTTCCTTTTGAAAATATGATTGACATATTTTTGAAATGTTTCATAGAGGAAGGTATTATGCTGAAAATATACTATTTTAAAAATTCAACTGCTGAAACGGCGCGGCGGCCCATCGATCATCAAAAGCTTTCGAACGTAATTAATTTTTATCTGAAGAGGATCAAAGGCGTTATTATAAAGCGTTGTATTTTTGTTTGATGCTGGCTTTTATGAACATGACCGAGCGTATCCAGAGCCGGTAATGACATGAGGGTCCTCTTACAAAGGTGGTCCGAACAAGTTTTAATAATGGCAAAAAATGTTTTCTAATCAATTAATTTTAAAGGGGTGTAGTCAACTTCACCTACTCGTGGTGGACCCTGCCAATTAACAAATGAGGCTCTGGTTCCCATCAACTCGTATTGGGCCAGCGGGGTGGAAAATTGCTAGATTTCCATAAGAACCTTTGCAACCGACGACTCCTAGAGCCCGGCGGTAACGAAAGCCATGCTGACTGAGGACCGATCGATGTGGAAATCTTTGGGGAGGCCTATGTCCAGCCGTGGACCTCTGTCAGCTGCTAATGATGAGCACAAATCCAAAAGTGTTCTTCGGCCATGTAACGACATCATTCTCAATTTTCGTTCACCTCATTAAGGGCAGGCGTATCGTTCACGATCTGGTGAACGTCTCGCTCGTCTTTTCGCTTTGTAGAATAAAAAAAAAGGATTTGTATTGCAGACGGTTTCACAATGACATTCCTCCTCACCAACGCTATCACAATAGCAGACTGCTGGTGGCTAAGTGACCAACGCGCTATTGTCTCGTAATGCACTGGAAACCGGATAGATGAAGACCACCACAATAATCTTTCGGCTAACACGACTGTTAAAGCACTAAAACGTTTCACTTTGAAGAGGGCTTTAGTTGAGGCAATTACAGAGGTAATGACCTGGTCTAAAATCTATTATCTTATGGAGTCGAGCAGCAGCAATGTTCTCGAACTTGTTCCACTATGTATCCGATACCGGTTGTATCTAGATCTAGTAAGAATTGAGGGAACCCACTGGATGCGAGCAACGCGAGACCGATCGATATGGAGATCTTTGGGGAAGGCCTATGTCCAGCAGTGGACGTCTGTCGACTGATGACTCCGTTGATGATGTTTCAGAAGTCAACAATATATTGCTTTCAATTTAATTTCTGGTAGATTTGATTCATCTATCGTTTGCGTGTCCGACCCTTGCAATCAGATCGTAGAAGAAAGGTCTTCCAGCCGAACTCCACGCGAAAATAAGTGTGCGGGTCTTTGTTCGCTAGTGACCTGGCTCCAAGAACGACCGTTTGTTAAATCATAGATCTCGGTTAATCTGGATTACAAAAATGGTTTTAATCGATCAGGAGCCATGTGTAGCCAACCTGAAACTATTAACGAATCCCACCAGAATACTATTTCGCTGAATGGTCGTTTAGTAGGTTAACGCCCTTTCTCATAATCCGGCTCGAAGTCCCGCGCCGTATAGTTCACCGCCTGCAGGGTCGACAACACCCCCAGTGATACATCTGGTGTTACTGGAGGTCATAGGTTACCGCTCAACATTAAGCGGGCCTCTTTGCCACCTAAGTGGTATAAAAAAAGTTCTAGTCTTGATTCTTGGTATACTGACGGGATTCAACGGAGCTACTTTAATTTTTGGATACGGCATCGTATTTGTAACTGTGGCAGCAGCGTTCACCGTCTGCTCGTAAACACAGGCTCCGTATTCTGCTTCCGGTACATCTGTAAATATATGCAGATGTATGTAGTTAAAGACAGCTTGTTCGCAAACTGATACCAAGCCCTTCCGATATTGCTAGGTACCTCATCCTCCTACTTTAGTTTCAACAACTACAACTATTGAAGTAACAACTTGACAGTAATGATTACCAGACTAAGTAACTCCAACGGATCAAATATCTGTGAAATATAAGACAAAATATATCGTTTAGTAATTTTTTTTTTATGTATTTATAAATTGCGAATTGAAGTAAAATTCATCACTAAGGTTATGCTAATCTAGACCCAAAGTTTTAGCATTAATGTTTTCGCCTAACCTCAATTTTTTTATTTAAACTTTAAGTACTCTTATACCTATTACCCTTGTGGTGTCGTAATCGAAGAGAGACATTTCCGTAAAGGTGAACTCTTTGTCATGATGCCCCGTAATCTTATTTTCTACATAAAAATCCTCGTTAATAATTCACGAGACAGATGGATCCGTACTTACCAAAGCCAACTCCTTAAAACATCCGCAACTGAATTTCCCATTGTGCCATAAGCAACTGTATTGAGTCACACCGGCGGTACATTTCCATTATCACCTCATGTCGTGGTGCTCGCGAAATCACGCCGCCCTCGCTTCAGAACGCGGCGCCTCAGGTACTCACACACCGCGTACCCTAAGTACACCCGCGATCAGGGGCGGTTCTCACCGCCCAGAGATTCCGATGCAGGCGAAGGTAGTCGGGGAACGGGTCCGCGCCCGCCCTCGACGACCGAGTAGATTCGCCAGAATAACCAATAACCAGACACACGTCATTAAAAACTCCGCCGTCGGATAACTACACTACAAGTAGTACACTTTTTGTAAACAGGCCGTGGATCCGGGTCCACGCGCCCAATGTCAGATAAGCTGTTTAAAGTCGAATGGCTCGCAGCGTTGACATCATCAGGAATCCAGCTCGCGAAATAAGCCTTGTAAGTACTCTCCTCGTCAGTACGTATACCGTCGTTTGGAGTCGGAAGTACTTCTAACTGCCAAACCTTCCACAGTTGTGCATCAATTGACTGTGAAAAGTTACAACGAAGGGAATTATAAATTATTTATTTATTTATTTTTCTTTATAAAAGTTACAGCTATGTAGAGTTGTCATGGTGCGTGATGCCCGAACTAGGAATATTTCCTGTAATTCGCGAACCAGTTTCCGTTACAGTATCATACAATATTATGACAATGAAAATTAATTGGACCGGATATAATCCAACGCAATACCGTATCTTGAAAAATAGGTCTGCTTGGCAACTTAATTCTGTGCGTTATCAATAAATCCCAAATTATATCTGCGTCTAATAAAATGTCAGTGTTGTGGTGGTTTGTAAAATTAGGTGTCATCCAGCTGGATGCCGTCGGGTGTGCGCACGCGCTTTGCTTCTTCAACATTGTCCTCGTCGACGTATTGTGTGTTAGGACGAGACATAGTAAACGCGAGATTTGGTTCCGACTTCAGATAAGTTTCTCGTATGTGTGATCGAATCACCAACACCTCTTATTTCGTGAGTGTACTGCAGTATTGGTAAATTAAGTTTATCGCTAAACTTAAACGCTATACAATAGTCTAAAACACACAACGCAACTTATTAAATTAATCAAATAGTAAATTGAAAATTTTATTAATCTACACTTGATGACAGAAAGTTTTCTGGTGCAATAGCGTGTTAAAGTAGCATTACTATTGTCTATTCGGAGATCTATCGCGTGATCTACTTGCGCATTGTAAATTGTCGTACAACCCCGATTTGAATATGCACGCGTATTTACTCAGCTGATGACAGTCAAACGGGTAATTCGCATGAACCAATTCAATCTTGCGCTTTATACTGCCGGCACAATCCACTGCCGGACCAAAAAAGCCTAGGAGAAGAAGCCTAGGCCTAGGGAGAGCTGCAACTCCGACGGTGGTTTGATATCTCCTCTTAATAAAAGGGTCCAATATTTGGTTACGAAGGGCCAATGTAGAGGCGTGAAGCGATCGCCAAAATAAATCTTGCAAAATTGGACGTTTATTAGAAGACGACTTGTGTATCACAGCAATGGCTACACGTGCCTGTTTGCCATCCAAGTGGTAAAAAAAAAAATAAGGGTTGAGTCCTCCACTTTTGTGGTTCTTCCATAGATTGGTGAATGAATATACGGCGAACGAATGAAGAATGCAGATGCAACGTCACTCTGCGTGAACGTTGTGCTTCTCTCTTTGAATACCGGCGTAATGACATATTTAACGGTGCAATAATATTTTTGAGGGTGGCGAGAGACGGCAATAAAACCTTTTTTTTTTATATTTTTAACATTATACACCACGTACCCCGGCTATTTGTAGGCTTGGCTTCAATTATCTTTTTTTAGATACATTTCTTTGCTTTTATTACTTCTTTCATGCCGTTCTTATCTTATTCAGTAGCCAATTTACGTCCCCACTATTGGGGCACAGGCATTCCCTCAATACGAGGGCGGTGGGCCATAGTCACCACGGGGGCTCAATACGGATTGGTGACAACGTGTACCTCACAGACGGTGGTTGTTTGGAGCACATGGGAGAGATCATAACGTGTTCGGTGAACCCTTTGGAATAATTATTACACGTGTGTGACTGTGGCTAATTAAGACAGTGTAATTATAAATTGTGCGGTTATATTATTCCTCCTCATCCGTTTACCCACGCTTTGTTACAATGAACACACTACCAAAAAGATCTCGATCTTACCTAAGCCTTCGTACTCTTAATACGATTAAAATGTTATCCGCAACATTTGTTTTTTTTAACCGAAATTAATACAAACATTGTAATAACATTTAACAAACATAAACTTTATTATTAAACATTCAACTTTTTGAAAGCATAAGTGTAAAGTTATTCGAACGTTTTTACTTAACTGTTTAATACAGGAGTTTAAATTTATTCACCAAACTTTCGAATTTTATTTGTAGTTCACTTCGGAAGTAGTTTACGGTAGTTCTTAAACTTAAATTGTTTTAGTTACTACAGTTCCGGGACTGGTGAAGGAAATTAGATTAAATTAAAAACTGATTCTTTACTAAGCATCGGTCGAGTTTAAGTAGTGATAGATATTCATTGTCTGCTTGTTTGAATCAATCTAGTCCCTCTTGCAAAAATACTTACTGTAATAGTATCAAAGCTGCACCGAATAGTACTCAAGTATTTGTTATCGAGTCAGGTATGTAACCTTTAATTTTTTTCAGTTTAAATGGAATAGAATAACATAGAAAAGATAAGAAATTTTACTTATTATCAACCTCAATTGAAATAAAAAAAAACAGTACAAAATTATTTACCAGGTTTAAGTATACACTTTATGGAAGCTATGTAAAAGTAAAGGTTAGTATAATACAGTAACTACTTCTGACCGGGACATTCGTAATGGCCTACGAGCTGTTACACTAATGAGAAATTAATATTGGCCCAAATTTCTACCCCTGTGAAGGGTAAAACCAAACACGAACTAAATGGAATGCGAGTGAATATTACCCTTTAAATTTCAACTTCCAAAAATACTTCGCGCGGCTCATTCGTATGGGGTGGGCGCTGACCTTTGCCAAATTTATCACGATAATGACAACCACCAAGTTTTCGGTCATAAAAATCATTAATATACATTTTAAGGGTATAGAGGATTTGGGTAATAAGATGATTAATCTCATTACTCTAATTATTTCACTTATTAACTACTGTTAGGCCATAAAAATAGGCTCAACTGTGGTACCTAACTGGACGCTCTGCGGCAATAGACCTTTTTTTATCAAAGAAGAAATCTTCCAAAGATACCCTCCTTCTAGGAAGACAGGATTATGTGGGATTTGTACCAACTCGGTGGTGATTCTAACTGCTTTACATAAGTCCTCACTGCACTACGTCTAAGTACGTTCTGACGTGAGTCATCACCCCCTCATCAGCACCCTCTCATTTATATGATAAAAAAGAAACCGCCTTGTACTTGTACACCCCGAGCTTTTTTGGCAATGAGAGCTCTCACCTTAAAAGCCCAAGAACCCGAAAACCTTTTGTCAAACTACCACCCACACGTACCACTACGTTGTTACAGGCAAGCGTATACTTCGTCAGCATCTGAAAATCCTTGTCATCAGTTCACTCACTTTAGGTACGTTTATAATGAGTTAAAGTTTAGGCTCGTGTGGTCACATTGCACACATATAACTTGAAAACGGACTGAACGCTGAAGCGGCTACTGGTTTGACCTGATTAGCAGTTAAAGCGCAAACACGTCATCAGTTACGAATTCAAAATGAAATCGTCCACACAGTGAAATTGGACTAAAGATAATTTTTAAATTTCTTAAATTTAATTAAATTATCATCATTATCATCATCAGCCGATAGACGTCCATAGCTGGACATGAATGATGAAATCGGGTATGAATTTATGGGGGGAGATTTGGACTATTTCCCACCACGCTAGTCCAACGCTGGTTGGTGGAAGTCAGAGGTTCGGTTTTTAATTCGCAGGGTGCACCACGAACAGGTGAAGTTGGCTTTGATTACGTGAGCTGTTGTTCGGAATTCCTTACACCCCTACTATTCATTTACACACCATTGAAAACCAAATGAAATATTATTGTAACTTAAGAAAAATATTTAGATATTTTTCTATTTATTTAACCCCTAAGTTAGTTAAATGTGTAACGAGTAAGTAATAAGCCTCCCCATTAAGTTGGGATCGGAATGTTAATACACTACTACGTTATGATCACTGCACTGGATTATTATTATTATTATTGTGATTCCAGTAGTTGCTCCTAAACACGATGGACGTTGAGGTCTTAAAGTGCTGGAATGACGACCCCGCATCGAAAAGCGCAGCTTTGACAGACTCCCCACTAGGTGGACAGAGGACATAAAAGAAATCGCTGGCAGCCACTAGATTCAAACCAAAGCACAAGACCGTGGTTTGTGGAATACATTACAAGAGACCTATGCCCAGCAGTGGACGTCCAACGGTTGAAATGATGATGAACTGTAACATTTGCATATCATTTCACATGGACTGATACATATGTAAACTACATTTATATTACCTGGTTATGATCTATAGAATATAGATATAGCAACACTGTAGTACTAGCGTTCGTCCTACACAGTTCCCACTTGTGATTTCAGTACCATCGATGTACAAACTGAAAAATACAGACTCCTTGTACGTTCTTTCAGTCGTAATTAAGAACTAACGACAGGAATACAAACGAATTAACCAGCTGATATGAAAGGTGTTCCATATGGTGGTAGATTTCTGTTAAACTAGTATTAGGTCTATGTTGCCGAAAACCGTCTAGACAGGTACAACCATAGCACCTATTTCTGACGTTAAACAGTGTGCAAACATTACTGTGTTTCAGTTTGAAAGGCAGTGAAGGTAGTGAAATTACTGAGATAACGAGATCTAACGTCTAATGTCTCGAGAGCAATGTGCTTCTGTGTCATTATCATCATTTCAACCGATATACATCCACTGCTGGACATAGGTCTCTTATAATGTGTGGCTCCCAGCGATGTTTTGTTATGTCCTCTGTCCACCAGGTGGGGATCTGACAACGCTGCGCTTTCCGTTGCGGAGTCGCCATTCCAGCACTTTAAGACCCCAAAGTCTATCCAAGGTTCTGTTTATATCACCCTAACTAGTTATAGGTACACTTACCATGAGATGAACGTCCTGCTCATCTCGTCGTATCGTAGAATAAAAAAAATTTAAGTAGATGATCCAACTACTAAGATAGCGTAAGAAAATTGACTCCTTTCCCCTGTCCATATACATACTTATATAGTATATGTGTATATGTAAAATTCATCGATGTATGTGTTATCAAAATCTTATCTTATCTCAAAAAGCAAACATTCTTCTTTATCAATCATCATACTCATATTTGTTACTTAACATATTAATTAGTGATAGTACTGTATCACATTGTCGTCATACAATCAGTTAATTTGGTGTATACTATCGCAACAACAATCTTCAGGTCGTTCCAAGTATAAAGCTGCACCAATACGTTTATATATATATATATATATATATATATATTTTAATATCGTAATAATAATATCAGATGACGTCTTTCCTTTTTCGCGAGAATTGATGTAGGAGGTGGCGGACTGAGGGTTACAGTGTGCTGGCTCCCCTCCATGCGGAATCTGTTTGGCTATGATGATTTACAGTACACTAAAATCGTAAATATTACCCTTAATAAGAATGCCAAGGTAGGATGAGATGTTAGGTATGTATAACCACATCGTAATTTTAACTGTAGAAGTAACTTCTTGATTAAGAACCAATAAGCGTGATTCGCAGAAGAACCGATATAGCCTAAAAGATTGCTAGACTTAAGTGGCAGTGGGCAGGGCACATTGGTTGAATGACCGCCGGCCGATGGGGCAGTAAGGTCCTCGAGTGGCGCCCGCGTACCGGTAGACGTGGTATTGGGAGGCCTCTCACAAGGTGGACCGACGATTTGATGAGATCGCGGGAACCCACTTGGATGTGAGCAACGCGGGACCGATCGATCTGGCGATCTTTGGGGGAGGTCTATGTTCAGGCAGTGGACGTCTATCGGCTAATAATCATGATGATGATGAGCTTGACCCGCCGAGAGATAGGTATGGGTAATTGGGTACAGACACGGGACCTGTTTATTTTCAGGCAGGCCTCAGTCTGGGAAACCTTGCCAATGGCTCGATAATTAATTTTTTCTTGTCTCACCGCAAATGCCTCCCTGTCCTTTTTGTTAAAACGTCGTCTGTCAACCATCCCCACTCCGACTTTTATCGTTGACTGTGTTGCTAGTAAAAGTGGCTGCTTAAATTAATAATTATTACATGACAGTAACGGTCAGTGTTAGTTTATTCATACATCAACATCCGATAGACGTCCACTATTGGACATAGGCCTCTCCCAAAGTGTCGCACATCGATCTGCTACAGATTCATTTGGGAGGATTTGGGCCATTTACCACCATGCTGGCCCAATGCCGGTTATTGGGGGCCAGAGCCTCGTTTGTTGATTAGAAGTGCACCACGGACAGATAAGGTTCGCTTGTATCCCGTGAGTTGTTTTGCGGAAACCCTTACACCGCTTTATTAATAGTTGTAATAATTGAATATTACTTTACTAACATCTGTATTAAATTGATTCGCTTTGTATTTTAAAGCTTACATTATGTTTTAATATAACCGCCCGCCGCACCGCAACAGTGGATTAACAAGTGAAGTATCCCTCTGTAGCGGTGAACCGCCCGCTGTGGAGAGAGGACAGGATCGCGCCAGTATCGTAGCTATATCGTTGTTTATATATATCTGAATATGACTGTTGACAAATGACAACGAATTAGTGGTAATATAGAAATAATTGCATCGCTCGTTACCAAATTGTACGTTTCATCATCATCATCATCATCATCGTCGTCGGCCAATAGACGTCCACTGCTGTACATAGGCCTCCCCCAAAGATTCCCACACGATCAGAGGGATGCAAGTGGGGATTTTAGCCATTCATCACCGCGCTGGCCCAATGCGGGTTAATGGGAGCCCGAGCCTCGTTTGTTGAGTAACAGGGCCACAGGCAGGTGAGATTGGCTTGGATCCCGTGCGCTGTTGTGCGGGAACCGTTACCACCCTAATTGTACCTTTGTTGCACAATAGTACATGCACTGGTGGTAGGTCTCCATCGCCGAGACCGTCGTCATCACTTAATAGGACTGTACAAATGTCAACACAAAAAATTTGTTGACACTGCTACTACTGCTTATTTTAGGCAAAAAAAAAAAATTGCTAATACATCAGTTTTGTTTCAGCGATTACTAGATAAGACTGCGACAAATGGCTTTCACGGAATTCCATTCACTATACCCAAAGATATTTCGTCAAAGGTACAACTGGCTTTCGTCTGAAGGATTTCCTTGAAATTCCTGAGAAGTTAGGCAGGGAACTTGGGAGTATTTTAGGTGTACTTAAAAACTTATGAAATTCTTATTTATTGTCTCCTTTATTAAAAGCACTGGTACCGCTTTGCTCAACTAAAATTTCTGCCATTGCTTATTAAGTGAAGTTTCGTACTTTAACGTATTAAAAGTGATGGACAAAATACATATGTTAGCAGGAAACCGTCTGCAGGATATCAGGTAGTAGTAAAAATAGTTATTTTTGTACAGCAAAGTAACTTATCGAGCAAAACCGTCTGACGGCAAGTAGTATGCATCGGAGAGCATATTTTTTTTGAGAGAAGGGGATTTTCTAAAGATACCTCCCTTCTCGGAAAGAGACAAAGTTAAGAGCATGTGGGATTTGTACATACATACCACATGGAGCGATGATCTGCGTTAGGTAACTAACTGTCAGGGACTGGCTGTGTATAGCCGACGATCGGGTTAAGTGGTGTTCCTTGGGTGAGGTCTATATCCAGGAGTGGATTGCCGCGGCCTGTTGATGATGATGATGAAAACCTTGTGGGTGGTCTTCCCCCCGTACGTTGCGTTCGGCTCTAGGATTTCCTATTGAAAGAAATAGTATCTACCTGCACTAAGCTTAAGCACGTCCTAGGGAGTGCTTTAAGTGTCCTCAGTACTCTCGCTGTGCTACGACATGATCGGAACTACCTCGTCGTTGTCATCCATCCCGTAATCACCAAGTGGCCAATAAAAGCTACTCCTCTCAAATCTCATAAACCTGAAAACATTTTTAGGCGCTTTCTACGATCAGTAAAGCTTACCTTAGTCTTACTCTTAATAGCCGGAGACTGCAGGGCAGATATAAATCTAGACCAATCCCTGGTTTTGATCTCGATATGATGATGCAGGTCGATAAATAACAGACGCTACAACAGACATCGATATCTAGATTTAACATAGGTTATATACAAATTGATATGCGATACACAGTACGATTGAACGCGCCGGATACGTCAAATAACCGCATTAATGTAGTAGCTTGCATGAAATATCCGGTTTCCGAACGATTATTTTCCAGCAGCATTGGATAATAGTAAATAGATTCTGAAAAACAATTATTTAATTTTCCATGACGATGGTGGAGTATTATGTTATCATTAATTTGTTCTAGTTGGAAATACTAATCGTGTAAAATAAATACTTACTCCTCTGGTGCAGTGACTCGAAGTGGATTTTGGCCTCTGATACAGAACGTTAGCGTTGTCTGTCTCGCACAGCCTCTTGCCAGTCCACTACTTGGAGCTTACGTGGGTCGTGCTCTACGGCATCCTTCCAGCGATATCTGAGCCGATCCACTGATCGATGGCCAATCGGGGTTCAGAGGTAAGCGTTTTTTACGCTATGATCATCTGTCATCTTTAGCAAGTTGTCTTCTATGATTTACGGTTCGCCAACTAGCTTTTTCATTTTAATATTATCTGTTGAAATTATTAAAGTAGTTAAAAATATTACATCTCAAGGCGAAGAGTACTATTTTCTTTTTTTTTATTTATTTAAGCTACGGCATAAGCGAGGGATGCGACTGCACATAACGACGTGGCGTTGGTTGATGCATACCATCCACGTTCACTGCACCTCATTGTCTCGTTACCCCAGCGATATCAATAGCCATATCGTCCTTCAAACCGAAACAGAATAAAGTTTTCACTGTACTATTTGGTGAGAGAAAGACGAACTGCGATGGTTCCTACCTAGACGATCTCCGGCAACAGAGACCTACCGCTGAACTAGGTGATCAGGGCGATATGTCTAGCGGTGGAGCCCACCATATTGTACACAGCGTGTGCCTGGGCGCTGACAGCTAAGAAGCTGCTGGTCTTAAGGCAGCTCGACGCCATCCAGCGCGGCTTTGTGCAAAAGATTGCGGCGTAAGCTTCCGACCGTGTCGTTGCACTCGGCCCTATTACTTGCCTTGCAGCTTCGTCCTGGACCTTCGGGTCCAAGAAGCGGCCATTTTATTTAATACAAAACAGACCTAGTTCCAATGCTGGAAAGTGTATCATCCTGACTGATGGGACTTTATTATAACCAGGCGTATACTTTATGATGGTAACGTCTTCATCTCGCCGATTCGTTGATGAAGAAAGCAGGACTAATCTAGTAAAGCATAAAAATGTTAATTAATTAACGAATACAATAAATACTAATACATTTCTAAACAATTATCATGCAGCTTCCTCTGATCTTGCTATTGTACATTAAGCTCATTGATACTGAACCTGTCTCAATGTAACGACGATTGATTAACTTCCTTGTGAGCGGCTCTCCTGTGGGTGACAGCATGCAAATGGATTTTCGTAGATTGGACCTTGGGCGTAGTGGTTATAGGTCACTTAATAAGAGAAGAAGAACTGGCATTGATTGCGAAAATATTTTTGATGCGTTCTTTAAACAAAATGGACTAATACTGGAATTCAATTTGACGTGTTGAAATACAATGAGGCTTAAGATGTCGAAACCTTTTTTCTTACATGGAATACTTTAAAGCTTGGCACGGCTAGGTTGACCTTATGAGTAAGCTAGTTAGGAAATTATGAAAAACCTAGATACCCTCAATTTTTTATAACTGTCCGACGGGTATTTATTTCAAAAGCCACAAAGCCTTTTAATTTCGAAACACACAATACTTGTCTACAGCTTGACAACAGAAAAAGGCTACAAGATTTCAATGAAGGACGAAGGGAAAAATATTTCACACGCAAATAACTACACCAGAAAAAGAGTGAATAATGCAATGGTGATATTAAACTAATATCCTCTACACCCTCTGCAACAGTTTTTGTGCTACGTTGATATCATGTAGAGCCTTTAAAACGTTCCGAATGGATATATTTCGGTAATAATAAAGAAATCTGTAAATTGTATTTATCATGAAAATTAAATAAAAATAACTGTTTTAGAAAAAAAATAAGAATAACGAAACTAGTTGTAAATACTTACTACTAATATGGGAAACGAATAAAGTAAATAGTATCAAGTATTTAGCAAACGGTAATAAGAATAGCTAAAGACCGGAATAGTTTACTCAATCTGACCACTAAACTATTTTTTATCCCTCAGGAATATATCATCCCCATTGGCTCAAAAAAAAAAACTCGACACAAAAAAAACTTAGGGTGCTAATACTATGGTTACAACATATCAAAAATATCTAGTATTGCTCTAGACTCTGTTTCACACAACACCGTGTGTAAGGTACCCAAGTCTAAAGTATTGATGCTGTTTATGCATCACCACTTTTTTGCTTTAATATTTTAAACACTCCATCAGCAAGTGTTGGAAATCCTCGACCATTAAACTTAAGCATGATTAAAACACTAGCCACGTGAATGAAGATACTTGATGGCGATTAACAGTTAGGCTAATTTAAACATCACGGATTACTTTATGAACTAGTTTCTTTAGTTTTGTTAATTATACCACTGTCACGTTAACTCTTTAATAAGGTGACAGCAACAGAGTGGAATAATCTTATCCAAACTTGCTCCAAGGTGCCGCTGTGCTCGATAAACAAAGTTAGCGGAGCCGAAGCCAATAACGTAATTACACACTACGTGATAATATAACCCCTAACCTACATAGATAGATAGATACGTTTATTTGTCCACGCAGTACAGATCACTGGTGTACAGACCAAAATATTACATCGTAGTACACAGATAAACAAAAATATATTAACATAGTAATATTTCAGATAATCATTGCCGCCGTGTGTACTGCGATGGCACAAAATGGCCGCGGCTCAGTGTAACTGTTGCCACGCAGTGAACAACACACTGATTTTCAACTACTACCTTATTAAAGAGCGTCTATACTATCGAGATGCGTGTGCGCGCGCATGATGTAACCGGATAGAGAAAATAATCTAAAGTGAAATTATTCAAGAAAAATATAACTCCTGCTTGTGTGCTGTAATTATAAAATGTTAGGCTGGGAATTAATTTGTTTTTTCAAAAGATATGTTTTCAATTTTGATTTAAAATAAACAATTGTAAGAGAGTTTCTTAATAGGGGTGGTATATTATTCCAGCACTTTGTCGCTTGATGACGGAAAGTATCGCAAAAGCCACAGATTTGTGTTTATAGAAAACAAGGCAAGAGCGAGTGCTTCTAAGGTTGCATCTATCCCGAGCTGATGAAAGATTCAGCTTAGCTTATAGTTATTCCGGTGTTCTAGATTTTAATACCCCAAACAAATGACGAGCACGATGCATTTGTCTGCGTGACTCCATATTCAAGATTGATGATTTGTTTAAGCAGGGGGAAATGTCAGACCGCGCAGGAATGTCGAAGTAGGGCCCGCAGCAGGCATTTAGATCTCGCTGTATTAGGCGCTTTGTTCTACACCTAGATTCCCGATGATGTTAGAGCTGCAAGCCATGCGACTCTTACAGCTTATCTGATACTAGGCTCATGGACACGGATCCACGGCCTGATTTGAAAAAAAATGTACTACGTGGAGTGTAGTTATCCGACGGCGGAATTTCTCAATATGTGTCTGGTTTTTGGTTTTTCTGGCAAATCTACTTGGTCGTCGAGGGCGGGCACAGAACCATTCCCCGACTACCTTCGCCTGTATCGGAATCTCTGAGCGGTGAGGACCGTCCCTGTTCGCGGGTGTACTTAGTGTACGCAATGTGTGAGTAATTGTGGCGCCGCGTTCTGAAGCGAGGGCGGCGTGATGTCGAAATTCGGAGCGTGTTGGTAGTGTCTGAAGTGTGTGTGGTGACGTTGGTATTGTCGGTGACTGTGGTTCGTGTTTGGTGTAAAGGACCCTTGGGGATGGCAGAATTAGCATGCCGTGGTCTGCGCTTTTTAATCTTGGGATTTAAGTGCGGCCCTTAGTTGGCGGCTTTGGCCACCAGAGGGTTGGGGTGAGATGACGCTCTAGGATAATGCGCTCGTAGACTTTGTCCAAGGTGTTCAGTAGGCTGATCGGGAGATAATTGTTGGGTAGGTTCCTCGGCTTTTCGGGCTTCGGAATACCTATCACTACGGCCTCTTTCCAGGCGTCTGGGGAGGAACAGTCGGTTAGCAGAGCGTTGAAGTTGGCTACTAGCAGGCTGATGATCGGGGACGGGAGACTTTATACCACTTTATTCGGGATGTTGTCGGAGCTCGGGGCTGATTTGGCTTTCAGCTTCTTGATGATGCCAACGACCTCAGCGGGGGAGACCGGTTTTAGTGGGAGGCCTTCTGGTGGACGGGTTGCTCGGCGCACCTCGTCCTCGCGCAATTTGAGATGAGCGGGGTTCCCTGGTGTGGTTGATGGAGTGCACTGGCTCTCCAGACTGTCGGCAAGACAATTGGCATTTTCGGCATCCTCCAATGCTAGGGAGGAACCATTGCTCATTACGAGGGGAGACATACGAGTTATGTTCTCCGCTTTGAGCCTTCGGGCCAGATGCCAAAACGTAGCGTTCGAAAGCTCCAAGTCGCAAAGCAGGTTGTCCCATCCTGCTGGATCCGAGTTTGAATATGCACTCTATTACCTGCCTTTGAAAGCGGCGCAGTTTTATACTGGCTTTCGTCGGATCTATATCTAGAGTAAAGTCTCAATGCGGCGTTCTTGGCTCTGATCAGCCGGCGAAGGTCGGCCGGGAGGGACCCGAGAAGATAGTCCGATTCGGGAACCGTCCTCGACGATTCTTCGACGGCTGTGGCGATGAGATAGATGAGTCAACGAGTCGATCGTGCTAGGGATTCCGTCTAGATGCTGGTGTTCCGCGGCATTGAGTTTGACCTCGAGTGCATACTTTGATTAATTAAATAGATTTAACAAAAAAAATACTTAATATTCCTTCCGCACAAAACGCCAATTTCATATGTTGCTAATATTTAAAGAAGCGAAATGTTAATAATCTGAAAGCAATAAAATCACACATTTCGGAATTAATTTCAAAAGCGTTCCGGCATAAACGAATACTGAAAGAGGAAGATCAAAAGAAACAGGACGCCGCTACGGAATGCCGTAAGCTCCCCGTTTAGATATAATGCGAGCAGAATTGCGGAGCCGAAATGAAACCCAGCTGGGGGAAATTTTTGGCGGAATCGTTTTGTAAGCTCGTGTAATACATATCGTTCAGAAGTGACACGCTGTTTCCGAGAAATGTCTATTTGTCAGTTTAAATTAAAAATAAAGACATAGGTAGGTAGCTCTGTACATAAACAGCGATTGTATAAGTTTAAGACAAAGGTACGTCAAAAGTAACACTTGCACAGTTACAGCGCATTAAGGGGTTGATGCAGATTCTT
This sequence comes from Ornithoptera priamus, assembly GCA_029034505.1. Lineage (NCBI taxonomy): Eukaryota > Metazoa > Arthropoda > Insecta > Lepidoptera > Papilionidae > Ornithoptera > Ornithoptera priamus. The sequence goes on along the minus strand of JARDWD010000606.1, from coordinate 1,485,021 downwards.
AAGTATATTAAAAAAAATTGGAGCAGTTCTAAATCCAGTGGATAAACAAAGGCTGATAATGATGGCTGAGTACTAAAGTTAACGACGTAGCTCTCAAAATTTGCAAGCTGAAGTGGCAGTGGGCCGGCTATGTCTGTCGTGTCAGTGACGGCCGCTGGGGGAGAAAAGTCTTGGAGTGGACGACGCGTACAGGTCGCTGAAGTGTTTATATATTTATTTAGACGCAGCAACAGCAATACACACAAAACATTCAAGCTTAAAATTAATAAGTATAAAATTAAGTACTGCTATGTAAGCCAGTTACAGGCAGGTACAGCAATCTCCTATAACACACTATGACATGTTACAGCAATTTTACAAACAACGGAAAAATAGATGTGTAGTAAAAAATTACGATACCATCACATAATGCACGTATTTGGTTATATTTGCTGCAAATCTTTGATGGAGGGGATTATATAAGGAGGATTGTTCTACTTGCGGGAGTACGGAACATTTTTGTGATAAAATGCCGTGGGCAGTGGTATGGAACGCTAAAGTTGATTTTCTAAAGGTTACAATCTATGCTTCCGGAAATTATATTTTTTCGGAACATGTTATTAATTATTCTACGACGGTTGCGGAGCTATTATATATTAAAATATTTAAGACGTATATATGCAGCACGGCAAGATATTTTAGAAGAATGGAATGCCTAGTCCCTGGTGCATCACGCTGTACGCTTTCAATTCACTGCGAATAAGTAGCGTAATGGGGAGCCCAAAACTACTGATGCGAACTCAAGTTGACTATAAACCAGCGAGTTGTACAATAATATTTTAATGTTTGAGAACATAAATCCCTTAGTATTTCTTTTTAGGAATCCCAGCATTTTAGCATCTTTAATAACAATTGCATCAATATGTGCTTTGAATGTTAGTTTGTTATCCATCATCACACCTAAATCTGGAATTTTATTGACTTGCTGCAGAATATCACCTTTTAATATATAACAAGATGTCATAGGGATTAGTTTTTTTTAGAGAATTTTATGCAATAGGCCTTTATTGTATTTATTGTCATTCTATATAAATTACACCATATATTTATTCTATCTAAATCACATTATATAAGTTCTGAGTCTGTTGCTAAAGTAATCGTTCTGTATATTTTTAAACCGTCGGCAAAAAGACAAAATTCACTGTCGCGTATTTCTGAAGTTATATCATTAATACGAATACAATACAGGACCGAGATGAGAGCCTTGTGATATGCCTGAAATGGTTATGTAGTCCTGTGATTTATAACTATTCACCACTACAAACTGGAGTCTTTTTGCAAGATACGAACGAAACCATTTCAATAACAACCCACCAATCCCAAAGCCTCGTAATTTGTTTATTAAAGGAAAATGACACGCTTTATCGAAGGCACTAGACAAGTCCATATAAATTGTATCTACTTCCAGGCCCTATCAATTTCCCGGCACAAGTAAGATGTACATGAGACTAAATTAGTTTCAACAGAGTGGCCTTTTCTAAACCCGTGTTGATGTTCAGAAATAATGTTATAAAAAGACAGACAAGTGACTCGAAGAGCTTTGGAATGCATGAAAGTATGGAAATTGGTCTGTACTTACTAACATTTATTGATTAAATTGTGATAAATTATTAATTGACATGAAATCTATAAGAGAGCCTCAATTTAGATCGATAATTCATTGCACTACATGGAGAGCTTTCCGACTTTTGAGACCAACCAATATAGCTCAAATTAAAATCTCCCAAAATTATCACTTGATCAGATTGCTCGATAACATTTGTAGAGTTTTCCAAAAAACTAGACAGATGCTCCAAGGAAACTGGAGGGGGAAGGTAAACAGCGCAAATGGAAACTTTCTTGATGAAGTTGTTAGTTTTGATATTGATTGACACCCATAGATCTTCAGCAGTACTTCCTCAACCTAAGTGCCTATAAGATGGGATATATTTAGATATTGCGATCATAACACCCTCTCCATCTTTCTTGGAACTCGTCGAACACTATCGATCCCTCCTATATACGACATAACGTTTATCCATAAACTCATTACTTAGTTAAAACATTACAAATTAACTAAGTTTCGGTGAACACTATTAGATCAAATTTAATACCAGCGACATTTCTAAGTACATCTTCTGTCTAGGTTCTCAAACCGCGCATATTTTGCTAATATATATTTATAGACATCCTTTAAAGCAATCTATTATAAATCACTTGATCAAATATATTTTATTACACTAGGCAAGTAACTTTATGCTTTCTTCATCATCTTTAATATTTTTTCATCTTTAATATATATAACGTGACTCTTTTCATTTTTCCTTAGGAAAATTTTATTATCTCTCACCCATATAAACTTAAAACCAGTATCTTGTCAACTTACGAGCGGCCTCATATAACTGTTTATTTATCGGCGTTAGATGTTCAGATACAAATATTGGCACACGACGTCCCCCGATTCCTAGATGCTCTGAATTCAATTTGTTATCTAAATTCTCGTCCTAAAAGTGTTGGACGTCCTCCCCCTAAATGGACCAATGACATCATCAGGGCGGTCGGAAGTGGGTGGATGCGAGAAGCTGAAGATAGCATTTGATGAAAGACATTAGTAAGGCCCTATATCTAACAGTGGATAAACAAAGGTTGTGATTATGATGATGACACTGCGTCATCTTGCGCTCTTCGCCTAAGAGATGTGATGAGAAAATGACTCGTTGTTGGTACTAGTAGTAGTCTACTGGTGGTAGTTCTATTGTAGGAGATCGATTTATCTATCTGTAACTCTAATATCCGTCGTCGAACAGTGTGCAAGGTCCCTATAGCTAGTGTAATTTCCACGGTAAGGAGACTCGACATCTCATGTCTCAGACAAGGAACGGAATGTAGTGCGACGTATATTATCCTAACTAGCCCAACGTTGTTATAGGCAGGGGTATCACTTACCATTAGGTGAACTTCCCGCTTGTCTCGTTGCTTAATTTAATAAAAAAATATACCCGAATGTCAGGTTAAATCTTTGAACATGACACAAGGAATAAACTACCGTAGTCAAATCGTAAATTACGTATTAATCAAAAACAACATTGATATGATGAACCTGCGTGCGGCAGCGTATGGCTCAGCGATGGTGCCTACGGGGGTCTGGCTCCTCCTCAGAGACGTGCGAAGACAAAGTGTAGAGGAGCACCGGTGCGTTTTATAAGAGATCCAGGGGTCTCCCCGGACGCACCGATACAGACCACCGAAGGGGTTTAGTTTGTAAGAATCTCACATAACCTTGACTTCCCCCCAGAAGCAGGGTAGGGTATCTTTCGAACATTACCCCCGAAATAGAAAAAAATGATTAATAATTATGTGTACGTATATTTATAAGTGTGAGAAACGAACTAGATTATCCTAATCACTACTCTCGTCCATGGCGTGTAGTGTACAACTAAAGTGAGAATATAATGCTGAAATGTCGTCTCCTGAGGATGACTTGTGTAAAGCAACGAATATCAACAGGTTAATGATAATCGTCATCATCATTTCAACCAATGAATATCGACTGCTGAACACAGTTTGATGATAAGTTAAATTTCCTCAATACGTCAATATTCTTACAGTCAGCCTTATAAAAAGGGTGAAAGTCTCCCAAAGGGCAATGAAGAGATCTATGCTTGGAGTTTCTCTGCGCGATAGGATCAGAAATGTGGAAATCCGCCGAAGAAGTAAAGTCACCGATATAGCCTAAAAGATTACTAGATTTAAGTGACAGTATGCAAAGCACATTGACCGAAGGGCCGACGGTTGATGGGGCAGTAAGGTCCTCGAGTGGCGCCTGTGTACTTGCGGACGTAGTGGTGGGAAGCCTCACGCAAGGTGGACCGACGATCTCGTGAGAATCTTGGGAACCCACTAAATACGAGCAATGCGAGACAGATCAACGTGGAGATCTTTGGAGGAGATCTATGTCCAGCAGTGGACGTCTATCAGCTGATGATGATGATGATGGGTTCAAATGGAGTTCTTAAGCATGATGATAACGAAGGTATGTGTGATTGCAAATGCTTTTTGTGTTACAATTCTATAAAGCTGATTTAAATCTTTCATATAAGCTTAAACGGTAGCATATCGTTATTAACTTTATTTGATTTACTGGACAAGAATAAATTTCTCAATAAAACGACTGCCTACGGCGATATCCATGATCCCGGTTTGTACAGTCTATCCAAAATCAACCAATAACGACTTTATTAAATTTCATTTTTCCCTTATAAAAGCTATTAACTACATATCCGAACGTAATTAATATAATACGATAATTTCCCTTTTGTGTACCGATCGACGATTATTAACAATTTCAGGGGAAAGCATTCAATAAACAAAACGCGAATACTTTAAAAAGTAATGCAACAGATTTATCCTATACATAGATGCATGAGGTGTAACTTTGAGCAGGAGACTGACTTAAGATTGGATACAACCAGCCTACTTGAGACGATAAGAAATAAATCAGTTAGAAGTAAGTTCATAAATTATTGCTTAAATATATGTAAGGTAGTAAACAATAGAAATAAGGATAAGTAAATATTACTTTATTCATGGACACAATAATATTCTGTGTATTTATATAATATTAGATAATTAGATAGCGTAAGTATATATATAGAAAAAACAACAGAAATAATGTAAATATATTAGTATTGTATATGTTGTAAATAACAGGATAAGTTAAAGCCCTGAATAATATTATCAGAGAAAGTTAAAAAAAAAAATGCAGTACATTTCTTGTTATTTAGGATTTGTGCATACACAAATGCACACACATGAGATTAAAGCATTTGGGTTTATTACAGGAAAAGAAGAATATATATATACAAAATCAGAGTAATACAATATAACGAAAGGACTTGGTAAAATACATAATAGTTGGAGAAGTTAATAGGTTTCCATTTCAATCAAAGCTCTTTATACAATGTAAGAAATTACTTAATTTCCGGTTTGAAGGAATACTTATAAAATATCATGGACCTTTTAAAGAAGCGATTGTTCAGTATGAATTTACCTTTTGAAAATCGATACAGAATATAGCGGGTTACGTTTGACTTTCGTTTAAAAAAAAAGTATATAGTGAACAAGTAAATTTTTTACTGTAGCAGCAGTGGTTTATCCATGGGCCAAAGGATCATTTTCTGCCACGTGAGTAACTTGAGACTATATCTTCGTTTTAAACTAACCTATGTAAGAATAGGTTTACTTATTGAAAAGTGTAATTACAGTATTATATCTTACTTCTGGCTACAGGCTTCCTCTCTGAATTTGGAAATAAAAATGTTATATTATCAATTCACTGGACCCAAGCCAACCTTACCTGCTCGTGGTGTACCCTGCTAATCAACAAACAAGGCTGTGGCTCTCACTAACTCGCCTTGGGCCCGCGTGGTGGGAAGTTACTCAAATCCCTCCATATGAACCCCTATATGCGACATTCCTACTGCCCAGCGGTACCGGAAGCCATGCTGACTGTATGTGGGGATCTTTGGTGGAGGCCTATGTCCAGCAGTGGACATTATCAGCTGATGAGCTAACTACTTAAAGTACAGGGGCTGTATTTAAATTTTATTTTATCTTTATCTATGATGAAAAATCTTTCCACTTGTTGATATAAAGGTATTAAAAAATATGTAACTGGCATACATATATTTTTATATACAATTAAGCGACGATACTAGCTGAACGTTCACCTGATAGTAAGTGATACGCCTGTCCATAACAACATAGCGTTAGTTAAGATGATATAGAGTACACCATGGATGGCGCCTGAAACAAAATTTTGAGTCTTGGTACTCCGATACTTATACTAGCTACAGCACCCTTTAAACCGTAATACAGTAATGTTTGCACACATCCGTTTGGCTGCTGCAATAGGCGCTGCGGTGGTACTTACCTAGACGGCCTCCGCTAACAAGGGCTTACCACCAGTAAAACGAAACTTTCCTATTTTTCTGCCCAATACTATTAATTTCACTTAAATTTTTATAAGATCTAGTTCAAGTTATAAGTTATTAAACGAATAACCATCATAATAAAATCATCCTGTAGTAAGTAATGCGTTAAACAAAGAACCTCCTCCTGGGCCTCGGTTAACATACAAATAGATACTTCCAAGTTGCAAGTAACCACACAACTTTATAACGGAGTAAAGTTCAAAAAGGCATGTGCATTCCAATGTACGCGAGTGTATTTTGATAAGCTTTCGTTAAGTTTTATTAACTTGAGAACGTTAAGCGAGATAACTGACGTTAACCGTGTACTAACGACATCGTCTACGTAACAGAGTCGCTTAATTGGTTTGCAGTAGGAGAATGCTAATGTAGGCCTTTTCAGAGTTAACAGAGAGACGGTTTTTGAATTAGTTATATTCACATAATTACATCGGGACTTAAGTTACTTTCAAGTATACATACATACATACATACATATATATATATATATGTATATGTAGAAGGTAGGAAGATTAAATTAGTAATGTTTTTATTTAAAAATGTAAAGAAATAACGTAGTTTGCTTCAAGTTATAAATCTATAACAATGTATACGAAACGAATGATCAGATAAAAGTTACACCGTTAACGATTAAGAAAAAAGTATTTTTTTTGATAAGGAAATAAACTTGGATGCGATAGGAGACTTAAAACTTTAAAATTATGCAGCATCTTTTAATAAGATTCTTCTTTAACAGTGTTTTAAGATTTATTTGTAAGGGTGTATTTTGATTGTAATAATTGCCTATTTGATATTATTATATAACATGCAACAAGTGTAAACTTGTATTTTTTTTTAACTAAGCGATCATGTGATTCACATGATAATAAACACCTGCCCATAACATGGCGCTAATTAGGATGATATACACGTTCATTTTGCTTGTCGCCTTGAGATATTAGATGTTGAGTTCCATTACTCCAGTAATTTCACTAGCCAACAGCACCTTTAAAACCGGAACACAGTACTATTTGGCGATAGAAATAGGAGCCACTTGAGACCAACAAGAATAAACTGTAGCGCTATAGATTTATCGCAAAATAAACATATTTTTTTAAGTCATATGTATCGATTGATTACTACTCTATTATTGGAATAAATGCACTATGATAAAAGACGATCGGATGCACTATGATACGTCGCAAGCTATTTGCGTTAAGCAAACAAGCGGCCGCACGCCCTTTGCATTCAAATGAACCCGACGAGGTGGCGCGCGGCGGACAACAGCACCTGATATATTCTTTACACCCTCTGAATTCAGTTTGATATATATTAAATATTGCACCCTCATGTACACTGCAAAACGAATACCATATAAATATTTTAAGCCAAAAAGCAATTAGGCGAAAACGACATACAATAAAATGTTACCAATTTATGGATAAACACTTCATTTAATAAACTCGTGCTTTCAAAAGGTTGAAATATAATTGTTTAATACCACCCTCGCTCTTTTGCCCTCAGACATATACACACCCAGCAGATTCATCTCATCGTTGTCGATATTCCTCGCTACAGGATAAAGCGTTTCCCGTCGTCCTTCATAGCGCGAACAGCGTAGAATTGGAACAGTTTGCCAGCGTCAGTGTTTCCGTCCAACTATAACGAGAGACTATTCAAGTGCCAATAGCCTTCTTCTAGACTACTGCGCTTTTCCACCTAGACAGCGACACTACCAAATTTAAGAGTAAGTGCTTTTTTTACTAACAATAAGCTATCACTTATCCTCAATCATATATGATATTAAGATTAAATAAACAACAAAAAAACCTTTTATGGTGAAGTCTCGTTATCATCATCATCATCATCAACAGCCGATAGACGTCCACTGCTGGACATAGGTCTTCCTCAAAGATCTTCACATCGATCGGTCTCGCGTTGCTCGCATCCAGTGGGTTACTGTGATTCTCACCAGATCCTCTGCCCACCTTGTGGGAGGCGTCCCAACGCTATGTCTAACAGTACGCGGGCGGCACTCGAATATCTTACTGCCACACCGGCTGTCGGTCCTTCGAGCAATGTGCCCTGCCCACTGCCACTTAAGTCTAGCAATCTTTTGAGCTATGTCGGCGACCTTAGTTCTTCGGCAGATCTCCACATTTCTGATTCGTGGTGAAGTGTGCACTCGTAGAATGCTTCTATTTTTATATGACTTCGAAAACAAAGAAGTTTTGTTATGTCGGTAGATGCAATGTGTAGATGGAGGAAAACCCTATCCGATAAAGAATCTAAAATATACTTAGTTCTCCATGTCAGGCGGCTAGCTCTGCACTGCGGATACAATTAAGTTCATTAAACTTTACACGGTTACGAGCTGGTTATGATTCGGTCGAATGAAACGGTATTTCGACATGAAAACGTTTTTTATTCGGTATACCGAGAGTCCAAATAAAATAAGCTCTTTTCAAATACTATATTATCGACCAAGGCTTGTATCGCTCGTATAGCCCATATAGACTAATCATAGTACCACTTCGAAGTACAAAACGGAAATGAATCATCTCGTCAAAAGCCTATATACATTTATGATCGTCCGCTTACCACTCTAGAAATTTCCAAAGAACTCCTTTTATAAATGCAATAGCAAATATTATTATTGTTGATGATTTATTGTTTATAACAAACTCCTCACCCGGCATCTGACTCACTGTAGGTTGCTCTCTCTATTTTTCTCGAATATTCTAGTAAGGCTTTACTATCGGCCTTATAAAAAGGCTCAAATTCATCCAAAGGGCAACGGAGAGGGCATTGCTCGGAATTTCTCTGCGCGAAGGAATCAGTAATGTGGAGATCTACAGAAGAACTAAGGTCACCGACATAGCCCAAACGATTGCTAAATTTAAGTGGCAGTGGGCGGGGCCCATTCCTCGAGGGACCGACGGCCGATGGAGCAGAAAGGTTCTCGAGTGGCGCCCGCGTAGTAATAGACGTATGTGTTGGGAGACCTCCCATAAGGTGGACCGACGATCTGGTGAGAATCGCGAGAAATCCACTGGATGCGAGTAACGCCGGACTTATCGACGTGGAGATTTTTGAGGAGGGCTATGTCCAACTGTGGACATCTATCGGCTGATGATGATTCTAGTACTAAAGTGGGATGTGGTAATTTTTGTAACAATACGCAACTCAAACAAACTACCTCCAAAAATGGTTTGTTTTCTCACTTTCACTGGTGGTACGTCCCTGTTCCGGAAACAGTCTAGGTAAGTGTACCACAGCAGCGCTTTTCGCAGCCGACAAACAGCACTGTATAAACATTACTGTGTTTCGGTTTGAAGGGCGCTGTAGCTAGTGAAATTACTTGCGTATCAAGACTCAACATCTTACCTATCAAGGCTACGAGTGAAAAATAGTGCAGTATATATAATCCTAACTAGCGCCATGTAACGCGCAGGCGTATTTTTCACCATCAGGTGAACCTGGCTGGTCGCGTCTCTTCGTTGAATAAAAAAAAAATTCACAGATTCATTATACTTAAGGGTACAATAGCGTTTAACGTACATCAAACTCCCTTTGTGCTGGATTCGCGATGTTTAATTACTTTGATTTAAATCTTACTTTGAATTAGTACATTTTTCTCTTGAAATAGGATCTACTGAAGATCTATGCAGTAAGAGTATAGAGGTTTTCAGATTTTCTTAAGTTTTTAATATCCTTTATGAAATCTTTTTCAAAGAAGTTACTTTACCTACACTTGCTTTACCAGTTAACACAATAAACCAGTTCAATGTTAAGTAAGTATAGGGAACACTCGTAAGTTATTAATGTGGGCAAATTAACATATTACCATCATATAACATTCGATGCTGCTGACGTCAAGCTATGATTCATGTACATAACATTACGCCCTGATCAAAATCAACACGGTTAATGATAATCATTGTATATAATCTAGTTATTATTCATGTTATTATTACCCAAACACAAATTTATACAGATATTATATTGTATTCGTGTTCGAGGGGTGTAAGGGTTCCCGCACATCTCACGGGATCCAAGCCAACCTCAACTGCTCGTGGTGGATCCTGCTAATCAACAAACGAAGCTCTCGCTTCCACTAACCCGCTTTAGGGAAACGCGTTGGGAACTAGCTCCAATCCCCGCCATATAAAATCCTACCTAATCAAGAGGGTAATCTTTGGAGCAGGCCTATGTCCAGCAGTGGACGTCTATCAGCTGATGATGATGATGATGATTATATCCCTTGCTGTAAATCTGTTGAACTGATTCCAATACCGTTTTCTTTTTGTTTGCAAGTTGCTCATGAATTTTAGTAGTTATAATACCAGCTGTTGAAACTATGTTAACTACCCTCTATTTTCTGCTGGGGAAAGTTTTAGAATTTTAGCGTTCAGAATATCGAGAACCTATTTGAATTAAATACAGCAATAATGATTATGAAAGTTACATTTAAACTTCGAGAATTCATTGTAATTAAAAGGCATTTACATTAAAATCGATTCTTGCTAAAGTAGCAAAGCGAAATCCTCTAGGTTGTTTCTTAATCACAACCCCTTAAGCAAAAAGCGGACCGGTCATTAACATACAAAAAAACATAAATCTCTTTGGGCTGTTATTTAAGTGTGAAATTATGTAAATGTAATGGCCTCGTGAATTTTTACTTTATGATTTTGCGGTCGATTATTTTGTCAGTGAAAGTACGTGGCCGTGTAAATATTACAGGGCAACATGGGCCTTGTGGTTTGTTTAATACACACTGTTTATCCAGTGATCTTAATATCACCTATACACTACACCGTTTCATAGTTTTACAATGTACATTGAGATAATTAACATACTAAATATATATTAACTGTTAAATGAGCAGAGAGAATAAAATATTTTAACAAGAAACGTATACGTAATATATATATATATATATATATATATATATATATATATATATATATATATATTGAACTATATATACATTGAGTAAAATACAAGAATTTATCAAATCATTCACTTATGAACAAATATTGGGTATTAATACATATTACATAGAGAGAAAAAAACAGAAAAATATTCAGCATCATCATCATTATCATCATTTCAACCTATGGGCGTCCACTGCTGTACAGGTCTCTTGTAATGTGGTCCACAAAACACGATCCACAGGTGTAAAGAAGAGATCCAGTCCCAGCCAATCTTTTCGCCTGCCAACCTCACCTGCCTGTGGTGGATCCTGCAGATAGACCAACAAGGCTTTAGCGACTGACTAATGACGGTGTAACCATTCATCATTGGCTGACTGGAATACTACAGACTGTAATGGAGCAGCAGATATATCGAAGTTATAGAGTCAGCACTGCGATCACCAACCCGCCTGCCAAGCGTGGTGATTATTAGCAAAACCCTTATATTGTGCATAAGAACAATATTACAGATAAAAAAAAATACCCTCATTCTCGTCTGACAGATTAACACCAATGGACATTCGAATGTTAAAATGATCATGAAGAGAAGAATTCATATTTATGTTCTTAACTTAACTGGGTTTAAGGGTTCCCTCACAACAACTCACGGCATCCAAGTCAACCTCTCCTGCTCGTGGTGCACCCTGCTAATTAACAAACGAGGCGTTGACTGCCACCAACCCACATTGGACCAGCGTGGTGGGAAATGCCCCAAATCCCCCATATGAATTCCTACTCAATGGGTACGCGAATATTTGGAGGAGTTCTATGTTCAACAGTAGACGTCTATCGGCTGATGATGATGATGAACTTAGCTGATAAAATCAAATGACTTCCGCTTTAAAATCATTAATTTCATAATAGACAGTAGACGATAAATTTAAAAGAGCTTCGTTGATCTGCATCAATCATATATAAGAGATTTCCACCTATCTCTCCATAAGTGAAAATCTCTTGTGTATCTCACCCCGATATCTCTGGAACCTTAAAGCCTGTGGACTTATATACGTATAGATCAGCTGAAACCAATTTTACACAGTTCTTTCCCCAAAGGAAGTTGCGGAGGTGTTAATAATGGGTAGTATCCGGGGAGCAGCGGATTGCCGCCGGGCGGGAATATTTCTGACGAATTTCAAGTGTAAATTTCAAATCTTTATTACCACCAGAAAAAAGGTTGAAGAACAGCTGGTAAGACAAGATGGTACCACAAATTGGTCCAATATTTTATGTACATACTTCTGGTAAAACCACCACTCCTAGAAATTAACGGAAACCCGTTACCAATTTAATCTCATTATATTGATATTTAAAGAAGTACTTCCTCTTATAGCAATGACAGTCCCTACCGCTTTTAAACCGGAACACGCACGTACTGCTTGGTTGCGGAAATAAGCGCACAAAGTTGGTTTCTATCAAGAGTGATATATCACCCCTAAATGATGATTCTTGATTAGGTGAATTATCGCATCCGCGCCAGTTAGTTTTTAGTGGCACAATAAGAAAGCACGAAAAATATGCTTCCGGCGGTAACGATGTCCGATATCCTTTGAAGATAAGACAAGGATTTCCTTTAATGGAGATAATATTTCGTCTGTAGACGTAATGGTCGGGCTCCATTAAGATCCTTATCGCGGAAGCCGACCACAGCAGTGCAAAATTAAAGGTCTATTATGGGTTAGTCTAAGTTATGTCCTGACTGTTGGGAATTCCATAACTTGGTTAACACTAACAGAAGTTTTATTCGTTACTTATATCCGGTAACTACTACAGTTAAAGTAACCATTATATTCAAGTTTAACACCCTACATATAAATGTAGACGTAATGTTTTTTTTTTTCTTTCATTATTTAGTTGCAGTGTTCCTCGGACTTTTTGGACCCTTCCATTCTTTGTTACAATTTTTGATACTTCCTCATTCTCTTCTTCTATACCATTCTAATCTTCCATTTTTGTTTCTCCATCCTAATTCCTTCTTTCATCCATTTTTTTCAATCCTTATCATCATTCCATTTCTTTGTCTTGTTTCTTATTTCTATACATTATTGTTTTACATCAGTCTTTAATCTACCCTTATTTCTTAACTCGCACATTTTATTTCTTAAAGATTTTTGTTTTATCAATAATCTTCTTCTCTTTCTTACTCATAGTTATTTTATCGCATACAATTTTCCTTTATAGTTTTGTTTACTACCTCTTTCCTGCTCACTACCTCCTTCACTCATTGTGGAAGCGACATAATATGGTAGTTCACACAGTAACAGTTCATGCGGCCTTTTTTTTTCTTTACGTGGGGGAAATGTTTTTGGTTACCTGCCCTCGCGCGGGCAAAGACATGTTATGTCGGACTCGCACCGAATAAATTCCCCACGATGGTCCACCTTCATCGCTTTACGGCAAAGCCACGGGAACGCTTTCGCACACCTTCGCGAGCGCGCCAGCGCTGGTTGCACCACGCAGCCCCACCTCAGGAGAGAGAACTCCTCGTTTCATCTATGTAAGAGGGCGGCCTCCTCGCGACCCACTATATTCACCTGGGCAACGGATCCCTCCGAATCCGTCACCCAGAAGCCAGCCAAAAGAGAAAACCCTCTCAACTCCCTGCGGCGGAACTGGTCTTGATTTCCGCCCCCAACTGTTATACAGCAGCTCGTCTCCCTCCGCGACTGTACCTCGGCTGCGATGGGCAGTACAAACCTGCCCCCGCAGCCAGTTGATACTGCCTCTAGTAATAAGTAGCTAGTTAGGATATTTACACATAGCACGACATAACGGCCGCTAATTATTCAGTTACGAAACGGAAATTTCAAGCAATTTTTTTAGGCGTTCTTCATCTTTTGGTCTCCATCCATCACCTCCATCTCACATTCTTTCTTTCATGTAGTCAGATCCACACTATTTTATGTGTATGTTATAGCGCAAAATTTGAACTATTTATTTTATACGAAGTATATAATAATTTTATACTCATGACATAATATATAAGGATTTACGTGTGCCTGTGCCTATATATATATATATATAAATACAGGCATGTATGTACACATATATATATATGTATACATATATATATATATATATGTATATATATATACATGTATGTATATAGTTATATATGTATAGTTTGTTTGTTTGTTTGGGACCGATCGACGTGGAAATCGTTAGGTAATGATTATGTCCAGCTGTGGACGTCTATCGGCTGATGGTGATGGTGTACGTATGTGCATACCGTACAGTTCATTCGTGTTTCAAAATGAAATGTGCCACAACATCTCCCCACACCCTAGGTACACTGTTAGAGAATGCTAATAGACATGAAGTCCAGCTATTGTAACCTAATTTTAGGTTTTCAATAAAGTTTTCAAATAAATAAATAATTAATAAACATTAAAGAGCAGGTTTTTGTCAACCATTTTCTTCGCTGAATTCTTGGTATTCACTGGCCCGAGAGAAACTCCGATGAAAATCTCGTTAAGCTCTGCTGCGAATCTCCAATCGATTTACAAATCGGGCGTCGCAAATGAAAGTGGATGAGCCATACTATACGAAGAGATCCCAACCATATTCTCAAGCAAGCGCTTGGGAATCTGCAAGGAAAACGCAAGCGCAGTCGCTCCAGACAGACGTGCCGCCACGCAGGAAACAGACAAGGTGAAGAAGATCGGGAAGACGTGGAATAAAATTAAGAGTGAATCCCAAGATCGAACGCTATGAAGAGTCACTGTGGATGCCCTTTGCCCCATCTCGTGGTCATAAGATGTTAATAATAAATAATAAAATGGAGTTGCTGGTTGCAAGCGGCGCAGGACCGATCGATGTGGACATCTTTGTTGAAGACCTATGCCCAGTGGACCTTTATGAGATGATGACGATAATGATGGAAGCATTAAACTTGTAATCGAGCCGTGAACCGAAACAAGTATCGCGGCCGGGAAACATTTCATAAACAACTTCGCCGATGAAATCTGTCTGCGGTATTAATTTCCATATGTAGCGATTCTCGTCGGAGCTGCTAGTTCGAGGCACAACGGGCAGACGTATCAGGCGGTGCTGGTTACGCGATATGCTGCACTCGACTAATTAATTACTGTAGCTGTTCGATGCTTAACTTATCATCCAACTCCACCGCATTGAATGTTCCCAAAACATAACTACCAACAAAATTGTACACTATAATATTTGTTCGCCAATCACGTGAAAACTGGTGAACATATCGATATGGGAACACTGTTAAACCATGTGGATGTGTTCGATGATAGGTTCGAAGCACTGCCTATTTTTAAAGTCAGGAGGAGAAGCAGGTGAACTCTTGTGAAATATGAAGAAATGAGACAGCAATCAAGTATTTTAGTAAAACAGTTTCATTCTGCAAAGAAATAAAACTGTTGCTGTCGACTAAGTTGGTACCACTGCAGTACCTATTTCTACTGCCAAACAGTAGTGTGCACACATTACTGTGTTCCAGTCAAAAGGGCGCTTTAGCTAGTGTAATTACTGGGGTAACGAGACTCAACATCTTATGTGTCAGGCGATGAAAGCAATGTAGTGCAGTATAAATCGCCCTAACCAGCGTCACGTTGTCATCGACAGGTATCACTTACCATCAGGTGAACGTCCGGCTTGTGTCGTCGCCTAATAGAATAAATAAAAAAACACCTTTCGCAGTTGAGATCGTAGATAACACAAGAACACTCTCAATTAGATAAACTCGTGACCATAATGGTTCTATTGCCTTATTGTATTAATATATAGCAAACAAAAGTTTATTTTATATCACAAGTACTGGTGGAGGTTTTCTGTTGCCGGAAACCGTCTAGGTCAAACACAGCTCCACCACCTGTCCGCCGACCCAGATACCGTTGGAAGGATGCCGTAGAGCACAACCAATGCGAGCTTAAAATAGTGGACTAGCAAGAGGCAGTGTGAGACAGACAACGCTAACGTTCTCTTGTATCAGAGGCCAAGATTCACTTCGGGTCGCTGCACCAGAGGAGTAAGTATTGCTTCAGCCTTTCAGATGTAAGCTAGGAACAGATTCTAGAAAACACTTTTCCCAAAAGAAGTTGAGGCGGAGAACAGCTTACTATCTACCGTACCGTGTATGTTTACTACTGTAGACTTACTACATATTTTACTTGTTATTAGACATATAAATCTAATGTATTTCTATGTTTACTTATTTGATAGACACCTAATTATACGTGAACGTGTAAAAGAAATTTTAAATATAACAGTACTATATAATATAATACACCAAATTGAATATTATCTGCAATTGATCGAACCAACAAAAACTACAATATTACGCGCAAAAGTATTTACATAGTTTCCCTTATCACAATCTTGTATCACCCTAAACACAAAACAAAATATTATTAAAACACCCTAGTCCCCTGATCGACCGAGGCGTGGTCCGACCTCTTCCGGAAGTGTTAAAAATAACTGTGTTGTCACTCAAGCCAAGCTCCATTTGGTTTCAATAATGTGTCCTAGATTGAAAGGTGTCGTAGCTACTATCGAGACTCAACATCCTATATCTGGAGACGAGCGCAACGGTCCATATATACCATCTTAACTTGCGTCACGTTATTGGCAGGCGTATCACTTACCATCAGTTCAACTGACCGCACGTTTCAACAGTTCACAATTTTTATAAAACGAGAAATGAGGAGCGGACCTGCACAATTACTTAACGCCCGTAGAGCATCATCAGAAGATGAAACGAAGAAATTGAAATGTATTCGCGGGGGAGGAAAAATGTCCTTTCTCTTCCTAAATTGGTTTTCGCGTTAAAGGAATACAATGAGTTAATGGAGTAATAAGATTTAAGTCCCCGTTACGTTCGCGCTCCCTCGCGGCCTCGGTAAATAAAGGTACAAATATTTTTTTTTATTCTAAATTGTATTTCCGTCTTAGTATTAAGACATTCAATAAACCTTTGCCTGATGAAGAAGGCTGTTTAAAATTTACTATTGACTGGGGTTGTCAAAAATCGTAGAAGATAGTACCTTGCATCTGTTTTTTTTTTTCAACAGCCAATTTACGTCCCAACTGTTAAGGCACAGGCCTACCCTCAATAAGAGGGCGATGGGCCATTGTCACCACGTGGCCCCAATGCGGCTTGGTGACTTCACACACACCTTAGAATAAATTCTAATTCATATGCAGGTTTCCTCGCGATGTTTCCCTTCATCGTTTGATTTCACTGTCGTTACTAAAGTTCACAAATGTACATAACTTAAATATTAAAGTCATCGGTATATGCCGAGATTCGAACCTGCGACCTTCGGAATGAAGGCCGCATGCCGTAACCATTGGGCCAGCGAGCTAGTACAGTATTAGTACCTTGCATACTATGTTCCTGTATGGAGAACGGAATTTATAGCTTGTATCGAAAGGATGAGACAATATAATGTTGTGTAAACGTCATTAATAACTGTTCATTGTGTTTTTTTTTTATTCAATTAAGCGACAAAATGAGCTGAACTTTCACCCGATGGCTGCAATGGGCGTTGCAAGGTCTCCGGCAACGGAGAACTACCCTATACACAATCGATTACCAACGACCAGCCGAACTTGGGGGTTGAGTGCGTTTCAAAAGTAATACGAACGTTGAATAGTAAGGAGCGTCGTTTCTTCAAATGTGAATATAAGAACCTCTCCATTCATATTCCAATTCATACGCAGGAAACAACTACTTGCATTTCTATGTAAAGCTACAGGCGATGAACTTTCAAGCGAAGAAAGTTTGTATTGCGTTTGTTTAAATACATATTCATATCAGCATTTCGTGAAGTCTTTCACACAGAGGAACCCGCTGCTGCTATCCTTGAATAATACATATTTAGTCGCCTATTAAGACGTACATAACAGTCGCTTTATCTTGTGTTAATATCACACGTGGCAATTATCTGAAAGGTTTTGATTATTTGATATTTGAAGGCCTTCTTTGAATGTAATAAAGAGTAAAAGATGAGCGGGTTGTTTACCTGATGGTAAGTGATGCGCCTGTTCATAACAGTGAGGATGGTATACACTGCACAACATTGCCCTCCTCGCTTAGAGAATAGGATATTAAGTCTCGATACTTCAGTAATTTTACTAGCTACAAATCACTTCGACGCGAAACACAGTAATGTTTGCACACTACTGTCTGACGACCGAAATAAGAGTTTCGGTGGTACCAACTCAGCCAGTCTCCGGCAACAGAGACCTAGCATGTGGCAACCTTAATGTAATTAATGCGATGATAACTACCTAGATATCTATTGCATAAAATACCGAGGTATCATCGCTTTAATTATTCTTTTACCAAACAGTAGTAAGCACAAATATTACTGTGTTAATGTGAAAAGGACTGCACCTAGTTAAACACGTCATTATTATGGATAGGTGTGTCGCTTCTTTAGCCCTGTAGTCTCGGACTAGTAAGAATAGGACTAAGGTAAGCCTTACCTGTCGTAGAAGGCGACTAAAACAGTCTAGGAGTTAGCGGGCCTTGAGGTTGGAGGTCCTTATCGCTCAACAAGCAAACCTGCGTGGGACAGCGTATGGCTCAGCGATGCTGCCTAGGAAGGTTAAGCTCTTCCTCAGAAACGTATAACACAAAGTGTAGAGGGGCACCGGAGTCCCTCCGATTGCACTGATGCAGACCATTGAGGTGGTTTCCATGAATAAGAATTTCACATAACCCTGACTTCTCCGCAAAAGCAGGGCATCTTTTGAAGATTCGTCCCCCTAAACCAAAGAATAAAGGTGTGTCGCTTCTTATCCGTTGAATAGTCCTCGTCGCTTCATTGAAAAAAAAAAGTTTTACAATAAAAAAAGTATGTCTAATATATAAAAAAAACTTTTGAAATTCTTTTGTCAGTAAATAACCTATACAATATGTTTCACGTAAGCAATTGTTAATATAATAAAATGATTTTTTATGAGAATACCCGCAGGGGAAATTCTGTTGAAAGAAACAAATGTATTAAAGAACTTATTTCGGGGAGTCGTTAAGCTACCCCCGCGGATGTGAAATCTTCGAAATGTATAAACGGAAAATAATATAAAAAGCCTATACTTCTTTTTTTATTTCATCGTTTCAAAATAATACTTAACTTGTGAATGCTTTCACATTAAATCTGCTTAAGTAAATCGTTTGTGTTTAAGTATAAGCTTATTGTACTTGTTAGATGTTGCGGTAATAACGAATTTATAAATACTTTGCAAAAATTCGTTTCAACATATACATTTGAGAATTGATGGTGAGTACACACCAAATCAACATCATCCTCATCATCAGCCCATAGACATCTACTTTTGGACAAAGGCTTCCACCAAAGACTCCCACCTCGGATAGGAATTTATATAGGGGATTTTGGCCATTTCCCACTACGCGGGCTCAATGCGGGTTGGTAGAAGCCAAAGCCTCGTTTGTTGATCAGCAGGGTGCACCACGGACAGATGAGGTTGGCTTGGATCCTGTGAATTGTTAAGCGGGAACTCTTCCACACCAAATACCAATGTATAAATAGATAACCTATAAGCTTTGCACAGTACATAACGTCTTCTTAACAATAGATCACATTTCTGCTGATAAAAGGCTGTGATATGTTTTCCTTATTTCTCCTCCTCCTCCTCTTTTATTTCAGTAGCCATAAATAGATAAATCGGACCCTGCTAAATAACTAGAGACATTGGCTGCCACCAACCTGCATTAAGCCAGCATAGTGGGAAATAGTCTTAGTCCCTACAAACGATGGTCCTAGTGTCCTCTGGTATCAGAGGCCAGGTTGACTGCGAGAAGTTCGCGGGAATCCATTGGACCGTCAGCGCAGGACCGATCGATGTGGGATCTTAAGGGGAGGCCAGTGTCCAGCAGTGGATGTCTATCGACTGATACTGATGAAATGGGTGAGTACATATAGTCCACGCTATTACTTAGAAACTTTCATTACTATTATTAATAAGCTAAGCACAATGAACATATACATATACATATAGCGTGATGTGACAAATGTATCACCTAATATCGCGCGTCGAGGTTGTGCAGATCAATAAATGATTGGCATAACATCGAGATACTGAAGTCCGTCGCAATTTCGGTTATGTATCGATCTTGTGACTGAGAAACTAGATAATGTAACCGTTGTGCTGTCGAGATGAAATGTATATATGAAATGATTAAGTCGCCATCAGGACGTTCGTTAACAATCCTGTAGCGCGTATTAAGACGGGAATATCCTTATAGCTTCTTTACATTCGCCTTGAAAGAGATAGCAGCTTTGGCGACAATCCTATAACAGCATACGGCTCCGGCCATCCAAAACATCAAGCTGGTGTTTCCGTCAATCATCCATTTAATTGGGAACGGATGCATTCAGTAGTGTAGTAATCAGCTTTGCTGGCCGTGATATCTCTGCGACTTCCTTTGGTGAAGAAATTTCGTAAAATCCGTTCTCAGTTGAACTAAACTTGGCAAAAGGAATATTTCTACTAAAGTTCAAATCTCCAAGCCTTATGGCTCCAGAAATATCGTGATGAGGAATATAGGCGGAAATCTCTTAACAGAGATTAAGCAAGTAAACTTCATGTGAATAATATTGTTTTTTTTATGTTTCTCCGTTAAACTACAATATATTAAATTGGCGACTGATACTTCTATAATCATCATCAGCCAACAGACGTCCACTGCTGGACTTCCCCAAAGATCTTCATATACAGTCAGCACGGCCTCTAGTCTCACTGGCCGTGGATCCGGGTCCACGCGCCCAATGTCAGATAATCTGTTTAAAGTCGAATGGCTCGCAGCGTTATCATCATCAGGAATCTAGAATCTAGTCTCACTGGACACTAGGAGCTGTATGCAGGAGTTCATAACAGGGACTTGGGCCAATTGCCATCACGCTGGCCCAATGCGGGTTGGTGGGAGCCACAGCCTCGTTTGTTAATTAGCAGAGTGCACCACGACGACACCAATGAGTCGTTCATATGATACGTTCACTAATAATAGTGTTGCGCTAGTTAGGATGATGTACACTGCACCGCATTAAGCTCGCTACTCTCGTCGTTACCCTAACAATTGCATTAGCTACAACGCACTTCAAACCGGAACATGTTTGCACAGTACTACTGTATGGCAGGTGCAATAGGAGCTGCGATCGTACCTACCTAGACGGTTTCCGACTACAGAGACCAGTAAACTTCTGATTACTCTACCTACCACTGGTGAATTTAAGCTCCATTGTGATTTACTTATGAACTAAGTAAATCACAATGGAGCTTAAATTCATGTTATTAAAGTGTATTGATAGATTTCTGAATGAATCAATAGCAAGCGTTGCTTTAATAATTGTCCCCGTTCGGAGCCGGGCTCTGAACGCTCGCAATATTTCAATGGGAGACGTCTGCAGTCATCCGCCGCGGAGGAGTCTGCAGCTCCCTGTTCTCCTGTTGTGACAGTTTCGCTTTAAATTTCAAATGCGGAGCTGCATATTTCATGACGTCACTGTTGCCTGCATAACTTCCACGCAGAGAAACTTGAATGTTTGCGCCGCTGAAGACAGATGTATGCGTCAGAAAAAAAACTTTCGTTTTCCTTTGGTGTTTATAAATGAACAATATCAAAGACGATCATTTTTTAACCGATCACAAGATGAAAGTTCTGTCTGGGTAGGTTACTGCACAGCAAGAATAGGATTGAGGTACTCCCTACCTGTCGTACAAGGCGACTGAATGGTCCTCCGGTTTGTGGGCTTTGAGCGTGGCGACCCTCAGAGCTCAATAAGCGAGCCTTAGGAAGACGGCAAATGCATGGTAGTCTTGTATTTGCCGTAGCCACTTCCGTGGGATGTTTTAGCCACTGTGTGCGTGTGTTTTATCCTGGAGCCCTGCCTAATGCACTGAGGGAGACCACCGAAGGGATTTTACTGTGTTGGTGCTCCACATAACCTTGTCCTTCCCCCAAAAGCAAGGTATCAATTAAGAAGTTTACCTTCGCGATAAAAAAGGTGGGTTACCGCAGCTCCTATTTCTGTCGCCAAACAGTAGTTTAAAAACATTAGTGTTCCATCTCAAAGGGCGCTGTAGATAGTTTAATTACCAGGGTAATGAGATTCAACATTTCATATCCTAAAACGGCGAGCGCAATATGATGCAGTGTATATCATTTAAACTAGAGCCCCGTTGTTATGGTCAGTCGAGTATGTGTGTGCTGACAGTCTCCAGCAACAGAGACCACCACCTATTCAATGGTACATACCCCCATAATAACGTTCAGCTTTTTTCGTTAATTAGTAGAAAAGCTTTTAACTTATACATTTAACCGGTTGTAGGTTTATTTCATTATCGTAACAGCATGACAAGCTAATTGATTGCAAACAGATTACGGACTTTCGCGTCACGGGTCCGGATCCCATACGTGCATCCTTTGACCTCAGCGCGTGTCATGTGTTTATCCGTGTAGCAGGTAGTTAATCTCATTGCACGAGTCCCTCCTCACCGGTGCGTAGTATAGTGCAATGACATGCCCATAACGGCAGAACAATCGGATCTGGTCCAGAGCGCCGTAGATAATGCTATTCGGAATTTGGGGGAATGATACAAATGGAGACTGACAGCAGGCTGCATGGTGAGTATTCTTTAGTTTGATATACAGCTTATTTGTTATTATTAACTTATCCTTACTTAAGATGTCTGCTGGCTGTTCTTCGGCCTCTTTGCTAGCTGTGATGTAGAATTAGACTTGAAATAAGCAACATCAGCCAATAGACGTCCACTGGTGAACATCGGCACCCCCGATATGGGAAGATTTGGGCCATTTCTCACCATGCTGGCCCAATACGGGTCAATAAGAGCCAGAGCCTCTTTTGTTGTTTAGCAGGGTGCACTACCAGTCCTGGTGTTGTTGTGTAGGACCCCTTACACCCCCAGTAACCGCATAAGTAATACGGAATAAAAATGTTTATAAAAGCTATTTCTGTCGTCAAACAATACTCTGCAAACATTACTGTGTTCCAGTTTGCAGGGCGTTATAGCTAGTATAATTACTGCGGTAACGGTACTCAACATCTTAGGTCTCAGGCGACGAGCGCTATGTGGTGCAGTGCATACCATCTTAACTAGCGCTACTTTATTATGGGCGCGCGTATCACTTACCTTAATTACATAATAAAAAAAATAGAAATAATAAGATGAAGATAAATAAAAAAATAATAGGTTATATACAAATCACTCCGCGTCGAATGCTCGTGTTCCCGTGTCGATACGTTCACTAGTTTTCACGTGATTGGCGAACAGAGAAAACCGCTTTTTCGTTTTATATATATATATTACCTAGGTCCTGTTTATCATTTATATGACAAGTTATCCAGCGCCATCGGTCAGATATGATCTATACTCGTATTTAATGATTCACTGTGATCTGTCACCAGATCCTCAGTTCATTTTACTAACTTCATGTCGCTCTTGCCAGTTCATGGTGTCAAAATCTTGGAAACGATGGTGGTAGGTCTCTGTTGTCGGAGACCATTTAAGATATCATCACAGCTCCTTTCACGGCGGCGAAACAGTACTCTGCAATAATTACGTTATTCCGGTTTGAAGAGTGTTGTAGCTAGTGAAGTGACAGAGGTAACGGGACTAAACATCTTATGTCTTAAGTTTAACTAGACTTGCGTGACGGTTAAGTATTTTTTTTATTGTACGAAGCGACGAGACAAGTGAAATGTTCACCTGATGGTAAGTGATACGCTTGTCTATAACAACGTGGTGCTAGTTATGATAACATATTTTTTTTTGTTGCCTCGAGATGTAAGATGTAAAGTCTCGTTACCCTTATAATTTCACCAACTACAGCGCCCTTTAAACCGGAACACGTTAATATTTGCATACTACTGTTCTGTACCTTTAGTATGTCTGTCTTATTTCTTTCTAATACGACTGTATTAGAAAAAATTATGTAATGAAAAACTTCGTATAAAAAGTACTGCTTAATAAAAAAACCAATTAAGTTCATAATAAGTTAATTACATAAAATTATTTTATGACAAGCATCTACATCTGTTGCCTACTTTAAAGTAAAACTACAGTTTACTTCAGTTGTTAGTGAGTTTTATGTAGTAAGTTTACCGTAGATTTTACTTTTGATGGACTGTTTCAGAAACTTCCGCTTTTTAAACTTTTCATGTACGGTTTTTTATTTATTGTTCAACGGAGAGACGAGGCGATTGAGTCGATCACCTGATGGTAAGTGATACGTCTGCCCATAACAACGTGGCGCTAGTTAGGATGTTATACAAAGCACCACATTGCGCTCGTCGCCTGAGACTTAAAATGTTAAATCTCGTTACCCCAGTAATATCACTAGCGATAACACCCTTCAATTCGGAACAGCGTAATGTTTGCACACTTCTGTTCTTGAGCAGAAAAAGGCGCTGCGGTATGAAATCTTCGGAATATACCCTGCTTCTGGAGGGAAGTCCGAGTTATTTGAGATTTTTACTCTCTAAAATCCCATCGATCGTCTGCATCAGTGTATTAGGAGAGGCTCAGGGATCTCTTACACAACGCACCAGTGTCTCTCTACACATTGTGTTGACAAGTCTCCGAGGAAGGGTCAAATCCTCCTGGGCACCATCGCTAACCCATACGATGTCCCACGCAGGTTCGCTTGTGGAGCGATAAGGCCCTTTTAGTCGCCTTCTACGACAGGCAGTGCTTACCTTAGTCCTATTCTTACTAGCCCGAGACTACAGGGTTGTAGCTGCTAGGGCAGGGGTAACTACTAAGATGATCTCTGGCAACAGAGACCTAACACCACACCAGTACATATACTTTTGTGATTGAGATGGACAAATCTTTCTCCTGCCCTGGTCCCACTTCATGTAGGGTCGGCACAACATGTTCTTCATTACCGAACATGTAAATAGTTTTGGCTAAACTTTTTACGACCGGCCGCCTACCTGACATCAACCCTCTTTTTGGGAATCTTTGGGGTTTATTTTTTTTTTTTTTTCTTCCCCATTTGTATTTCGCTGTTGTTACTAAAATTCACAAATGTACATAACTTAAATATTAAAGTCATTGGTACATGCCAAGATTCGAACCCGCGACCTTCGGATTGAAGGCCGCACGCTCTAACCATTAGGCCAGCGAGCTACTGAGATAGACAAATCAAACGTATTAATTTTTTTTATGATTCTATCTTAACTGTTGATTTAATTAACGCTTTATTTATCTTTATAAAGCTTGGTTCACACTTGGCCCTTAGATTTTCAAGCCCACCAGTATATCTGGGCATTGACCATATTTGTCCAAATTTTTATTCATACTCTTATATTATAACTCTTTACACTAACGTGTCTTACTCTTTCGAAGAGATGACAGTCTTTTTAAGGATGGAGATGATTAAGCTGAAAGTTTCGTAGCTAACTACAGAGTCGGTACATCCGATGTTCTTTACGTATTGGAATCAGGTATAACTTCCTAGATTCTCCTCGCAATATACCCAGCGGATTAATGAGCTGAAGTAACAATGGACGAGCTATATAGCACGAAGATAAGACGGCCGGTGAGGTAGAAAGTACCTGGAGGTGACACCACATGCCAAGTGAACCGATGACTATGACATGATGACAATCGCAGGTATTCGTTAAATGCTGATGGCAACAGACCGGTCCTGCTGAGAATCTCCTGGGAAGGTCTGTGTTGGTAGTAGAAAGAAAGCATAGTTCTGTAATATTAAGGAGTGGATCGGGATTGCTGGTATCGTTCTGTTGTGAGTTCCTTCTAGTCTATTCGAAGAGGCAACTTAAGAAGACATTCAGAAATGGACGAAGTTAGGCTCAAATTATGATGATAATGTGACATGATCAGGTTAGGTTTACAGCTTAGGCATTTCACTGAGACTAACGTTATCTTACATACTTTTGTATAGACAGAAACAGCCACTATAATAAACAAACAGTTAAATGTAACATCGATGAATGTCCACTGCTGGGCATAGGTCTCTCGTAATCTGTTTCACAAGCTATGGTCTTCCCTGCCCGTCCTCTGTCCAGCTATTCGAAGGTCTGCGAATGCTGCGCTTTTTTTCAAATGTAACGTGTGAACTTAACAAGCAGCTCAACACGTATTGGAGCATCGTTTGATTAATAATGTTGGTACTGCCGGAAGTTGGCAGCGCGCCGAGACTGCTGCGCCGGTGACGTGCACGTGCCTCCGCGCAGTGACGTCACCGGCAAGCCACTAACCCACATCTAAATTATTAGACAACAACCGGCGCACAAGATCGAAACTTGTGCCGCCTGGACTATTACATACGAATTCGCAATGAAAATAACTTCTTAATAAAACTCTATATTTACAGGAAAATATTATTACTGGTAGTAAGTCTCTGTTACCAGGGACCTGGTGGGTGAGAACGCTTGAGACATATAGTGTGCAAAAATTACTGTGTTCCAGTTTGAGATGAATGAGACGTAACACATATCTATAGCATGAGCATATTGTGATACTGTATATATCATCTTAACTAGCACCACGTCATGGAGCAGACGTATCACTTACCATCAAGTGAACGTTTCGGTTATGTTATTACTTAATTGTATACAAAAATTCAATAGAGGCTCACAAATTCAAAGTCTACTAATAAAAAAAAATTATTAGATTTATTTTTTTATGAACACCAACTTTGTATATACTCTTAATAAAGAAGAATCTCCTCACCTGCTCGTGGTGCGCCTGCTAAACAACAAACGAGGCTCTGGCTCCCACCAAACCGTATTGGGCCAGAGTGCTGGGAAATGGCCCAAATCTTCCCAATATGAACCCCTACAAACGCGAGGATCTTTGGAGGAGGCCTATGTCTTACAGTGGACGTCTATCGGCTGATGATGATGATATAAATATTGTCCGTGGTTGTAGATGACAATGGATAACCAACATAAGCGCCCAATCTAGAATTTACCTGCAAAAGCTTTTTGTATTTGTTTATGTGTTTATCAATTTTAACAATTACTCGTGCTAAAGAAAACAATAAACATTTGTTAACATTTCATTCAATCATATTCTATACAAATGTTCATTCCAATTATCATCCCTTGTACATTTCTATATCATACGCAGACGTAAGGAAAAGTAAATAACGACCAGCGTAACGAAAACTCTAAATTTTGTTGTTCCCGCTCACCGTGCATACAGATGAGACGCCTCAACGTGTCTGGGTATTTTGGTTAATTTAGATTTTATCGTCTTCATAAAAATATTAGTACGTTTTTATTTTACTTTTTCTTGCTTGCGAATTGAGTTTTCATTGTTTTGCAGCCGTTCTCGTTTTTTTTTATAAACTAGGTTATCCTACGGCGTCACTCCTTAAGGTCTATTTTTTTTTTTGGAAACCGACAGGGCGGGATTAGTATTAGTAAACGCATTGGCAAAGGCAAGCAAACTCTTGTTCTACTTAGCAAACATCGTAACTAGAGTATGAGAATTAACTGTACTGTTCCACATTAAATTACCTTAAGAAATTATTTTTGATGTAGTTAAATCAATCATTACATTAACTACAAGGATATCAAAATTTGAACAGTTGGGGGCAACCACAGCTGCTGTAGTACCTGCTCAAATGGGTCAGCCTCTACAGTAACCTGTATGTTAAAAAAGGCTGATCAGTTTCAGCATTGCTCAAGATAATAATATCATAATTTTACTCTCTCCATTTTTTAATGTTTAACACTGCGTATTTCCCCAACAGCTAGGATCTATTGTGGACATCCGACTCGCCGTCTGCTTTTGCGAAATAAAACACGAATCTGCTCGCTTTTATTTTTACCTTTGCGTCTCCACAAAGGGAATTTTGAAAAGATGAATTTAAAGTTTCGTTGTATTTGTAATACGGAATTCTTTTGATGTGAAATCTTATATTTTGTCTATGAAAATGTTTTTATACTACCTGATTCTCCAACATATAAATAAGCTGTCACATCTAAGTTGTTAACACTGTAGCGTGCATTTTCGATGATAATCTGTCTCAAGATATTCATTCTGTTATAAAAACATATCCTCGTCTCACGTCAATTATCATTAATATTGTACATATATCATCATCATTATCAGGCCCCCAACCAGATGCTGATGATGATAATCATCATCAGCCTTTTTTTATCTACAGCTAGATATAGGCCTTTCTCAATTCAATCCTCAGATTCTCGCATCCACCCACTTCCGACCGCTCTGATGATGTCATCGGTCAATCTGGAGGTAGGACGTCCTACACTTCTTCGAACTGTACGCGGCCTCCACTCCAAGACTTTTCGCCCCCATCGGCTGTCACTGACACGACAGACGGAGAGAGTTGCGGGGCTTAAACGGCAACTAAAGCGGGCGGGATACAACTAGTATAAGTAACAATGTCGTGTACTTACGAGATACTGCACCCTTACTTTCGCTCTGTTCTACTCTATGATAGACTGAAAGGTAATGCTCTATAGGAAAACTGGCTTTCCTTGTAACGCGGAGGTCATTTAATTTCTAGGCTACAGAACCGTTGGCGACGCATTGCCACTACTGTGGCAGGGACCAGGTTTCCACGCAGTATACGCTCGCTGATTGCCTTGCGTGGGAGTCCGAGCGACAAACCCTGGTCAACAGGATCGGGCACGAACTTTCGCTGATAGTTGCAGTAGCGGCTTTGGTAAAGAGCAAAAGTGCACGGGCAGCGTTAGATCTCCTTCTATGAAGCCGTAATAATACAGAAGGAGACCGCCAAACGAAATTAAGAGATGGTTAATAGAAAAGAAGACGTCAGGGCGATGGTAATGGACGTACCTGCCCGCCAGCCCTGTAGTCTGGGGCCAGTCCCACCAGTCTTGTAGTAAGAATAGGACTAAGGTAAGCCCTGCCTGTCGTAGAAGCAGACTAAACGGGTCTAGGAGTTTTGCGGGCCTCGAGAGTAGGGACCTTTATCGCTCAACAAGTATATCTGCCTAGGACAGCATATGGCTCAGCGATGGTGCCTAAGAGGATTAGTCTCCTCCCCAAAGATGTGTAACAGAAATTGTAGAGTTGCATCGGTTCGTTTTATAAGAGATCTCGGAGCCTGTCCGAATGCACTGATGCAGACTACCCAGAGGGTTTTAGTAAGTAAGAATCTCACATAACCCTGGCTCCCCTGGAGAATCAGGGTACCTTTTGAAGATTTCTCTCCCGAAACAAAAAAAAAGGCTACAGAACCGTAGGAGTTTTAAGTTTAATTTCATAATAAAAATTATATGTTCTTAATGTTTTAAGTTGGTAGTGTTTCAAATAAATATCGAATAGAAGTTGCTTAATTAGTTAAGTAATCGTATTTTTGTATCGATAACATAGACGATTCGACTATTCGAACAATGTCGAAGAAGGAAAGACTATACAATGTTTTATTTTGGTGAATCTAACCTCAAATCTTTCACAACTACTGACTGCATTTCTAAAGATCTTGTTCAGTTTGTGTCGTACAATAGAGACAGAACAAAGATTCTTCAGTCTTCCACCGTTCTTGTTTGTATTGTGATCGAAGATTCGTTCTGTGTGGTTGTGTGATGTTATTGATGTTCTCACACAATTTGTGGAAAAACTATTTTGAAATAAAAAAAAATAAAAAAATGTTATTTTCGAGGTCTTTGTTTAGTTTCAACGAATAGAACGAATGAACGAGTGGACGAGCGGGTGGACGATCGGGTGAACGAGCGAGTGGACGAACGAGTGGACGAGCGAGCGGACGAGCGAGTGTGGACGAACGAGTGGACGAGCGTGTGGACGAGCGAGTGAACGAACGAGCGGTCGAACGAGCGGTCGAACGAATGGACGAACGAATGGACGAACGAGTCCGGTCCATCGCTAGGTCACAAAAGCACCAGGGATTCTTTAAGTTCAAACCCAGAAAGCTACAGCCTAATGATTCGAAATAACAGGAAAATAGTTTAACATGCTTATTGAAAGTCTATAATCAAAGCTTCCATTAAAGCTTCTATATTAGGCTTTTGTCCTAAACTAACTCTTACCACAAGTACCAAAGTTCATGATGCTTTGAACAGTAATTTAAGTAATGTTAATTAAACATTTACCATGTTTTTTTTATATTTGTTTACGTTTTACGTTACGTTTATATTTATTTAACAGTAAAGTTAAACGTTATATATCAGGTTTGCTAATCATCATTATCATCATCATAGACGTCTATTGCTAGATATAAGCCTCACCCAAAAGTCCTGACATCAATCGATCCTGCGCTGCCGTCGTTTGTAGGGGTTCACAATTGAGGACTTGGCCATTTCCCACCACGCTCGCCCAATGTGGATTAGTAGCAGCCAGTGCTTCGTTTGTTGATTACTACGAGCGGGTAGGGTTGGCTTGGGCCCCGTGAGTTGTTGTGCGGAACCCCTTACACCCTTTACGTTACGTTTATACTACATACTAATGTAAAATTTAAATTATATAATATATATTATTTATGTGACTTTATGTACTGCTTTCAATATATCTAGTATACGTAATGAAATTCATTCAATCACGCGTCGGATCCAAAATCAAGCCTCAGCCGTATTCATTTAGAAACATCGTTCGTGCTACGCTATAAAATTAATATCTATAGAAAAATATGATTTTGTTTACTTAAATATTATAAATTATCTGTAAAAGATGTAAGGGTTCTTGCACAACACACGGGGTCCAAGCTAACCTCGTCTGCTCGTGTTGGACCCTGCTAATCAACATACGAGGCTCTGGCTCCCACCAACTCGCATTAGGCCAGCGCGGTGGGAAATAGCCCAAATGCTCCATATGAATCCCTACCTGATCGATGTGGGAATCTTTATCGGAGGCCTATTTCCAGCAGTGGACGTCTATCGGCCGATGATGATGATGAAGAAACTTCTATGCTATGATGTTTTTTGAGTATCTATATCACATTTTCGTCTTCAAATACAATGAGGTTTCTACTATTTAGTACTTTCAATAACTTAATATTAACTAAAAAATTTTTTTAGCTAATAAGAAAGGCAGCCATTAAAATAGAAATTCCTTTTCATTTCGTTAAAAAAGTTTGAGGTTCTTCTTCTTCTTAAAGTGCCTCTCCAACTAGTGAAGGTGGTACAGTTCTTTCTGTCTCTAGTTCGACGTCACAGATATGTCTGTCTTTCTTTCTCCCCACCTTTGAGTTTTAATATATATATATAATTATATTTATTAAGTTATTCTAAGAGCGATTCCAATTTTATCTAGAGTGGAGAATAGCGGTACTTCAGTAATTGCTTTTCATTGACTCGGAATATACTCGGATCCAATCATTCATCACGGGTGTCAATATTAACATATAGAGAGTATTCGAAGATTTAAATTTTTTTTTTCGTAACAAAAACACTGCTTATAACTTTAAATTATCCACAGACTATGTTGATACGAATGTCAATAATATAAGGATTTTTTATATTCTAGACCTAAATTTACTTTTGTGTTATACTACCATTTTAGAAGCTTAAAACTAGCTCAAAACTATTGTACCCTGACCATTGTTAACCCCTGCCTGACGCTGCAAGGGACAAATTATTATTACTAAATAACTAAACAAGTCAATATCATGCTGGTTGTTACTATTTAGTTACTGTAACAATCAGTAGAACAATGTTACTATTTTGGTTAAATGTCACAGTTAAATATAACTGTACCCTACAAACATAATACGGTTAAATCTGGTATCTAAAGGAGCAGTTCCGACGGATTTAACGTATATATATACTCATTAATCTCACGAGATCCATCAATCAAGATCATTAGTTAACTAGTTATAACTTTGATAATAATTATAGGTTGATGTAGTTAAATTTAGCTACTGTTAAATTGGTTGGAGGTAGTTTTCTTTGTAACGCCTTCCTTAGTTCTAGTTACTGAGACATGAGAGCCAGGGTATTCTGGGTTCTCTCTCCCGAGGTGGGGCTGCGTGGTTCAACCGGCGTTGGCGGGCTTGCGAAGGTGTGCGAAAACGTTCCTATGGCCTTGCCGTAAAGCGATGAAGGTGGATCATCGTGTGAGATTTAGTCGGTGCAAATCCGACATAACCTATTTTTACCCCTGCGAAGGCATTTCCCCCACGTATAACAAAAAAAAAACGGTCTGCATAAAGCCAACCCCGGATGGGGCTATACCAACATAGCTTTAGCGGGGCCGCGGTTGTGTTCCGAACGGAGATACCGTGACTTCTCCAAACCCCGAAGTTGATTAGCGAGAGGTTTTATTGGGTACAAAACTCCATATAAGTCTGGACTTCCTCCCAGAAGACAGTATCTTTTCCAAGATTTCTCTCCGAAATCAAAACGGCTAAGTTTACGTTTACGTTAACTCAATACCTATAATTTGTAGATAGGGAGTAAGAAAGTATTTAAAAAATCAGTGTTTAGTAAACTTTAATGTACCTCCCGATATACCGGTTACAGTTATAAATTAATGAAAAACATACATCTATTCAAATTTAAAGAAAACAACGCGTGAAAATATTGTTCACAACAAAAGACTGTATATTTCAGTAATCCTCGCCCCCAATATACAAAACCTATTACGCACAACCCTCGTATGAACAGAGTAAAGCCTTAAACCCGACCGCCATTTCGATACGTCCTATGCGAAATTATTCAAATTACTCCTTTGAGCTGGAAATATGATGTAAAACTAGCAATTCCGACCTCAAATGTGCCTTTTTGCTGCGTAACCATGGCAACGTTTTCGCGATTCTCTCACAAATATAAACATAATAGATATTACAAACACCATTTGGCAGCAATCTCTGCCGATGATCATAGTATTCTTTTATACACCATCATCTAATTTAATTGGAGATTCGTTTGCTGGTGGTAGATCTCTTTTGTCGGAGACAGTTTTAGTTAACCAGACAATAATTTTACTGTCAGAGAATAGCGCAATGCGAGCTTAAGAGACATTTCTACTAACAGCACATTGTTAAGGGGAAGCGTGCATTGCATTTCGGGGAGTGTGCCCAGGAACTATATGATTTGATTCCGCCGTCGCCCTTCTACCACCGGATGTACAGACACACCGCAGACATTCATCCCTACGTTGCCGAGATCCCACGCATTAGGTCGAAGCGTTCTTGTTGCGAACAGCGGAGGATTAGAACAGTCTGCCGGCGTCAGTGTTTCCGTCCAGGTATGACGTGGGGATCTTTAAGAGAAGAATGAATAGGCTACTTTCACACTAGTGCACTTTACTACCAAAGACTACATCGCCGCTAACCATCAGGTGGAATCGTAGACAATTCTAGTCTATAGATTAGAATTAGTTTAAAAATAAGCAAGAAATAAGAAAATTTTCAGATGAAAAATTAATAGTTTTATTCTATTTAGCAGGATTTGGTTCTTTTGTGAATTCTATTCGCTTTTTCATAACCACTAAGTGCTTGTTAAGTTATGTCAACCACATTTGCCAAATATCATCTCGAGGTTTAAAAGATACATTCATATGTAAGCGATGTCTCCATGACGCCTTTATCGATAGAAGTAAGATCAAAAAAGCATTACCAAAACAAAGAGCCATCAAGCGGTAAGCGACAACTTCTATCAACTTTGACGTGTAGTCTTATACACGACATAAACTACAAAACCTGCGTCTAGACAATACTAAAGGGTTAAGTTTATCGTTCCCACAGCCAAACTCAATAATCGGTTTGTTTGTTCCAACTTACAAAGACGAGCTGACGGCGCACAGTATAAAGTCACTATCTAACTTAATCTTAACAAGTTAGGACTTAACGCTAGCTCGACTAATTTAAACTATATGAATATGGCGACCTATCTAAATCTGTAAGAGATGAGTTAAATTAAGTTTTTGATAAGAGATTGAACCGTTAAAATGTAACTGAAAACAAAAATTCGATTTACAACTAAGATATTTCTTAACTCACCCTTCCAAGTTTTCAGCACGTTTATAAAATCAACTTCTTATCAACAAAAGAAGGATCAGAAAATTCGGAGTACTTGTTGCAAAGTTGTGCGTGCTCATATATAAAAGGCTACACTTCTTGCCTGGCAACGCGGATATCTCAGTTCGCATCCAGAACTACAAGTTATGGAGTTCAGATTCTGATAGGTTTTTCTTCAAACTTAAGCTGTTAACTCTAGTTAGTTCAGTAATTTCAATAGCTACAGCGCGCTTCAAGCCGGAACACAGTACTGTTTGGCAGCAGAAGCAGACGCTGCGGTGGTATCTACCCTGACGGTTTCTACAATTAGTATATACTCGTGTTATCTTCTACCAGTAGATACCTTCTGTCTTTGCTAACATTATTATGAATACAGAGTAAATTGGGCAAGAATGCTTCATACTTATTGTGACTTAACTCTATTTGAAGTTGAGAACAAGTTATATAGTCCGCTTTAAATTAAGAATTTTTTAAAAAATAACTTTATTGCATACGCCGAAACTGAAGTGAAAGCTGAAGTGGCATCGGGCCGGCCATGTCTGTCGTGTCAGTGACGGCCGATGGGGGAGAAAAGTTTTGGAGTGGAGGTCGCGTACAGGTCGCAGAAGTGTAGGACGTCCTCCCTCCAGATGGACCGACGACATCATCACAGCGGTCGGAAGTGGGTGGATGCGAGAAGCTGAGGATCGCATTTGGTGTACATTGGAGTAGACCTATATCCAGCAGTGGATAGACAGGCTGATAAGGATAAATGATACGCTGAAGACGTTGCTATAGGCGGACTCTATACCTGAACGGCATTCTTTATTCCGGGAGAATATATATTCATATTAATTTTATTACATACACTTATTACTTATACCGAAATATCTGTATATAATGAAAAAGTGATTTTTTTGTTCGCTAATCACGTAAAAAATATCATTCGAAGTGGAATGTAGATTGTTAATTTTTTTTTTAATGTCAGATCCTTCATCATTTTATTGCTAATCAACTTTTATAAAAATTTTGATTTAGTATTATTCATACGGTTGCTATAGTAACGGTTGCTATAGAAAATGATTTGCAGTTCCGGTTGCTCTCAAGGAATACTTCAAGTCTAATTTTATGTTATAGTCAGCAAAGCGGAGGAAGGACAGCTAGTACAACACATATATTACATACATACACTTACATTAAGTTAATCTTCCGGTAAGTGAAAAGTTAACTATTTGTTAAAGGAGGATTGTTAGAGATAAGATTTTAGTAATAGACTTTTCAGATTCAAAGATCCACCAGAATCGATCAGATATGTTGTTACATAAGGTTCCGTACAATCCGCAGAATCTGAAATGTTTAGCCTGATTCCTAATCGCCGTTCTACATCCACAACACGATAGCTATGTTTACTTTCAAGTTATTTAAATATTTGTTTTATTATAATAAGGTAGATAAACTAAAAAAATGTATAATCATAGAACATTGGATTTATTACATGTGAAGTGAAATTTATGAACTGAAAGCTTTTTTAGCACTGCATAAAACTAACTAAACTTTCATTGAGTGAAGTGCATGCAATTAGTTTAGCAACGTTCCCACTCTCAACGAATACATTGTTAACTTTTTATAGGGCACATCAGCGGCGACTGTTTTTATATATACTTGACTGCAGTAACATTAACTTAAATGAAATATAACGTAATACGCTCAGCTTAACGTTTGATAAGGTATAAGTCTACTTTGAAGCAGTGATAAGTATTAATAAGAGTACGTACATCGACCATGATACTTTGATCTTATACAAGCGGTAAAATTAAGTTAAATGTTAATTCTGTGTTAAAAAAAAAATGTAGTATATATACATATATTAATATATATAATACGTTCTTTAACTGTCGCCAAATAAGATTAACTACCACTAGTAAACCTATGTTTCTAGTGGTAGGTCTCTGTTGCCGGAGACTATCAAGGCATTATAAGGTTACTATAGCCGACGAACAGGAGTGTGCATTCATTACTGGGCGCTTCTTTGAAAGATGCTGTAGCTAGTCAAATTACCAAAGGTTACAAGAATTAACATCTTACGTCTAAAGATGGTGAACGCAATGTGGTGGTGTTTATACCATCCTAACCAGCGCTACGTTGTCAGCAGGCGCATTACTTAACATCAGGTGAAAGTCCCGCTCGTCTGCAATAGCCGGTGCGGTTGTACCAATCTAAATGGTCTCCAGGAAGAGACCTATCATTGGTGTACATATAGAAATATTGAACAAAAACTGGTTTGTTATTCATGAATTTATTCAATTCGAAAAATTAGAAGGTTACTTTAATCTCCCTTGAAATTCGTTCTATTTAGATATGAAAGTAGAAATAAATACGAGAGCACTGCACGACATCATGTTTTATTCCGCAAAGCAGACGGCGAGATGAAAATCTAGTACAAATCCGAGATTCTGAGGGAGATATAGAATGAAAATTTTAAAACTGTAACAATGTCGGTGTTTGATTTAAAATTTATAGAAGCTCTTACTTTGGGTTTATTTTGAAGATGTCAGCAGCCCGTTCTAATAGTCTTTAATGATTCGTTTTGAGCCTATTGTTAAGGAATAAATTTATCGTGTCCTTTGCTATCCTTGTACAAATATTTTAACTTGTATTCAGGAATTATACTGTACCTTTCTTGTGACGTTTTCATTTCAAGAATCTGTATATATACTAATAGGCGGTAGTTCAGAATAATTGTCCTCTTACCCGTACGGAGTTTGTCGTCATAAACTCGCGAATCTCAAGGAGTTGGTTTGTATAAGATTAAAATGGTACAGTCGTTTAAAAACTATTTTTTTTTATTCTACAAAGCGATGAGACGAGCGAGACGTTCACTTGAAGTGATACGCTTGTCCATAACAACGAGGCTCTAGTAAGTACAACAGCATCATATTGCGCTCGTCTCCTGGGGAAATAAGATGTAAAGTCTCGTTATGCCAGTAATTACACTGGCAACAGCGTCTTTCAAACTGGAACACAGTAATGTTTGCATACTCGTGTTTGGTGGTAGAAATAAGCGCTGCGGTGGTACCTACCTATACTGTCTCCGGCAAGAGGGACTACCACCAGTAAAGGAAGGATATATTGTTTAGACTACTGTTGAATATATATTATTACATGTATTACATAATAATATTTACACATATGTATACTGTTCAGAATTAAAATTTAATACTTAATATATCCAGTATTAAACTCAAAGTATATTTAGTTAAAAAATCCCCCATTATTAAGTTACTGTAATATATAACATGTCTATGTAGTAATGAACAGAAGATTTCTGAAGCTTTTCATGTATAGAAATCCCGCATAGCCCTGACTTGATACTAGAAGGCGAATTTCAATAGATAGTACTCATCTATCTTCTATATTAATCTAACTTAACAGTTACATAACTGTTAAGGATCTTCTCTTAACATTGGAATTGCGTTTCACAACCATTACTGGTATCCTTTATTGAATATTTTATAATAATATCCTTTGCCCTGTCAGCTCTAATACTAGTGCGACTGAAACCAAGTATTTTGTTTTCCATAGTATAAATATATATATATATATATATATATATGTTTTTTGGACTTAAACTTTCTACTTTGGAACTCGTCGCCAGACAGAGCATTAAGACACTGTGATAACAATTGCAGTAAGGTTTATTTTTTAGAAAAAAAAATCACAATAAATTTAGTTGTTTTGTATGTTATTCTTCTCCTTCTTAAAGTGCCTATCCATCTAGTGAAGGTTGATGATCAGCGTGGTATAGTTCTTTTTATCTCTGGTTCAATGGAATAATTTGGACGTGCCAGATATGCCAGTCCATTCCCTGATATTCCTCAATTAAGAGGTTTTCTTTGCACCCACCCATTTTGTATAATATATAAAGGTTGTATATTATATATCGTGCAGCCTATAACATCCTAACCACCACCACTTTGTTATGGACAGGCGTATCAATTAACACCAGATGAAGGTCCCGCTTGTTTCGTCGCTCTGTTGAACATAAAAAAAAACATCCACCGAATCATCTGATCATATGTTTCCGTGATCACAAAAAGCAATGGCTTCGAAAATTGCTTAAACTGCGCCCCAAGCGAAAAGCTCCCTCATTACTCCACCATTTATTCTTAGATTGTGTGCACGGAGACATCGCTAGAAGATGAATTCACAACTTGAATAAATACATAAGGATATTGTGAAATCATTCAAGGATTTTCCTGGTGCTGCTTTGAGGACGTTGGAACCTCGACAGCGTTACAACCAGACGCCCTTGGGTATAATCATCAGCTTAATGCAGTTATACATTTATTAGGTATGTAACTTTTAATAACTGTAAGTCTTAGCTTAACAATGAAGCCGTCGACGTAGGTCTACTTGGAATGCCTTTTTTTTTTAATCGTTCCTCCTGCGTGTTTTGGGTCAGGGACTTGTACTTTCAATCACTTATCATCTTTTTTGATCCATCTTATTTCCTAAAATCCTCTATCATTCTTCCGGCTTTCATTCTGTACATATCTTTCACAAACTTCTTGTCTCAGTTATTCTCATTTCCATTTCCTTCTTTTTTCCATCCTCTTGGAGTGAAGACGCCTTCTGAAGAGGGGGGGGGTGGAGCCGGAAACAATCATACACTGAAGCATTCCTTCTTGTTTCTTTCTTACTTCTTCTCTTTTGACCTTTCTTTTTTGTTCTTGCCCAGTTCCTATTCTTTACTTTTTATTCTCCCCTAATACTCTTTCTACCACTCTTCTACAGTATTTGACAAATATTTCGCGATTTTCGTCTTCACTCATCAGAGAGGCGATGACATCTACGTCAATCCTCCTACCCATCTCAATCTCGCACTCCATCCTTTTCCTTTCATATAAGGGACAGGAGGTGAGGATGTGCACCACGGTCTGGTCCACCGTTGGGTCACAGAGGCACGCGGGACTGTCTTGCAATGCCTTTGGACGCTCTACTTCTATGTCTAGATACTTCCGTTGTAAACTTCTTATTTTGTTATTCAATCATGGGCAAGTAACCATCGTTGTGAGGTGCATATAAGATTCGCTTTGATGTATAAAATCTAACAGTTTCTTCATCAGAAAAAAGTTGTGTTGCTACTAGTTAAGTTATTAGAAATTGATCTCTTTCTTTATAAGTGCAATTGATGCTTAGTAATTTAAATCTTAGTGTTAAACTGTATGCGAATAATGTTCTCATCGATCGATACAGAGTTGACAGTTTAGTCAAATCCATTTACATACTTGTTGATAATATATTAACATATCCCTTTCTCATTCAAAACTTTATTAAATAATGGTCTACTTATTAAATATCTTAGATCGCACGTTGTTTCAGGTACGTACTTAATGTAAATGTACTGTATGATTACATTCAACAGATGTTCGGTGCTTACTTCTCCGGCTCCTACAGCTTCGTTAAACTAAGTGCTTGAGATCCGGAATAGGCGGGCTAATATACTCACAAAAATATCTATGCGACCTTATATCTTTACTACAGGAAATAAATTGCTCACTCCTAATACAAAATAAAGGATTATTTTGTCTTTGTTTTATTGTATAGACTAGCGCTTGACTACGATCCCATCTGATGGTAAGCGGCGATGTTATATTCTTTGGTGGTAAAGTGCATTAGTCTAGTAGCCTATTAACTCTTATCTTAAAGATCCCCACGTCATACCTGGACGGAAACACTGACGCCGGCAAACTATTCCAATCCACAACTGTATGCATCAAGAAGGTCGAAGCGAAACGCTTCGTCCTAATGCTTAGGATCTCGACAACGTAGGGATGAATGTCTGCGGTGTGTCGGTACGTGCGGTGGTAGAGGGGAGATAGCGGAATCAAATCATATAGTTCCTGGGCACACTCCCTGAAATGCAATACATGCTTCTCCTTAACAATGTGCTGTTAGTAGAAATGTCTCCTAAGCTCGCCATTGCGCTCATCTCTGACAGTCAAAGTATTGTCTGGAAAACTAAAACCTTTTTATTAGACAAAGACTCCATGTCCAGTCATTCATATGATATACCTGCCAATAACAATGTGACCTTAGAATTATGTAGACCGCATTGCAATGTGCTCGCCGTTCACATCGTTACCTCAGTAATTTTACTAGCTACAGCGCCGTTCAAAGCAGAACACAGTAATGTCTGCACACTACTGTTTGTCGGCGACAAAAAACAACCTCGTGTCAATCGTGGGTAAGAACTTAGATCTATAAATTTCTATTTTTACTATATTTAACTAACCACACCGGACCTAATAAACAGGCTTAAAAGGCGACAACTCCTAAGTCTTGATAGACACAGTTGACAGAGTGGAGCAGTCTCGATGGAGATTTTGCTCTTACCGCCTAACAGCTCTCAACACATCTGCTCATAGTCTAGCTGACTGCAAGATAAAGACTTATAAAAAAGATCTATAAATTATAAAAAAAGTACTTCTGAATGTCATTATAATAAGCAAATAATGAAATCGCTTAATCAAGGGTTAACAAGCTAAACACTATTTAATTTTACAAACAAAAGGGTTGACGACGTTCGCTGGATGGAGGCTCAGGAGAAACGATTAACCAAAACAGTAATTAGGCAATCAAATTAAGGTCTTAAATGTTTCATTTAAGATAAGAAGATTCAAAATTTTGTTATCGATACATTAAGATTTAATTAAAGTAAATAGAGTGAAAGACCATGTGACACTTGTAACTAGAGAAGAATATATACTTTTTTTTTAAAAAAAAGTTTTTTTTTTTTACTGTATAAATATATTTGCTACATTTTTCATAAACTACAAGAATATTTAATTTCTTTTTAAAAATTCACTCAATCTTTTGATTCAGACATTTTAACAGTCTCTTTGTAAAAGTCCGGCATAGAGGTTAACCTCTTTTTTTAAGCTGTTTAGTAATTTTTTTTAAATCCACCTAATTAGCTACCATTTTCCAGTCCCATTATCACTAAATATAACATAAAATTCCGATCCTTGTAGATCGAAAGAAGTCGTTTATAATCTAAAATTACAAAGCTAATAGTTTCCGTTGACCCTCTAAGTATTTCCTTAATATATTCCAATATTGCCAATACACTCAGACTGCTGCCACTTCATCATACATACCTTCGTCACCTTGTCCTCGGGATTGTGGTAATATTACTGAAGCGTACGAAATTGTTTCCGTAGCTCCGACTATTAACAATGAGTGGGTTTGTAACCAAGGTAACCATTTACAGCACTGTAAGAGTATTCTCAGTAGTATTTTCCTACAAAAAAAAGATTCTAGCAATCTTTATCAAGTAAATATTAGATCCTTGCACATACAATTGGCGGTTTGTGCGGGAGGAATATATTTTTTTTTGTAAAATATATTTAATTAATCAAAGTATGCACCGTTGTTATCTATGCACTTTTGCCATCTCATAGGTAGTCCATTGACCCCTTTACTAAAAAAACTATGGGGGCGAGAATCAATAAACTCTTTGAAGGCGGTTTGGACTGCCGCATCGGAGTTGAATTTTTTTCCTTGTAAGAAGTTGTCCAAATTCCAAAAAAAATGGTAATCTGTTGGGGCAAGGTCCGGGGAGTACAGTGGATGTCGCAGACATTCCAATTGTAGCTCATCTAACTTAGTGGTTGTTTGTTTTGCAGTGTGTGGTGGTGGTCTTGCGTTGTCGTGAAGCAGCAGTGGCCTAGAGCGATTGACCAATCTCGGTTGTTTAGCAGCTAGTTCTTCCTTCAGGGTTTGCAGTTGCTGGCAATAGATATCTGCCGCAATCGTTTGGCCAGATTTTAGAAAGCTGCAGTGAACGACACCGGCGCTAGTCCACCAAACACTCACAAGTAACTTTTTCCGAGTCAATTTTCGTTTACGGCAGGATTTTGCTGGGTCTCCAGGGTTCAGCTATTACCATGAGCGCTTCCGATTATCGTTCAGTATCCACTTTGCATTACAAGTAATGAGTCAATTTAAAATCCCTTCATCATTGTGTCGGTGGAGCAAAGTAACACAGCAGCAGCAGTCGGCGCGTGTTTGCAAGTTCGATTCACTCAATTCATGAGGTACCCATCGTTCAAGTTTTTTTTACTTTCTCGATTTGCTTAAAGTGGATTAATACAGTTTTGTCACTTACCCCGAAGCTTGCAGCTATCTCTGAAGTGCTTTGTGATGGATCCGCTTCCACAGTAGCCTTTAATTCTTCATTTTCCACGTTGGGTTCGAACAGTTGGGTTGGTTCTGAAAGTTGAAATTTCAAGAACGAAAACTTTAAAACCAAAAACGTACCGTGCTTTCTTTTGCGACACCAGCGCCGTACACATCATTAATCCTTCGAGCTGTTTCTGCAGCACTGGTGCTGGTGCCACGGTAGAACTGGTAGTCGTAAATATACCGATATTTCATGTTTTTCATTGTGCGGTAATAAGCGACGCCAAAGAAAAAAATAATGAAGAAAAAACAAATGAATGACTGTTTTCATAACTTAAATGTAGCAGCTACATGTATTTACAAACTTGAATTCTGTATTCTTAACCGAAGAGAAGATATTTCAGATCAAATTCAGGAGTCAAAGGAGGTCAGTACGACAAAACACTAATTTCATATATAAGGACCTAATAATATTACAAAATCTCGGTTTCTTACGGAAACTTGAGAGTAATTATTAATTTAATACACTAACTTTACTATACTTAAAATGTCATTTAAGCCACTGCAATTCTTATTAATGGAACTTAACGGTATTGTGCATCAAATCAAAGGGTTAAAGAAGTAATTAAATTGGGGTCTACGTATAAGGTTACGTTTAAAGGAGATGAACACATAGAACACATTTTGATTTCTTTTCAAATGGCGTAATTTTTAAATTCAAAGCACACTGTAGTTTCGAATGATAAGAACCGATAACTAATCTATTAGTATTCCTTTCTTTATATTATATAATTAAAAAAAGCCATTGCCCAGTTCCACGCACAAAGAACCTACCTATAACCAGTAATAAATATTGTAGGTTACTGAACAAAGGGCTCTATCCAAATTCGGTGTACAAAGGAAAGCCGATCCATTGTATTAGTATTACTATTAACCTCAATTAATTATTGGGCATGAATCTACTTATATCATACTTTTATATACAATTGGCTTTCAGCTGAATTTGACAAATAATTGTTAACTTTACCCATTTCCATGCCGCCTACTATATGTACATAAAAATCATAGCTTATTGAATCTAGCAAAATGCTGGAAATAAGTCTGCTTATAAGCTATTAAGTGACGAGACTAACGTAATTTTCTCCTTAAGACTAATGATAAGCTTAACCATGATAATGACGTAATATCGTCAATGTTAACACAGAACACCATTGCTTTCGTCACCAGAGAAAAAATAATGAAACTTTTCATACTAGAAATCTTACTAAACATAGTGCTTTTCTTATTGAAACACTAGTCTATGAAAATTTAAAAAACGGGGGAATAACTCCAGTAGGATTATGTTACAACCAGACAACTACTCTATGTCCTAAAATACACTCTCATCTTGGTCAAAGCTTAAAAGAATACAATATTTTTCTACACATATCCTAGGGGTGACTTTGGTGTGCAGTAACCGTGTTTGATACCATTAGGTGAATGACCTACTCTTTCCATTGCTTTATAATATTAAATAGCTGCTCTCATATTTTTTAAATCTTAAATAGAAATTTTCAAATGCTTA
This sequence comes from Ornithoptera priamus, assembly GCA_029034505.1. Classification (NCBI taxonomy): domain Eukaryota; kingdom Metazoa; phylum Arthropoda; class Insecta; order Lepidoptera; family Papilionidae; genus Ornithoptera; species Ornithoptera priamus. The sequence goes on along the minus strand of JARDWD010000606.1, from coordinate 1,441,380 downwards.
ACAAGTATTCATTAGCAAATTAAGATTCGGATTGCGTCCGTGATGCTGTTTGGAAATGTTGAAACGTAGAAAAGTAATGGAAGTTAAATTATTTAATAAACTTGCATCAAAATAGTAATTTCAAATTCAAGGTGTTTTAATCTGTAGTAAAAATCAATATCATCAGCCGAAAGAAGTCCTCTGTTGGACATAGGCCTCCCTCAAAAATCTCCACATCTTTGGCTCACGAGTTGCTCGCATCCGGTGGGTTCCCGCGATTTTCACCAGTTCGTCGGCCCACCTTATGGGAGGTCTCCCAACACTACGTCTACTGGTACGCGGGCGCCGCTCGAGAACCTTACTGCCCCATCTGCCATCGATCCTTTTAACAATGTACTGTAGGAGGAGAGTAATTTATTTACAAGTTAAAAGAATATAAATATTCAACTAAATTTTGTTTACAGTTATTATTATTCTTCAGACGGGCTAACAATTATCTTCAATTTCACAGATTACACGCTCCAAATACTCTAGGTCAAATACATTTCTTGCGTTGCCCCGGAATCGAACCCGTACATACACTCTTACAAGATCAGCTCGCCGCTGTGCATTTAAACGAACTGACGTTTAAATTTTTTGTCAGAATCAAACACACGATAAATTCAAGCGTAAACTTTTGCACGGGGCTTTGCAAATATTTCATGGAAGAATTCATATAGGTAGTACAGGCAGAGCGGAAATTGCAAGCGACGTCGTTGGAACAGCGTAGTGGGGCGTCGTACAGTTGTAGCGAGACGTAGCACGAACGTAGCAGAGCGTAGCCACCACGTAGCCCGCTCAATATATACGTAGTAGATGTAACATACTCGTACGTATCGAGGCGTAGCATCTTGGAGGCATTCATGACATTACTGTATGTTTACCTTCTTACTTTTTTGCTGTATTACAGATTTACAAATTTTTCAAGATTCAGGATTTTTTTTTACTATGACAATTTTTTTTTTCATATTACTGTTATATCTATATAAATGTAACAAAAGACAAATGTTACTTTTATTTTATGCAATATCAAGTATACTATTTGAACTAGAATATTATACTTGATATTGAATAAAATAAAAGTAACATTGTATTAAGTGCTGTAGCTAGTGAAGTTACTGGGGTGACGATACCTAATATGTTATGTCTCAGGGCGACTAGTATAATACGGTACTGTGTATAAAATCCTAAGTTAAGCCACGTTGTTACGAGCGGGCCTATGACCGGCCATCGGGTGAATGTTCCACTCGTCTGATCGCTTCGTAAAATAAAAAAATTTGTTACTTTTCAGAATAAAATCGAAAACTGCCAGTTAAAATATTCTAAAATGAAACATGTGAAGCGGTCGGGGCGACATTTGTTAGAAGTCAAGAAGTAACAAGCGGCGGTGGCCGCGTCGGAAACGATATCGTTACGACAAATAGCTGTCATTTATCTCACTCTATCGCCTTCTTGTGATAGACATCTCAGCAGTTGGTTAGTACTGGACAGTCCTGTTATGACTGTTCAGTCCTTTTTCATGAACCAATTTTTATGTTTGTATTATTTTTTTTATGTTCTTGTATATTCTATGACGACACAACCAGAAATTTCATCAACTATTAAATGTCGCAGTAGTTGAAATGGTTTCAACCTAATCGCGCTGATCACTTATGGAGACGTCTCGATGATGGATCAGCTTGTATCAGTATTTAGTAATCTCACTGCAGTGCTTTTATAAGTTAAAAAATCGTAGAAGATAAAAGGTTAGAGATATTACTAATAGGTCTCTGTTGCCGTGTCTGCCTTGTAATCTCGTTCTAGTAATAATAGGACTAAGCTAACTAAAATAGATATAAAGTTTGCGAGCTTTGAATTTAGGAAGTTATAATTGCTCACTAATTGACACCGGTCGATGATAATTACGAGGTGTTCTCTTGTTTCTCGTAGAATAGTAACGATGCTGGACAGTGTTAAAATCCTCCGTGGGACATGCACAAGCGTATTGCAAGAAGGCACCGATGCAGTCCATAAGAGATTCGAAGGACTCTCGCAACGTATTGAGGTGGTACAAATTCTAAATAAGGGGCAGGGTATCTTTTAAAGATTTTCAAAAGATTTCAGTAGCAGAAGCACGTGTAGATAGTTACCCAAGTGTCTGTTTCTGCCATCAAACAATAATATACCAATATTATTGTCTCTATTTAAGTTGGCTAGTGAAGTTATTGGGTAATGACACCTAAAGTCTTATATCTCAAAGCAACAAATATAATGTAACTTAGTATATACCATCTTAACTTGAGCCACATTGTTACGGCTGGACGTTCATTTGTTATGTGATGAATGTGGTGATGATGAAAGAAAAGATTATTACGATAGACGTGCTGTCAATAATATTAAAAAGTACTTCTTGGTAATAAAATTTATAAATGTTTAAAGTAATAGCTCTAGCAAGGTTCTGAAAATCAATTGTGCAGATTCACTGTAAAGTATAAAATATAAAATAAATAAAACAATTGAAACTGAAATAGTGTCCCGGAGCATTCAGACTTACGCAAATACAAAAAGCAGGTTCTTCAGATAAGCGCAGTTTCGTGAAATTGATAAGGGAATTGAAAGCAGTCGGCTGGGACAGCCGGGGGAATGCACTCGGCTGCGATACTTACTACGAGTATGCGTACGTAGTATACTCTCTTACAGCCAATGATTATTTTACATCTTTACTATATATTTTCTTATTATTTTATTAAAAGAAACACTAATAAACAATAATAAAATGTCTTTTAATAAAAAAAAATTGATCCCCTTTGACAAAATAGTAATTAGAAGAATATGACGCTATATAGTATGATATACGTAGCACCACATTATGCTCGCCGCCTTCAGATATCAGATATAAATTTTCGTTAACTTAGTGATTTCACCAGATACAACAACCTTCAAACCGGAACACAGTAATGTTTGTACACTACTAATTGAAAAATTTATTAAATAAGATATTATTGTTTCAGTTGTTAACATCTAACGTAACATGTTCTCTTTTCCGTATACCGCCTCAACAAAATAAACCTAATATTTTTTTTTAGAAACCTCCTTCACTAAATAAAAATTCATTTGCTTCTAGAGAATTTTCAAAAATACACAATTTTAAAACGCTCTGGATTGTATGAAAAAAAAAAACGAGCAGTACTTTACTCCTTGGCACAGCGCAATAACAGTAAGTCTTGCTGGTGGCAGCGATACATTTAAATACTATTTTATAAATATAAATTTTACGGATTTTATTCAGTTTATTTCACTTATTTATCAGTCCTTCGTTTCGAGTGCTTTCCAGCAGCTATCGTCAGGGAGCATAGGAGATAAATCTCCTGACGTCATATCCATGATAGAGTACTTGCAATTTTTTAATCATTATTTGTTAACCGATCTACGTGGAATAAGCTCACTGCTTCTTGAAGTCTTCTATTATTTTGCTAAGCTGTTTGGTAGCCGTAGCACTTCTGTAACTCTTTCTGGGGGAGGAATTTTGTAAAATCTTTCATAGCTAACCTACCTCTATAAAAAGAATATTCTTACTGAATCTTTAGTCCCTAAGACATGGTTCTAGAAATATCGTTCTGAGTTTCTATATAGGAGCAAATCTCCTACATATGTATTTACATAAATAAATACATATATATGTATATCCCACAAGATAGACCGATGATCTGGAGTGCGAGCTTTACAGGATCAATCGATGCAGAGATGTTTGGGGGAGGCCTAGATCCAGCAGTGGACGTCTATCGGCTGATGATGATGATGGTGATTTACATATATAATATATGTAATGAAAATACTTGAAGATCTATCAATATTTTACAATTTTATATTTAAATAGCTTATATATATATATATTATAATAATACATAAATTTGTGTGAAAATTCGTAGAAAATAAATGTCACAGCATCGCAATGAACGTGCCGCTAAAATTCTATCCGGAAACGGATTTGCATGTAAATCAAGTTTACAGTTGTGGAGTGCGAGCGCGCGTGCGCGTAGATGAGAATGAAAACTACGGAGCGCTACTTGTCATAGACGAAGATGAAAGTTGAAAGTTGAATTTGATATTAATTCAATTTTTTTTTATACCAATCCTTTAGTTTATTACTAACTCAATTTGTATTACAACAGCACCAACTTTACAGTTATAGAAGTAACGATTTTTTTATATTTATTTCTAAGTTTCCCTGATATTATTATTCAGGGCTTTACCTTAACTTATTATTTACAACATATTCAATACTAATTTATATTAATATTTTTCTAACATTATATCTATTTATTTATTTTTTACATTATCTATACTTATGCTATATCTAATATGCACAGATATACACAGAATATATTGTCCATTTGCATAAAGTAACATTTACTTATCCTCATTTCTATTGTTTACTACCTTACATATATTTAAGCAATAACTTAAGAACTCACTTCTAAATAATTTATTTGTTATCATCTCGGGGAGACTGGCTGTATCCATTCTTAAGCTTATCTCCAGCTCAAAGTCATACACCAAGCGTCTATGTATAGGTCACTTCGTTTAAGTAATGAATATAAGTAACGACTATTTAATACTGTATTCTTTACATAATATTATTATTTAACAAGGTGTCTTAATAAAGTTCTTTCATGTCTAGAAAAACCTAATTAGTTTTTTCAGGTTTTCACGTGAAGGAGCTTTTGCGAATTTCAAATAGCTACTTTCAAATTCACTTTCAAAGATCTAATTAACCAAATTTGTTCAGCTGTAGACATCGTTAGCGGGGCGGACTCAAGTCGCCCCCATGTATAAGTTAAAGAAAAAACTTAAAATTGTGCATTAAAGTAAAATATTACATTAAGTATAAGCATTAGTTTTCTCTCCCGCAAGTGGAATATTTGTAAGTTTTATTGCAGACAATAGATTACCGACTCTAAATCTAATCATTTTATTATATACATATATGAAATAAAACTCTTTAACTGCTGGAGTAGGAAAAACATCGATTGTTACCAGACCTAAGTTTTACTATAAGACAGATCTAAACCTATTTGTTGTTAAAGTTTATAAAAGTCGTGAAGAGATATTTCCAACATCTTTATTTGTGCAATAGAAACAACGTCGACAGCATATTGCGATATTCTGAATAAAGGTAATCTATTGCTTATACTTACTGTCATGATATAAAATAATATCGGAGACATGGAGTCGCCATCACAAAGAGCTTGCCTACAAACACTTGATAAACACTTACTCGAAGGAACGGAAACAAATTCCGTTCTCTCAGAAATTCATAAATATATACACACAAATATCAGTCAAAATATTGTTATAGACTTTAGATATATCACAAACACTACAGAGTATGTATTATTTATTAATTATAGCTATTTCAGCGTCAATTAAGAAGCTAGGCAAGCTATCAACACTTGAGAAAGCACGCCGGAAACCCAAAGTGTAATCATTAAAGAATAAGAACTGAAGTCGTAGTTTAAGAACAAGAAGAACTCAAATACTTTCAAAAAAGAACTCAAGTCGATTAAAAGCTTTGTACACATACATAAGTATAATTTTAGCTTGTGTTGGTAACTTAAATACATAGAGTATACTATAGTTTCTAAGTCTGCGGATATATCTTTATCTGCATTTAGCTCGGATAATGTGAATCGATGCATTACTATATCTGATTTATTATCTTGACACGGCTGAAGACTAACCCAGTCCAGGGCTAGGTCAGAAAAGAAACTTTCTGCATCTACGTCCTGTAAAAAACCCTGCTTCCTTAAACCTTATTGACCTTTTGATCTCAACTCATCTCATTACAAAACTATTGGCATGATACTCTTTTAGTCGATTTGATCATTCGCCTGGATTGTCTGATTTTCTTTTAAAAAAACAAAATTTTCATCTGTACGATTTTCCTCCTTTCTGCTACAATTCGGGATAAATCCGCCAACTTTTTGGAATGAATCTAGGATGTTGATTTTCTGGGAATTTAGAATAAAGTATAGGTATCGTTACTTTATCAGCTGTCTTATTATTAGGAGAAGTCTACCACAACAGTCTTGTAAATCTTTATTTAGGGTAAAATCTGCGCAATTCATACTTACCTCCTGTTTGAACATAACCTAATTAGCTTTTTTAACATCTCCTTTATTATTTACGTAAACATATTGACAACTGTCCTGAATTTTGATCAAAGCCTGATGATCACTATCTAAGCACTCGTTTGACACCGACCAATCTAAATATACAGCATCAGTACTTGCAAAAGTAATGTTTGGTGCGGAAAATATTCTTAATGATTCTCCATGATGGGAGATGGGATCAGCATTATTCAAATATATGAAGTTATTATCTATACTTGCCTCTGCAGAAAACACTCACGAGTATCCGTGTTATAGGACCATGGCCTATGATGTCCATTAAAGTCTTCTATAATTAAAGTATGACCACAAAAGCTAAACAGAGACTCATAATCTCTTCTACTTATATTAAAGTTTTGTGAATAATACATTTCTATTAAATTCTTGATTTTACTAAAATTTATCAATTTACTACAAAGACGTTCTAGCCGGCTGTTTAGTATAGCTGTAAAAAGACGGGAACGCCGCCGAAGCTGTCCTGCCAATCCACCCTTAAGCAATAAAAGCGAGGTATATTTACATTTACCCCCGGTGACAGCCATGTCTCCGAACAGACACAAATATGATTTTTTTCTTGATTTAAATACGCTTTTAATTCGTTTAGTTTAGGACTGAGACTACAATTCCATTGCACAATTTTGATAATTCATGGTTTTTAACATATTATTTATTTTTTTATTTGTAACTTTAGTTTACTTATTACACGAGTCACCCTATTTTCAAAACTTCAACATGGTATCTTGGGAATTATATCTTTTAGCTTTTCAATTAAGTCGTCAATTTGCTCTGCGTAAGTATAAGTAATTTCTTGGATATTTTTGATTCCTTAAGTAGAATCAAGATATGCTTTAACTTGTTTTCCATTTAAAGGATATGGTTTCATTGACATGGATATAAAATTGTCTACTTCTTTCCAATTAATATAATCAAAACTCACTTTCAGTCGTTTTCTTCCGCTTTTGATCTATAATTATATCTACGTCTTGTGTGCAACTTTGCGATAATGTATCACAGTCCTCGTCGCTAATGATTCTACCGAGTTGTCTCCTCCATTGGTTCCTGCTTAACTTTTGATGTATATGAATGGCGGATGTGGACGTTTAAAAATAACGCTTCGGTATTGAGCAATGTATTCTCATCTATCACGTCCGAGATGTTTGAAGCAATGTTTTCACTACATTTAGAGGCTACGTAACCCTTTTTTTACACACAAAGTTAAGTCATAGTGTCTGAAGATAACTAAATCCAATAATTAGTCTCATCATATTCAAAAGACATGCTATCAAGTAGGCGACTAAAATCTTCAGGGGTTACATAAACCTGCCGACGGGAACCTAATACATGGCTATATCCTGAATCGTTTAGTCGCGCACGACTACATAGGTTTAATACCTATTTCTTGTAACTTTTTCTTCATTTCCGTATGTGGAATAATGGGCATCCGTTCGAGAGAATAATACGTTTGTTTTTATTAATCAGTGAGCGAATACTAAGTTTATGACCTTGAATAGTTATAAACCTTTTTTTATCTGTAAAGTCGTCCGCCATCAGTTTTGATGCTAAACATACACAAATGCGATTGTTAGAAATTCTGGATAAGAATTGTATTTGTGCTGAATCAATAATTTTTCCTAGTGCTAGTGCATAGTCCTTAATTTGAATGTTTTCGAGGACATCGGTTACAATAGCTTGTTCTTTTTTCGGAAACGTATTTTGATCAACGGTGGCATAGCTCAATGTAGTGGGAGACGTTTGTGAACTAATTTTGTTCCTGTAGTCAGAAATATTGAGAAAATATTTGGAATATGATTAATAAACACTAATGAACTTCCGTATCATTATTAAAATACAAAAAAAAATCCTCGAACTGAGGGTACATTCACGTGAAAAATTGTTGAATAAATGCGAGGCGCGTCGTTCTGTTCGCACCCGTCTTTAACACTGCATACAAACGTTCTTGCGATGTAATATATTTAGATTTTGTATAAAAAAAAATTAAATCCTGTAAAAACAATAACAATAACCTTTTGCATTTATTGTGCTTTAAACTTGATAAAACTTACAACAATAAATATACAAGTTAACAGACCGTTTAATGTTCTCGATGCTGTACTGAGAGATGAATACTGAATAAATCAGGAACTTCTCACACAAAGAGATAGTACCACAACTAAGAAGATATAATTTAATATGTAATTATAATGTTTGTTTTAATCTATATTACTCCTGAAAAATACTTGACTGTAATAATAATTGATAACCGGAACAGATCTATCGAAGTATATATCAAAGACTATCTTAATTAACCTCTAATCTATTTATTTCTGACTCTAGTTATGATAACACACAGTACCATATTATGCTCGTCGCTATGAGGTGTAAGGTGTTAAGTCTCGTTACCGCAGTAATTGCACTAACTGCAACTCCTTTTCGAACCGATACACACTACTATTCATCGATTGCAATAGAAGCTGCTGCGGTATGTACCGTTTTCGCCAAAAGATAATTTCTACCAGTAAAAAAATATGATAATTTGCAGCAATATCCGGTAGCGGTCTACAGCAGAAATAACACGCAAAGCTTCATGAAAGATACATGTACCCTTAATTTCTTAAGAGATCTGTCCGTATTCGAACTTTAAGCTTCGTAAACAGATTTGATCGTCCATCTTCATATACATAGACATCAAACTATGACACTAGGATATTAATTTAATAGTATATAGACTTGAATTACTATTCAAAGCAAAATTTTCTATTAACCTTGCTTTTATGAAATTATACAGCATTAATTGTGAAATGATTAAAATCCTGTAAACTTTCAACCCTGCTTCAAATAAAATAAATTATTAGAGAATTTGGTGAAATATGTTCCTACTTTGCTATAGTTCTAAAAACCCTTTCCGTGTATAAAATCTTCTATACTATATATCATTCTAAATTTAATGTTTTTTTTATTTATAATTTATCCTGTTTATAGTTTGTTTCCATAAATTGAATATGACCAACATTACGAATTTCTGAAGAGACAAAAACCGCAGGTCCCTCTGCTGCAAATTGCTACTTAACCTTATTTATTACAAAATGACGCTACACAGAATACTTAGTACCAAATTGCGGTCAACGCCTCGGACCGTTAAATGTTACGTCTCGTTATCGCAGTAATTTCACTGGCTATAAGCGCTTTTCAAACTCGAACACAGTAATGATAGCATACTACTGTCTCACGACTAAATAGGCAACCAGTCTTTTTTTTAAGTATCGTGCTCGTACATAATTTAGTTCCGTATGTTAGTTTAAGTTCCGTACCGAAGCTTTGACACTCTCGCTCGACAAATCTGAATGATGATATAATTCTTGTTCAGTATGGAATCATTATTTGCTACTACTTTATTTATTTTTGTTAATTTCTATAGTACATCTCAAGCTTTTGTTATTTTCTTCTTCAGTAACAATATTGAGAATGTTGAACACATCTTCAATAAGCAGGTGCATCAGAATTTATCACTCTAAGATATTACTGTAAATAGTTCAATGCGTGTAATACTGGTGTGTCTTCATAAATAAATAATATATATATATATATATATATATATATATATGTTCATAATCTATATAGCAATATTTGTAGTTACATGCGGTTTCTACTGGTTATATAAATATCTGTATTATTTCCGTTTCCTCTTTCTCTTGTGTATCAAGTAAAACAAAAACCGGAGAAGATTTTATCAAATTCATTGAATTCCCTTCCGTGGAGCTTGTGAATAAGGAGGCATCGTGTTTCGCTATCGGAGACGGATATGAACGCCTTTGGGACCCTAAGTCTCCTACGTTATCAGGTGAAATGGGGATTTGTATTATTAAATTATATTTTATAGATATTACTAAAGGACTTAAAAGTTATTTTCCTTGAATTAATTCTCATTCACATATTAAGTTAATCATCAATTTCTCTACTATGACTCATTAGCGGCTTTCAGTCATTCATGATACTGTGTTTATAGGACTTATCAGGTAGTACTGGATCTCGGAACTAAAAAGAAGGGCCCTGGGAGACACCCAACTAATTTTTTAATAATCAATAAAGATCTAAATAATAACAAATTGACAGAAACTATGACACAGAATAAAGATAGATTTAGATGAATGACCAGGAGGGCCTACCCTCCGTAAGGATGGGACAATCTCTATCAAGAAGTAGTAGAGAATTGGACTTATCATTCCCTCAGGAAGCTCAAGACGCATAGTTTGTTATGCCAGACTTACATCAACGAATATCTATAACCACAAAAAAGCCGATATCGATAATATTTGTTAAAAGAAAAGTACTATTGGATTAATATTACCCAAAACTTTTTGACATAGAAGCGATTTCGTTCATTCTGTAACAAATGTCTTTCCAATATTCCTTATTTTTGATAAACAAGTCAATAACTCTTGTACGAAAACAACAATTATCAGCTCATAATTTTCCGCAGTCGATAGAAATCAGGAAACAGGGGAGAGGAAGCGACATTTACTTGTCGGGCAACGATAATTTGCTCGTAAATTAATTCCCGTCTTAAACAATCGCCGATTTTAATGAAACATCAACGAAATTGGGGCAATTTGTTTTTGAAGCAGTTTTGTCAGCTAACAATAGCTTTAAGAAGCTGTTTCAGCAGCAGGATACAGTTTTTTATAAAATTTACCGTATTATTCCTTTGTACGCCAACTCTCTCGGCCGGCGTGCTAGATAATGGCATTAACTTTCTAATTATGAGAGAAGATGAGTCTTAGCTTTGTAAACATATGATGGTCTGTGTATACTTGAATTTTTTAAAACCATTCATATTTTTCTTGGGGAAACTCTGCATTGGATACTCTTCTGCTGTGGAGGCTACAGAAGTGTTATGCCGGACCCTTACCGGCTAAATCCCCACAGTATCTCACACAGCGCATTCATCCGGAACCTCAGGAACACGTGCGTACACAACCGTGGTTCTGACAGCGAGAAGCCTTGATAAGGCCACATCTCGGAGTGGAGCTACTGCGCTCGACCACCTATAAAAACTCATCTCGAAGCCGTTCATGTTTGGTGACAGATTACCCCCGAGACCGCCACCATGACCTCTGTGATTATTTAAATCCTAGGAGTGGAATATTTGTGATAAAATCTTAGATGGAATGACAATCGTTAAATAATTAATAAACATCGTTACCTTTAAACACAGCATCACAAAGTGACTAATTTAGAAGTGATTTTGCGCTAGATTCCGTACATTTTACATTCCGTTTGTTTTATACTGTAACCGTCGCTCTAAAATTCAAATGGTGTTGCATATTTCATACAGACATTTCAATTTGCAGTATCTCCGAATTGATGTTTTCACGGCGAACGCCGCGCCGGGGCATGAATAGGCTTTGATTTAAAAGTGAAAATCGCCAACCACGTTGTAGCCGTATTAGAGCATAGCTAAAAGGCGAAACTCGAACAAATAAAATGACCGAACCTGAAAGGACCTAAACCCTCAAAGAATACCAATAAATAACTACATGCACTGGAGATTCGTTTCCTAATTAAAATGCACATACTCTCTATGAAAAATGGAATAAAGGGGAAAGGTTCGAGGGATCTAATACTGAACTGGTATTATGATGCCGTATATGCTCCAGCGATGATGGAATTCATAAAGGTAGCTTTAGTCCTCACAATCCTGATATAAGTTGTCTTTGCCTTTACTTGCAACTGTGCTAAATTGTATCTATGTAAAATAAAAAGGATATGCAGTATAATAATGACAGAGTAGAAGACAAAAAGCCTTCAGCTTTAAAAAAAATATTACTACAAGTTAAAATATAGCTTGAGTAGAACCTTAAGAAAAATTATAACAAAACAGAGAAATGTTCGACTGAAAAGTTTAAAAGTTACTGAAAGGTTAGCTCACTAACCTAAAGTTAGCAAACTTCTAAAATGTGATAAATAACATCAAAGAACTTTAATTATGAAAATCATTGCCATGTTGGTCCTGCGAACTGACGAATTTTGTATTCTCACCTCCTTTTGCGAACTAATTAACAAACTTTGTACATCAGTGGACTGATAATCAGCGTAAATTCTGCTTAAATAAGATGTCTAATTACTTATAAATGTTTTGGGAAACTTCTCATTGGCAAGTTAACTAGTTTACTACTTTTTTTAGAGTATGACATACAAAGGACAGCCTCGTGTACTGTCTTTGTATACTAGATTATAATTATCAATTAACAATTAGAAGCCACTCATCTATTCTTCTAAAGAAAAAAATTTATTTATTAAATTATTTTAGCTGGACGTCGTCAGCCGATAGACGTCCTGGCTTCTCCCAAAGATCACCATATCGATCAGTCCTGCGTTGCCCGTCGAGTAGGAGTCGTTTGTAAGGCTTCGTATAGGATGATGATTTTGGACTGCAACAAATAAAACCTAATAATTCTCTTAATCTGTAGAATTGTTTAAGATAACACAATAATAAATTGTATAACAAGATAACATGCAATAAGAATGATTTCGTTGGTTTTTAATGGAAATACCTCCCAAACATAATACTCGCTAAAAGCTTTCTTTATTCTTTCTTAAGTCTAAAAGCTCAAAGTTTTCACTCACTTCTTTCGATAAGGTTTGTTTCATTTATCGCATTACGGATTCGGAAGGAAGTTTAATGTCAATTTTGTGATAAATCAATGATAAAGAATAAAGGTTTCATGATAATCATTTAACACATTGACAGTGAGACGTAGCCGCTTGCATTGGCCCTCGTGAAAAAGCTTCAAGTCGCACAGGGAGCAATGGAAAGGGTTAAGCTCGAGCTTTCCCTGCGTGATCGGATCAGTAACGAAGAAATCCCCAGGAGATCTAAGGTTACCGACATAGTCCAAAAGATTACTAAGCTCAAGAGCCAATGAGTAGGACTCGAAAGACTGACGGCTGATAGGGCAGCAAGGATCTCGATTGCTCGCCAAGCACCGGAAAACGCAATGTTGGCTGGCATCCAACTAGGTAGTCCGACGATCTCGTGAAGGTCGCGGGAAGCAGCTGGTTACGGGCAGCGCAATACCGACCAATCTTTGAGAAGACCTATGTCCAGCAGTAGACGTCTGTCGGCTGAAGATAATGATGATGATGAATACATTGACAAAAATACGATGCAGCTGCAGAAACATTCCTGCAGCCAAAATTTTATATTCTGATTGTTTATAATATGATATAGAACCTAGCAATGACCGAAGCAGTCTTGTGCTTAGGGATGGATCCCTAAACTTTCCCCCGTACTCAAATACAATTGCTGTACCCTAAGTTAATGAAGTTCGCCGGGATGTGAATCTTAGGCAACAAATACAACAGTTGTCGTCTAACAATTCAGCCTGTATGGGATGTGAGTTCATCCCGTCGCAAGTTAAACTGTGTGGCACAGTGCACATGCACCTCATCGCGTGGAGTCGTCTCGGCGGGCTGCCAAGTTTCCAGCGCTACCAACATTAATAAATCAAACGGTCCTGCAAACATTCAGCGAATTGTATTGTCTTGAAATTCACATTTTATTCATTGTTGTTATTAATATTTTGAGATGATACTTCTTTTCTCTTATTTTCTGGTGAAAATCGCGGGATCTCACTTTATGCGAGCAATGCAGGATCTTTGGGGGAGGCCTATATCCAACATTGGATGTCTATCGGCTGATGATTATAATGATGATGATAGTGCTCCTTTGAGGACTGTGTAATATATTAAATGAAACGAAAATAGAGAAGACTAAAAATACCCTTAAAAGGCTGCGGGGAAATGAGATAAATGGCGTTTCTATATAGATACTATCATTCATGTCGACTATCTGATGAGAGTCGCGGGAAGCCTCTGGATGCGGGCGTCACGGGACCAATCGATGTGGAAATCTTTGGATGAGGCCCATGTCCCGGAATAGACGTCGACTGATGGTGACGATGATGTTTTTTTAGTAGTAGGGTTCGCAGCGCGCCTACTACTCTACCACCGCAAGCGGACAGATGAACTCGGATGTTGGAAAAATATATATATAAAATAAATATTTTTATATCAAATCAGACGGGTGTAAGGGGTCGCGACACAACAATTTACGGGACCGAAGCCAACCTCACCTGCTCGTGGTGCACCCTGCTAATCAACAAACCAGGCTCTGGCACCCACCGACCCGCATTGGGCCAGAGTGGTGGGAAATGACCCATATCCCCCTACAACCAGTCCCTACATACATCGGCCCCTGGTGTCCGGCGGTATCGAAGACCATGCTGACTGTATGTGGACATCTTTGGGGGAAGCCTATATCCAGCAGTGGACGTCTATCGGCAGATGTTGATAACAATATCTAATCAAACGATTCCTATATTTACTAAAATATTACGTTCAGTGCTTTATCTTCCTCTCGCTCGTACTTTCTAATTTTAATCAACGATACAAATTATGTATCAATCGCTCTCTCTCTCTCTCTCTCTCTCCTTTACTACCTCCTCAATTTGTTCAGTAATTTTCTTACAAATTAACCAGAATACAAAGTTCCACTTCTATTGCGTACAATTTACTTTCGATTTTAGCGCACAAACAAAATTCAACATATTATGTCATAATATTATCTCAAAATAAATCTCATCTTTGAAACATATATTACGTATAAGTGAGCAATTCATAAGAATAAGGATGTTTACACAACTGTGCTAGATACTTTTAGATACAAAATCATCGATGGAGTAAGCGCTGCAGTTGTACCAACCATAAAGATATCTAGCACTAAAGATATCCTAGTAGTATAAATGATCCTAAGTACTAATACTAAAATACATAAACTGCTAGGTGAGTTTGAAAGTATTTAATAAGGACCTTTACTGATGTACTACAAACAAATCGAAAATAACAGGAGGTCCTTCGCTATATTTTGATGTAATATATGTCAAATTTGTTTAGTGATAGAATTACTATATAGTTAATATCTAAACATCATCATCATCATTATTAGCCGACAGTCGTATACTGCTGAACATAGGCCTTCCCCAAACATCTCCACATCTGACGATCCTGAGTTTCCCGCATTCAGCTGCTCCCCGCAACCCTCACCAGATCATCGGACCACCTAGTGAGCGCTTGCCAACACTACATTTGTGTACATTACATACGCATTGTACATTTGTCAGCTAAACGCACTTTCACAGCTAAGCAGCACTTACATATTGTAAACTTGTCGTCACAGCAGCATTGCTCAGTTCAGGTCGTCAACTTACGAGGACCAGATTGCTCCGCGACGAGAGCACTTCACGATATCATTTAAACGCATAATTATAGTCGAGACTTAGTACATTAGTAAAAAAGAAGACCGGAAATTTATTTGCAGATGAAATAAATGAGTAACAGTGAATCCAATACAAAATTTTTGAAGAGTACAAACGGTTTTCGGGATTAAATGTCAGGGACCATTACATCGAACAGAAGTTGTTAACTGTATCGAAGCAACTTCCGTAGTTGTTAGTTGTTACAAAATTTCATCTGCAGTGTGTCCGTGTCGAGTAAAGAGTTAGAGAGGGTAGTTATCGACGGGCATGATAAATTTTTACTTCTCTAAAATACAGAAGAAGTAATTATTCTACCCTCGGAATATCATCAAATCTTAATGGCGGATTATTCACGGATTGGACAGCATCTCTTTCTGTCGATTTTACTTACCAACACACTCCCTGCCAATCTTCACACCAAATTAAGTTAAAAACCATAATTATAGTGATTTTTTTGTATAAAAAAACTTAGTAAAGGAAAGGCAACATAAAAAAGTTAAGTTCGTCTAGAAAAATTGTAGCATAAATTATAAGTTACAATTCCGAGTTTAGAAATGGTGGAGACCGTTTGGGTAGGTACCACTGCAGAACATATTTCTGCTACCAAACAGTAGTGTGTAAACATTACTGTGTTCCGGTTTGAAGGGCGCTATAGCCAGTGTAATTACTGAGGTAACTAGATTTAATATCTTAAGTCTCAAGGCGACGAGCACAATGTGATGCAGAGTATATCATACTTACTAGCGCTAAGTGTCACTTGACCTCTGGATAAACATCTCGCTCGTCTCCTCCCTTCGTAGAACAGAAAAAAAAATTGTATCTACACGCCGAATGCCACTTTTGTTGTGTAGGTCAAATAAATCGTTTCCTCTTAACGAACATGTTTTTGTGCTTTAAATTAGATTCCTTTGGACGAAATGCGTCAATCAGGTTAATCAAGTGCCGCTGTGGTCAAACGTTTGACGAGGTTTTTCAACCGATGACAACTTAACGGTGATAAACATCTGTAATCAAAAACCACATAAGTTTATGACATCACAGAAACGTTTTGCGCCATCAAACAGAGATCTCATAACACTTTACTGACAGAAGATTACTGTTGCCGGAGACCGTTTACTTAGGTACCGCAGCAGTTCCCATTTCTGTCCTTAAGTAGTGTGACGATTACTGTGTTCCGGTTGAGATGACTCTGCAGCCAGTGCAGATTACCATGGAAACGGGATAACCCCTTATTTCTAAGACGATGAGCACAACGTGGTGCTGCATACATCGCCTTGACTAGTGGCACGTTGTTACGGGCAACCGTATCACTTACAACTCAGGTGAACGTCTACTCGTCTCGTCGCCTCTTTGAATAAAAAACATTGTAGAGTGGTGTTGCTTCTCAATTTATAGAGTAACTAACATTATTATTGATGATGTAACGCGACCACGCACCAAGTAGCTCCGATGACTTTAATATTTAAGTTATGTACATTTGTGAACTTTAGTAACAACAGCGAAATACAAACGGTGAAGGGAAACATCGCGAGGAAACCTGCACGTGAATTAGAATTTATTGTAAGGTGTGTGTGAAGTCACCAATCCGCATTGTGCCCGCGTGGTGACTATGGCCCATCGCCCTCATATTGAGGGTAGGCCTGTGCCCCAACAGTGGGGACGTAAATAGGATGTTGAGAATTGAGAAAGTGACCACAATATAATTCAAAGCGACAAGTGGAATTTCACGCTGTTACAAATACAACTAGCATCCAATTGTTACTAAGTGCCGCATTGCTTACAAGGATATAAACAAACGTCCTACCCTAGTCCTTTCCGAATCTCGAAATAATTTTTCTTCTTCTTATCTCCTATATACAATCACAGCATTTATTTCTGCAGCCAAGCAGCATTTTGCTCCTGCTTCAAAATGGTAGTACCAGTATTATAAGTATGTTATGCATGTTCCACGTGTATCTTATATCGTAGGTATATCACAGATATATATATATATATATATCTGTGTCCATTTTTAAACGTCTAAAGTTTTTCACAACTTAATGCAAAACAAAGTTTCGCATAAGCGCATCATTCATTCACGTCGCAAGCATTCGCAAGTCTCCATGCGACGGAGTTAACTGAACACTGCCTTCACGAAATATGCGAGTTCGAATTTCAAAGCTAAAAGCTTGACGTCAAAGCGACAAACAAAAGTAAGCTGTTTAATACTAGAAATTTTCTTCCCGGAAACTAGCAGTCGACATATATCGATTTATTATTCGCTTTTTGACTACATCAGAGTGAATATTACTCTAGGAGTGCGCTACAATTTTGGCTATGAAGCAGTTCTTTATTTTTCTTCTGTTTCCCCGCCCGCATTGGTGTCCGTAACACCCCCACAACTGCCTTTGGGAGAAGAATTTTGTAAAATCCATTCTTATATGACCTCTAAATGGCAGAAGCAATATCTCTACCAAAATTTGTTTGATTACATCTAATAATTTCGGAGATCTAGTGATGGGCTAATAATTCTCTGAATATCTCCTTATTGATAAAAATCTACGAGACCAGCGGGACGTTCACATGCTGGTAGGTGATACGTCTGGTCATAAAAATGTAGCTGCTGCTGTGTTGGGATAGACTCCTTCAGTCAAAACATTGAGTCTCGTACCCCTATAACAGGTAGTGTACCTACAGCGTTCAAAATGTTTGCGTATTACTATTTGACGACAGAAATAGGTACTGCGGTAGTTCCTCCCGAGATGATCTCCGGCTACAGAGCCCTATTACCAGTATATAACTTATACACAGTAAATAATATATAGAGATTAAAAACTAATTCTACTCACCCAAAGCTTTCGTGGTAGAATTATATTTAGAATCCTATAATAAATCAGTTGCTATGGTTACAAATTCTTTTAAGTTATATGATTTCACGTTTGGAGAGAAAAGGAGTGAAAGGAAGACTTTATAAATAAGGATACTTGAACTGGTTGCGGTTGGGTCTAGAACTGCCCGGTACTGAAAGAATCGCCTTGAGGTAGATCGATGATCTAATGAAGGTCGAAACTTCAATATGCGAGCTGCACGAGACATATTGTAGTGGAAATCTTGGGACCTATATTACCTATATGAACCCTTATAATAACCCCTGGTGCCCGGCGATGCTGGCACCGGAGGACCGATCGATATGGGAATATCTGGTGGAGGCCTATATCCAGTAGTGGTCATTATTCGACTGAAGATGGTGTACTTTTTTCTCTCACCTATATATATATATATATATATATACATATATTTTCTTCCTGTGAGTACAATAAGGAATAAAGGAAGGGTACTTAAAATTTATGTACAAACATATCAATAGCAATTTATTCCGTTACTCATTAAATGCGTGGACGAAATCCTGATGGAGTGAGTGTGACCGGTTTCCCCTCCGGAAGGCGACGTGTCCCGGACTCTAAGTGCCACATTTTTTACGTTTTTACGCCTCGACATTTCCGTGTGAAGTGTTCTCTTTAGCTTTACTGCGCCCTGAACGGCCTCGTACGAGTGTAGTGAAAATTTTGGAGTAGCGCTGGTGCTCCTTGACGTGTCGTATCCAACGGCCGTCGCTTAATTCTCTGCGGCAGACGGAAAGAACTGTTATACATACTTCTGTTGTAATAAATAGATTTAAAGGTTATATAAAAAAAATAGGAAAAAACGTAAAATTAAATAAAGCATTTCTGATCGCATTTTTTTTTATACAATTAAGCGACGACACCAACTAGACATTCACCTGATGTTTAGTGAAACGCTTACTCATCACAACGTGGCTCTAGTTGTGATGATATATACACTACGTCACATTACGCTCGTTGCTTGAGACATAAGTTAAGGATCGTTACCCCAGTAATTACACTACCCACAGCGTCCTTCAATCCGGAACGCGGCAAAAAAAAAAAAATTCTTAATGGTAACAGCAATAGTTTGGAACAGTCTGCCGGCGTATTTCCACCAAGTATGCTGTGGTAATCTTTAATAGTATAATATCTTTAATATAATAAAACAATTAATAGGCTATTTATAGACTAGTTAATTTTACCACTAAAGTTATACCGTCGTTTACCATCAGGTGGGATTAGTATTCGCTAGTCTAAATAATAAAATAAGGAGCAAATACTTGACGTAAATTTTAAATGATGTTTAGTGGCAAAGGAACGGAAATTGATAAATTGGAGCCGCCTAACCTAACCTAACCTAACCTAACCTAACCTCGACAACAGAATCAAAGGTTTTGATAAATCGCTGCACGACAATCCAAACACCATATGGCACCATGATCGCTTCTACTACCACTTCAAAGATTACTAGTAGTGAGGCTCTGTTGTCAGAGACTGACGTGGTAGTTACCACCGCAGTGTCTATTGCATCCGCCAAGCAGTAGTGTGCAAACATTACTTTGTTCCGATTTAAAGGGTCCTGTACGTAGTTAAATTACATTGAAACTCAACATCTTATGAGCTCAATACAGTGTAGTGTATAACATCCTAACTAATGCGCAGGCGCATAACTTACCATCAGACATATGTCCCCGCTCTTCTCATCGCCTAATTCAATAAATAAAAAGGCAACGGGTTAACTTATTTTTAGTTAGTTGAGACAATTCATCAGTTTTCATGTTTTTTTTTTTATAAAGTAATTATTAACTACTATTCATCTCTAATGTTGTAAAGTAGTTAAACGTTTAGAGTTCTTTATAATTTGTCGGTTTTCGTCTACAGAGAGTGGGAACAATTAAAACAAAGAAAAACTCCGAGACCATCAATTTGTAAACATTATCCTACTTCCTGTAAGCCGCTCGGAGTTAACTTTATGAAAGGATAATTAAATTATGCTCTTTCCTTTTTAATGGTTGGAACTTTTGAAATATACTTGCTGCTCCTTGCTTCGTAAATCGTTGAACTTGAGATACTACTTTAGAATACAGTATTAAGGACATTTGATGTTGTTGACGTATGACATGGAAATTGTACGAAATGTTAATCTTTGTTTATTTATTTTTATTATTTATTTTAATAAAAAGTACATTTAAAGGCTAATTTAAACATAAAATCTATATCATAAAGATACTGTAAAAAAACGCATTTATGTAATATAGGGTAGTACACGACCCCTTACCATCCCAAACTATACTTAACATATGTTTTATACGTAATGACTATTTGTGACATATACAAATAAAAATAATATATAGTTATTTTTTTTATATAATTAAGCTACGAGACGGTCGGGACGTTCACCTGATAGTAAGTGATACGCCCGTCCGTAACATGGCGCTAGTTAGGGTGGATGTACAACACCAAATTGCGCTCGGCGGTTGATACATAAGATGTTGAATCTCGTTACCACAGTAACGTCACTAACTGCAACACTCTTCAAATCGGAACACAGTAATGTTTGGCGGTAGTAAGAGGTGCTGTAGTGGTACTTACCTGGACGGTCTCCAACAACAGAGGCCTTCACCAGTAAGATGTGACTTTTAATTGTAAAAGCTAATTTTAAAAGAACCTATAAGCAGTTCAGTCTATAAAAGAGTTGGTCACAGTTAAAATAGCATTGAAGGCACATCCGGTGTTTTATTCCGGCCGCCAGTGTCTTCCTACTACTAAGGACCTATTCAACAATCACTTATCATTGAGGAAGATGATTCACTTATCATTCAGATATGTGCTATTTCATCAGTTTTTTTCAGGTTCAGTTTTACTGGCTATAGATATACTAAGTCTAGTAGCTAACCACAGATTAATATTTCAATTAAAATTTATTATAAAGTAAGGGGTGTAAGCGATCGCGCACAACAACTCATTGGACCCAAGCCAACCTCCCCCTGCTTGCGGTGCACCCTGCTACAAACGAGGCTGTGGTTTCCGCGAACCCGCATTGGGCCAGCGTGGTGGAAAATGGCCCAAGTCCCTCCCATCTGATCCGCTACAAACGACAGCAGCGCAGGAGCGATTGATGAGGGGATCTTTGGGGGAAGCCTATGTTCAGCAGTGGATGTCTATAGGCTGGTGATGATGATGGAAAGAAAGTTGAAATGATGTGAAACGAAACATATAAGATTCATCGTTAAAGTAGTTCTAAAAACAATCTTTGATGTATAGAATATATTTAAGTTAAAGCTTAATCCAGAACTTGTTACACAAGCGGCGTAGGCGAAAGGGGCGTGAGAGCTCAATTCGTCGGGGGCGAAAAAACTCTAATTGGAAATTCGCAAATTTTAACTGAAATAATACAGAGTTAGCAGACTGAAATTTTGAAATGGTTTTTTTTTAAATTCTGTCTGGAAAGTTTTTTTTTTGATAATTCAATGTGTTTTTCACAAAAACTAATAATAGCTAAAAAAGCGTATAGCAAATATGTAAGTATTAAAGTTGTTTGCAAACAAGTAGATCTACTGGTGGTAGGCCTCTGTTGCTGGTGACCGTCTAGCTACCACCGCAGCGCATATTGCAGCCGACAGACATTAGTGTGTGTAGTAAGGCTGTAAAATAGTATATTTTGCTCGGCGCTTTGAGACATACTATATTAAGTCTCGTTACCTCAGTAATTTCACTAGCTACAGCGCCTTCTAAACCGGACAACGGTAATGTTTGCACACTACTGTTTGACGGCAGAAATAAGAGTTGCGATGGTATCTACCTAGACTGTCTCCGGTGACAGAGACCTACCACCAATATAATAATTTCAACCAACATCATTATAACCCTTTGATGATGCTGAATGATGTAAGGAGTGCCGCCCAATATCTTACGGAACCCAAGTCAACCTCACCTTCACGCAGTTACCCTGCTGAACAACAGACGAGCCTCTGGGCCAGCGTGGTGGACTAAGGCCCAATTCCTCTCAATGAACTCTGTGGAGATTTTTGGTTGATGCCTATGTTCAGCTGCGGACGTCTATCGGCTGTTGATGGTGATAATGCTAAATAGATCTACATATTATATATATATATATATATTTATTATTCTACATCACAACATTCACCATGTTTAGAAAATTTAAAAAATATATACTGATTATTAAAAAAGTTCCTAGGAGTCAGAGTTCTAGATTGGAATATCAATCCCGTGGTGGAATTTCGTGAAATGGGAAATGGTGAACTATTTCTGATTTCCAATGATCCTATTTCATCAAATCGAAGGGGACTAAGAATCCTATTACCATGAAAGCCGCCCCCGGGAAGCCGTATTTCGCATGTTGGTATTAGAGCAAATCGCTCTCATACATTACACACTCTTTATACCTTCATCCAAATGATATAACCTTTAAGTATGGGATAACTAACATTTAATATATTTTATTTATATACATATACATGTTTATTTTTCTATGAATATTATGATATCTCAATGTTACTGATGACAAGTAAATTTGTTGCTATATTAATATCAAACTTAACAATATATATATATATATATATTAATATAAAGCTTCAAGGCGTGTGACGGCTCCCGTAGAACAACTCGCGGTGTCCAAGCCAACCTAACCTGCTCGTGGTGCACCCTGATAATCAACAATCAAGGCTCCGGCTTCCACCAACCCGCATTGGAACAGCGTGGTGGGAAATAGGTCTAGATCTCCCCACATGAACCACTATAAACGGTGGTTTCTAGTGCCCGGCGGTGTGGGTAGCGGAGGAGCAGCTGTGGACGTCTATCTGCAGATGATAATGATAAAGCTCCAAGTATCTATGACATGAACTTAAAATAAACAGAATTAAAGCTTTCGTTCACACGCCGCTCCATAACAAAGTAGTGCTAGTTAGGATGATATACACAGCATTGTACTCGTCGCCTTTCGACATAAGATGTCTCATTAACTCAGTAATTATACTAGCTACAGCGCCCTTCAAACTTGAATACAGTAATGTTTGTGCATTGCTACTTGACGTCAGCAATAGGAGCTCCGATGATGCCTACCTAAACGGTACTCAGCAACAGACACTTGTCACCGGTAAACGGATGTCGCCGTATCATATTTATGGCATAAATTAATCAAACATATAAATATATATCATCATCATCATCATTATCATCTCCCAATAGACGTCCACTGCTGGACATAGACCTCTCTCATGGATTTATACATCGATCGGTCCCACGTTCCTCGCATCCAGATAATATACCGCATCTTATAGAAGACATTGGGATACACATATATTCAGCAGTGTATTAACAAAGGCTTGTGTTGTACATATATATGTATATATATATATATATATATATATATGCTTTTGTTGTATATATACGTATATGATTAATTAATCAATAATGACACGTGTAAGAAAAGTGTGAATTCAGATATGACGGCTGATAGAGGGATATAGAAGAGGAGTACATACTGTGTCGACCCCACTTAACTGGGTATAGGGCAGTGGGAAGAAGAAGAAGATTAATTTCTCAATATTTGATATATAACTTCGGTTTACAGTTTTACTTGAGCGCGATCCATCAATAAACAAAAAGTCCCGATGTACCAGAGGACAGCAACAAAAGAACTTATTCCGAATCCCCAAAAGCATTTCAACTTGCAATCCGATAAAACTTTCACGAAATGGATTGCTCACTGTTTTTGCTCCAAGAATTTATTATAACCTATTGTAGTTATTTTTTTTTTTTTTGGAAGTTTACGTTCGACTGCAATCCGAATTTTTTATAAGGGAGTCGGTTTTCCGGGATTAAGATCTACTGTAAATACAAAGTTACCATTTTTTAATGTTCACTTGATGATAAGTGATACACCTGCTCGTTACAGCGTGACTCAAATTAGAATGATATACACTGCACCACATTGTGCTCTCCTGGAGACGAGATCTTTACTAGAAATATATAGTTATTATTTATTTTAATCGATAAGGGTGGTCTATTTGTAGAAGGATATAAAAATGCTATAAGCGGAAACGTTGATTCATTTTTAAATATAACTTTTTAAAACAAATGAAAACATTCAGGAAATAGGCAATTAATAGGTTAACATCAATATCGAAGTAATTTAAGCTTCTGCTTAAGTTATTGGCTACTTACCCTAGACATTCATTTTTTATTGGAATAGAGCACCATGTCGTGTTCCCTACCTTTATACATCTTTCAAATCAACACACTTACGACTTACTAGCGGCACTACACTAACTTAAATAGTTAAGTTACCATCTCAGGCAAAGAGTAAGCTACTGGTAATTTTTTTATTTAAAAATCTATTAAATTTAGTAAATTAAAAGTATTACTTACACCCAAAGGTATGCGCCTACCCCTAACTATGAAGCGGCACTTAGAATTATATACCGCTCTTGTGTCGCATTAGCTCTTAAATTATTATCTCGTTATCTATATAGTTCAGCTAGCTACAACGCCTTGCGAACCGGAACATAGTAACTATACATTTAAGTTTGAAACAAGTCCTTTTGAAGAGCCTAGAAATTTGGTTAAATGAAAGCATTTAGTGGCAACCAGGGATGTGCACAGAGATTTCGGGTAGGGTTATGCAAACCACACTCCTAAATCTCTGTGCTTAACTATACTTAAAAATTTAGCCGTTGCGTTATATTTACCACCAATTTAGCAACAGTCAAAGGATAATTGTGTCCTTTTGAGTAAATTGAGAGATTTTTATTTATTTAGGTTTAAGGAACCAGGGCATGCAGTGATTTTTGGCGTATATGGAGAGCACGTCCTTTTTTTTACCGGTGGAAAATCTTCTAAAAACATATTCTGCTTCTGGGGATAAGACAAGGTTATATGTGATTTTTACTCACTAAAACCCCCACGGTGGTCATCTTCAGAGCAATGTGGGAGGCCCCGATATTTCCTACGGAACGTACCGGTGCCTCCCAGCATTACTCCTAAAGAACGTCCCAAGGAGAACCGTAGTCTTCCTCGGCACCCTCGCTTTAGTACAACAAGCACTAGACCAATTCATACTTGTTAATCCCGAGCTCACTTAATCGGCAATATGGGCTTCCACCTTCAAAGCTCACGAATCCGAAAACTTGTAATCGCCTTCTACGATAGACAGGGCTTACTTTAATCCTTTTCTTAATAGTCCGAGATCTCTACATATAACTAAGTAGCTAATTAGATGAAATAAAAAAAGATTTTCCGTTTCTATGCGACGTTTTTAACTTTATATCAATTTCGTACTAAATTTTTCCCTCCCCGTTTGAAAGCTGCTCCTCTCGCCACTTTCGCGATATTCACCGAGCTGCCGTTGTCGGCGCCAAAAATAAAATATGACCGTGCACCCCCCGGTACTCTCCTTCACTTTGTGACTACACAAAAACATTGACGAATTTCTATTTGCCAAAATTTACAGAGTAAATGAAGTTTCTCGTCAAATTTTTCCGTACAGAAATATTTTTGGTAATAACAAATATTAATAAGTTCATAAAAATATCTTTACTCACAAAACGCTTACACTTGTCTACATTTTTACATATGTAATACTTAAAGTTATCGTGTACACAATTTGTCGGTTCTATTTATATATATTTATTAAATTAAGCGAAGAGACGAGCTGGACGTTCACCTGATGTTAAGTGATACGCCTGCCCAACAAGACACTAGTTAGGAAGCACACAGCACCGCATTACGCTCGTCGCCTGAGACATGAGATGTTGAGTCTCGTTACCGCAGTATAAACACACTAGATACAGCATCGTTCAAACTGGAACACAGTGATGTTTTCACACTACCCTACTCTTTACTTAGATGATTGTTCATTTGATATCGTTTTCATACGAAGTTTTGTAAAAGCAATCTTAATTATGAACAGTCACATTCACAGTGAATATTCTAATGAATATTCTGCTACTTTCAAAGTGTACAGCTCTGCCTAGCCGGGCGAGTTCCGAAAAAACACTTCCTAGAAAAAACTCTAATTACAGTCTCTTTAGAGATAAAATAAGCAATAATAATTACACATTAAAAGCTTATTAAAAATTTAAATTCAACTTAACTAAATATACTCTACCTGATTCGGTCTTTTACTATATATTCTACATATACTTTCAATCAAACAACTTATTTACGTCTCTATCAGAAACTCAATGTTAAAGGGAGACTTTCATTATTTTTATAATTCAACCACTGAAATGATCACTAGCGAGATAAAAAAACCATCTAATCCATTTCAAAGGAAGCTGCAGCAGTTCGCCGGCGCGATAGCGTAATGAAAACAAAATAACGTTATAAATAATTTTGTAATCTCTGCATCATACAAATCCGGTCCATTGTTAACGGGCCATAAAGGCTTAACCGTTATGTCCGCCCTCTTCGATATTTTCACAAAGGGATTATTTTAATATATTTTTATCGTTTGTTTGGATATAATGTATACTTATTCGACCACGCGACCACCAGGACGTTGAATAACCTGGCAGGTGATACACCAGTCCATAAATATGTCCTTCAAATCGGAACATCCACACTTTCCACATTACTACTGAGTAACAAAAATAAGTGATTCAAATAAGGAAAATAAAATATAACATCGCTTAATAACATTATATATATATATGTTTAAAGATCTCTGCTTTGTACTAAATCTACCTACCTAATAAGATACATCAATGAGATCACATCTTCATGATCAGTCGACATTGATCGTTCCTACCTTGCTTGCATACAGCGTTTTTCACCAGATCATCGATGTACCTTGTGAGGATCCTACCAACAACACTTCAAACAATACCCACATCACTACATAACTTTAGCCAATAACTTAACTGTGATTCTAACATTAAGGTACCCAAAAACATGAGAACTAGTAATAAAAATAATTACCGTACTATTAATATTATCATAAAGAGTACATTGACCTGGCTTCACTACGAAGATTCAATTCCGGTGTCACAAACCGGTGGATGCTGATCACTATGGTTACCACCGTTGTTGTCAATTTACTCTGTAGTTAATTCGAGTATTCTGTGCGAGTTAATTTCAATAAGATATCGAAATTAAGTCTCAAATTTAAGTTAAACCTTAGTTTATTTTACATAAAAAAATATAACATTACTTATCTGTGCTTTTATCTTTTTTCTTTTCTTTCTATTCAACGAAGCGACGAGACTAGCGGAAAGTTAACCTGATGGTAAGTTATAAACCGGCTCATAACAACTTGGCGTCAATTAGTATGATATACACAGCACTAGATTGCGCTCGTCTCCTGATTCATATGCTTAGTCTCGTTGCACCAGTAGTTTCACCAGTCACAGCACCCTTCAAACTGGAACATAATAAATGTTTACACGCTACGGTTCGGCGGAAGAAATAGGCGCTGCGGTAGTGTGTACCTAGATGGTCTGCAGCAACAGAAACCTAAACCTACCAGCAGTAAGTCTTCACTATATACGAAGAAGTATATTTCAGTTCGCAAATATAACAGGGCCACCTCCGCTTCAAAGGAAACGCCGCTCGGAGCCAAGTTCCAATTCAACAAAAAGGAACATGAATTATTTCAGCCATTGTTATTGACACCTCCTGAAACGAATGTCCGAACAGACCGCCCTGGGATCAATTTAAATTCTCACCACTATTCTTCACTACTACACCCGCAGTGTTTATATTTTAAAAAAAAAAACTCGTTTTAGAACAAATAGCAGGAATGTTGATGTACCGTCGTTTTTATGGAGAAGGTATATTATAATGTTCATTCGATATACTTTCGATTAAATGGAGAATATTAATAAGAGTAAATGAAGTGGTAGATTTTTGGGGTGTAAAGGCTCCCCCGCATAACAACTCACAGGACATAAGCCAATCTCTCCTGCTCGTGGTGTACCTTAATCAACGAACGAGGCTCTGGTTGTTACTAATTGGGCCAGCGTGGTGGAAAAACGACGGCATTTAGTCCCCGGCGGTAACAGAGGCCACGCTGACTTTGATGGACCTTTGGAAGGCGCCGGAACCTAAGCAGCGCGGACCGATTGAAATAGAAATTTTTGGTGGAGACCTATGTCCAGCTGCGGAAATCAATCTGCTGAAGATGAAGTAGTAAATATATGTTTTTATATAACTATACTGGTGGTGGCCGTCTAGGTAGGTACCACTGCAGCTCCTATTTCTGCCGCCAAACAATAGTGCTTAAACACAACTGTGTTCCAGTTTGAATGGAGTCGTAACTAGTGAATTTATTGGGGTAACGAGACTTAACATCTTATGTCTCAAGGCGACGCGCACAATATAGTGCAGTGTACATCATCCTAATTGACGACACCTTGTTATGAGCAGGTGTATGGTTTACCATCAGTTGAACGTCCTGCTCGTCTCGTTGAATAAAAAAATATTGCGAACTCGGTTTCACACAGTGTTAACTTAGATGCTACTTGTTGTACTTCCTCACTACCCAATAGCAGCCATAAAGAGGTTAATTTAGTTGAGTGTACAATGCTTTGTGGGGGTATCATTTGATAGATGACAGCAGTCGTAGGGGAAGTAATTTGCAAATTGATTTCCAATGTCTGTATAGATGATATTGGCTTTTATTCCTGTTAAAGAATTTCTCTGCTCGTACGATTGAGTCCGCCTTTAAGCTTTGGAAATCATAGTAATCTACACTAGTGAGTCACTTAAAAAAACCTATAAATCTCGGAAACTGAGAATGCTAGCTTAATGAAATAAATTTTGTTTAGTTGACAATTAAATACTTCTTAAATTAAGGTATCAAAACTTCTTAGTTACTGCAAGATTGTATCATAAAGAAATCAAATTTGAAAAAGCGAAAGCCTTTCGAAGATGGAACTAAGAAATTGCTGCATTTGTTTCTAATCTGTCATTTAAGTGGGTATATAAAGTGTATTAATATTGTTCAATATTTATTATTCAAAATGTAATCATGTCGCTTACAACTGAAGAATGCACTAGAATCCTCTGTCTGCACTCTTATGGAGTGGCCTGCACGCAGCCGCAGCCCGGATATCAACCCAATCGAGCATGCATGGGCATGGGACGAGCTAGGGATGCAGTATGCGTAAAACAACGAAACCCTCCCCCAATCCCCTCACGCTTCGTAAGCTCAAAATTGCTCTCACAGAGGTATGAGAGAATATTTACCAAAATCGTATAAGAAACTTGTTGTACAGCATGCCAAACTGTGCCAAACCGTGTAAACGCAGTAATGGAAGCGGAAGCACGAGGAGGCAATACAAAGTATTAAAATTCAAGTCAGTTGTACAAAAATGTCATGTTTCCTGTTGTCGTTTTAAGGCGAGATCAGCTTTTTTTTTATGTAATTTTTAATAAGTAATAAATAAAATATAATGACTTATAAATTTTATTACTTTCATTTAAGTTTATTTTATTAAGCTAGCATTCTTAGTTTCCAAGTTTTATAAGTTTCTTTAGGTGACCCGCATTCATTACTCTTGAGTACATATAAAATGCCTGGACAATAATTCTTCTTAATTTCTATATCAAAAACAATAAGACTTATCTTAGAAAAATTTATAGTTATGCAACCCCATTCAAGGTTGGTTTTTTATTATTTACTTGTCCTAAATCAACTTTAGTGGGAATGGCCAATAGATGTCCCAGCAGAACACAACCGAAGTTACTTCAAGCTATACTTTAAAAGCCCATACCGGCTTCTGCTTAAATCGTTTGCAGCAAACTCACCTGCACTAGGTGCACCCTGAGAACGAGACTCTGGCTCCTGGCAACCTACAATGAACTACATACGCCTCCAGCTCCTAATGCCGAGGGGTATCGGAGGCCATGCTGACTGTATGTGGGGATCTTTTGAGGAGGGTTATGTCCAGCAGTGGACGTCTATGAGCTGATGATGATGATGATTCAATTTACTATTACCATAGTTGGAGATAGCGTCAAGTATCTCCGACTTCTTAACAGCCGTTTAGAGAATAAGATACCGATCATATTCGTTCACAACTCCAAAGATCATGTTAAGGAAGATCGGCATACGGATCAATCCGCTCTCAGTTCCGACGAGCAGCTTCTTTTGTACCATAAGAGTTTCACAGAAAAATCTTCTGGAAGTTTAATAGTCCCAGTCCCCTCTCTAGTAACGCCGCAGTTAATATTTTTTCCTTTAAGCAAAGAAACAAATCATACATGGGTTTTAATTTTTTCGACAAAATTAGGTATAATTGAGGAATTATACGAGTGGCTTAAAGCAGCTAATTTTCTTTAATTTTTTTCTCATTATGTACTTGAAAGTTAAGCTGAAGTATTACTTTGTGTTTGCGACCTCACTTACTCGTTACTTTGTGGAACATCGACCGCCGGGCGCAGACGCATGAAGTGGGTGTAGGATTATACTGCTACCTACTTGTACTGTAGGATTGTACTGATCGTAATCTTATTGCGAATTCACGATATTTAAACATAATCATCATCAGCCGATAGATGTCCACAGCCTCCTAGATTCATGAATTCATTTCATTCATTCATTTTTAAGATCATTGATGATCTCGGAGATATCTATCTCCAGGGGGATTCCGCGTATGACGACACGGAGTTGCCTCGAGGAGAGCGAAGGTGTAGAAGCCGAGGCTGGCATTCCGCAGGTGCTTGGTAGCAGCCCGAAAGTCACTATCCGTGGTTAGGATACTGCGAATAGCCTGCGCGGTGTTCTGCGCTTTTACTTTTGTGGTCGGCGAACCACTTAGAAACTGCGTTCCACTTTGTTTTGTCCTGGAGGGTAATGGAGGGAGACGGCTTTGGAACATGTTTCTCGGGCGCGGCCTAGGTGTTGAAGGGGGTGAACGAGAGGCGCGGCCTCTTTTACTTCTGGATGCGGGCAGCGCAGGACCGATCCATGTGGAGTTCTTCGAGGGAGGCCTATGCCCAGCAGTGGACATCTATTGGCTGATGATCACACTAAACTAGCATATTACCAGTAGAAACAATATATATATAGAAACAAACACAAATAACTGTATTAGATCTAAAGGTTATTAGAGCTTCTCTCCTTATATGGTAATAAAACTAATCGTTAAAATTATGTTAATTTATTTATATATCTCTACTTTTTGCAGAGAAAGCAGACAGAAACATGAATAAACAAAATGGCGGACATAATGGCATAACACTCTCTTGTATAAATACCCACATATACATATACTAAATACATAAC
This sequence comes from Ornithoptera priamus, assembly GCA_029034505.1. Classification (NCBI taxonomy): domain Eukaryota; kingdom Metazoa; phylum Arthropoda; class Insecta; order Lepidoptera; family Papilionidae; genus Ornithoptera; species Ornithoptera priamus. The sequence continues at coordinate 1,409,786 of JARDWD010000606.1, read as the reverse complement.
AATCACTTTACGTACATATACATAAATATACCACCATCACAAGCCAATAGACGTCTACTGCTGGACATAGTCCTCCCTCAAAGATCTCCACGTCGATCGGTCCCGCGTTGCTCGCATCCAGTGGCTACTTGCGATAATCACCAGATCGTCGAAGAACATAAATATACTTCAATAAATATCTATCTGTTCCCCAACCGCTCTGCAGGTTTTAACACCCTCGCAACTTCCTTCGGGGAAGAAATTTAGAATTCATTCTTAACTGGCCCAAATCCCTCTATATGAATCTATATCCGATCCAGGTGGAAATCTTCGATTCTTCTATCGGCTGAATATGATTCTTATCTAACTTCTAAACAGAATTTTAAGTGTTTACATCTACTAGCTTTAGAGGACTCGTCATGAACCTTTGGAAATCTCCTATCTATATACATACAAAAAATTTCCATCTATGTAGCAACTCATCACGACATCTCTGGAACCATAAGGCCTGGAGACTTGAAATTTGGTAGGAATATTCCTTTGGCTGAGTATAGGTCAGCTAAGAGCGGATGTTGCGAAATGTTACCCCCTAAAGGCTTTGCGGGGGTTTTACGGCCAGGAAAGCGAACGGTAACACCTAAGTACATAAATATATAGACTAAAAATAGGGCATAGTTTCAAATAACTTAATTTGACAATTAAAAAATAATTAAAGTTAATTAAAGCAATTAAGAAATCATGACATGGTCTGTTTAACAGAGTTTAGTTCAAAAGGCGGTAAATTGCTGCGCAAACTGCGAATGACAAGGCTTTGATCGCTGTAAAGGTGTTTGTTTCATTGTGAGTCGTCTTTAAACGTGTCCGTTGAAGAGCCTAGAAATTTCGTTAAGAAGAAAAGATGAAAGCATCCAGCGGCAACCAGGGATGTGCACAAAGATTTCGAGTAGGGTGTACAAACCACACCCGAAATCTCTGCGCTTAACAGTTATTAAAAATAAACTTACAAATTTAGCAGTTTAGTTAATTACTACTCTGCTTCTGCGGGGAAGACAATGTTATATGGGATTTTTAACCCATTAAAACCCTATCGGTGGTCATCTTCAGTGTGATGCGGGAGAGCCCGGGATCTCCTACGGAACGCAGTGTTGCCTTCCGGCAGGCAATACGCCTAAACCACGTCCCAGACAAGACTGTAGCCTTCCTCGACATCCTCGCTTCAGTTCAAAAACTAGCCCACCTCGTAGTTATCGTTCATCCCGGGCTCGCTTAATAGATAATATCGACCCCAACTTTCAAAGCCGACGAACCCGGAAACGCTTTTAGTCGCCTTCTACGACAGGCTTACGTTAGTCCTAGTCTTACTAGCTCGTACAGCAGAACAAAGAAACGCACGCTGCTGCTGGCAATTCATCCTTTTTTTATATAATGAAGCGACAATGAGCGAGATTTTCATCTGATGCTATGTGATACGTATAACAGCGTGACAATAGTAAGGATGGTAAACACTGCACCACATTGCGCTCGTCGCCTTGAGACATAAGATGTTGAGTCTCAGTACCTCCAAAGCTTTTCGGTAGTGCACTCATATAGTGGCAACGATGATCAGCCATTTATTGCTGTCTTTATCTGGTCAGTCCATCTCACAGGCGTTTTTCCTCGCGGCCCGGTACCCTTTCCCTAGACCATAAATCGCTCAGTAGCTGCCTACCCTCAGCGGCATGCGTGGCCAAATAAGGTGAGGAAACGAGACTGTGCCACAGGTAATAAACGCTTCTTGATGCAGTTCTGGCAGTATAGACTCGTTGAAACGAAATTCAGTCCACGATACTCCGAGCATTCTCCTCCAGCACCACTCCATATCTAAAGCGTCTATCCTTTTCTTTTCTACTTCTCGCAAGGTCCACGTTTGTGCTGCGGACAAGAATAAGGGGAATACAAGTGCCCGAACTAGCCGGATTTTTGTGGCTTTATATACGTTGCGAGACCTACCCCCAGTGAGATATTACCACAAGTTTGTTACCCTCAAAGTTCATATTGATATTGATTTAATTCCAAAGAAGTATCTTTGAGCCGTCTCCGCCTTATAAATCAAATATTTAATACGAATCCGATATCAAGTAGTAAGTTTTATTACTAAGTTTTTCAATTTGCTTCGATAACATAATTCCGTAAGTCAAACGCAGACGTCCTGATTTTGATTCATTAGTTATTGTAATGTAACCGCTGAGCGAACTCAAGTTTAGTTAAACAACACAGTTAAAATAAACAAGCTAACGAAATGTTCCACCGGAAAATGTATCTATTATATTCTAAGATTTTCTTAGTCTTTCATATATTAAGCGACTGGACGAGCGGAACGCTTATATGATGGTAAATGATAATATAGGAGTTAGGATGATATACTACACCATATTGCGCTCGTCGCCTAAGACATAGGATATTAAGTCTCGTTACCATAGTGTTTACACTAGCTACAACGCTCTTCAAACCGGAACACGGTAATGTTTCTACAGCACTGTCCGTCGGCTACAATAGGCGCTGCGTTGGTACCTATTTAGACGGTCTCCGGTAGTAGGGACCTATCCCCGGTAAGCTAATACTATATCTTTTTTTAAAATACTATAAAGAGGCAGGGTGACTGCTGATTGAAAAAAAAACTGCAAAGCTTTTAGCATCCCCTTTGTTTTGAATTCCTAAAAATATCGACACCCTCTGCGAGTTATGCGGACATATATAACGTGAAATTGGCATCGTTGTTTCTCTATATATATGTAAGGCACGGAAACTTGAAATTTGGTAGAAATATTCTTTTTACCGAGTATAGGTCAACTACGAAATGATTTTAAAAAATTCTTACCTCCTTAGGGAGTTTCGGGGGTGTTACGTCCAGTGGAGCGGACGAGGAACAGCTACTACCTTATAGAGCAATAAAGTAATGGAGAACGTTATAAGTGTTAGTTACATGGAAAAATAATTCTTCCTTTCGAAAATTTTTAAAACACCTTTGCGATATATTTTAAGAAAAGATCAACATCTTCATGATTAACGGATAGACTTCCACCGTTAGACACAGGCCTTCCCCGGAGACTACCACATCGATTAGGTAGGTATTCGCCATTTCTCACCACGGCGGTTAGTTGGTGGAAGCCAGAGCCTCGTTTATTGATTAGCAGAGTTCACCACGAGCAGGTGAGGCTGGCTTGGATCCCGTAAGTCGTTGTACTCTAAATCTTCATCTATATTAATAACATACAACTCAATGAACATAAATTAGTCGTAAACTACCAAGTAGAACTTTAGTTACCAATGGGAAGAAAACTCTTCCAAGATAAGATTTATCCTGACGCTTGGCAACCGGATTGGCGTTAGCAGTGACAGGTTTTTTTTATTCATTTCCTCTTAAGTTTCTATTTACTTATCTGTTGTTTGTCGACATTACACAACTACCTATCTTTGCACTACTTACGTCTTTAACTTCTTTTTGTTATCTTATTACATGAACTTATTAAATACTACTTACATGTTTACATGAAAAATATTGTGCATTAAATTAAAGGTTTTTTTTTAAATATTATTTTGTTGTTAATAATACAATAACGATACCAACAAAAATAACAACAATTTTTTTTTTAAATACTTCAACGACTCGGTTGGGATGTCCAATTTAATTACAGTGAAGGGGCAAAAGAAAATCTTCAAAAATAAGCAACTGGATGGAATTGTTTACAGTAACAGATTTTTTTTTAATACCATTAAGCGACGAGACAAGTGGAACGCTCACTTGATGGTAAGTGACACGCCTGCCCATAACAACGTGACGCCAGTTAGGATATCATATACTGCACCACATTGCGCTCGTCGCTTGAGACACGTCTTATGTCCAAGGCGATTCGTTACCCTAGTAATTACTCTGGCTACAGCGCCCTTCAATCTGACACATAGTAATGTTTGCACACTACTGTTTGGTCGGTAAAAATAAGCGTTGCGGTGGTATTTACCTAGATAGTCTTCGGCAACAAAGACTTACCACCAGCAAAATTAATATAGAAAAATGTTAATAATTAGACTGTTATGACAAAGTTAAACAAAGACGTTTTCTTGGAAGGAGCAGTTAAATAAATCTCAAACAAGATGTACTCAAACTGTGTTATAGGTTGTGAACAATTCATGCAGCTGTCCGGAGCAGAATATTGCATCTCGGGAAGCTAAATAGGATTGCTACTCAGACATGTAATCAAGCCGCAGACATTGTCTACGTTGCAATATCGTAATGTTTATGAAGTTAATGGACATACTAGCTGCTGCACGCGACTTTGTTGCGGACAAATCACTACATGGAATCTAACGACAATCAATATAAATAAAAAAAAAACATGGGCAAAGTTGGAAAGGTATATAACGTATTAATTTATGTTGAAACTATACTATATTTGACTAAATGAAAACTATATAAAAAGAAGACTCATGAAAATAAAAAAATTATTGCAACCCCGAGGGTGAAACTGGAACATAAATAAATTTTATGTCTGATAGTAAGTTCTCTGTTAAGTATAATATAATGGATTTTGATTGGTTGTTTGAAAAGTAGTATCATTTACTAGACTTATGCGTACATATATATATAGGAGACTCATCTCGAGATCTTCGAAAATATTAGACTTCTTCTTATGCCCCTCCAATTAATGAAGATTGGACACCAAGTCCGCGATTTCCACCTGTCGCGCGCTAGATGGACTATTATACGTAGACACTCAAAATTTAGTAGAGCTATTGCATCTGCCGTTTAGAGGTCAGCTAAGAATGGATTTGTAAAGTTCTCTTTCCAAAGGCGCTGTGAAAGGAAAATAAGTTAAATCTTTTTTACGTAACTTATATTTCAAGTATAAAAAAAATTTCAGTTTGCGATAGCAGTTAGTCATCAATACTCAAGTGCTGACGTGCAAGGAAAGGTTGCATTTTTCAGACACCTTCAAAGATTACTTTACGAGTTCCCAAGGGTGTACCTGGAGAGCAAAATTACTGGAAAACGTATACAAGGTAAACAGCGGAAGACATCGTTTGACGACATAAAGGAGTTGACCGGGTTTAAATACCATCAGTCAAAAAGAATAGCTGAGGATCGAAATGGTTTTCTTTATCCGATCGCCAGCCTTCAGTTTGAAGATGGGCTAGTGATGATAATGATAGCAAAATTTGTCTTGGTGCCCCAATAGGTAAACAAATTCGTATATCACAAGGTTAGAAATAAAAAACAATTTCTTTATATAGGTCATCGTACCTTTGTACAATTCCACTCTAGAGGGTACTTTATACACAAGAGTAAAACTGTGTACCTAATCGATGCAGTGTAACTTAGCATTTGTCCAGCTCCTGTAACTTGGCAACAGTTGAACTTACTTAAAGTAGCAATCTACCTTTCAACGATGACGGAAGTGGCTGTTTCTCGCCTTTTGCTGTTTGACAGTAGTGTGAGAAGATTACTGTGTTCCGGTTTGTAAGGCGGTGTAGCTAGTGAAATTACTGAAGTAACGAGACATGATATCTAAAGTGCAAAGGTCACGAGCATAATATGGAGCAGTTTTTATACCATCACAACTAGCGCCACGTTGCTATGGGCGGTGGTATCACTTACCATTAAGTGAACGTCTCGCGTATTCGTTACTATGTGAAATAAAAAAAAAACTAACATTTATGGTTTAAATATAGTTTGAAACGTACATCGTTTTATATCTTGGGCAATATTCACAGGACATTCATCAGGTTCATTTAACAGAGGTCCATCGTTCGGGAAAAGGTAAATAGGATTACGAATATAAGTGCCTAAGGACGCCCGAATAATAATTAATTAAGGTATTGAAAATTAATATTGATTATAATTAGTAATTACTAAACTAATTAAATATTAGAACCAGGCTTATTTTCTTTCACAGAAATGATCAAACGGAAGTTTAGTTCTCAGCAGTTTACCAAGTAGGAAACAAACAGGCGATCGTTATACACGTCGAGTTGAACGATCACGAGACCCAACCCCCTACCTGGGGTAGATAATAACAATAATAAATTTTCTCAAAAGCCAATTCTCATCACGATTTATCTACATTGAATATGGAAAGCAATATCGGATAATGACCAGCAAAATGGAATATACCAAGTTTTCGATGAGAATTTATTTTAGTAGCGCAACCACAACGGATCTGAGTGTTGGGCCACCAAGGGTTCGGATGAAAGGAGATTACATGTGGCCGAGATGCGAATGTTAAGATGGATGTGTGGTGTGACGAGGATGGATAAAATTAAGAATGAGAGAGAGAGAGGAAGCCTGAAAGTTGCACCAGTGACAGAGAAGTTGAGGAGCAAGAGGTTAGCGTGGTACGGGCATGTTACGCGGAGGGATGAAGGACATATAACAAAGAAAGTAATGAGAATGAATGTGGATGGTTATAAGGGTAGAGGAAGACCGAAGCAAGTGTGGATGGATTGTGTGAAAAATGACATGTGTAAGAAGAGTGTGAATTTAGATATGACGGCTGATAGAGGGATGTGGAAGAGTGGCATATACTGTACCCAACCCCACATAGAATGGGGAAAAGGCAGGAGGAAGACGAGGAAGAAGAAGAACCAACATAAATATAATCCACGTTGTGTTCCCATTGCTGACTATACTGACACTTGATATCTTTCACAAGAGTCATAATACACCATCATGCTTGCTTACCTGCTTGCTTCTCTATCCGATGAGCTAGAAGCAATTGCAGCACAGTTATAACTGTAGCGGAACTTTCAATATAAAACTCGGTGACTTTTTAAGCTAGTCTATAGTCTAGTGCTTGATCATCAACCCACTTAATGTTAAGAGGCCGTAATGTACTGATAATCTAGCTCCTTATGATGCTACTCATTCTTGTGAATACAGGCATAGCTTCCAAGGATACACTACAGAGCTGAACTGTTCCGAAACTATAAGCTTTAGCGTTAAAGCTATTGTATTGGAAGATAGACGCCCGCTTCTGAACACGTGCTTCCTCGAGGATAATTCGCATCCAGCATTCTACTCCAGATCCTCAATCCTCCATAGTCATTGAAATATTATCGTGTCATCTTTTCGGCTCTCATATGTATGGGCCTAATACGCACTAAGTTTCCGATGAATACTGCAACAGTTATAGTGTATATTTATTTCTTATTACTTAAACTTGTTTAAAGATAAACTTAAAATTATTTGATAAGCAATAAGAGGTGATTTAAGCATGTCAGCAAGGGTGCTGATTAGTATGTCATCAAAAGTGCCTAAAAAAAATAAATTCCAAGATGAAAGCAACTGTATCAATAAGAGCATTACGACAGACAAATACGTAAAATGTTCGGTGAGGCTCATGTTCAGCTGTAGACATAAATGGACCCAGACTCTAATCATAGCTACAACGTCAACAGCATCGCAAAAAATGAATGTTCAATGAATTCCCAAATGCGGGTGGCGAGGCAAAAAAAAAATACTGTGTGCAGGTTATTGAGATTGGAAGCAATCCAAAATTCAGAAGTCTGAGGGCGATGCTCGATCAGCGGGAACCGGAATTTATGTAAGACGTAGGCCATTCCAATAATAGTTATGGCTGGACCACTCTAAGATTTTCATCTCGTGAGAAGATGCGCCATTATTTTCACTCAGTTCCTCTAAAATATTGTCCGGCATGCAACAGATACTATTAAAAAAAAACCTTTTTTTTTCACATTTAGAACTTACTCTGCACTAATAAGCTTCTGCAAAGAAGTTCTTGTGAAAAGAAGGTAATTATAATTCTTCTTACTGGTGGTGGACCATTGGGGTAGGTACCACCGCAGCGCTTATCTCTGCCATCAAACATTACAGCGGCTTGAACAGCGCAGTAGCAAGTGTAGTTACTATGGAAACGAGACTCAACATCCTGTCTCAACGCGAAGAGTATATACCATTCTAACCAACGCCACGTTGTTATGGACAGGCGTATCACTTACCATCAGGTGAACGACCGACTTGTCTCGTTGCTCCTTAGAATAAGAAATAAGGATGATGCTGTATACAGATCACAGGGCTTTTGTTACTTTCCCCCAAGATATTTCCTCCTTTTTCGTCATATCGAAACGAGGACTAAGATTACCAGAAATAATTGCCATAAACAGGTATATCATTACGAAGGATATTTCTTTTGAATAGTAAAGCTTTAATAAAATTGTCTTTAGATTTAACTTTTCCTCTAATGCATATATCCCCTTAACTTGTATAATGCAAACACTGCAACACTAGTGCACTTACGTCATCTGAGCTGAAGTTGAAGATGAGTTGCGAGAGATCTCATGTTACTATATATCATTATTATTATTCTACATTTTTAATGGTATAGCTTATTATTTTTAAATATACTATTAGCTAATAACAAGGACTAAAATGGTGACTGCTGTCTTAATTTCAACATCCGTTAACAACAATACTGTTACAGTTTGACAAGGGTGGGATAAGGCTTTAGTAAACACTACCAAATGTGAGTCCTGAATCGAACTCAGGACTATATTGTTACTGTAGGATATCCGACCCGGAAGATAGAGTTAAAAATGGACCCGATCTTAAAACTATTTTCATGAATGTTCTGATGTACATTGTAGATTTTATGAAGTGATTAATAATATAATATTTCTGATATATATTGTCATTGACGCCTTTACTTATTAATCGTATCAAATAGATTAGGAAACTGACTTGTTACTTGGAACAGGCACCTCATACATTTACTTCCATTACCATAGCACAATGCGCGTCAAATTACATTACGGGCGGAAGGTACGACGACATCGGACTCGAATCAATGTCACTTGTCGGCCCCAAATTCATTAACGTATTGCGAATTTTCTACTTAACTCCACACACAGTAGAATCTGTTTTTTTTTGACTGTGCATAGATACATAAAAATTCATAGAAACAAATATCCGGATATTTTAAGAATACATATAACAAAAAACCTTGTAAAATATACTAAGTAAAATTGATTGACATAGTTCCGAGTCCTAATAAGTTAATGTATGCACTCTACTGTTTTTCGGCAGAAATAGACACTGCAGTGGTATCTCTTTTTTGTTATCGGGGAGGTAATGTTCTAAAGAGATGCCCTGCTTCGGGGAAAGACAAGTTTATGTGCGATCTTTACCCACTAAAACGATACGAAGCGGCATCTCCTACGAAACACACAGGTGCAAGTATGCATTACATCTAAAAGCACATCTCAGAGTGCAGATGAGTACATACTGTGCCGACACTACATAGCCGGGAAAAGGGCACGAAGGAAAAGAAGAGTGCCGTAACCACCCTAGCCACTCCCTCATTGCTAGAAGCAAGAGATCACCTCGTACTTATTGTTCACCCCGGACTCAGTGGACAATGAAAGCCCCAAATTTCAAAGCTCGCAAACCCGAAGACTCTTTTAATCGCTTTCTACGACAGACAGGACCCTACCTTAGTCCTATTCTTAATAGCCTGAAACTACAAGGCAACAAGCAAAATAGGATATTTCCAAAGATGTTACGGATGGTCATAAAAGGTCATTGAAAAAAAATGATTATTAGTTAAACAATCTAAATAATATTACTTAGTACTTAAGTAAGTCTCTCAATAATATAATTCCTTTGACTTGATTTGTATTCAGCCTGAGAATGAGAACAATAGGAAAAAAGATTTCATTGTAACATAATGGAAACAATGCTTCAATCTCTTATTTAATAAAACGTAATCTGTACTTTACGAAACAGGATTTCCGGATTAATGAAGATTTATTGCCTCCCACACCAAACTCAGTTATTATTGTACGAATCGATATATTTACACTAGATTCAATAGTTCCAATGAAATCATATGATTTTATTTCAAATGTCTTCGCTAAAGGTCTCTTTTGACAGTGAAAACAAAAGGAAGTTCACCTAAAAATAAGTGTCATGAGACTATAGTAGTGTAGTAATAATTTGTATATATATATCACTACTTTTTGCTTACAGCTCTGAGAAATAATTAGCTACGTGTTTTTACTCCAGTAGTTTCATTAACCGCTTCGCCCTTCAAACCGTATCGCGGCAATGTTCTCATTTTTAGTGTCAGAATTACTTTTACTCTGTAGTTCAGCGACTGAACACACGTCTCGTCACTAGGATGTCTCTGGTTCGATTTTGTAGCCATTTAGATAGATGGACTGATCAAGTAAAAGAAACATCGTCTTCCATATTTGATACTGTTGTAAGAGACGCGCTGAACAGGAATCAGTGAAGGCATATCCTCGGCTTCATACAACAACTCTGATGCTGACCACGTGGTCTGCATCACGTCGAATCGACTCTATAAAGAGGTATATGGTAGTATCAGAAATTTCAATACGGGAGACCATTGACTAATGTTTTGATTCCATCAGATTGTCGATTTATTACGCCAGCAGCCTCGAAGCACTAGACTGGAACCGAACCTTTAGGTTATTTACGAAATGATATTGCCTTTTTTTGTAGGAATTAAGTAAAGGCTTTAAACTTTTGGTAAAACTGATCCGAATCTCATATGTAAATATCTTACAACTTACTACGAGCAAAAGTATTTCACAAAGTACAAATCCTATTCGCACAGGATATTAAATTTCACTTGCCAAACCCATTTCAATACAAGACAGTGGAAGTTTTATTTTGGTTTACTTTTTTTTATCCTCCTTTTAGGTACACTCACAAGAAAATAGTACTTATAAGATTAGATAAGATGCTCGGAGGAACGTGTGGTACACCAGGTCCCGGGTACGGCTGCGACTTACTTATTTCGTAAAGTACCTATGCGAGTTGTTTTTTTTAACTTCATAAATAAAACTAAAAATAGTTATGAACCGCTACATTCCTTTGCAATGAGAGGTATACTTTAATTTTGTATTATCCCAATAGCTACAGCACCTTTAGATAAATCCCAAGATGTACTTACAAAAACTTTATTAACATCCCTGCATTTTACAATTATCTTACATATAATAACAATTATTACTTCATCATTATCAACGGATAGACATTGACAAAAGATCTCGACATCCATCGGTCCACAGTCAGCATGACCCTCGGTATCGCCGGGCACTAGAAGCCGTCGTTTGTAGGGGTTCATACGGAGGGATTTGGGCCATTTACCACCACGCTGGCTCAATGCGCGTTAGAGTGAGCCAGAGCCTCGTTTGTTGATTAGCGGGGTGCATCACCACCAGGTGAGGTTAGCTTGAATCCTGTGAGTACACAAACATTATTACATTTAAAGAGAACGAAACTAAGCTTGTGATTATCAGGATCTTGGTGTGCATATCTGAAATAACGAGATTATTTAGCATCATATTGTTAATTGAAGGTTTAATACCTTTCGGTTGTTAAATAAATAGAAAACTATCACTAGTATGCAGACTTAAAAGATTGCAAGTTAACACCAATTGGAGTTGTTTTGATTGCACAAGTTATATGTTAAGAGGGTAAGAAATCAGTGTATTATTCACGTTTTAATACAACGGAAGATTTCAATGCAAAGCATGAAAATCTCGCTTAGCAAGAATGCTATCTGAAAGTTGGATGAAAACAAAAGAAAAGAATCGTTTAAAGATTGTAAGAAATGCTCGGAGCAAAATGTCGACATCCGCGGATGCAGTTGGAACTGCTGTTCTTATAAAATGAAAGATGGGGACTATTTTCGTATTTCGCTCCCTATTCGTTAAATGACTAACTTCAAATACAAAAAAGTAAAAAGTGTGAATATTTACAAATCGTTTAATCAATTGCAAGTGTTACCTTCGTATTAAAAACTTCGTAGATAGTGTAGTTTCGTGACGGAAAGCAACGAGAGCAAACACTGTACTGTCTACGTTTTCACTGTCTACAGTGACTTTACATCATCTCGTGTCATAACTTAATCAGTAAAGGAATTTTGCCTTCATATATATTCAGCCATCTACTGTCTCTGAACACAACGTTACATGATTTTTCAAATATTGATCTATATAAAATCATCGATCGATTGAAGAAATCATTACCCCAACTATGTGCACTCTAGTTAGGAAAATGATTTCTTCAATTTCTATAGACTTATAATAAGATCGTAAGTACAAACGTAAACGTAGTGAAACGTTGTACTGATATACACTGGCGAGTATAGACGAGCAGGACGTTCACCTGGTAATAAGTGATACGCCTGCCCATAACAACGTGGTGCTGGTTAGTATAGTATATCCTAAATAACACCACGTAGTTGCTGTGTAGTAACACAGTGTGCTCGTCGCCTTGATACATAAGATGCCAAGTCTCGTTACCACGGTAATTTCACTAGCTGTATATCCCTTCTATTCAGAACACGGTTATATTTGCACATCACTGAGAACAGCAAGCTAATGTTAGTTGTCATTGTTGCCGGAGAAAGTCTAGATAGATACTACAGCACTACTCCTATTTCTGCCGCCAGACAGTACTGTACAAAACCTTAGTTTTCCCGGTTTGAAGAGTGCCGTAACTAGAGTAATTACTCAGATAATGATCTTCAACATCTTATCTCTCAAGGCGAAGAGCATAATGTGCTGCTGTGTATATCATCCGAACCAACGCTCTCTTTCACTTCATTCTAATTTAAGCTCGCTTCCTGTTGATATTGTCGATGTTTAAATGTAGATTCATTTCCGTTTATTCGAGATCGCAACGATGTTCAAACGATGCGAACACGTACACCGAGGAAATATCGTGTATTGATTTGAGCAGCACTCAGACGACAGACACTAAATTGCGCGTATCGGTTTCGATGAGATTTCATTTCAATATGCGAGTAGGTGCGCCGGCTCGGCAGCGCCGGGCGCGCTCATCCGTACTCGAGGTCGCTCCAATAATTTTATTCGAGCAACCTTTTACATGTGGCTCCAAAGTTGTGTTATATGAGCGGCGAGTCCATTATTTATAAAGATATATTTAAATTAATTTATAAGGAATTTGTATAATCTATCACTAAGCAGGACTAATTTAAATCTGATAATGAACATCTCGCGCCGCTTCATCTTGCGCAATTAAAAAGGGAATTCCCCGGTTAGCAGGTCAGCAGTCCAACCTGGAAGTTCTCTTTTTTTCGCGCATTTTCATCAAAACTACTTAAAAATTTTTTTACAAAGAACTCTGATTTTGAAATTTTATTTTCTGTTTAGATAAAAAAATTACTTCTCACTAAATAAAAAAAATCAGATTCAAACTATTATAACTTACTATTGAAACTCAGTTCATCGCTTTTTACTCATGAACGATAGAATGTATATCTTTTAAAAGAATCCCTTTTCATTTCTTTACCTCTTTCCGTTTCCCAAAAAGTATATTTTTGTTAGTTGTTATCGTTATTCATGAAAGGGTGATTTATCTTTTTATTGCTGTTTCTGATCACACTGACCTGTTAAAAGAAAATATTTCATAACCTAAAAAACCTAACCAGCCACTAAGCTTTTGGTAACCTTCAGCCAGGTCCTCTTTTGAAAATTTGTATATAGATATACACATCTTTTGCAGATGACCACTCCTGAACAAGGAATGTCTTGAGCTTCAACGATGAACACTTCTACTGTAGATATGACCAACGCCTTACCACCATATCTGTTAGTAACATGTACTCCTGATTCCTTATAGATGTGATCCAAAGAGAAAATCTACCTCAGAAAGTATTAATAGAGTATTTCTTATATTTGGTTATTAGTTAAAGTTTAAACACTGAGTATTGTATTGTATACAAGGGGCGTAAGGCGTCCCGCGTAGCAACTCAAGGGATCCAAACCAATCTTACCTGCTCGTGGTGTACTCTGCTAATCAACAATCGAGGCTCTGGCTTCCATCAACCCGCTTTAGACCAGTGTGGTGAGAAAAGGCCCAAACAAACGACGATCCCTATAGCCCGGCGGTTTTACGAGCAGCACAGGATCAATCGATGTATAGATCTTTGGGAGAGACCTATGTCCAGCAGTGGACGTCTAGCGGCTTATGACAATGATGACACACTTTAACGATTCTCTATAAAATCAAAAAATTTAAATCACATTTGAAAAATAAATAATAACACCACCTTAGTATAATAACGGTACACTACTATTGACCATGAATAAGTTCTTACAAACCACACTGAAATTTTCTTCAAATTTTTCATAAGAAAAGGTTTCCGGTTTGAGCCTTTGTTTTTATTTAGAAGTAGTACAAATAAAACATATATCTTAAAAACTTAGTAAAAGTAAAATCCAACTTAAAGTTAGAAAAACTGGAATTTTATATTTGGTATGTAAAACTTTAAATCAAACAATTAGAAGGTTAACCAGGTTAACATCGGTAGCATAAAAAGAGTATATTGTTAGACAGTAATAACATATGTACCCATAGACATAAGTGGGCCCTAGACCCCTCTAGTTCTTATTTCCTATCTTATATCGCCACCGAAACAGCAAATTAACTTTTTCCTAAGCCAGCAGTTTAGAGCGAATGCAATCATTTGCATGCAAATCGAATCTCCCAGCCAATTCAATTGCACATTTGTGGTTAGACTTAACTGTTTATTATCTTTCGACCTCGTCTCCTCATCGGTGGATATTCAGGTGTGAGAAAACTCACCAATCCCAAAACTATAAAATATACCCAACAGTTTATTAACTTTAAATCATCATCATCATTTTCACCAGCCGATAGACGTCCACAACTAGACATAGACCTCCCCCAAAGATTCCCACATAGATCGTAAAGGGGTTCATATGGAGAAATTTAGACCATTTCCTATCACACTGGACCAATGCCGGTTGGTGAGAACCAGAGTCTCGTTTGTTGATTAGCAGGGTCTATCACAAGCAGACGAGGTTGACTTGGATCTCGATAGCTTTTATGCGAGAACCATTACATCAACACAAGTTGAAATAGCTGACTAATTATAATAGTAAGTTAGTTCTATTGGCGTACTTAAATTTTTTTTTTAATATTTTACTTAGAAACTACTTTAATATGAAAACGACAAAAAAACAGTTCGCTATAATTTTTTTTATTCAACGAAGCGACGAGACAATCGGAAAGATCAACTGGTGGTAATGATACGCCTGCTCATAATAAATAGGCGCTGGTTAGGATAATATACACAGCACCACCTTATGCTCGTCGCCTAGAGACATAAGATGTCGATTCTCTTTACTCCAGTAATTTCACTAACTGCATCCCTCTTCAAACAGAAACACTGTAATAATTGCTCAGTACTGTCCGTCAGCTGCAATATGCGCTACGGTGGAATCTACCAAGGTAGTCTCCGAAGACATACCACCAGTAAATATGTACAAGTAGATGTAGGATACTTTATGAAGGATACTTACTATAGTAAAGATGAACTCTTTACCGGAAGGGAGATCACAATGTACAATCAACGCTCGGAATATTTGCTCAAGCCCAGTACAAATACGTAAATATTCATTTATTTAATAAAGGCCGTATCAATAATAATGAAACGTATATTGTTCCCATTGTTTAATAATTCATTAAACAAATATTTATTCGAGATATTTCTATACTGTTAGGTCCTCCTGACTATGTTGAAACTCCTGACTATGTTGGAAATGTTATGGCCAATCTGAACATCACGGGGTCCAGACCCAGAGGGCGGCCAAAGACAAGATGGACAGATGTGGTCAAAAAAGATCTAGAGTTCCGCAAGGTTACCGAAGAGAACGCGTCCGACAGAGCAAAGTGAAAGAGAAAGACCAGAAAGGCAGACCCCACCATCAGATGGGAATAATAAATGCCACGGAGAGAGAGATTTCTATACGGTTAGGTTCTTATATATGAAATTATCGTTTTGTCGTACTGATCACTTTGATCTGAAATATCTCCTCTTCGGTTAAGAATTCCAAATTCAAATTTATAAATTCATTTAGCTGGTGCATTTGAGTTTTGAAAATTTTCTTTCATTTGTTTTTTCTTCATTATATTTTTCTTTGGCGTCGCTTAGTGCCGCACAATGGAAAACATGAAATATCGGTATATTTACGAGTACGAGTTCTACCGTGGCACCAGTACCAGTGCTGCAGAAACAGCTCGAAGGATTAATCATGTGTACGGCGCTGGTGTCGCAAAAAAAAGTATGGTACGTTATTGGTTTCAACGATTTTGTTCTAGAAATTTTGACCTTCAGTATCAACCCTTTGGACGGCCGGAGACTGTAGCGGAAAATGAAGAATTAAAGGCCATTGTGGAAACGGATCCATCACAAAGCACTTCAGAGATAGCTGCAGGCTTCGGGGTAAGTGACAAAGCTGTATTAATCTACTTGAAGCAAATCGGGAAAGTAAAAACTTGAACGTTTTTATCACCAGGAGAGTATTGCTTACCTTCAAGTGAACGTCTCACTAGTGTCGCCGCTTCATCACGATTGTTAGTCAATACAAATATATATTAAGTTTAACACTGAAAATACACATCGGAACTCTTATACCGATCAGCTTTTTGTAACCAGACGAGCGAGATGGTCAACTGATGGTACCTGACACATGCCTATAACAACGGGACGCTAGTTGCGATGATATACCCAGCACCACATTGTGATCGTCACTTTAAAACATAAGATGTTAAATCTCGTTTCCTCAATAACCACCCTAGCTACAAAGCCCTTCAATCCGGAACGTGATAAAATTTGCGCATTACTGTTATCGACAGGAGTAAAGGTTTTGCCTAACAGTAAAGTTTTTGCCTAAAGTATTGAAGGTTTTTATTATGCTTGTTTTATAGAACATAAAAAATATTGTACGTAATAAATATATTAATAAAGGGGTGTAAGGGGTTCCGCCCAATATTTTATAGAGCCCAGGTCAACCTCACCTGCACGCGGTGCACCCTGCTAAACATTAGACGAGACTCTGACCACTCACCAACTGGCACTGGGCGAGCGTGGTGGGACTATGGCCCAATTTCGTCGCAATTAGAATCCTTGAGGGAGGCCTATGCCCAGCAGTAGGCGTTATCGGGACGATAAAAAGAAGAAATACATTAATATATTAGAATATAAATATATTCGAAATAAATTCATATTTATGTACGTTACAGTATATAGGAGTTTCTTTGGTATTGTAGAGAGCGTCGGGCGTACAAATTGACGACAAAATGATCCTATATTGAACGTCGACTCGCTTAGAGTAAATTCAATTTACTGATGGAGATATATCCGACACTTCCTAATAATATTTCGATACAATATGATACAATCTGATTTTGCCCCTTTCAGCCAACAAATTTAATACTTTTCCTACTTGTGAAAAAAAATATACCCTATGAGAAAGTATACCACTTGGGACGGCGCATTGACACATTGTTTTACTTTACAGGTATTATTGTTATGTAATTTCTTGCTATTACCCGTCTGCATTGCTGGATGTAACACCCCCTTTTGTAGAAATAATTTTTTAAAGTCCCTTCTTGGGTGACCTCTAAATGGAACAAGCATTATCCCTACCAAATTTTGAGTCTTTACATCTTATAGTTTCGGAGATTTTGTAATGAGTCTCTCCATAACTAGAAATCTCTTTTAGGTAGGTCTGTGGTTTGGGAGATCGTGTTTGCAAACAGTACTGTGTTCCAGTTTGAAGGGCGCTGTAGTTAGTGTAATTACTGGAGTAACCAGACTCAACGTCTTATATCACAGGCGACGAAAGCGATGTGGTGCTACCGGATCTCAACATTTCATCACAATAATATTGATAGCATAACTTTAAATAGAACTTAATAAAGAATAATACATATTATATAATTATTACAGGTCGGTAGCGCAGCCGCGACCCCTCTGGTGCTGCTACTGTCCATCAGCGTCGGTAATCACTTTCCACCAGATGAACTGATGGCTCGTTTGTTTAGCCGTCCAATTGAATAATGAAACGGAAATATAGCAAATTTCTCGTAACACTAAAAAGAAAAACTAAAGTGGGGAAATGGGTCGAAAAGTTACCATGTTGTCATATTCTTATTATTTCTTTTAAATACAAACGAAAAATCTTTTCAGCAGTTTTGTTCACAAAAAAAAAATACTTGTACAAACTTTGAAAAGGTTTCTTATTTGTTCGTTGAAGCACAAAACTATTGTCATAGCCAACGTTTTTCGGCCCGGACCGCCCCGGTGTTGATATTGAAAAGGAAAGTCGAAAGACATCATTCACAAAGAATCCTTTAGAAGGATAAAGGTCAGAGATTTTTAATTTATTTAATTTCTTTTAAACGGATAACGGAATTTTACTTTTACGTCGTATGAATGAAGAATACGTTCACTTAAATAAGAGGAGAAATATATATTTACATTTTTTATAAATTAATTTTATGTTTATTAATTATAATTAAATTTTTTTTATTCGACGAAGCGACAAGATGAGCGGAATGTTCACCCTATGGTAAGTGATACGCCTGACCATAACAATATGACCATAATTAGGATGATATACACAGCCCCACATTGCGTTCGTCGTTTAATACGTAAGATGTTAAGTCTCGTCACAGTAATTTCGCTACAACGCCCTTCAAACCGGAACATTGTTATATTTATCGGATACAATAGGAGCTGAGGTGATGCGTATCTAGTCGGTCTCCGGACTAGTAAATTATCTAGTACCTCTGCAATTCGTAGCTCGGCGGTTTGCATTTCTTTCAGTGCTACATCTATGTGCGTAGTCACGCTACGCCGTAGTCCTACGCCGTAGCGTCGCTGTTTCGTGTTGCTATTTCGATTCGATACACGAACGCTAATATCGCCGACTTTGTCCTATTCCAATAATCTCAGGCTGACCTCGTTGGCAGCGGCGGCGCATGTCGATGTGTGTTTAAGCTATTCAAAGCGTCACTTATGTCGGTGCATGTGAAGTTGAACACAAATATTTGCGGCTGTGATTTCCTTCGCCATTCACTGTAATGGATTTACATATAACTCGAACACTCCAAATGGGTAAATTAAATATAACTGTTCTAGTTATATAATCCGACGATTTCCATAAGTCCAAATTAATAGTAACTTGTGACATTAATTAAAAGTAGTGTAAAGTACAAAAATGTTAGCATTATTAATACTTTTTCACACAGACAATATGAGCACATTAGCTAGCGCTTGCACACTACTGCTTAGCTGCTGAATTAGGTTCCTGTCGAACACTCCTTTTTTCGTGCATACCTTAGATACTTATCTTTGGTTACTGTTTATAAGTCAACTAGGGAATTACACCGGTCTTTCTCATCTAAATAGCTATTCCTGGACCCTCTAAAATAAATACATCTTCGTTTGACATGAAGATTAATAAAGAAAGGACCAATGTTTAATAACATTATCACAATATAGTCATTAAGTGAATACTGATGTCAGTATATTTATCATCATCCCCCTATTACCATTACTGCTTCAAAGCCCTCGAACGATTACATAATCGGAATAAAGTCGGTAAATTTAGTTTTATTGAACTATAAATATATATGCAATTAATCATGCTGTAAGAATAATATTGTAAGAAAACTTTCTTATTCCTGATATTTTTGTTTAGGACGAATAATAAAAAGGAAAAGGACGTACAAGACAATATAATTAAATCTATCAGACACCCCGAATAAAATACATTCGAATCTCTATCAAAGCCCCATAAAATCTTTTACGACAATAAAGCGACCGAATAGAAATTCATTTGCGGAAGGAAAAGGCTTTCCTTTTTTTTTCTCTAAATTGGTTTTCGCGTTAAAGAAATACGGTTAGCTAATGGAGTAATACGATTTAAGTTCAAATTACGTTCTCGCGTTGGAGGTAAATAAAGTATCTCTATTAGTTCATTGTTGTTTAACAAACCGAACGGAATGGGGTTGTTCATACCTTTAGAGACTTTTGTGCACTTAACTGGGTCGGGGGAAAATACCCTAGTCTACCTCACTACTCGCGTAATAATTGGATGTAACATTGAAGAGTATTTCAGTGTACTATTATGTTAAAGAAAACAGATCTAGAGACCTAAAGCGCTTTATGAATGACCTACACCGTTTGCTATGATATGAAATAAAAGTTTCATATATCGTTTCATTGATTTCATTCAACTGTTGAGAACGCGATCGTTTTTGCTGCGCTGTGATTAGGGGTGTAAAAGGTTCCGCCCAACATCTTACGGAGCCCAAGTCAATCTCACCTGCACGCGGTGCAGCCTGCTAAACAACAGACGAGGCTCTGACCACCCACTGACCCACGCTGGGTCAGCAATGTAGGCTAAGGCCCAGTTCCCCTCAATGAACTCTGTGTAGATCGTTGGGGTAGGCCTATGTACATCAGAGGACGTATGTCGGCTGATAATGATGATATGATTAAAAAAAATCTTACAGCATCCAAAATTAATTACATTCGTCTTTGTCATTTAGCTTTTTTTTTTAAATAATTTAATCAAATTCCCACATTTGAAATTGTATGCATACTACAAACACAGTACGAAGCTGTAAACGTAATTTGCATGTAGATTTGTTTTCAGATAGAATTTAGTGCTTACATACATAGCTAAACGGTCTAGATGCGCACTGCAGATTTTTGTGGCCATTGCGTATATATCGTACATATTATTTGTATTTATTTATTAAACACATAAACAGTAAATAAAAACAATTTAAGTGAAGTCTACCAGCTAACCTTATCAGCTAATATTGCACTTAAATTGCAAGTAATTATTACAGAACAAAAGCATTTTTAACTTGTAAAACATAACATAGCAACAATAAATATTATAATAATATGAATTAGTATATTAATAAGGGTGTGCTTTTATATCAAAAGGGTAGAAATAAAGTGCTACAATAGATGGTTCTTTTCCTGATAGTATGGTCTGTGATGAGATTCGAACCCACGCCCTAAGACAAAACCATAACGCATGGAAACCACAGTCTGTCTGTCATCCTGTTTAGAAAGGCTATATTAATGAAACTACTATGGTAATGAGGTTAACAATCTAAGCAAGACCTACCTAGGGCTTCTAACCTTCCTCCATTATACTTTCGTTTCCGATTTAACGGTGTAGTGTTTTTTTTTTCATTATCAACCCATACACATCCACTACAGGACAAATAAAGATGTTCATATGTGTGGGGGTTTATATGGGCGGATATGGGTCAGTTCCCACCACGTTGACCTAATGCAGGTTAATGGGACCCAGAGCCTCGTTTGTTGATTAGCGGGGTCCACCACGTGAGGGTAAGGTTGTCTTACGTCCCGTGTGTTATGCGGGACCCATTACGCCCCTTACACACCCAGTGCTTTTATTTAGTTTTAATAATAATTAAAATATTGAACAGATTAAATTCCATGTCAAGTTTCCGCTAAATTTTCAGTTTCATTATATATATCTTTTAAGTAAATTTCCTTGTAATTCTTAATGCATATATATATGAGAATATCTTAGTGCAACAACACAACAAACTTTGCATTGCATTATTGCAGCAGCCCTGTAAGTTCTGCAATAGCCCCGTTCTTCTGTCAAGAATAAAGGAGCAGCTCCTTTGGCGCAGGAACAAACGCGCTTGCCTATTAAACGATTATCCTTACTCCGATTCCTGGGCTACGTACATTTTGTAATTTGGATAGTATGGGTTTGGGACTCATTAAGATACATCTTACTAGACATCAGCCACAACAGTATTACTGCTGTAAATATATTGTATATCTAGTATTCCGAATGAACATGCCTACCACTTTGTGGAATTCGACATGGAGTGGGGAGAGGCTTCAAGAAAAGAGCGTATTATTCCCTTAAATGTCGGCAACGCAACCGCGTTCCTTCTGGTGTTGCGACTGTCCATGGGCGTCAATGATCACTTTCCACCAGGTGAACTGTTCGTTCGTTTACACACCCTTCCTATAAAAAAAGCCACAAATGCTTCGTACATATTTCATGAAAACAAAACATAAATAAGTACAAGTTAAAAGAATACGATATTTCAATCAACGGTCCATCTACAAGAGCAAAAGTTTCTATATACAAAATCTGAGAATATTTATTCGAATCGCTTTTGTGTTTTTTTTTTTTACGAACGTATACATATAATTTATTACACTGAGGGAACACTTTTAAAAGTTACCAAACGCTATGGATAGAGACGGATGATGGATTTGGAACCTGCATCCACATCCACGTATGTCTTAACCTATAAAGTCGAACACATAGTCTTTTATTAGCAATAGATCTCTGTTGCCATAGACCGTCTAAATAATAGGAACCACCGCAGCTTCTATTGCTGCTGAAAAAGATTGTAGTCCATTCTTTACTATACTCCGGTTTGAAGGACGGTATACTTTTTTTCATTGCAGGGAAAATCTACTTCAAAGATACCTTGCTTCTGGTGGGAATACAAGGTTATGTGGAGATTTTACCCATTAAAATCGCCTCGGTGGTCTCTCTCAGTGCATTATGAGGGGCTCCGGGATCTACAGAACGCACCGATGCCACCCTTAACTCTGGCTAAAACTTCCCACGAATGGGCAAAGCCCTCCTTTAGCAACCACGCTGTGCTACGGCAAATACAAGACTTAAAGCTCTTTTTCTTTTTTGCCATAGCCATTTTTAAATTTTTATTCATACAATTCATTTATAGTGGGTATAAATAAAAAAAACAATTGTTTACGTTTAAAATTACGTTTGCGAATCTTGTTTCTTTACGTTATTATGAAAATAGTACCAAGCAGGAAAAATAAATGTTATTAATTTATAATGAGCTATTTAATTATTTACGATATTAAACACTTGTACCGTGATTCAAAGCGTAAACATAAAGAGATGATATCCTTTCTTTTCCCCTCTCTTTTCCTCATATTCTTGTCTCTTTCACACTATACGTCACATCCGGCAGACGGGTGGGGGCGCGTTGTGCGCTTCCTTTCCTCGCGCGGCACAGTCGTCTGCAGTGCGCCTTGACAAGACAAACTTGCGACTTATTTCCTTTATTTAAAACATTTGAGGTTATAACTTATTTTAATATATCCTATTAACGTTTAAACCGTTCGGCTTAGTATACCAGATTATCTACGTTTGTTTTATAAATACCATTAGTAATTTTGTAGTTCGGAAGTGTTTCTCGCGAAATAGAAAACAACATGGAAGTATCCATTTCGATGAAACATATTAGTGATCTCTAAGTCGGATAAAGATTCGTCTGCGTGTTCACTCTCGTCTTCTTCACCGAGGCCGAAGGGGAAAAGGAGAAAAGAATCTTGTCGTAGAAGAAAATCATTTCGGCGATGGCGCGACCACGTTTTGCAAGAATTACTTAGTGTTATGTGGCTTGGGTAATTAGATGCATGGTTGTGATAGCCAGTGTGAATATGATAATAATGGAAAAATTTTACAATTATAACCCAGCGATGGGAAAGATAAAGAAACCGAATCTCTAGATGATTTCAAGGTAAATAAAGTAACTTCTACGAAATCACCTACTGTTCCTAAGACAGTTGTTAACTTTCTAGTTAAGATTAATATTTTTCAAGGGTTAATACTCACGATTGGTCACAAGTTGGTTACGCTGATGTACAAAGATCTTTTCCTACCCCCGCATTTGTCAAATTGGTAGTAATGGTGAAGTGAATGCATACAATTGCTCTCATGCTTTTAAATATGCCGCTTAGACGTCGGCACTGCTTAAACAAGCTGCTATCGAAGGAAGTATTGAAGAATTGTTGTCACGGGTGCGGGACCGTAAAAATCTCTCATTTAGAAATATCAAGGAGCAAATTAACGAATATTTTGGCTAGGCCGAATGTTTCAATATCTCATCAGGTTTATTACAAATGGTATGTGGATATACAGCGGCCATTATCGAACAAAGAAGAGATGATGTACTGTCTTCAATAAAAGACCCCCAAACAAAATCAAAGCTACAGACAATACCTCCTATTTGTAATCGTTTATTTGAATCTAAACGCTTCGAAGAAACTTAGAATAGGCGGGTGTTCGCCGATCCTCTTGGAATAAACAGCCTAAGCCTGCTGCTGAAATCAAGCACACAGCCACAACAATACAGCAGCGCCCCGCACAGGGGAGTCAGTTACAGAATTATGCGCAAGACCTCAATGGATTATGTACTCCCGCGCAGGAAAGTACTTGGCATAATAGTCTCACTCAACCTCAGGATTGCGACCATTCAGATATTCCTGCGCAAGGATTTTTTAGACATATTCGCAAAGATTACACATAACGTATACCAATCTTCATTACGAGAAGGTCATGGTGAGCACATAAAACACTTAAACCAGGTCACACGGAAGCGACAGCCGCCGTCATCCTTTCGTGACGGAAACTCAAGACGATGAAAATTCTGACAACAGACGTTTAGAGCGGGCCAAATGAAACGATATATAAACAACTGGATCAAACTGAGTGCGCCAGTACATCTTATAAAAGTCATTTAATGATACCGGATACACTTCGCAAAAAAAGCCAAAAATCCACACGATCGGACTTGTGGTTAATACAAAGTTAGAAACCACCCCGATTTGAAAGTATGGTGAAGTTTCTTCACAACTTTTTGCTTTAAACTCAATAAATCTTTCAAAATTGAGGTTCCATTGTATTTCGTTTCCTAAAAACTGAAGGCAGTCAATGCACTCCAAAGATGCATCAACAAAGGTAAGAGGCAAAGGGAATAGGCTGCATAGTTATTTCCGCTGCACCGCACAACTGAAATATCATCTTGTGAAGTTTTTCACAAGATGATATTACTATACCAATCGAAGTACGAAATATAAATTCAACGATGGATTATGTCATCATCAGCCGATAGACGTCCACGGCTCGGTCCGAATCCAGTGGCTTCGCGCGACCTTCGTTTGTAGAGGTTCATGTGGGGGATTTGGGCCATTTGCCACGGTCGTCGAATGCGGGATGGTATGTAAGAAAATTTAATTTCGAGCAAATAAAATCGCCTAAAGCTTTACGAGCGCTTATGAGTTTTGCGGACGAGTTGCAGCGGTTACGAAACCGTATTCGTGATTGAATACCCGTCAATGGATCGCGTAACAAAGCGCGGCCGGCCTGTGAGCATTTTACATTATTTTTATTACTAGACGAGCGGGACGTACACGTGATGGTGATACGCCTGCCTATAACAACGTGGTGCTAGTTAAGATGGTAAACACAGCGCCACATTGCGCTCGTCGCCTCAGACATAAGACGTTGAGTGACATCACCTCGGTAATTACACTACCTACAACGCCATTCAAACCGGAACATGATAATGTTTACACAGTACTATTTGGCAGCTGCAATAGGCGTTGCGATGGTACCCACCCACACGGTCTCCGGCAACAGAGCCCTACCACCACTTACAACAGGATAAATCTTTTTCCAAATATAATATACCGGGACTTTTAACAACTATGGACATGGACTAATACTTAATTTCGATTTGATGGTGAAGAATGATGATGAAGCATGCTCACCAAGAATATCTTAAGCTCTCATAAGGACAATCGAAAAACAATGTGACAGTTTCAATACTTTCACTGGTGTTAGGTCTCTGCCGGAGTCCGTCTAGGTAGGTACCACCGCAGCTCTTATTGCAGTCGACAAACATTTGTGTGGGAACATCATTGTGTTCCGGTTTGAAGGACGCTGTATCTAGTGGTAATACTGGTAACAAAATAAAACATTTTATCGAATAGAGATACAGAGTCTAAGAAAATAATCTTATAAACGAAGGGTTTGTATCATCATCAACCGATAGATATCCACTGCTGAACATAGGCCTCCCCCAAAGTTTGTGTAAGTTGCTTAAAAAGCTTCAGAAAATATGATTTAAAAAGTCTTAAGTTATACTGTATACGTCCTACTCCTATCTAGTGTATGTTGTTATACTTAAAGAGAACAAAACTGAATTTAGACCAGCTCTTCGAAGCATAAATTTCAATAGTTTTTACAGCTTTCATTTACAGTAGGTTTAATAGTTTTTAAATTCACCCTCTCATTAGAAGTATATTACATAACAAGGTACTTATAAGTAATAAAGGTGCTAGTGTACGTAAACAAGTTAAACCCCCCCGGGTGGAAAACGGTGTAATTACTTATAATCAGGTAAAGTATATAACACGTCGAGAGATCAGCTAACAGTAACGTTATATGCAGACGCCACGCGGACAAGACTAACGCTGTTAGTTTCAGACGGGGCTAAACTAAGTTACGGGACCTAACCCCTCCCCAGACTAGAACTCGAACTTAGAAGTCTGACGTATCGACAAAAACAACTTGTAGCAAATTTGTCTATAAAACATTAGATTGCCTTAACTTTAAAGTAGCCTCTTCTATGCCCTCCTACTAAAAAAAAAAAAAGAGGAGATTAGAATATTAGATAATATTTTGATTTATTACATCACCATCATCATCAGCCGATACGCCTCCTCCAAGGATCTTCACATGAATTCGTTCTACCCTGCCTGCATCCAGCGGCTTCCCGCGACCTTCGCCAGTACCGCCGGGTACTAGGGGTCGTCGTTTGTAGGGGTTCTTAGGGGAGATTTAGGCCCTTTCCTACCACGCTGGACCTATGCGGATTGGTGAGGACCAAGGCCTTGTTTATTGACGAGCAGGGGAGATTGGTATGGATATCGTGAGTTGTTGTGCGGGGACCCCTTACACCCTTATATATATCAAAAAAATCAAATTATTAAAAACGTCTGATTTAACGTAGTAGCTAAACTCTAAAATTCATAGGGTTTTTCGAGCCCGTCTAGCTAACTGCTACCCTCATTTTGTAATCCTGTCGCCATAGCAGCACCGATCTGTTCCGACAGTCATCATTTAAAAACGGAAACAGTCTAGCCCACAGCTCACTTCCACTCCACGAACTCATCATCACTTAACACCCTAAGAAATATTAGTCGATTGTCTGATTTCCTTCATACATTTGCCAATAAATCATTGTCCTAATTCTTAAGCTATACTTTTGTTAAAAGCTCTTACATCTTTCTTAAACTGTAAGTGAACACAGGTTAAATTGATCGTTGAAAGCTCCTGTTTGTTGGCTACAAGTTTTCAGACTTATCCTGTTACTTTTAGAAGCTTTTACGGAGTTATGTTACCCAGTTGATAGGAATAGAACACAGAAATTTTCGATCGACTTCTGACAAAGAGAAATGATTAAAATCAACTAAACTTATATATTCTTATTATTGAACATATATTGAACATATTGACTACTTTACTATTTAGGACAGAAATATCGTCAAGCAATTTATAGCACCAGAGTTTTACACCTGTAAAGAAAACCATATAAATTTTTTATGCTGCCCAGCTTCCTTCACCTTCTACTACATATAATACTTTCTCGGGACAAGATATATTTTTGTTAATACAGAGAGAAAAATAAAATATTAGGAATTCATTGAGAAATTATTAATAATAATAATTCAATGTTAATTACCTTTATCGTCAGCTGGTAATCGAATAACCTGTTCGAAGGCTGAACATTATCTAATCAATCAAGTGGACTAAAGCAGCCGTTGCTTAGCAAAGTAAGTAATACCTTATTGTCTCGTCGCGAAACAAAATCCAACAGTACATATATACTTATACATGACTTCCAAATTATAATATATAAACATATTGATGAGACAGGTAGAGGAAGTTCACCAGGTGGAATCTGATATGGTTTTCATAATAATTTTAATAATATTACACATAACAAGCTCTTTAATATTCGGTTATTTTATAGGAGAAGCTTTGAGATTATAATTGTAAAGTAACATTATATACACACACAAGTACACAAGTAAATACTTACTCAAGAGGGGGAGAACCAGGAGTCATCACAGGATATCCTAGTTTACTCTCGCTGTCTCCTACAACAAAAATATAAATACCCAATAGTAGGAAGGAAGTAAATATGTCAGTCTCACGATATAGCTAAGCAACATACTACATAGATTCCACAGTTGACTACTTGTGATTTATTTACGTTACCGTATTCCGGTTTGAATGACGCTAGACTAGTGTATTTAAACGGGTAATGAGACTGGGTATCTTGTGTCTCTGAAGGACGATTATCGCTAACAATTACATTATGCTGTGTTCTTGTCTTAGCTGAATAAGAAAAGAGAAATAATGCTGTGTTGATGGACCGACAAAATGGCGAAGGTCGCGTCAATCCATTGGATGCGTACAGAACCGATCAATATGGAGATCTTTAGAGTAAGCTGATAATAATGTTCATAATATTTTTATTTTAGATTTATTACTTAATACATTTCCCGCACAACAACGGACGAGACGGATCTCCCGAATCCGTTACCCAGAGGCCATGGGAGCCAAGAGAGAAAACTCTCCCGACTCCCTGCGGCGGATCCGATCTTGGGTTCCGCCGACACCCGTTATACGGTCGCGGAGGAATGAGAGAGCGGCGCATCGTAATACCGACACTCCCCTCCCTCCGCGACTCCACCTCAGCTGTATGAGCAGTATAAGGCCGCCTCTGCAGCCCACCGGCACACATCCGAGGTGAGTTCACTTTGACAGGAGCTTTAACCTGCAGCGGCCGCCTCGGTTCGACCCTACGCCTCGGGGCAGCCGGGTAGACTCCTCTTCGCTTCACCGTGGGTGACCAAGCCACGGCTACTGAGCCCTCCGCCACGACAAGGCGGGAACCAGTTGATGGAAACTCACGAGGCCCTAGCCAACCTCACCTGCTCATGGTACACCCTGCTAATCAACAAACGAGGCTCTGGCTCCCACCAACCCGCATTGGGCTAGCGTGGTGGGAAATCAAATCCCCTCATATAAATCCCTACCTACCCTACCTACTAATCTTTGGGAGAGGCCTATGCCCAGCAATGGACGTCTATCGACTGAAAATGATAAAAAAATAATTAATAAACATGCCAACAACCTGTTATTAGAATATTTACTCAACATCTTATTATCTCTGTTACTTGAGACCGTCTGTTGAAGCCGACAAATAGTAATGTGCAAACATCACTGTTCAGGTTTGAAGGGCGCTGTAACTAGTGTAATTACTGGTGTAACGAGACTCGTTTCTTAGGCGACGAGCGCAACGTAGTGCAGTATATATCCTAACTAACGCCTAGCGTAATAGGCAGGCGTGTCACTTACCATCAGATTAACGTCCCGCTTGTCTCATCGCTTCATTAAAATATAAAAAAAAATCCGTTACTTGTAGGGACTACTTAGTTTTATACTTGAGGACATGTTTATTAAATAAAAGAATGATCGGAAAAGTAACGTCAAAGCAAGAGGAATATCGAGAAAGAAGAAGATGCGAGTTGCACTTATAAAGTTAAAAATTCCTCACTGCTGACGTGTCCTGAAAGCACAGGAGAGGCATCGATTCAAAACTTTTTAATACTTATTATGTTATATTCATCGTGAGATTTATTACTCTTAGAGTTTTAGACATCTCTGAATATATTTCTCTTAGTGTACTTATCAACACATAACTTACATACAACGTACCATGAGATTGAGACGGTAATACTTGCTTCTTTAGAATACGTCAGCTCTCTTTATTTCGGTTAAAAATCGACAACGGTGAACTTGGTTGCTGCACCAACAGGTTTGAAATATTCGAGACCGACGACGTGGTCGAGGACGAGGAGAAGAGGTCGAGCTGGTAACCTCGGTGTTACGAGGCAATCGAGTTAACACAGCATCACAATGGTAGTTTTTTTACTGGTGTCTGTTTATTTGCAATACAAATTTGTTGTTTGTTCGCCAATCACGTGAAAACTAGTGAACGTACTGACGTGGTAACATGACCATTCGATACAGAATAATATGTATATGGTTACATACTATATATTTTTTCATATTCATATATAATTTCTTTTATACTACAAAGCTACAAGACGAGCAGGACGTTCACCTGATGATGATACACCCGCTCATAATAATGTGTCGCTACTTAGGATGTTATAAACAGCACCACGTTGAGCTCGTCGCCTGAGGCAAGATTTTGTGAGTCTCGTTCCCCTAATAATTACACTAGCGCCCTTCGAACCGGATATTTCGTTTTTCTTGTATGTTTAATTTTTCGCTTTACAAACCGAAAGATTAACTGGTAGAGAACTCCTTGTGGCTACGTCCGCCTTTCTCGTTACGCTATTATGCAAAAAAAGGGTTATAAAAGTTAAGTCTTCAACTTTTAGGGCAGAGAATAGATGAAGTACTTGAAGAGTTTACGTTTTCCAGTACCTATCTCTATCGGAGTGTATTTTTTGTTTAATATATGTGATACAATAAAATCCGTGCTACTTCATTATAAACTAGTGTCTAATAACTCTCGTCCGAAGCGCTTTACGAGCGTCTAGAGGTTCTGTTTAATGCGGTGCCGGCAGCGTAGTTCACAATCTCGTTTTATTCGGAGTCAGGTATAGCCCAGGAAGAGTTAAGGTGATGAATGATATTAAAGTATAACCTCACATTAATCTATTTAAACCGACCATAACTATGAGATATTTAATGACGTAGCTTTTTTTGTATTAAGTAAACATTCTTACAACAAACGTGAGTGAATTTTATATTGACAATTTCTTTATACGGGTTTCCTACGCGCTCTCTCTCCTCCCAGTCATCATCTCGAATGGTAGTGGGGTTAGCTTTATTGTTCGCTCTGTCTTCGACATTATCATCAGACACTTTACAGCATCCCTGTTCGGTCTTAACTGTTCATCTTTTCCAGCAAAATTTAAAATGCACCGGCTGAAAAAATTCTTGATTCTTTTACCGTCATTTATACATGATAGAAACTATAATATATGCATCGAGAGACTCTTTAACCACATATTAAGTATTGAAGTTCTTTCAGGCGCGCTTTGAAAATATAATAAGCAAAGCCGAAAAATTTCTAGCGCATCACATTACATTCCTGATGTTTATTTCCCACGGCCTTCCCTTCCAACTTTGCAGACAAACTCCGAGCCGATGCGGCTACACTGCAGATGTGGAACTTCTGAAACAACTAACAACCACGAAAGCCGATTTGATTTTGTGAACACCCTCGATACGGTTTAAAGGAACTGAGGTTTACAAAGTGTAAAGTTTTATTGTCCACTTAAAAATCAACATAATAGGAAATGCTTACATTTTCTAATATCCTTCGTTACATTCCGTAGTATGATAGTGTAACATAATTTTGGGATACCAGGCAGCAGCAGCAGAATACTCATATTTAGAAGAGCTATATTTTGATTATACTAAACGCTACTATAGTATCTTAGGTATTACTTATGACTTACTGTTGAACCAAATCTGAATTAAGAGCAGATTTGTTTAAGATGTTTACCGTAGTAAAATTTTTAGCTAAAGTTAACAAATTCGGAATAAAACCAAATAAAAAGAATCTTGTAGGACAGGACCAATCCGTGTAGAGATAAATCATTGGAGAGGCCTATTTCCAGCAGCTTGCAGGGCGCTGTAGCTAGTGTAAATACTTGGATAATGTGACTCAACATCTTATGTCTCAGGGCGACGAGCGCTATGAAGTGCAGTGTATACTATACTAATCAACGCCAATGTTATGGCGTATCACTTAACATCAGGTGAATTCGTCTCGTCGCTTCTTTGAATAAAAAAAATTGTAAAAGTAATGTATTTTTTCAGTGATGATGATATAGGTTTATATGAATGTAAATATTTATCAAAGTTTTTCCATGAACCAAGGGGCTATTGTTACGCAAATAGTAAGGTGTTGGGTGGTAATACTATCAGGCATCTACATAGATTGTCGATTAAGATTGTTTCGAAGGCGCTGTTCCAAGGTTCCAAAGCTGTGTTCAAGTTGTAATGCTTCGTTATCTGTAATTGGAGCTTTCTGTAAATAACTGCTATTAAGCAAATATTTGAAGAGGTGCCAACCTGTGTTCATCGTGACGAGGTGTTAAATTGTGATATGATCTATGGTGGTGAAGCGCAATAACAGCCTATTCACATTTTTCTTGAAGACACCCGCGTCGTATTTGGACAGGACCACAGAAACTGTCAAATTGTTACACTCCTTCGATGATGATATAAAGAACGAAGAGCTAAACCTGTTTGTTTACAAATTGGGGATGTTTACAATATAAAGATGGTACTTAAACATGCTTCTGGTCATCCGGTGGTGAGAAGGAAACGGGGGAAGTATATTGTGTGTTTGTTTTTAAACAACGAAGCAACGAGACGCCGGAGACGTTAACTTTATGTTAAGCGATATGCTTGCCCATAACAACGTGGAGCTAGTCAGGATGTTATATACTGCACCACATTGTGCTCGTCATCATGAGACATAAGATGCTCAGTCTCCTTACTCCTGTAGTTTCACCTAGTTACAGCGCTACTGAAACCGGAACACAGTAGTGTACGTTGTTTACTCACTGCTGTTTGTCGGCAGAAATATGAAATGTGATGGGACCTGCCACCAGGAAGTAATTCGAGAGTATTCTCTCCAAAACGCATCCTATAGAACACTGCGAGACTGGTCACACAGTGCATGTGTTCAAGCCCGAGTTCTTGGTCACTGACGAGTTTTTTAATCTACTTCTTTCTCGACTCTATTACCACTAAATTAGTTTTAGCAGCACCAGCACAAATATAGCGATAGTACTTGCGGTCCCCAAGCGGTCGACCGGACTTGAGATTTTTACAAATAACCTAAAAGAAAGAAGACGAGAGATGAGACGCAAACTCGTCCAGCATTTTTTGGCCGTAATAATAATGAGATTATAGTAATTTTCCTATCAGTAACATTTCTAAAGAGGCTGTGTAAAATTTATCTTTGAACAAGTTCCGAGTAATACACATACCTAACGGTCGAGATGGTCTTTTTATTTTACGCGAACGGCTCGGGTTAGCATCCCGTGACTTTCATCTTGTCTGATCTTACCCTTCTCTTGTATGACATATCTCTGAGTAAATCATTCTTTATTGCCCTTTTAGGAATAGGTCATAAGGACATTGACGTGTCCAGATAAACGTGCTATAAATTGGATGCCGTCTGCGCAGACATGGGATATTAGTGTGTAATAAGCCAGTGACTCCCCACTAAAGTATAATAAACTGAAAATATGCATAATAACTACCAAAACAATTTATATGAAAAAAACTGGTATGATTACTGTTTACCCTCCCCTGTATTTGATAATTTCACACCAAAAATTCATAATATAAAAGCATGCTTTTTTATAAGGAAATTACTCCTTTAAAATCAATGTGTTTTAATTTTTTAATAGTTGGTAAAATATTGAGTTATAACAAAAAACGATTCAGCAATTAAAAAGCTGCGGATGCACTAACACATACACAGATATACTCTTCTACCAAATAACGTTTAGATTTATGAAACATTCTTATTTTGTTATCGGGGAGTAAGAACGGGTAATCTTCTAAAAAGATACCCTGCTACTGGGGACAAGTCAAGGTTATAAATTTTCAATATTAAAACCCCGTTCGGTGATCATCCACAGTGCGTTATGGGAGGCCCCGGAATCTCCTACGAAACGCATCAGTGCCTCCCAGCACTAAAGCAAGTCCTAAGGAAGGCTGTAGCTCTCCTCGGCACCGTCGCTTTGCTACGACAAGCACGAGGCCACCTCGTACTTGTTGGCAATGAGAGCTTCCACCTGAAAAGCTAATTAACATGAAAACCTTTCTAGTCGCCTTTTACGACATACAGGGCTTACCTTATTCCTATTCTTAATAGTGAGAGACCACAATTCAATTATAAAACGTACCTAAAAATCTGAAACATGCAACAAAAATTATTAATTGTTCATAAAGTAAACGCCTTATAAAATTTAATAGCAAAAACACTAAGCTGCGCTGTACTGCTCTTCTTTACCAGAACTTTTCTCTTTGTGTTATTAAACTGTCCTACAACAACTCTTTTACAGGGTAAAAGATTATTTTTTCATTATTCAAAGGTGCTAAAGGTTCATACCTCATAATTATTTACTAAAAATTATATATGTGTATAATTATATATATATGTCAATAATTAAAAATTATATATATATACACACCTTTAAGACAAATAAAGAAGTCTCACTTTAATTTCTGGATATTTAATATATTTATTACATCAAAATATATTAATAGAGAAATAGTTATGCAGTATATTTGAGGAGGAATACCAAACCTGCAAAGTGTATGAACATATATTACTACTGGTAGGTCTCTGTTGCCGGAGACAATCTAGTTAGGCACCAACGCAGAATCTATTTCTACCGCCAAACGGCAGTATGCAAATATTGCTTTCTTCCAGTTTGAAAGTTGTTGTAGCTAGAGTAATTACTGGAGTAACGAGACTCAACATCGATCTCACGCGACAAGCGCAATGTGATGCTGCATATATTATCCTAACTAGCGCCACAATGTTAAGGGTTATGGGTAGGGGTATAACTAGAAGTACGGAAAATTCGCAAAAAAAAATCACCAATTTCGCATTTATACTTTCGAAATTATAAAACTTGGGTAAATTAGGTATTTATTAAACAAAAATACTTGTTTAGTAATTTTATTACTAAATATGAAAGTAAAGTTTAACAAAATACAAAATTTCAAAGTACAAGTCTTAACATTAAACAATTTTAATTAATTAAAAGATAACATTGTAGAAATTTCATCATTCGACTCCTTAAGCGTCGTTCTTCGGTCCGTTACGACGACATTGTATATGCTGAAGAAGCGTTCAGCGTCCACGCTGTTGGTTGGACTCCAAATACTCTGTAATGCTGCTTCAGCAAAGGACGGAAAGTTGCATTTGACAGCCAACAATATGTCCTTTACATTGGGGTTTTCATTTATATTAATAGACCGAAGAATTAACCTATGAAAGTGCGCATACCCATCAATTAGCTCATTTTGAGGAAGTCCTTGGAAAAAAGGAATTTTCGAAAAGCTTTCCAGCAATACGTTTATATTTAATGTGGTTGAACTTGCAGCCACAGATGGGCAAAACAATTGGCCAATGTGAAAGAAAGCCTCGTTCGTCTTATTTAATTTCATGTGAAGAGAAAGTTTACTGAAACTTTTGTCGCTTGCTGATTTCAACATAGTTTTCATTGTCTCATCAATTCCTTCATAGTCCTTAAGACATAGTGATGTCTTTTCATCAAAATAACCTTGACGTTGTCATTCAAGCGATGATTTTAAATCCTTTAATTTGTTCCATAAAAGGTGGGCAATTGGATAACTTGTCCCTTCTAACTCATCAATCAATTTCATTATTTTGGGGCAGAACTCCGAGATAAAAGTTATTTGAATTTTTAGTTTTCACATTCTTTCAAAAATAGAACACTAGAGTTTGGATTCTTCAGTTCATCAAAAAAGTCAAGTATGTAATCCAAATAATCATTAAAATATAAAACTGCTCTGAACCATGAGTTCCATCTGGTGACAATAGGTGTTGGATAAAGTTTTGCTGGGAGATGAAGCACGTGTTCATTCAAATATTTCAAGAAAGAACTTTTCATTTTCCTTGACAGAAAGAAAGCTGACTTAACTTTTGCTACAACCATATTTATTTCCTTAAATTCGCTGACAAAAACATCACCAACAAGATTAACTTTATGAGCCCAGCACTGGTAATGAAGAATATGTTCTCCAATTAAAATTTTCAAAAGGTCGAAACAAGCAGACATATATCGTGCGGAATCTGATACCAGGCCTTTTACCTGGGAATAATTAATCTCATAGTCTTTCAAAGTATCGATAATTGATTGAGAGCATGTTGATGCATTAGCACTATCAAGAAAGTTAACACTTGCTAAAAAACATTCCTGAGTTACCTTGTAGTCGATAGTTCTAAAAAGGATAGCAAAAACACACCTTCCTTGTCTATCCGAAGTTTCATCTGCTATGACCACAATCGGCTTATTTTTTAATTTAAGCTTTACAGAATCTTTCTCAGATTTTCCACACAAGGGCAAAAACTTTCTCCTTAAAGTGTCAGCAACTGGAAGTACACCTGAACCCGGTACATATTTATCAAAATATTCACGCACGGCTGGGTGATCCATTTTGTGAAGTGGACACATATTTACCGTATCTTTCACAAAAAATTTGTTTTCATATTTAACTCGTTTTTGTTTCTCGAACATACCAAAAATTGTGGATTGCCGTTTAGATGCTGAGGCACATGGCATAGAAGATTTCTTTAAGTGTGTTTCAGATTTCATGTGTTTTTTCAATGTATCTTTTTTGTCACCATCCGAACGAATGTTACAATATTGGCACATCACAATGTTTGTATCGGACACATACAGACCATCTTTCTTAAATTCTAGTATTCTATCTGTCAAATCTTTCTTAGGGCGTCCCATTTTAAAGGCACGAAAAAAAATATTTTTATAAAACACTTGCGTGCCTAAAGCGTTACAAATGAACACTGCTCGCATGCAACGTCCCCGACTCTAGCGATAGGCAACGAACGAGTGAGACTCGAAAGCTTTCGTTCTGTCGAGTCAGTTCGTGTCCAAAAAGTCGCGTCGACCGTTTCCTCCGAAACGAACTTCACTCAAGTTCAATTGGCGCGAGACGCAACTCGAGCGATACGATAATAATTAACAATCCATCATACGAACACTACGATACATTTCGCATTTATTCGCATCTATTTCGTAAATACGAAATTTCCGTACCCCTAGTTATAACTCACCATCAGTTGAAAGTACCGACCGTCTCATTGCTAAATTGATTAAAAAAAAACTTGTATATTAGTTATTTTATACCCGGTTTGAAAAGCAGTTGCTAAAGATAAATCTGTGAAAATTTATCACTAATGCAAATTTGTTATTGCCCGACACTAACCATTAGATAAAAATTATTCCTGTCTTGAGACTTCAGCTCCACACCACTATAATCGTTAATATGGATAAGAAAGAAAATTAATGTTTAAATTTAAACTTCCCTTGCCGTAATTAACGATGAAATTATTAGCGGAAATAATTTGTACTGGCTTCATACACGGTAATAAGCATAGAATATCAAAATTACAACCTTTCTTAATTGGACATGTAGATCATTAAAAGTTTTCCTGTACACGATTCGGAAAAGTAATTATGCTACTACTTTGTGTTACATTTTCGTGACATGTTTTTTTATTATGCTATAATTATTCTACATATATGTATACGAAATAAAATCAAGCAAAATCTTTAACGGTAGTTACACCACCACAGCAACTGTTATTTATTAAAAGCGATTAGTAAACACTTAAAATTTGGTACAAATATTGCTTCTGTCGTTTAGAGGTCAGCTAAGAATGGATTTTACAAAATTCATTCACCAAAGGGAGTTACGGGGTTGTTTCCGTCAGCAGATCAGGAATAACACAGAACAAACTAAATAGAGACGCGACACAAAGAAAACACTATAAAAATTCACATCTAAATAAAAAAATGATTTTTATGTAGATTTGATTTTTTTTATATTACTATCAAAATTGAAATCACAGACACCTTTAAAAAATAGCAAACGAAATTTTGACCTCTTTCCCAAATTTATTATACATATTCTTGTTAAAAAAAATTTGTCGCTCCTAAGCAATATGTATTATTTACTACTTAGTATATACAGTATAAGGGATCCCGCGCAATAACTCACGGGACCCAAGCCTACCTCACCTGCTCGTGGTGCAGACTGTTAATCAACAAACGAGACTCTGGCTCGCAACCAACCCCTGGGCCTCTACAAACGACAGCTGTTAGTACCAGGCGATACGGGCTGCGCAAGACCTATCGATGCGGGGACTTTTGGGGAGGCTATATCCAGCCCTGCACGTCTATCGGCTGATTACAATGATGACATTATAAATCGTATTTCGCCAAGGACTGAATCCCGGATTAACCTACTGGGTAAATTCGCGCCTCCGCTGGTGAAACTGGTAAAACATAAACGATAATAAGAAATGGCGGCCATTAATTACAGCTTACGAAGCTCGTTAAGGCGGGACGCTTTGTAAACGCTCTATTAAAATCTAATTGAGAACACAATTATTAATCTCCGTAGCAATCGAAACCTTATTACAAACTGCTTAAGTTTAAAATATGTATATATTTTTAAGTAAAGCATTATAAACAAGTTTCCGGTTGGTTTTGCCCGCTTTACGTATGAGAAGATTTAAAAGAGGAAGGATATTGGTCATGGCGACAATAATTCATATATATTCTCCATCACTAGCTTTCTTCCATTTTGAAGATTGAAACCACCTAATCCTATCACTGTTTATTCGGTGAACATAGTATATATTGGAGTTAAGAGTGTTGCAGGTTTTGGCTGCAACGCTACGGCATCTTCCATCCAACTTCCGCTGTCCTTTCGCTATTGTAGAAACCTTCAGAAGGAATGTCAAATGAATATTCACAATCTTCACGATTTCTTTATTTTAGTACACTTCCTCTTTACAACACTCCACTCCTTGCTTCTTCGTGGAGACCATGGAATAAAATAACCGTCTATATCACACTTACCGCCCACCACAACTACGAAAAGTGGGGATGCGACATAGTGCTGTATCAACGGTAATTTATTCACTAATGATGAGACATTAATTAGTGAACGTAAGCTGAGTGATGGTAACAATCGGCCATTGTTTAAGATTATAATTAAAAAGTTTAAAAAAAAAAGAAAAAAATACCAAATCCAACTCTGTATACAATTACTTCTATAAGTATACTTAAAGTCATTTAATATTGTTTATTAACTTGGCATTATATCTAATAGACTGATAATTCTTCTTCCATTCCTTCACTATCAACTAGCTCTTCTTGTTCTTCGTCTCCTGGTGCCTATAGCCTAACAAGAAGATAACTCTTCTATTCTTTCACTATCAACTTGATGAGGTTCCTCCGTCATGACCCTCATGCCCGGTGCGGTTCGCACGAGCTCATGTGTTATGCAGTCTCGCTGTATACTATAATTATTAATAAAAAAAAAAAATTGAACTGTTGGTTAATTTTCGAACGGATGTGCGCTTTAAGCGATGACGTCATAGTTACTGACTACTGTAAGAAAAAGAAGGTTAGATTTTTTCCTGATGCTAGAACGAGATAGAATGTGTCGCGCGATAAGCTGGAACGTACTTAAGTTTAATCCTGTCGTCACAGTACGCTGCTAATGCTGTCTCCGAGATAATTTCGATCGTGGTGATGAACGGAACTTCTGGACTATAAATCATCACAGTTCATGCTGTAATGATGCATCATTTACAATTGTTACACAAGCCGCGACGATATACACTGCAACGAGAGTGTGTTCAAACAAACATCCGCGTGGGGGTAAGGGGGTACTTCCACTTGCCGCCTCGTAAAATATTCACGAAGTTATCAAGTTACGGAGGGAGTATGAGAAGTTGTTGGAAATTTTCATGACATTATCAAAGTATAAAAAAAAAAGATTAGAATGAAAACATTTTTTTATATATATATGTATATGTTAGCTTTTGTACATATATATATGTGTACGTAAGTATGCTGGAGAGCAATGTGAGGCCGGTCGATGTGGAGATCTTTGAGGGAGGCCTATGTCCAACAGTGGACGTCTATCGGCTGATGATGATGATGATGATGATACATAAACCACATATATATATATATATATATCATAATGGCATACCTTTAGTTAATTAGGCACACCTGCGCGTAAGAACCAAGACATGTCCATCTAAGGCTTGTATGGAAGTAATCGCTTTGAGCCATAACCTGCCACCATTGCACAATTTTTTTTTGTGTTCATGTTTTTGCCTTTCTTGTGTGCTATGCAAATAAAGAATATAAATAAATAAAAATTTTTTTTTAAATAATGTAAAAATTTCTACTACATATAAAATTTTGTTTAACTAATCAACTCTCCTAATTTTCTCACTACTACGGCCTGGTTGCCTCCTCTGAGAAGGGGTAGATCAAGATCATTTGTCATCCACGATGGTTAGATGTAAACTGGTGGATTTTTTTAGTTGATGAAGCGTCGAGACGAGCAGGACGTTTACCTAATAGTAAGCAAGTCTGCCCAAAAACCCGGTGGCGCTAGTTAGGATGATATACACTGCACCATATAGTACTTGTCGTCTGAGACGTTAGATGTTGAGTCTCGTTACCCCAGTAATTACACTAGCTGCAACAGCCTTCCAAATGGAAGTAAGCAATGAATATTACTGTTTGGCGGCAGAAGTAGGCTCTGCGGTGTCTACCTAGCCGGCATCAGGGACCTAACACTAGTGCTCCCAATTGCTCTAAACATTAGTCATAATAATTCAAACCCTTAAATAATTAACTTCGTGGACTTCTCGCGACGTATGTTAGTAATATGGTTTCGGGGTAATAAAAAAGTTTTTCTTTATACGATTTTTTTTTTTTTAGAAAGCCATAAAGAAAACTCGATTTCATATCAGATAAGAACCGTTCCCGTCTCGAAATTCCGACGCGAAAACTTTCTTATATAATTCAAACATCTTTTCTTAAGCAACATTTTAAGATAACTCCATAACAAAAGCAATTTAAAAGTTTCTTTCATTCCTTGTCATGTTTTTTTTTTTATAATATTCTCATATCTCCCTCTCGTGGAGAGCAATTTAGGATTTCGTGCTCGGTTTACAATGGAGTTTTGGACTGGATTAATTTAACTGACTATCAGACAACTAACGTATATGTTAATATGTAGTACCATAGATCTGAATTTGAAGAATCCGTTTAGTCTATTATAGTTTTTTTTTATGCAACGCAGCGATCAGAGGAGCGAGATGTTCACCTGATGGTAAGTAATACGCCGACCCATAACAACGCGGCGCTAGTTAGATAACATTCATAGCACCACATTGCGCTTGTCGCCTTGAGACATAAGTTGTTGCCTCGTTACTCCGGTAGTTTTACTAGCTATATCGCCCTTAGCATATAGTAATGTTTGTTTTTAGTTAATCAGTACATAGTAATGTTTGCACAGTATTGTTCAGCGGCGGAAATAGGCGCTGCGTTGGCACCTACTTTTTTTTATCGCGGGGAAAACCATACCATCAAGTGGCACTACGCTATACAATATAAAAAAAAATTATCACTCATCCACCATGTGAGCTTTTCTAACTGTGCCAATCCTCACACTCCTTTCCCTTCTCTTATTAAAACGTATAACCAACATAAAATATTAACGGAATCGTATGAGCGAAAGAATAAACACGAAGGTAAGAAGCGACTTCCGCTTTGATGTGAATAAATACGCTTCAAATTTTGTTCATTTCATCAAACCTCTTCATCGCCATACCATTCAAGGAGTTAACAAAGGAACATTTTGAAACGCCTGCACCACAGTGTCATTATCATCATCATCAGCCGACATACGTCCACTGCTATACGAGGTCTCTTATCTCGAGAATACTTAAGGGGAAACAGGTACGAAGACGATAACGAGGTGATGGATGCCGTGGAGAGCTTTTTGCAGGACTAAGACAAAACTTTTTTTTTGAAAAGGAATGAAAGCCTTGGAAATGCGCTGGACTTAGTGTGTAGAGACTCGGAGACCATGTAGAAAAATAAATGATTAAGTTATCAATAGTCATTATATTTTATCTCATTCCCACTACTTTTCGATCCCTTCTCATATATAGGCCTGCCCCAAAAATTTCCACGTCGGTCGCTCCTGCGCTGCCCGCATCCAGCGTCTTCCAACAACTAGCAGTCAGCATGGCCTATGCTACAGCTGGGCACTAGAAACTGTCGTTGGTTGGGTTCTTATGGCGGGATTGGACAACCCAGTAGTCATTACGTATAATACTATTCCTGTATTTATTAATTTCATGAAATGCACATCTCAATTTTAATATGAACTCGGAGAGGCGTTGGTTGAAAAACTCGAGCTTCCGGTGATGGAAAAGATAGTTACCAAACCGACATATCGCAAGGACAAAACCATACCAGGCTAAGGAATATTTCAACAAATAGCCAGGATGCTGGATTACGAACTCGTCTATCACCACGTGAAAGAAGGCCCGGAAGTATGTGTTACGAATAAAATAAACCAGCTGTTATATAAAGGATCATTTTCAGCAACGGAAGTTCAGATGGTAATCCATTAGTAATTTAGTAAATTGTTCATCCCCAAAACTGCTAATTAAAATTTTCAAATAATAAATAACTTTCCGTTGAACGTAAACTTGGTTAAAAATCAATTTGGAAGTAAAATAATTAATCTCCATTGTTACCGAAGTTGTATTCAGCCTCCCGGTCTAATATCTTTAATAACTATTTCAAGATGGCCTCGTTAAATATAGATTACTTTAAATAGTATAGACAGTACAAAAAACTGACAAAGTACCATTAATTTTATAGGATACTGATGGTAGGAGACCATCTAGGTACAGCCTATACTGTCCGCCAGACAGTAGTACACATTTCTTTGTTCCTGCTTCAAACGCCTTTCAAGTAGCAAGTAGGTAATAACTTGAACTTGATAATGGTACTTATAGAGAAATTATAACTATCAGTGTATTGATATGATACATACCATCAGATAAAAGTCCTTTTTTTATTATGCGAAGCAACAAGACGAGTACGACGTTCAACTCATGGTAAGTGATACGCGTGTCCATAACACTGGCACTAGTCAGAATGATATAACCTGCACCACATTATGCTCATCGCCTGAGACTTAAGATATGAAGTGTCATTACCCCAGTAATTTCACTAGCTACAGCGCCATTCAATTCGGAACACAGCGATGTTTGCACAGTACTGTGTGGCGGCAGAAATAGGAGAACGCGGTGGTACCTACCTAGACGGTATCCAGTAACAGAGACCTAATTCCAGAATCACTTTTGTTAGTACCCCAAAGGACCAATTGACCGAAAGGAAAATCGATGTACATGCAGACGAAGACTTTCTTGTTAAATAAACACTTTATATAACGTGATGTAGAAATCACACCCATTTACTAGTTCAGGCCCTTTACCAGCGCCGTGAAGCCGCTCGCTGTTCCCTCATTCAAACGAAGCCTTGACATATAGAATGTTCAATCTCGTTACCCCAGTAATAAAATTACCTAAAGCGCCATTCATACCGGAACACAGTAATATTTGCACACTACTATTAGGCTACAGAAATAGTAACTATGGTGCCACGTACACGTTCTCTGACAAGAGACCTACCACCAATACGGTGGTTGGTATGATATACGGGGTAATGACGTCACATTGTTATAGGCAAGCGTATCATTTACCATCAGGTGAACATCTTGCTTGTCTTATCGCTTCGTTAGATAAAAAAAAATTAAAGATATAGTTCGTTTGTTAACTACTAAAGCTTCTAGCATCATCATCATCATCATCAGCCGACGGACGTCCACTGTTGAATATAAACCACCCCCAAAGATCTTCATATCGATATATACCACCAGTGTAGTCCTGTTAAATCAATTAAATGTGGCAGGAATTAAACTTAACGTACCTTGTATTATTTCTATATTTACATGGGACTTCGAGTTTACAAAACCGGAAATAAATAAGTAGTCGTTAAATTAAATTAATTGCTTAATTGCTGCAAATTGAAGAATGGGGCGGTGTGGTGTTCTTACCAAAGGGTTAACGGGTTGTCAATAATTATTGGAAGCAGTTAACATTGAAAATGTGCAACGATGAATCGGTTAATTATAATAGTTATTAGAACTTAAACCGTTTAAAACAAATGCATTTTATCAATATGCAACAGTGCTTCATTGGCTGATGCAGTTTTTAAGGCATACGTGAATAGAAGCTTTAGAGAGGTGTAAGGATTTCCGCACAACTCCCGGGATCCGCCAACGACACCTGCTGATGATATATCCTGCTAATCAACAAACCAGGCTCTGGCTCTCACTAACCTGCATTGGGCCAGACTGGTGGGAAATAGCCCAACACCTCCCATATGAACGTTTATCATGTGGGAATCTTGTGGGAGGCCTATGTCCAGCAGTGGACGTCTATCGGCTGATGATGATGTTAGTTAAGCTTTAGTAACATGAACTATTAATCCATTAAATCTTCACGTTTTTTATTCAACGAGCAAGAC
The DNA here is from genome assembly GCA_029034505.1 of Ornithoptera priamus. Classification (NCBI taxonomy): domain Eukaryota; kingdom Metazoa; phylum Arthropoda; class Insecta; order Lepidoptera; family Papilionidae; genus Ornithoptera; species Ornithoptera priamus. The sequence goes on along the minus strand of JARDWD010000606.1, from coordinate 1,365,765 downwards.
GTTCACCTGATGGTAAATGATACTCTTGCCTATAATAATCTGGCGCTGTTTAGGATATTATACATTGCAGCACAATGCACTCGTAGCCTGGAGACACTTGTGTCTTAAAGTTAAATCTCGCCACCCTAGTAATTACAGTAATTACAGCGTCATTCAAACCGGAAAACTGTAACATCTGCACAGTACTGTTTGTCTATTGCAATAGGCGCTGCGGTGGTACCTATACGGTCTGCAGCAGCAAATACTCACCACCAGTGCGGTGATTGGTACGATATATGGGGTGGTGTCTGTAGAAGGAGAGAGGGTTGTGAATAACCGATTAATCAGACTAATGCATCAGGGAAGGGACATATCTGAAAGCGGTTTGATGTGTGTCAGTGAGCTGAGCATCGAGGCCGTCAGTCGAATTGCGACGTGTAAAGCCTTTACGTGTACATATTATCTACGGGCCCGTCCGGACGTCAGCCGGTCCTCGCAGCTAAGTTACGTCTGAACGAACCGACTAAGTTTAACCTGACGCTTGACAGGTTAGCGCTAGCGCAGCCCGTGATAAACTTCGACATATACAATTACGGTGTAAAGTGTTCCGTCTGTGTGCACGCCAAGATTCTGAAGTTGAAACTTAAATAAGTGTCGGTAGAAAAAAAAAATTATATTAAATAGAAAATATAGGTTTTGGGTGAATAAGCGATTTCTTTCTCTCCTTCTAATCGCGAGTGTAAGAGCACCAATGAGAAACTTCAGTTGTAGTTGACCGTCCCGCTTTAATATCTTACCATAAGAGGGTTGTAAGGGTTACCGCATATAAGCTCACAGGATCCAAGCCAATCTCACCACTCAGCCAATCTCAAACTCATCTCACCAACCAGCGCTGAACTAATGGTAAATGTCCGAAATACTTCCATATGAATTCCTACCCGATCGATGTAGGTATCTTTAGGGGAGGCCAATCAGCTGTTGATGATACCATAATAATCCATGGATTTTGTTATATATTAACTCGTATATTTCATTGTAGTAATATATACTAGTTAATATAGAATAATTAATAAAATACTAGTATTGCACCAGTACGTTCCGCGGAAGATACTTAAACCGCTCCTAAGTCACTGTAAAGAATTACCGATGGGGGACATAGCAGTGATGTGAGTTGAATTTCCACATAACTCTAAAATCTCTATGAAAAAACGGTCTCCAGAAGATGACCTGCTGACACCAAGAATGATATGATAATAATCTGGACAAGAAACTATCAGTCTTAACAAAAGTCGCTCGATGCCGTAGAGCAGCACTAGTGTTGCATTGAAGCAAGTGTTGATGGCTGACGGAAATGACGGCCTGCTGAAGAATATTAAGTCGTGACGTGGTAATAATTTCGAAGGTATAAGTAAAATTAAGTTGCTTTAAATAATGTGAAAGAGTGATGTAATGAAAGAAAAATAAAAGAAAAACAAACTGATGGACTAGGAGAGAGAGCGCTGGTGGTAAGTCTCTGTTGTGGGAGACTGTCCAGATAAATACCACCACAGCCACTATTGCTGTCGACAAATAGAAGAATGCAAACTTTACTGTGTTCCGGTTCAACGCTGTTACTAGTATGTTAGTATCTAGTATATTGCTGGTACAGGATAATGGAGAGGTATAAGGGGTTCCGTACAAGAAATCACGGAACCCAAGCCATCTTCACCTGCTTGCGGTGTATTCTGCTAATCAGCAAACCAGGCTCTGGCTCCCACTAACTCGCATGTGGTTACCGTGTTGGGTAGTGGACCAAAACCCCCCATATGAATCCCTTCAAGCGACGGCCTCTGGTGCTCAGTGATGCGGGCGCCACAGGATCGATTGACGTGGGGGTCTTTGAAGGAGGCCTATGTCCAGCAGTGGACGTCTATCGGCTAATGGTGATGGTGGCGGTGGTGCTAATATAATTATTGTTACTTAAACTTACAAAGCGACAAGACGAGCCAAACATTGGCATGATGTTAAATGATACGCCTACCCTTAACCACCTGGCGCAGGTTATGAGGATGTGATTGGAAATTAAGCCTCGTTACCCAGTAATTTCACTAGCTACAATTCCCTTCAACCGGAAGTTATGTAATGCTTGCACACTACTGTTTGTCTGCTGCAATAGACGCAGCAGTGGCACTTACTTAGACTGACTCCGGAAACAGAGACCTGCCACCAGTAAGAGTATAGATATGTAGATAAAATCGAGACGTCAGTATAACGGATACATAATTAAGCAATATAATAGAAATTAACGTCAATTACCATTCAAAGTTATTAGTAAAAAGAAGATATAAATATTAATAAAACTTTACCGTTTGTATTATCACAGTTAGCACAGCACTCCTCAAATGTATCAAAGTCAAAAGTTCCTCTGAACAAGGGAGCCGCGAGGACCCAGCGAGCTGCACAAAGCTCCGCGATCTGTCTAGGTTTTGTTTGGATACAAAGGAATAAGCGGAAACGGCGAGCGGCGCCTTTGATGTCCCGGCGCAGCCTCCACACAAATACAGAACTAGGATATTTAAGATCCTTTAAAAGAAACGGATAAACTTTCCGTTGAAATTAAACTTAAACTATAAAACGTTTCCTGTTCCGCCATTAGAAATATATTTTACTTATGTAACATTCATAGAAATTCATATTTAATCATTTAACTTAAGTAATTGTATTTACAGGGGCGCCACTTGACGATCTTACTACCCCATCGGCGTACCGGTAGACGTGGTGTGGGAGGCCTCCCACAAGGTGGACCGACGATATGGTCAGAGTCACGGAAACCCACTGGATGCGAGCAACACGGGACCGATCGATGTGGAGATTTGGAGAAGGCCTACGTCCAGCTGTGGACGTTTATCTGCTGATGATGATGATGAATTATATCTATTTACAGTTGGTCTCACTAACTGGAATCCGGTTACGGGTACTTCGCTCGTGATAAGTCTGATAGGCTACCGTCTAGGTAGGTACCACCGCAGCGCCTGTATATACAAACAGCAGTGTGCAAACATTACTTTTGTTCCGGTTTGAAGGGTTCTGTAACCAGTGTAATCACTGGAGTAACGAGACTCAAAATACGTTTCAAGCGATGAATACAATGTGGTGAAGTATAAATGATTTTAACTAGCGGCCACGGTATTATGAGCAGGCGTACCACTTATCATCAGGTCAAGGTCCTGCTCCCCACCAAACCTGATTGGGTCAGCATGTTGGGAAATGGCCCTAATCCCCCAATAACAACCGACGCGGACAACACAGGACCGGTCGATGTGGGAGTCTTTGATGGAGGCCATGTCCAGCAGTGGACATCTATTGCCTGATGATGATGATGGTCATGAATGTCCCGCTCGTCTCGTAGCCGCAGTAAACAATATCCTGCCAATGATACTGTGTACTGTTTATAAAGGAGCTACGGCCTACATACGACGTACCATATAAACGACTAGACGGGCGGGACGTTCACCTGATGGTAAGTGATACGCTCACCCATAACAACGTGTCACTATTTAGGATATACACTTACACAGTAACGTTTACAATGATGACAATTTTTTTTATATACACATTAAGAGAATTTTACTTCACCCATACAAATATAAGACTACATACACACATACACACATACACACAGTCGTTTCGAGCTCGGCGTGTATTCAAAAATGAATTATAACCCCTCCTCTTTGTCCGTAATGGAGGGGTAACTGTTGAATTTCCTCTATTGTTTCACTCTTTTTGGGAGGTGAAAACATTTTTTTTTTATTGTACAAAATATCCACGGTAAAATACCCGAAACACTCGATTGAGTGTGAAGGTGTATAAATATATCATCTTCATCAACCAATATGGGCCCACACATATATATATGTGTGTGTGTGTGTGTGTATACGTAATCGAAAGCTCTATTTGTTTGTTTAAATCCATATCATATATTTAATCCCTCATCATTAACATCATTATCATCAAGAGATAAATGTCAACTGCTGGACATCGGCCTCTCCCAAAGATTTCCACATCAATCGGTCCCATCCAGTGGCTTCCCGCAACCCTCACCAGATCGTCGGTCCACCTTAAGGGAGGCCTTCAAATACTACGTCCTATATATATATATATAAACCAGGATCGTATTTTTAAGCATTTTTATTATTAGCAGTTATTTCAGCCCTTTATCATCCCTGATAGACCTGTCTAATGGATCTCCAGGTTCTAATCCATGCACATCCTAATCGTCATCATCATCATCAACACTTCGCCTCTTACGAGAAGAAATGATAAAGACACATCAAGGCTTAGTATAGTTATAGGCTATTTATTTTTTTATATTTCCTAGGTCCTTCATAAGTTTTTTTCAAAATAACTTTTATAGACATTTTCATTTCATATTATTTACACGGTTGCTATAGCAACGGTTACTTTAGAAAGTAATTTGCAACTGCGGCTGCTCTCAGGAAGCATTACAATCGGGAGAAAGCTAGTAGTTATATATAATAATAAAGAGAAACACAAAATAGTCTCATCTACCCCTAAATTGCAGTGCCCATTACGAACCTGGATGCCGGAAGTATCCTAGAGACCGATCTGTATCCAACCGAGTGCTGCACGCTGATGACGATAGCAGCATCCGACCAAACCAGAACATAACGATGTATAAACGGCTATGGATGTAAGAAGAAATTATGATAATTTTGTTTCGGAAAAACCCTCGCAATTAAAACGTTAAGGGTGAAATGTGGAAATAATGAAACGAGTTTTAAACAAACGATATTCGTCGTAATCCAGGCTCCAATACAAAACCTATTATGGAACCGCCACACAATAAATGCTTAATCTCGTTTACTCTCCGCATCCGGTTTATCCGACGCTTATTATTATTCAAAATTACCCCAGCGGGCGAGTGCGAAGATTTTATTATTTTTTTTTTCTTTCTTTATTTACGCGACTACCCACCCATCAATCCCTTCAAAGCCTTTTCTAAAAAAATTTCAACGTTTAATATCGCCATACAATCCTTTCAACGTTACGAACAAAATTAAGCAACAACGGAAACAATAGCACCGGCTCACCCTTACTGTCCTCGCACAACCCGTTCATAAACTACCCTCCAGTGATCAACTGGATAGATTAAGGCTGTATGTCTTTGCAGCAGACCGTCTAGGTATCACATCATCGTATTTATGCCGCCAAATAGTGGTGAGGAAACATTACTGTATTCCGGTTTGAAAGGCGCTGTAGCTAGCTTCATTATTGGGGCAATGAGAATCAACATCTTATGTCTCAAGGGATAAACTCAATGTGGTGTATCACTTAACATTAGGTGAACGTCCCGCCTGTATGATCGCTCAATTAAAAAAAATTAGAAGAGACTTCCGCTTTACACTTTTAACTACATCTATTATGAATAATATTTTCTATAGTAAAGTCATATATTTTTTTTACTATAGTAATAAGATACCTATCAACGTACATGGGGCACAGTAATCACACTTTATCATCCCCTTGTCGCTGGACAATTGAAATTTATGTCGAGGGATAACCCATTAATCGATTAAAAAAAATTGTAAGAATTCAAAAGCAGTGGAAGTGGAATCTTTTTTCCAGTAATCTGTAAGAGAATGAGATGAAGACGCTGAGGAGGCGGAAGAGAGAGGACAATTGATCGATTTATATTTTTTACAGATTAAATTAGGAAAAAGCGGAAGATGAAGAGGAAAATAAATTGAAGCAGTTAAAATACCATTTTAGTTAAGATAGAAATTATTCGATTTATATAAAAAAATATATATATATATATATTTTTGTCAACTTCCGGGCTCATCTGTCCATGAGCGGCGGCAGGGCGCAATGCGAACCATATCACTAAGAGGAGATGAATGATGGGGAAACTATAGAAACGCATTTCATCTCATTCGCATACATTTTAAACTCCTTTATTTTATTCGATGATACGAGCGATACGATCACCCGATGGTAAGTGATACGCCCGCCTGTAACAGCATGGCGATAGTTAAGATGGTATACACAGCATCACATTGCGCTCTTCGTCTTGAAACATAAGATGTTAGGTCTCGATACCTCAGTAATTTTAATAGCTATAGCACCCTTCGAACCGGAACACAATTATGTATGCACACTACTTTTAAACGGTAGGAAATTGCAGCTACTGTGGTACCTACCGATTTTTTGGGTGTGAAATCTTTTAAATAGATACTCTGCTTCTGGGGGGAAAACAAGGTAATATAGAAATTTTACCCACTAAAATCCCCATCAATGGACATCCTCAATGCGTTCCGTGAGGGCCGGGGATCTCCTACGGAACACACTGGTGCCTCCTGGCACTGCGCCTAAAGCACGTCTCAGGGAAGGCAGTAGTATCCTTCAGAGCCTCAGTTTTGGTACGTCAGACACTAGACCACCTGGTACTAACCGTTCATCCCGGGCTAGCTTACTGGACTATGAGGGCTCCACCTTCAAAACCTTTGAGCCCGAAAACCATTTTAGTAGTTTTATTCTTAATAGCTCGAGACTAACGGTAGTATCTGTCTATACGGTCTCCTGCAAAGACTTCATCATCATTATCATCAGCTGATAAGCGTCCACTGCTGCGCTACCTCCCCCCTAAATCTCGGCCACGCCGATGTCCGTCACAGTCAGTATAGCCTCCACTACCGCCGGGCACCAGGTGCCGTCGTTCGTAGAGGTTCATACCGGGGGTACATAGACCTATCACGAGTTATTTAAGTTGTATATACAAAGTTTAAGTACATATAAAATTGTTGGTTTTAATGTTGACTGTGGTTAAGCCGATGTAGAATATATCAGGTGCTATTGTCCCGGCCATTGTCCCGGCCATTGTCCCGGCTTCCGGGATTCATTTGAATGCAAAAGGCGTGCCGTGCCGGCCGTACGCTTGTTTGTGTAACGCAAATTGCTTGTGTTGCAGTTTATTCGATTGTCTTCACACACAATGCATGAATATCGATAAAACTCGACATTCCACTGACGGAACATAAATATGAAGTATTCAGAAGCTATGTGTTCTGCAGGCAGTCCACTGGTGGTAAGTGTCTGTTACCAGATAACTAGATAGGTACCACCGCAGCTCCTATTGCAACCACTTAACAGTACTGAGCGAATTAGGTTCTGTTTTGAATGGCGTCGTAGCTAGTGAAATTACTGGGGTAACGAGATTCTAAAACTTATGTCTCAATGTGACAAGCATATTGTCGTGCTGTGTATACAATCCTAAATAGCGCTATGATGTTTTCACTTATCATTAAGTGATCGTCTCACTCATCTCGTTTCTTCATTGAACAAAAAAAAATGGTTAAATTTGAAAATATTTGCAATAGTCTTTTAAGGTAGAAGTTCAAGAAGAGATATATAAATCTCTCTCTCAAATCTGTGAAAAGCTTGAGGCAGTTAAGAAAGGATTTATATGAAAAAAGAAATGTTTAATATATTTTATAAGCATAAATCACTTTGTATACCAAAAGGCTGACCTTAAACAAGTATGATATCCATTTAGAAATCCCTTTATGTGTAAAACTTAATACTATTACGGATGCTTAACCCCCATACGAAAGCGAGTTTACGACAAGGGACGTTTTGACCCTCACACTGATGCTCCCTATGACCGTTTCCATCTATTACGCTGGAGGGTTATTATTTTTATATGAGGTTAACCGCCCTTATGTCCTATTTTGTTTACCCTAACTTCTTCGTGTTGACAGTGTAAATACTCGTGCAAGCAAATTTAAATAATGTATTCAACTGATTTTCAACTACAGACAGAAAACAAAACAGGACTATTGGTCCGTTTGTGAATAGACTTTTATTTTCAGTTACAGACAATTGAATGATAAATTTAAGACACTGAATGGATAAATCGAGGAAAATGGTAAAGGACGATCACGAGTCTTATAATAATGAATATAATAACACTAAATTTAACTGTAATAACAAAATTTCTTATAATGTAATATGGCGCCATCTTTTGGCAAAGATTAGTAGTTACAAAAAAGTTCAAAACACTTTATGCGATATCTCAATTTCTTCATAGATGGCGCTGTTAAGTTTTATTGTCAATATTTACAGTATTTTCGTGTCGAATTAATGTTTCATTTTATGCGTTCTCATTTTTTCAAATGACGAAATGGTTAGGTGAACTAACTATTAAGTGCTACACATCATCAGAAAATTGAAGATAATGAAACAAAAACTCCTCTATATCAACCCCTACAAATGACGGCTTATGGTACCGAGCGGTACCGGAGGCTACCGGCTGATGATGATGAAACAAAAAGTATTAATCAGTTTCTAAAAATGTAAACTATCTCTTAACATATGAAGTTATAGTACCTTTGGGCTTAAGCTATGGGTTGCAGTTTTTGCAGAACTTCTTCATTGAAATGTATAAATATTAAAAGAAACGTATAAAAACAAGAAAAAACATTTTTCACACATTTTATTTAATTATTTACATAAAACGATACAAAATAGTTTACAATTTTTCGATTAAAACAATAAAGCTTTAAATTATAAAGAACAATATAATAATAGTAGCATTTGATTTACTAGAAAACCATATTTATTATCAAGTAAGTATATACGTTGTATCACAATATAAATTCAGTAGGCTTTCCTCAATCAAGTATATTTTATACTTTATTGTGAAAATCGAGGACAGCATTCTGAAAATATAAAAAAATCTACAGTACAGCGCCATATATAGACAGAAGACTATATGTTTATAACTCATTTAATACAAAATAGACATAAAAACCAGTTATATGTAATGTATAAACTTTGGATATATTTAAAGTTTATACTGTACTTAAAAGCTAGTATATTTTGCCTGTCGATAATAAACTAAAAATGCATACAGTCAGTACAATAAAACTAAAAAGTTTATAGCACAACTTGCACTACAACTGATGATATATCAAATTTACCACAAACACCTTTATATTCTGTTATATTTTAATAAGTTTCTTCTAATATATGTAACGCAATTTTTTTTTTGAAGAACACCTGATGGTAAGCGATACGCCCGCTCGTAACAACACAGCTAGCTAGAGTTGCATATACAGCACCACATTGCGCTCATCGCCTTGAGGCATCAGATGTTAAATCTCGTTACCCCAGTAATTCCACTCACTACAACTTCCTGTGTTTTGGAGCATAGTAATGTCTACACACTAACATTTCAGCTGCAATTGGAGCTGCAGTAGTGAACAGAGACCTACCACCAGAATCCCATTTGACGGACATCAGAAAAATCGCTGGATCCTAGGAGACTCAAAAAGAACAAGGTATGAGTTTTTTGTGATACATTTCAGTACTATGTCCAGCAGTGGACATCCAAAAGCAGATATGATAATGATGATTTTTAATCAATGCAATAAAGTAAATACTTAATGATTACTTTAGATTCATGTAAAAACTTAATATTAAAATATATGTCTTTGTAATATTAAATCTGTTTAGATTAATCTACATCGTTCAGGTTTTATCCGATATAATTTTCTTATTATATTTTATGAAATAAATAAGATACCGAATAATTGAGTATCAATAAACACTTAATATCTAGTGATGCGATGCATTCGCAACTTTTTTCACCGTACTCTCCATGTTACGTAAATACCTGTTCAAAGAGTCCGAAGTGGTCTGCAAGATGCTCAAACCGAGCCTGTATTTGAATTCGACTAAACGTTTGAGAAAACCGAAGAATCCGAAATCTTGATGCAAAGGCGGGTAGGTTACGACTTCCGGACCATCGTCAGGGTTTGGTGAAGTTGAAGTAGGTATTTTAGGTTCCGATATTGGTGACGGCGAAGGCGGCATTGTCGAAGTGGTATCTAATTTCAATTCTGTTGTTGTTTCAGTGTTAATGGTGCTAATCAATGTTGTTATTTCTGCTTTTGGTGCTCCATCTGCGACCGAGGGACTGCTTCTGTCAGCGTTTGTTATCGGACTGTTGGTGACATCTTCAAATACTTTAAAAGATTTCGTTGTTGTATCTAGTCCGTATGAACTCTCCGATTCTACTGTTGTTACTTCTTGTTTACTGTCGTCTAACGGTATAGTTGAAATACTTTCAACAATGTTATTTTTTAACGTGGTACTAGGTATTTCTGTTGGAAATACATCTTTAGCTGAATCCATAGACACACCATAGACAGGAAGGACATTTTCGTTTGCTAAAGGCTTTTTTGACGATTCTTTAATTTCTGATCGCGTTTCATACGTACCCGCCTCTTTGGTTAGCATAATTGGAATTTCGTCAATTTCGTTGCTTAAAAATATATCTTTATTATCTTTCGCTGCTTTAAGGATATCTTCAATAGATTGAGCAATGCCTCTCTTTTTTCTCAAGCTGCGCCGCTTCCGTATGTTCCTTGGACCGTGCTCAGGAACAACAGCAGGAGTCGCTGTATCTTCGTTTAATTCTTTCGGGACATTACCTACCACAAATTTATTATCCGCTATCCCGCTATTTGCGTATGAATTTGAACCATCACTATATTTTTCATCGTTACCCTCTCCCTCGTTATTAGTTCCTAGAAACATTGAAGTAGGTGGATATGTTACTGGGTGGTTAGTAGTTTCCTGTTGATAAAACTGATCATCAAAGGGATAAACTGGTTTAAAATCAGACTCCGCGGACGGTTTAACGCCATAAACCACTGAGTTGCTGGTGTCGCTTCCATACGATGAAATACCCGCTGGCCCTGTTTGTGGTGCTGCGTATATTGGTTCTACAGCAGGGTATTGTGGATAGGTCGTAGACCCTTTATCATACTTTAATTCTGGCTTGTACGCATGTCGAGTCTCATACAGAGGTCGATTGTAGTTTAGGGGTTCCGGATATACGGCCCCATGAGCAATGCCAGTTTTCTGTTGTGCATAGTGTTGTAATTTATAATGAGGGTCATAGTTTGAAGCGTGTTGTACTTGACGGTACCTAATGTCTTGATCTTTTTTCACTTGATACCTATTTAAATGTGCAGTTTGAGCAGCGTAAGGATTAATTTTATGCTTTGTGTGCGTTGGCATTCCTGCAAGAACAGTTCCGAGCATTTCTTCTTCAGCTTGACCGTTACTTTCACTTCCATATTCCTCTGCGTTGTTTTTGTAAATGTCATCTTTTTTATCTACTTCGAACGTACGTCTTACCGGTGTTGTGAACGGATATAGGAAATAACTAGCGATTCCGACTAAACCGGCTAAACCAATAACTCCTACACCTACCGATGGCATTACTTCCCTTGAAAAATAATTATAAATTTGTGTGGTAAGAGGTCCTGTACTGGCTGGTTTAGGTTGCTTCGAGGACTTAGTCTTATTTTTAGTTTTCAACTCAGTTGTAACTGTTGTTGTATTTTCTGGTTTAGGCTTAGAAGTTTTCCTTTTCTTTGTTTTATTTTTCTTTTTAGTGGAAGAACGCTTAGGTTTTTTAGTTGTAGTTCTAGGTGTACTAACTTCGATTTCTATTTCCTGTTCTTTGGCTTCCATTGGTAATAAAGCTGCTTCGCTAACTACAGGAGCGCTCGTACTCGGTTTCACTTTATGTTTGTTCTTTTTCTTGGCAACTTTTGAAGTGACTTTAACTGCCGATATAGTTGTGCTGGGTGCTTTTGTTGTTATTTCTTTCCTTGTTGTTGGTGCTTCGGTAGTAGTTATTGGTGCACTTGTTGTTGTTGTTGTTGTTGTTATACGTTTTTCGGTATTTTTATTTTTTTGAACGTTCGATAATACTGTATCCTTAATTTTATTGTAAACATTTTCATTAATGGCAGACCCACCAGCAATTAAATCTGATTTATTAGTACTACCAATAATTGGTCTTTTGGGAACCTTGTTAATTTGAGGCCTTTTTGCCTTATTTTTAGAGTTCGCTGGCTTTTGTTTCTTCAGTTGTTCTTCTACTTTCGTAGATTCCGTAGTTGAAGATGGAAATTCTTTGTTCATCGGATTATTTAAAAGTATCCATGTTGAAATTCCTTCGTTGAGAGTGGATGATTCATTCGCAACTTCTGTAGCAGTATTTTCAGATTCTAATTCCTCCATTGTGATAGGAACGGCTATACCAATATGCGAGTTTTCCATTGGTTCATCACCAGCATTGTTTCTTGTTTTAATGCGATGCTTTAATTGGTTTTTTAGTTTCGGTGGGATTCTTGTGTCTATAACGACTGGATTTTCAATAGTGTCATTTGAAGTCTTCTGCAGCAGTTGTCCTGCAACTTTCTTAATAGAATCTCCCATTAACGGCGTTTTATCCTTAACTTCTCTGGATGTGCTGGACATCTCAGGAACAGATAGAATCGTTTTAAGCTTCTCCGTAGTGTCATTTCTGTAATAAAAAAACATGTTTTGATTTTAGTTTAAACTTTGTTATGGAAGAATATTGGCGATGTGGTGATTGTCACCACCTGACAGTAGCCGTAGTACAAACAACAAAGTGGGAGGGAATACAGTGTTTCATTTTATGCAGCACATGTCTTACACAGATTTTTGGTCATAAGTTTACACCTAGTTTGGCGGGTAGTCGTTTAGCATAATAGAAAATTGAATTCATGCGTAGATTATGTATAGGTGAAATTATTTAACTAGCAATTTTTGGTTCATTGTGCTTATTTATGTATATATTTAGAAATATATATACAAATCTAAATTCTACATTACTATGGACCGTTATTTAGTATTGATTAGATTTATCACAAAAAGTTAAGTAACTGCTAAGCGGTTAGAAAACTAATTGAAATTACTATATTTTTGATGTTTAGGAACCAATGACAAGGACTTTTATGACTTTGCAACAAACGTATCAATGATGTGAAAATTAATTTAATGTAAATTAATTCAGAATATTATTACACAACAATTAATATAAACATCGCCAATCATCAATAAATAAAATAAGAATTATCTTTCAGTTAAATCGTTTATTAAAATCAATAAAGTACATATATTTAATTTTTTAATTTTTTTTTATTATCCTTATAATAAACATTTACGAATACGGTTAGGAAATAAATTATTAAGTTTAATACTGGATGTTACAACTAATAGCTCCTTACATTAGATATAAAAACAATTGCAGTTGAACTTAAAAGATAAGTCTATTGTGAAGCTCTGATTTTTCCATACTACAATAACATACTACGTAAAGAAATTCTCCTTATACATATTATTAATAATTAACGTTAATAATAATAATTAAATAATGTTATTAATGATCACCGAAAGTATTATATTTGTACTTTTCTACATTTCATAATTTATGACTGTATATCCTAACTTTGGTCTGTCAATAAATAAAAGATCGTCATTAAAGTGTATGATAATAGTACTATGCTATACGTTTCATTATCTACTAATATATATAAATAACCTTCCCTTTTTACATGTACTTTAGTTTACCTAGAAGTTGGTGACAGTATGCTTTTTCGAAATCACTACCTTGAGCTTATCGACATGAAATAAAGATATCACATCCCATTACTACAATAATTTCAGCGCCATCCATGTTGGAAAGCGGCTGCTTGAATACCAAAGGAAGGAGACTAGGAAGCAGATATAAACGTCACTTCCTATGCCAAGAGAAACTTTCCAAGAATAGTATAACTAAATACTTCAATTAAAAATCATAATACCATCGCTATGGTGGACGGTTTCTTTAAAAGTTTTAATGGTGGTGGGTATTATCACTATATTCTACAATAAGGCCAAAGCGTTAAATATTTTATCGACCAGGGATGAAAAATGAACTCAACTTTAGTTTAAGAGTTCGCTCAAAGCAAACTAACTCTGGATAATTACTTCCGGTTTTAATATATACATCTATTAGATACATTCTGTATGTCCATACATTTTAAAAAACATTGATTTTATATCTATAAGCACCGAACGTAAGCTTATCATTGAAGTAAGTTTGTGTTACAAAATATATTGAAGACAACGGACTTGCTATAATTACTACTATATTCCTGGTAGGTGGTTATGAGTAAATCATTAAGCTACATTTTTCATACTTAACCTAAAAAAAGTCCATTAAAGATCACCAATCGTGAGTGGCTACACTAATAATTTCCAATGTATCTGCTTTATTGACGATCTATGAACGTGTAGATCTCGTGATGCCTTAGGTAGATCAGAACGTTTTTATCTAATCTTAATTAAAGTCGAGGAAATGATATCAATTGCCATTGCATCTCTCGAGGAAGTGTGGCTATCTATGAAAGGTGCTTATCATTTACACTTACGTTTCATGAGCCACTTGGTCATTGGTCTCCTTCTCTTATAAAAAGAAGCGGCGCTCAAGTTGTAACTAATCTAAAAACATTACGTTAGTATTCTAGTATGAAAAGTATTACTCTCATTAGCCAAGTATTTTATACTAAGTACTTTTAAGAAATATACTTTTTATTCCTGTCTAGAATACCGTCGGCAAGCAAAATCTACTAGCAGTAATCTTTATTAATATAAAGAGCTTTCTTGATATATTCTTTCTTTATACTATTACGCGATTGTTTTACTTGAATCTTGTGCCTAAGTAATGTATTAGTTCATGTAATGATTATTTTTACATTATTTTTCAATATTTCGCTGTGAATGTCCGTGTGTCTCGTTTCCTCCTTTTATATTTTCGATTATTTGAGCTCAAATTTCTTGGATTGTTCCTCAATTTTTCTGTTAAATTCCTCATCCACTCTTTTAATCTGTAAAACATCGTCGGCTTGATAGAATGTTCGTCGTTACTATTAATTTTATTAATTTTGTTGGTTATGGAGCTCCAATCGTAGTAATGTGATGATTCACGTAATAATTTATGATCACTGTCCATGAACCACTGTGGATGTTGCACGTGTAATAGTGGAGCCGCTCTAGCATATGTTAAAGCAAACGGAGCAAACAATGCAGCAAATCCTGAAGTTGCTGCTAATATGATAGCTATAGGAGTTAAGATAAAAGAGATAATACCGAAGCTTAATGGACTGATCGCAGCTAGCCAATTAAAAGCACTTAGTGCAGGTCTGAAAAAATCTATAATCGAGGAAAAACTAAATATATCATCATCATTATCAGTCGGTCGGTCGGGCCTTGAAATGGTCGATAACGCCGAACTAGGAGAAGCAAAGTTGCCGGGTTCTGCTGATTCTTGTGAGGCTGTGTTAGCGTTGTAGTTTGTCAATGCTGTTCCTTCTATTGAAGCACTTTCATTTTCTTCTTCATCATCGGACGACTCGTTGTAATCATTATTATTATCATCACCTGATTCGGAGTCATCCATAAGAGGTACATCGAAATCTACAAATGAATTTTCACTATCTTCTTCAGATTCTACGACAACGTTTTTGTTAACTACATTAGTATTAACTGCAATATTTAGATCAGGACATGCTACTTTGGCTTGACCTTGAAATGTATTATTTAAGGTCAGATATATCGTGGGACAGTCATCCGGAGATGCGCTGTATTCCTCCGGCCTGATTACAATTTTGTCTGTATACGTCGAGGTTGGTTGAAATGTTGTGACCTCATAATTATTTACAGGGTACTGAGGATAATTATTGACGTTATCATGAAAATTGTAATGATCTTTCACCGGATGGGTAGCTCTGAGGGGCTTTCTTGTTGTTGTTACGGGTTGAATGACTTGAATATTTGGGTGAGGCCATGGCGGAGGATAACCTACGTTAGTAATGATGGGCGTGGGAGTTGGTGTACTAAAGATGTAAGCGGGCCTTGTTGGTGTATACGAATAATTGTCTATATACTGAATATTAGGAGGGTTAGTCAAATATTGAGGTCTGGCTTTATAGTACACTTTCTTTGTTAGTTTTGGGTGATCATCTTTCGATAGTTCACTATATTCGCTGCTGCCATCCTCCCTACTGCTATAATCCTTAACATCCTTTGAATAGTTATTTCTTTCCTCATCTATAGAATCATTATTGGCAACATTAAAATGTAAATCTTCATATTTAGTTTTATCAGTCCATTTAGTAAGGATTTTTTTAATTACTGGCTTATTTTTTTCAATGAATAGATTATTGCTAGTTCGTTTTTGATCATCTTTTGAAACTGAAGAATACGCACTACCTTTGATATTGGTTTTCTTAAGGTTATTATATTCAAGTTCTTTTTGATTATTCTTTATTAAACGACTCGTTCTATAAGTTAGATTTTTATTTTTTATTAAGGAAGGGATAGTATCATTATTATTCCAAAAATCATAAATATTTTTAATAACATTATGATCAAATATACGTTTTTGATTTATAGCATTGATATTGTGTAACTGAATTGAATTGGAACTTATAACTAGTGGTTGTACAGAGGAACTTAAAGTAAGGTTATACCTAAAATTATACCTTATAGGGTTATCTGTTGGTCTGTTCGTGGATCTAAGTGGGGCGGAATCTAAAACAGCTGATGCATTGTCATCTTGAGGTCGCGATATAACACTTTGACACAAAAAAACTAAAACTAAGACTAATGTCCGTTTGATATTCGCACTTTTGCGCCGCGTCATTGTTCACGTCACGACTGATACCTGTAAAGAAAAGAAACAGTCATTAAGCATGTGATTTAGAAAAAATTCTATTTGAAATATTTTCCAATATATTGTTACTTCATAAAACTGGAAATATAAAAAAGAATAATCTGTATCTTATTACCGCAGTAATTTCACAAATTACCACGTTTTAAAACCTAATGATTAGACTCTACTGCTTTAGAGTAAATACTGGTGGCAGGTCTGAGTTGTCGAACACTGTCCTCGCGGCTCCCTTGTTCGGAGGAACTTTTGACTTTGATACATTTGAGGAGTGCTGTGCTAACTGTGATAATACAAACGCTACAGTTTTATTAATATTTATATCTTCATTTTAACGATAACTTTGAATGGTAATTAACGTTAATTTCTATTATATTGCTTAAGCATGTATCCGTTATACTGACGTCTCATTTTATCTAAATATATATACTCTTACTGGTGGCAGGTCTCTGTTACGCAATGTAGTATAGCATCTTGACTGGCGTCATGTTGTTATTTACTGGTGTATCACTTACCATCAAGTGAACGTCCCGTTTATTTTGTCGTTTCTTAGAATAAAAAAAGGAATGGAGTTTACAAATCAAAACTTCTTCCCCATAAACTAATCTTGCGTTTAAATTTTGTCGGGATACCAAATCATCAAAAACAACAGTTAATTATACATTAATAATTATAATTTTTTTATTGATTGTTTGATTTGATTATTGGCAACATTTTAATTCCCATTTCTGCGACAGATTTTATTATATCCGTGTAAGAATATAATCAACGATGCTTACAAAATCCGTTAAGATGATTAGCGTTAACACGTAAGGCGAACGGACCGTTACCAATGTAGAATGGAATGTTTTTGAATTAACCTCTTTATATTGACAAAGAAAGTGTGTATGAGAAATATGCAAAAAACCCACATTCATAGTTCAGCTAATAATAAACACCTCATAACGATGTCGCCAGTACGATAGTGTAATCATCCTGCACAACATCATGCACGTCACACAGAAGCTAGATATCAAATTTCGTTACTCCCATTTCACTATTAACCCCTTTATTATGACTTTCTTAAGCAGCCTCCGGTAACATATATAAATCTTTACTGTTACTATCTTATTTTAAAAACGTCTAAAACCAAAAGTTACTGCTATCAATAAGGTTGGCATAGATTAAAAATTCAAATGGATTTTCTTCCAGTCAACATAGCAAAGTATAAATCACTAACAACTTAATTTTATAGGCACATTAATTCAGTTAAATGTTAACTGGATCTTTAACGGTATTCTTTTAAGACTATTTTATAGGTGTAAAATACATATAAATGTATAGTAATCTATAGCATTATAATTTTTTTTATACATTGCGATCAATTAAGTCAACTGACAAAATTTATCCTATTTAATATGTTATAGCTCAGATCTGGATGCTATTCCCTATTAATCTTGCGTTTGAACTTCGAATGAAGAAACATATCGTGAGAAAGCGGACATTTTCCTAGACCAATGATTTTTGGATTTATTAGGAAATGGCCCTAGTACCATTAATATAAACAGACCTCCTAATAGTCCCACTATTAGAAGGACTGTTTATATTAATGTGTTATAATGGTTTTTTTTTATATCACAACACTGTTTTTATCGACTTTAAGAATTCAAAAATAAAGAAGTACAAATCTCTTTTTATACTCTTTAATTATGCTCATCATCATTAGATGTCCTCTTCAAGCTGAAGTTTGGCGATCAGATTCAGGTTTGGGTGTTCATCATAGATCGCATCAACTCCCCATCTGTATCTTAATGGAAAATATACCACAATGTTTTCATTTATATTGATCATAAAAACTAGAAATTAAGCTCAATACATTTTTTGTATACACGTTTCATTAAACATGGACTTATAAATAAATTTTTCAAACAAAAAATAATTATATATCTTTACTGTTTGATCAAACCACAAACCGCGTTGTATGTTAACAAAGGAAATTTCAATTGCAACTTAAAAATACTATTTGTTATATGAATCATCAATCACCATGATAATAAGTAAATAACTTAAACAATAATTTGTGGTTAAGTGGTTAAGTAAACAATGACACTTTTACTGTACATCATCGTCGGTTATTCAAATTACAATTTCTTTTGTCAACCATCATATGTGTTTTTATTATAGGGATTACTTTTTACTAGCTACAGCTCCCATCAATCCGGAACACAGTAACGTTTGTACCTAATTAGACGGTCTCCAACAACAAGGACCCACCACCAGTGAAAATTGATCGAATGAAGATACATTTAAGTCGTAATAAACATTGACTGGGTCGCATCCACTGTCTCCTTGCGACCTTCACCACATTGTAAGTACACCTCGCCGCAACACGAGGACCTTACCCTAACACCTAATAAAAAAACGAAGGAATATGTAAAAAACGTCCATAAAAAACTGTACTCATGATGAATAATGATGAGAGTCAACGGAGAGGTTAATGACTCAGCGGCCGTGACCGAGAACCGGTCCGCGTGGTATTTACTCGCCATTACTGACCTCTATAACTGAAACAGGCTTTTCGGCTTCGGTCAACCCGTTACAGTGTGAAGAATGTGTGCCACTTAGATGTCTTATACTAGACTTTATTTTTAAAATACTATATCTTATAATCTACGGTATAAATTCTTATATAATCCTTTACTAGGATTTGATTGACAGAAACCTAGCTGTTCTTTTACATACCTTCTTATTTTTTTATACAATTAAGCGGCGAGACGAGCGGGACGTTCAACTGATGGTTAGTGATACGCCTGCTTAAAACAACGTGACGTTAGGATGATACTGCACCACATTGCGCTCGTCGCTTGAATCCTCTAAACCGGAATACAATGTTTGCGCAATGCTCTACGGCGGCAAGTATAGGCGCTACATTGGTACCTAACTAGGCAACAGAGACCTAACACCAGTATTTTTTATTTTTATTAAATCAGTCGTACAAATCCTTTTTAACCTACCTGATAATCGGTATAACGAGACTTGATGTCTTACATCTTATATTATCATCAGCAGCCGATAGATATCCACTGCAGAATATAGGCCTCCCTCAAAGATTTCCACATTTGTAGGAGTACGTAGGGTGATTTAGACCATTTCCCACCACGCTGGGCCAATGCAGATTGGTGAGAGCTAGAGCCCAGTTTGTTGATTAGCAGGGTGCACCATAAGCAGGTGATGTTCGCTTGGGTCCCCTATGTTGTTCTGCAGGACCCGTTATACCCCTTATATAGCGTCACATAATATATAAAATACTGATGTTATTAACTTCTATACTATTATGCTACAAACTTCTATTTAATAGAGCTTAATGTCTGCTTAAATAGGAACACGGCTGAGCGGATAGAAACAAGAACGCATACCGATACTCATCTGCAGTTATACGATTAACATAATGGTCGCGCTCGGACTGTCGCGGTAAGTCACAAGCGGTAGCGATTTTAAAAAATAAGAATATCATACGTTCACTATGAAAATAACCTCAAAATTTCAATTAATTACAAGGGAAAATATAAAGTTGTATGCAGCACAAGACCGTGTTTTGAAATACATTACTAGAGACCCAACAGTGATCGTCAATGGTTGAGATGATGATGATAGAGTTGTATAAAGATAGATCTCTTCCTATGTGTTCTTTTGTTTGATTTTGTTTATATTTTTAACTGTTATTATCGCATAAAAACTGTTGCAAGAAATAGAACCGAAGAGCTTCTGTCATGTATTTCGTAATATCATCAGGACATGATTGATAGGCAATGAAGGTAGCGAAGTTACCAGAGTTGAGAAGACGAGACTATCTTAAGTATGGCGTTGAGCAGACGGCGTATTTGTAAACGCGGTCACATTAACGGAATCTCTTTAAACACTATATCATTTTCTTGCTGCATTTGGAATTGATGACATTATAGTTTTCATTTAGGTTTGCTTCCGTTGATCTATCTCTCTATCTAATTCAGTTTATACCATTTAAATTAAAAGTATTAAACGCTTTGATATATATATATCTAGCAATGACCAGGGAGCGGATATTGAAGTGAAATTTAGGAAGCGTGGGAGAAATAAAGATATATGCAAAAGTTACTGATTATTGGGATTTAAAGTCATGATTAGAAGATTCGTATGAAACTGTAACTTGAATAATTTCCAATAATATTTCTTTTTTTTACTTTAACCGTAAAGTTATCTAATAATGTTCTCTATGTTGACTTGTCTATCCGATATCATAATCAAGTCAATTACTAGGTGTCCCTTGTTATAAATGAATGGTTAGCGGTTATCGTAACAAATTTCCTCGCGTGTTTGTAACATCGCATGTGACGCATGATGCATAAAGTCACTTTAGTTGGAAAGCGTTTCCGG
Source organism: Ornithoptera priamus (assembly GCA_029034505.1). Lineage (NCBI taxonomy): Eukaryota > Metazoa > Arthropoda > Insecta > Lepidoptera > Papilionidae > Ornithoptera > Ornithoptera priamus. Next base: position 1,344,800 of record JARDWD010000606.1, on the reverse strand, counting down.
AATTTGTAACAAAGGTACGGCGCGTGGCCCGTAAGCGTCCATTGGATGTAACTTGATGTCACAACTCATCGGTTATGACAATGTTTTTTTTATATAGAACATACATTAAACGTTACAAATAAAGAAAATGTTAGGAGCTTTACACTTGATGGTAAGTAATATGTCCTCCAATAACAATGTGAAGCTAGTTAGGATGGTATACACTGCACTAGATTGTGCTGGATGTCAGGTCTCGTGATCACAATAATTCCACTAGCTACATCGCCGTTCAATACGCACAGGACTGTTTATCGTCTACAATAGTAACTGTAGTGGTACTTACCTAGACGGTCTCCGAAAGCAGATACCTACTTCTTATAAACTACAAATTATTTGTTTATAGATGACAGATTTGATATCAACGTATTACCTTTCAATTAGATTTGCATACATCTGTCAATTTAAAAATAAGAAGATATATAAAATTCCAATAAGGATAGATCATCTCGTGCCTCCGAGGAAAAGAACGAGAAAATGGAAATATTTCAAAACTGGCACCTATGATATACGACTTACCAACAGATCAACGTACTTTCTATAAAGAACTTCAAATTTCTTATATCAGAAACCTGAATGCAAGCGGATGAAATAGTGATGAATGAAATTTTTCTAAATTACCCATATGGTAGACAAATAATAAAGAGATAAATAAACCATAATGGAACCGGTATTTCCATCGCTGAACAACTATCCCAAATGGGTCAAGATGGATAAGAGTTCACAAATCTGACAGGTAACTTCCAGTAATGGAGAGGCACTTTAAGACGAACAATAAAGAGGTATGTAACAAGAAGTTTTCAAATACCTCAATAGATGGCACCACCATATGAATATATCGCGCTATTGTTTTCTAGAATACGAATCTCAATAAAGATCACGTATTTCAGTGTACTGTACTGTTATGTGATTGTGAGACATTAAAGGTAACCAAGATCATCTCGCACAGCTCCAGGTCTTTGTCAACCATTGTCTTCGTCGAATTCCCGGTATTCACTGGCCCGAGAGAATCTGCAATGAAAATCTCTTGAAGCTAGGCGCTTGATTGGAATCCGCAAGGAAAACGCAAGCGCGGTCGCACCAGACAGACGTGGCGCCGCGTAGTAGCAGATAAGGCGAAGAAGATCGGGAAGACGTGGAATAAAATTAAGGGTGAAGCCCAAGATCGAACGCGGTGGAGAATCAATGTGGACGTCCTTTGCTCAATCTTGGGGCCATAGGATATTAATGATAATAAAATAAAATCTGTGTACAATGAATTGATGGAGTAAGTTATCACGGATTACACAAATATATGCAATAATTGGATCCCTGGATCTCCTTAGTACCAAATGCAATTAATCGCTATAGTATTTAGTAATGTTAGTACCTTCCTCTATACTTTATTTCGCTCCATTTGTTGTCCATTGCGTTCCTTGTTATTTACCGAAGACTTACACCTCGCCTGATTACAGGTATAAATATAATTTACGAGGATGTGTAACATGGTGTCACGGTAAATTTCATCGCGTTATGTTACGAAAGAACTCAATACCATGAAATAATAGAACTGAGGTATGTTGTGTAAGCAGAGCGTAGTCTTACACTACATTTACATGAAATTGTTTAATAATACATTAGTTTAGTGAAGTTTTGCAGGGTCCAGCTTTATAGTCCATTCAGTCCTGAGAACAATTTTTGCGTTCATCGTCTCAGCTTGATAGATAAACGGTCATTATTGCAGTAACGCAGATTTTATGTTATGATCCGCATTGTGATAAGTAATACTTGTTGATATCATCAAGCAGTCGTGTGCAAACTCCACAAACATTTTAAAAAGGTTCTTGACTAGTTTTGAAATTAAAATATTCTTTATACACTTTAAATTGTAGATACACTGCTGCGTATAACCAAAATAAAGGTTCTGTTTTAATTTCGAATCTGGTCAAAACATTACAAAATCCTTCTAAGACTTCAAACTCTACAAAGATTGTAATTATTGTATCGACAACAATAAGTGCGATTGCGCTGATAATTTTTTACCTAGGCGATTTCTATTAAAGGATAAAGCACCAGTTAAAATTATTAATAATATGTTAATAACTATCGAATAATTTATAATAACCTCACATGTTAGGTTCTTGTTAGAACCTTACAAAGAAACTGACCCAAACATGCGCAACGTAGTTTTTCTATCCAACTGAGCATAGACATGTTCACCTGTTGGAAAATATAACAATGTAGAACTAGTCTTTGAAAAAGTTAATTAATTTTATTATTATTTCTACACAAAAACTTATTTATCATAATTTTTTTAATTAAACTAAGAGACGAGCAAGGTAAGGTCCTCGAGTGGCGTCTGCATACCGGTAGACGTCGTGTTGGAAGACCTACCACAGGGTAGACCGACGATCTGTTGAGAATCTCGGGAACCCACTGGATGCGAGCAATGCGGGACCGATCGATGTGGAGACCTTTGAGAGAGGCCTATGTCCAGCAGTAGACGTCTATCGGCTGATGATGATGAATCGACGAGCAAAACGTTCAGTAATAGCGCTAGTTATTAACTAGTATTTAACTTGTATACAGTGAATCACATTGTGTTCGTCGTTTTTAGAGCAAGCATTTAGACTTGTAGCAATTAAGAGGCGCAAGTATTATTTTTATCAGCCGAATAACGCCCACTGCTGGGTATAGTTTTATCTCAAAAATCATCATTGAGGGGGATTTTGGTCTTAGCCCCACCGCGCTAGGCGAGTGCGGGTTGATGAGTGGTCAGAGCCTCATCTGTTCTTTAAATAGGGTGCACCGCGTGCAGGTGAGGTTGACTTGGGCTCCGTAAGATGTTTGGAGGAACCCCTTACACCCCAAGCAGTTATGTACATTTGTGAACTTTAGTAACAACAGCGAAATACGAACCGTTGAAGGAAAACATCGCGAGGAAACCTGCACGTGAATTAGAATTTATTCTAAGGTGTGTGTGAAGTCACTAATCCGCATTGGGCCCGCGTGGTGACTGTGGCCTCATCGCTCTCGTATTGAGGGCCTGTGCCCCAACAGTTTGAACCTAAATTGGAGGTTAAAAAAAAGTATTATGAAAGTGATAATATTTCATTACACAAGAATCGTACACCAATGTTGACACCTAAGTGTTAACTTGTCCTCTGTTAAGCAAATCAAACACAAGTATCGCGTCTTCTTAACATATATATCTTCTGTTTAGAAATGTGCAATGTTTTTTATACATGAAGAATATATTTATATATATTTTTCATCTACAATGGACTAAGACGCGATCTCAATCCCACGGCGGTATATAACTATGCGGTAACACAGAAATAATGGTATGGTAACATTATGTGACTCGTAACTAGCCAGATGAGTTTGAAAGAACCCTAAAATAAGCCAAGCCTGTAGTCAAGGAATCGAATCAGAGACTTCCGCAACAAAACGATTACCCGCTGCGTTACGAAAGGGGTGTAAGTGTCCCTGCACAACAACTCACGGGACCCCAGCCAAGCTCACCCGCTCGTCGTGCACCCTGCTAATCCACAAACGAGGCTTTGGACCCACCAACCCGCTTTAGGCCAGCGTGGTGGGAAATGGCCCAAATCCCTTTAATATGAATCGAGTCACCACCCGATAGTTTGGGAATCTTTGGGGGAGGCCTATGTCCAGTAGTGGACGTCTGTCAGCTGATAATGTTACGGAAGCTGTTAGAGTAATACCAATAATGTAATTGTTCTATAGCTTGAGCTCTACTGTATCGAGTAATTTTACTTCATCGACGATATATTTTACTAGTGGTAGGTTTCTGTTGCCAAAGACTATCTAAATAGGTGCCATCGCAACTCATATTTTTACCACGAAACATTATTGTGCAAACATTACTGTGTTCCGGTTTGAAGGCGCTGTAGCCAGTGTAATTACTGGGGAAACGATCTTTAACATCATATATCTTAAAGCGATAAGCGCAATGTGGTGCTGTGTATACCATCCTTACTAGCGCTTAGTTGTTATGGGCAGACGTATCACTTACAATCAGGTGAACGTCCCGCTCGTGTGATCAATAAATAGAATAAAATAACGTACATATGTATATACATATACATATATAAAATTTCGTGATTATACCGGTACTTTGTACCTACATTAGGGTGTCCTGAGATACAGTCTGTGCTCAGTTCAGAACACTGGATATCATGAGTTTTAAATTTTTATGATATTTTGAATAAACATACATATATGTGTGTGTGTGTGTGTTGTTAAACGTAATTACTATAAGGGAATACTACAGTCTATAATTAACCGTGAAAGGTAGCAAACCGAAAGTTGGTTATTTTTCTGGGTCGCGGTCGTGCATCAATCGCGGCGACTCATTCGTTTCGAGACAGTTATGTAGGCTCCATATATAAATAAAGGTCAGTAAAAACGTACGCCAAGTACCCAGGGTTGCATAGGTGTGAGAGAACTGTGCCGCATTGTCTGTCCGTCCACTCGGAGTACCGTTGTCCAACGAAATGTTCCGGTATGTGGCACGACGAGCCTTAACCGTGCGTAGCTCGGCTATGGCCCATCCGACCAAAGGAGCGAGTAGGTCAGTGATTTCCAAACAGCGGCCACCATCGCACCCCGGTGGGTGATATAATGTTTCAAGAAGACGGTGACCACCATAGAAGCTTTTGTAGGAGGTGATTTATTGACTAGATTTAGAAAAATTTGTTTATGTTTTTATACTAATTTATACCATGGCTATATTTTACGAAACAGGTAGAAACATTAATACATATAGAGGGTGAAAGGTAATAGATGTAAAAGATCTGGAGGGGCTAAAGTATAGATTGTATCCTATCGATCTATGTATGGAATATCCCATACAAAAACAATGTATATTATGTTATCAATTTTTTAAAAAAATCTCGATTTTCTAGGAATTAATTCGACCATTTTATTTCTTACTTATTTCTATAAAAATTTTAATGATATAATTATTGTTTAATCATTGTTTTATTAAATGAAATTAATAATCATCACATAGAGGCTAAAACTTTTAAATAAAATTTGGTTCTTTGAAAGTCGTCACAGCAAAAAATAAGGCGTCATACTTACATTTTTATTTAATCTTGATATAAAATTAGATTTATTTAAACATACGTATTTAAACATACGCATAAAGCACATAAATAGGTACCTGACTTTATTACCTATCCGATAAAGTATAAGAAAGTACATAAAGTTTCTAAAATTTAGAAAAAGAAAACACTTGCATTAAAAACCAAGTAGCAGGAAATACTAAACTGTAGAGACTCATAAAAATAGACGCCGCGGCGGCCCTTATGTTGACCCTTTTGTTTTTGTTATAACACGTGCGAGGTTATTGTTAAATATCTGAAGGATATGCCATTAGGAACCAGAGGAGAAATGGTGTTTCAGCATGACGGTTGCCCCGCCTATTTTCGTCTTGGGGTAAGACAGTAGTTAGACACTACTTTCCCTTAGCGATGGATTGGCTGAGGCGGACCAACACCGCCCGTAAGGTGTTCTGATATAACACTTGCGATTATTATTTATGGAGTCACATGAAATCTATAGTGTACACAACACCTATTAACTCGTTAGATGATTTAAAGTCACGCATTATTGTCACTGCTGACAAAACAAGAGATCAGCTTACAGGGCGAGTCACTCGATCTGACTTAAAAAGAGGCGTACTTTTATCAGGAACCGTGGCCGTCAGTTTGAACAAAATTTAAATTAATTGTTACTTTAAACTTTTACTCTGAACTCAATATCTAAAACTAAAAGGTCAAATTAAGGGCCGGCGCGGCATCTGCTTTTATGAGTCTCTACAGTTTGATATTTCCTGTTACTTGGTTTTATAACTAGTGTTTTTTTTTGTAAATTTTAGAAACTTTAAGTATTTTCTTATACCTTGTCGGATAGTTATTATAGTCAGGTACTTATTTATATTCTTTGTACGTATTTTATATAAATAAAATTTAATTTTAAGATTAAATAAAACTGTAAGTATGACGCCTTATTTTTTACTGTCACAACTTTCGAAGAACCTAATGAGTTTTAGCTTCTAATTGATAATTATTAATTTAATTTAATGAAACAATGATTTAACAATAATTATTACATTAAAATTTGTGTAGAAATAAGTAAGAAATAAAATCTTCAAATTTTTTCCGAGAAAATCGAGATTTTTTTTTAAATATTTAAAAACTTAATAACCCCAGAGCCATTGTTTTTGGATGGGGTATTCCATACATAGATAGATAGAATACGAGCTATACTTTAGCCCTTCCAAATCTTTTACACCTTTACCTTTCACTCTGTATATTAAAATTTACAAAATAAAATCTTATCTTGGGCGCGTGAAGTAATAGTTTTTCTGGAAAGATAGGAGAAAAATGTTTAAGAACTACTGGTGCAGTTGGAAATCGACTAACGTCACAGTAAATGTTAGAACGAGATACACTAATAACGGCAACAGAGTACTGAGAGAAAGAGCATTTAGAAACTATTCCAAATGAACTAAACTGAGCTTAAATATTATTACAGCGAGTACAATAATAAATCAAACAAATTATTATAGTCATGAAAAGTTTTAAACAAATAGGTAGACAGTTTTATATCCAAAGTATCGAACTTAAAATCAAGTACAAACTTATTTAATAAGAGATGAATGAATTATCTGAAAGAAATAAGGGAATGGAAGAAGAAGAAATGATATGCTGAGCTCTCATGAAATGGATGGTGCAGGAGACGATTATAATCTCATAATTTTTATTTTTTTACGCAAACAGTTATAGTTAATAAAATGTAATAAATTATAACTGTTAAAAGTAATCATACATTTAGTCGACTTTAAACGACTACAAAAATCTTAATATTTAAAGTAATATTAAATTAAGATACAAATGAGAGAACAAAAAAAAAACCTTGTTTTTACTATTGTTATTATATTTAAATTCTCGATCTGCTTTCGGATCCTGGAGCCCTGAGACTGATGAAGCTTTCGTCAATAAGACTAACAACACCAACTGTCGTGTCAGCAGAAAAAAATCTACAATTGATTGATTTATTTTATAAAAATAATGAAAGTAATTATCATTATTTCAACTTATGGACGTCCACTGCTGGACGTAGGTCTCTTGATAGGTATACCAAAGTAGACATGAACTAGGTGGACTGACGACATGTAAAGAATCTATAGGAGTTACTTGATTTGAACAGCGCAAGATCGATATATATATGTCTGTAAAGGAAGTTACCGCAAATGACCCCCCGATGGTGTTTGACCTTTCTGCAAGAGTACTTGGATGCAGGTGTGTCGAAATGTGACACGGAATCGGCAAACCGTTATACAACTCAAAGATTCCATTTGTTACATAATCTTAATGTCAAGATGTGGCTATGAAATAGTTGTTACATTGTTATCCTAAAAACAAACTCATACAGCGGATTGATGATGAAAAAGATGTTTTTGTTCTATTCTATCAAACTTAAGAAAGTATAATATAATAAAGTTAACATATATATGTAATCCAATGGCAAATTCTACTTTATTAGTTTCTTCAATAATTACTCATATTAATATTGAATAAAACTTATAGTGCACACCGCTCGAAGGACCAACGGCCAGTGGACCGACGATCTGGTAAGAATCGGGGAAACCCACTGCAGCAGTGGACATGATAATGATGACGATGAAAAGTTAAAGTAAAAGTGAAGTATAGATGTTAGATTTATTGGGGTCAATTGGTTAAAATTTGTAAATCATATATTATAGCTGTTCCCCGCCCGCTTTAATGACTGCAACATCAAAAATAGGGTAAAATTTCGTAAAATTCTTGGTTCCTACACTCGACATAAGGATTATTTGTACCAAGTTTTAAATATCTAGTCCTTATGGTTCCAGAGATACCGTGATATGTCTAGAAGTACGTGGAAATCGCGTGTATACATTGTAAAAGTGAATCTAATCTCAAAGAAAATATTGAATAATGAACAATCACAATGACCCACTCAACCATTTTATCGAACCACGAATTCATTATTATACACTAACATTTTTTATTATAAAAAAGAGAAAGTTTCCTTTACAAAACTTGATAAACCAAGTAAAGAAAACAACCATCACCTCTTTCACGGCTTAATAAACGAAAACTACTTTATGAAAATGTTCGATACTATCTGTCTATAATCTACATCAGATCTATATGTTGTAGCAAAAGTAATTAACGAGCGCCGTTAAAAATATATATTACGTAAGATTTACTATGAAATAGAAGGAAGTGTCCATAACTAAGCTACAAACAAAGTTAATGGTCGCACAGAAATTTCCAGAAACGCAGTGAAAGCAGAAGAAATGCAAGGAATGTAAGCAACGCGGCTTGAGAATCCTGACGTGCGTCTAAATGAATCAGAAATGTATATTTCATCTCGCTCTTATACACTACTCTGTAGTTAAAGTAGATTTAAAAACTACAGCATCAGTTAATTATTTTAATATGTGTTTTTACCAGGTAGCCTATCGCCAGACATCTATCGATGCTTGCCTCCTTTATTAAAGTTAAATTTAACCTTAAAATAAACACTCAAGAGTTATAATTTAAGCATTAACCAGAACTATTTTAATATACTTCTGTCTAAAGTTTACTGCTGGTAGGTCTCCGTTGCTGGAGACCATCTAGGTAAGTACCAAAGCAGCTCCTATTGCCGCCGACAAGCACTAGTGTGAAATATTACTGTATTCCGGTTTGTAGGAGACCTAATAAGCTTACTGAGGTAACGGGACTTACCGTATGTCCCAAGGCGAGCACAATGTGGTGCTGTGTGTATCATCCTAACTGGCGCCACGTTGTTATAGACGAGAGTATCACTTACCATCAGGCGAACGTCTATCCCGTCTCTTCGCCTAGTACAACTACAACACAAATTTTCAACATGTGACTAAATGGTACATAATGAAAAATTTAATTGTCCTATTATATGAAAATGCCAATCAGTCCTATAAAAAACGTATGAATAGATAAAAAAATAATTCTCTTATTTTTCCCACAACTGGGATTCGGAATCTATCAACTAGAGAGTAGAAAGCGATTTCTATTCTCTGTAATAAACTTGGTCATATTAATTACATTAACTGAATCATCGCCACACCGCATATCTAACTTAGGAGCCGGATTATTCAAATATCACTAACACGCTTGAGACTTAATCAAAATGTTTTCCTTGTTAAAAAAAAAGAAGTATACATAACCTCCTTTCAAAAATTTACAAATCTGTAACAAAACGTATAAACAACCTCCTTTCAAAACTATACAAATCTGTTACAGATTGAAATCATCTCAAAATCCTTATCGAAAGAGATTGTTTAGTATTTTCCGTCAAAAATATCTCAAAAGTCAAATTTTAAACTTCTCAGTTAACTGACAATGAACTCATGTTTTTTTTTTGTCGCCTTACTGAATAAAGTTAATATAAATAAAGAAAATAACTTGGTAAGTCGTCAACATAACGAGCTTAAGCATCGTTGCGAATGACATCTGGAATATGACATATAAAACTTTTCGTTTCATTTAATATCGATATTTGATCGAATAAAAAAAAATCTAATCGATTTTGAATCTGAAATCGAAGAAAAAAAATAAGGTAATGAATAATCTTCAACTAGATAGGTATGAGAGATACTTAAGAGATACTTAAGAGTAAAGGCACGGCGAGTTGGACATTCACTTGATGTTAAGTATATAATAACTTTGCGTTAGTTAGGTTATACATAGGACTATATATTGCTCGACGCTTTGAGATATGATAACTTGAGTCTCTTTACCCTAGTAATTTCACTAGCTACAGTGTCCTTTAAACCGGATAACAGTAATGTCTATACATTGCCGTTTGTCGGCTACAATATTAACTACAGCTGTATCTACTTAGACAGCTGAAACCAGTAAATATATTTATATTTCCTTGACTTCCTATTAACTTTAAATGAGATACAGTTGATATATGATATTGATATACTATATATTATTAATGTATATATATATTATGTTATACACATATATGTTAATTATATAATAGATTCGCGTAATAGTGCAAAATACCAAGTAATTATATGTATCAGAGTCATCGTTCGAGACGTTTCGAAATTCGTTATGTATTTCGACCGAAACACGTATAAACATCGATGTGTACTGTCATCGAGAATTACTCCGGCAAACAATAACAATCCGGTGGTGAAAGTGGTCGCAGCGGCCGCCACATGACCACCGATGCACTCCACGATACCATATTAAGGTCACTTTCTCCGCACTTAGGGCTCAGCCTCTTAATTATAGTCTAGATTAGTTTTAACTTTAGTGTCACAGATTCTTATTAAGTTTCCAGTTGCAGAACGAATAAGTGGTATGTACCTGTTTCAATTCGAAGACCACGTGTGGTAGACTTTGAGTGGTTACTCCTACCCCTCTGGCGCAGCGACCCAAACTGAATCTTGGCCTCCGACAGACTGGATGGTGGTGAAGTTTTTTTTTAAACTACCCACCACCTCCAATCAATCAACACTCCCACATTGGTGAATAGCGTGGTTGTAATCCGATTATACTATTCACAAGCACGCTTAATTATTCTAGATCTCATTATCATTTTCGATCACTCAAAATTGAGTGACTGGAAGTGACAATAATTATGATAGTATCCAAGTATACCTTCCAATCACTACATAAGACTAGCATGTTTATTCTATTATATCGTTTAATTACTTAATATCATCATCATCAGCCGATAGACGTCCACTGCTGGACATAGGCCTCTCCAGAAGACCGCCACATCGATCGGCTCCCTACCCTATTCATATAAGGTTTTGGGCCATTTCTTACTACGCTGGCCTAATGCACTTTGGCCGGGATTACTTAATATTAAAACTGCTTATTAATAACATGATGAATAACAACTTGAGTATATTCTGGAAGCTTTCTTAACTACATTTTTTTTAATGAAAGAAGCCTAAAGACGAGCAGCTCGTTCACTTGATGGTAAGTGATACGCCTGCTCATAACAATATGGCGTTAGTTAGGATGGTACACACAGCACCACATTGCGCTAGTCACATCGGGATATAGGATGTTAAATCTCGTTATCCCAGTAATTTCACTAGCTACAACTATGCTTTAACTTGAACACAGTAATATTTGCACACTGCTGTGGTACCTTCCTAGGCAGTCTCCAGCAACAGAGACTTACCACCAGTAAAATACAGCACAGTGTATAATGTAAGGCTCGACTTCCCAAAGGAAATATCTATGTACCGTAAGTACATAAATTTTAACTTAGAAATTATATTTGTTTACAAAGAAATTGTATTAAGCTATTGGTATCGTGGAAATCGATAACCCTTGAAACCACTCGTCCGATTATAACAAAAAAATGGGTTCCGTATGTTCGTTATTTAAAAAAAAAACTTTTCATCGTCTTCGTCGTAACTGTTAACTAGACGAGTTTACTATATATGGAGATATAATAAATATATAAAGTCAAGCTATTTAAGTATGTAATTAACTAGCCGTTAATTAGAATATACCACATAATACACTTAATATTCTATCCTTTATTTATCTCAGCGATAACGCTAACTTAATCATAATATATTAAAGACAGTATACTTTGCTACGAAGTATCAAATTTACATACAATTATTTTTGTGACAAAATTTTCAGTAACCGGAAGTAACAATTATAAAATGTTACTGTACTATACAAAACAAAAATTCTAAACAATTTTTTTTTATATATATTAATTTTTTTTCTTTAATTCAAATTCCGCCCTTATACTTAAATTCTTGAAAGTTAGCAATTATAAAAATATTTGTTTGTTCAGGATTCATAGTAGAATATTGAACTATGTAATTATAATTAGTGCTGTTTAATTAACGATACTTAAGTAATGTGCAATTATTTCAAGTGTTAACCGATGCAAATGATCTTATAAAGATTTTAATGGAGATAAAAAAAAAATTCTGCACTAGTTAGGTCTAAACATAACTTAGATTGAACGCGTGAAACTTACCGTTAACTAGAAAGAGCCGTTGGACGCCGCAATGAACTTCGGTCCGGACCGGAGACCGGGAGATCGCGGTACACGAGCGTAAGTAAGCACGTTCACGGGCACACTGACTCGCCGGACGGGGTAACGGTACGTTGATCCACTTCCTGTTTTCTTGCGCGGGCGCAAGCTTTAGTCGCGATGTGACGGGGACGCGACGGGCATGTTGCGGGGACAACTGGCTTCATAAAGTTATTTTTAACCACTCCATGGTAAATAATAGTGTTGTAATATTAACCATTGGTTATATAGCCTTTCCGGCTGTAATAGTTTAAGTTAGGATAAGCTTATTTTAATCTTGCCCGTTTACCTTCAAAGTCTACATCGCTTACTGTCACTAGTCAAGGCCTGGGAAATATAATTGAATAAATTACATTAATGAGAAAAACAAGGAAAGTGACAATACCTTGTTTTTTAATTTTTTGAAAAAAACCGTATTGACACTATAATTTAGGGTATTGAACCCGTGCGGAGTTAATGCCTATAAGCATTTTCTATTGGTCAATCTAGGACATAAAGGATATAGTGGTAAGTGAGGTAAAATCACCATATAAGATATTGTCATTTATTTATATATATATATTATATACATATTTACTATGCTATTATATACTTATATACATTACACTTTATATATAATATATCACATATACTAAACGTAATATATATATATTCGAGGTAGTGGTTTAGTTTCCAGAAAATGGTTTCTCATCGAATGGTGTGGAAAAAAGGAAATAAAAAAGTTTTTAGGGATTTTTTTAGGAAATTTGGAACTCATCATCAATCATATAATTCCTATAATACATGTCTAACAACCACCTTCGATCTGCCTCTATAACATCAGTGCTGTTTTCCTCCCATCAACATCAGTGATGAGTAAAATTGGTCTTGGTGTTGCAGTCTCGGTCTTAGTCTTACGAAAAAGCAGAACCAAGACCAATAATTTTATAAACATTATAATCTACTAAGAACATATCTAACACGAATGTTTAAACAATTTCCAAGACTGTAAGGGTTCCCAGTTAACTAGAACTGTAAACAAACATCCGAACTGGTTTGTTGTATGATTTACATATTATCTCAATAAGGAACAGTTTTCTGGTCGGAGAAGTTACAGCCGCATCTCTACACAAAATATTTACGTAAAACGACGATTAAATGTCGACATAGTGTTGGGAGACCTCCCACAAGATGGACCGACGATCTGGTGAGCCGCGGGAACCCACTGGATGCGAGCAACGAGCCGGACGCGTAAAGATCTTTGGGGGAGGCCCATATACAGCAGTGGACTCCTATCGGCTGTTGTTGATAATGATGATATGGGAAATGGATTTATCTAGCTATCAAGGTATGCCAGTTCATTTTTTCGACCTAAAGAAGAGATGGAGTTTTAGTGAAAGACATTCTTTTAATTTAATTGGTAAAGTTCACATTTCACTGTGATGATGATGACTATTTAATAAAATTTAATAAAACGTTCTAGATTTTACTTCAAAGAGTACTAGCATATATTTTTTTATTTTGTATGTAGGTGTATATAAGTTTCTGTTGCTGGAGATCGTCTAGGTAGGTACCACCGCAGCTCCTATTGCAGCTGACATACAGTACGGTGCAAGTTTAACTGTCAGCGTTACTATCTTCCAGTGTAAAGGGTGCTGTAACTAATAAATTACTGGGGAAACGAGAATGAACTTATTGTGTTTTAAAGCAAAGAGCACAATGCATGCTGTGTATATTATAGTAACTAGGCAAGGGCAATGAGCAGGCGTATCACTTACCATCACCTGAACGTCCAGCTCCTCTTATCGCTTTGTCAAATAAATAAATATATACTACATGTGTATATGTTTGTTATAGTTGTATATGTTAGAATAAGATTTTTTATAGTATTATTAATTGAATTATAAACAAATATACGTCTGAAATTCAATATGTACTCCATTCTTTTTAATTTTAACAACCTTAACCTGAAATTCTGAACAAAATCATTGCTTTATTTTATAACGTATCGACAAAATGTCAGGTGAATTAAAATTTATTGTTTGAACTTTCCCCATACGGTTTTATTAATTTTTGTTAGCAAAACAGTGGAATATAATATTTTGTTAAAGCGCCATCTAGTGTAAAAATAAATCACTAATTCATACCTTTGTATTACACACTTTTGAAGTATAGTATATTGTATAATAGATGGCGCTGTTACATTTTACTCCCGTATGGTAAATTTATAATTACATAAAAAAATTAGACATGTTCGATTATATCAATTAATACGTATTAAAACTTTAACCTTAAAAATAAGATAATTATACAATTTAAAATACTAATAATCATATTATTCATCTGAAATAATTACGATCAGTATATTCTACTATCTCATATCATTGTAAACATATATTGCTACTGGAAAATATATACTACATTACTATTATAAAAAAAACTTATAGTGCTTCTAACATTAGCTTTTTTGTATTCGTCAAAGCGACGCCAAGATATTCACCCGATGGTAGATGATAAGCCTACCCATAACAATGTGGCGTTAGTAGTCGGTGGTATACACTGCACTACCGCACTGCGCTCGTCTTCTTGAGGCACATATTGATATGCCTCATTATCCTAGTAATTTCACTAGGTACAGCGAGCTTCAAACCGGAACACAGTATTGTTTGGCGGGTGCAATAAGCACGTCGTTGGTACGTATCTAGATGGTTTCCCGAAACAGAGAACTACCACCAATGTTTTCGTCTACGTACTGAGGACTTCTAATGTACAATAATCGCTACGCTATCCGGTCTCAATTACGAAATATAACAGCAACATGTTATGGTAGTACGTAGTAATGGTGCATAATAAGATATAACCAACGGTTTCACAAGAAAGCGCGTTAAATCACAACTCGCCGCCGGATCTTATTGGATGGAGCGATATTAGAAGAGCTGATTTACTTCTAGTCACTAGCGAAGCGGGAACGACTCTACAGATGAACTAAATCTGAAGACATAACAAATTATTTTTTTTATCTGTGAGGATTTTATTTAATAACCAATAATTAATTATTATATGTTATAACATATGAATATGTGTATTTTCTGGTGCTAGGTCTCTGTTGCCGGAGACCGCCCAGGTGGGTACCACCGCAGCGCTTATTTCTACTGTCAAACAGTAGTTTCAGTGTAATGGGTGGTGTAGATAGTATAATTACTGGGGTAACGAGACTAAACCACTTATTTCTCAAATGACGAGCCCAATATGGTGCAGTATATACCACGTTATACGCAGGCGTATTACTTACCATTAGGTCAAGGTCCCGCTCGTCTAGTCGCTTCGTAGAATAAAATTGGAGGCTTTGAAATGAGAAGTATAATTGTATACAACATCATCAGTTTTTCTTAATCCACTGCTGGAAGTAGGCTTTACTCAATATCTTCCATCAGATTCGATCCTCAGCTTTTCGCATCCACCCAATTTTGATCGCTCTTATGATGTCGTCGGCTCATCTCGAGAGATGGCGTCCTACACCTCTGCGTCCTGTGCGCAGCCTCTACTCTAAAACTTTCCTCCCTCATTAGTCCACTGCTTCAGCTTACAGATAATTTTATACAAATCAAGATAATTCCGCTAACGCTACCGCTTATGACTATATGATAATCATTAAACAGCAGTAGCGTCGAGAGGGAAAGCGTTTGGTGACAGGAAAGCATTTCTTTACCGATAGACAGCTAATAAGGTACAGGTTTCTATCTAAGTATACACGCGAGCTAATCTTGTATCTGTACGTAAATAACTTAATGTAAATGATAGTTTTACTTAGTGGACTAAACTTGTCATGTTCCTGTCTTCACCGGATCCTTAAGCTCTGATAGGAATAAATATCCACTCCTTCGATCTCACCTTACACATTGCAGCTACCGCACATTTATTTTTACTGTTATATATCGAAATAAAATGTAGGAAAATATAACTAAGCATATTCACTTTTCTTTTATTCGACGAGACAAGAAAGATCTTCACCCGATAGTAAGTGATACGCCTGGCCATAACAACGTGGCACTAATTAAGATGATATACACTACCTCACATTGCGCTCGTCGCCTTGGAACTAGATGATAAGTATCGTTTCGCCAGTAATTACACTAGTTACATCGCCCTTCAAACCGGAACACAGTATTATTTGCATACTACTAGTTGCAATTGGTACCTATTTAGATAGTCTTCGGCAACAGAAACCTACCACTAGAAGAATATATCGCCGATGAAGTAAAATTACTAGATAAAGTAGATTACCGCTAGCTACAGCGCCCTTTAAACCGGAACACCGCAATGTTTGTACAGTACTGTTAGTCAGCTGTGGTGGTACTCATCTAAACAGTCTCGAATAACAGAGACCTACGACCAGTATCACTTCTGTTATGCACTACAAAGGGCTGATTTACCAAAAAAAAAAAAATTAAATTCGATACACATACAAACGAAGAGTTTCTTATTAGGTAAACACTTTATATAACGTGCTGGAGAAATCACACTCACCCATGTACTCGTGCGGGCCCTTTACCGGCGCGCTGGGGCCGCTCGCTGCTCCCCCGTCCAACCGAAGCCGCCACCAAGGTTACGTCAGAAATGCTTCCAATTTGTCTCACTTTCGATCAAGTGGCATCACTTCTACATGCTGCAAAATCACCATTCGATTCTCCGGTTACGCTCGAACATAACTTCTACGACTTGCTTAACCTTAACACTATTCAAATACAGCCTCAGCTGATGATTAAACTTATGCTCGGTCGTTTGCTAACGAAGTTATCGCTTTTTTTCTTCATCGCTCACTTTGTTGCATTTCTCTTTTTTTTTAATGCTACTCAATAAATTTATATAACGTATGCAAATTGTTACTGCAGTTTATTGTGTGTTTGGTTATAATCAATTGTTGTTAGTTTCGTTTGGTTTTATAATTTAAAACTTCATTCGGCTTAAAAATCAGCTAACGCTTTATAGATTGATTGTCATCTATCACCTCATCGATTGGAATTACAACAGATTCTTCTTCCGTTTCGTCGTCTGCTATTGTTTCTGGATGTTGTGAAAGTTCTGTCTGAGTATCTAGCTTCACGCATTTACTCGGTGTTTCACGATCTCCCTAACGATCTCCGATGATTCTCGCTGCGTGCTGTAATAAAAGAAT
Source organism: Ornithoptera priamus (assembly GCA_029034505.1). NCBI lineage: Eukaryota > Metazoa > Arthropoda > Insecta > Lepidoptera > Papilionidae > Ornithoptera > Ornithoptera priamus. Next base: position 1,327,495 of record JARDWD010000606.1, on the reverse strand, counting down.
TAAGTCTCATTATTTACTTTCATCATCGCCTTTTATGACATCGTCAGTTGTTGGCAGGTTGAATGATCTATCATTAGAAGCGACGGTATAATGACGGTAATCATGCAAATAAAATAAATTTTGAAGATTTGATATAATAATTACTTCTTTGTGTATTTATAACCGACTAATAGTTTTTCATTAAATTTAAACATTGTACTGATAGAATGATCATAAATGAACTACTTGTGAAAGTAGCCGTAATGCTCTAAAATTTTAGTATGATTAATATTAATAAACATTCAAATGTACATTTGACGTATTCAAAGAAACTATAGTTAAGTAACTGGTGCCAGATCAATTTTACTTGACATCAAGAAAATTCTTATAATGCTTCTCGATGTAGGTAATATGAAAAACTGGCTAAAGTTAAAACTTTTATTTAGAAATGGCTAATGAAGAATGAATCTGAGTTCTAACAAAACAGATACATAAGAAGCCAAATTTGTTTAGATTCAGACCGCAGCATTCGTTCAAATTAGAGCCTAACCTCATTCCGTATCACGAGATGAACGAACAATGACGTGTGTAATGATAGCGGAAATGATTACCCTTGTTAAGACTTCAACGGCGTTTCCTGCGATACGAGTAAAATATGAATTAGCGGAACAGATACTAAATAGAAATGAGCAGGGAAAGTTTTTCTTGCAATATGTCGAGAAGTTCAATCTTAAGACTATGTCGTGATAAATGGCGAGCACCTAACGCGCTCACACCTTAATGAAGGAGAAAGAAGAGACGAAATATATTGCCAAACTTAATTAAACCGGATTCAAAACTTGTTAGAATTTCTAAACTAAAAGTATACACTGGAACAGAACTGAAGCTTTTTGATTTGATTGATCCCGTACCACTTAATACTACTTTTCATTAATGAGCACTCTTCCCGTGATAACTCCATACCTTTTTTTTGTTTCGGGAGGGTGCGGAGGAAATCTTCGAAAGATATCCTGATTTTATGTGAGATTCTTACTCACTGAAACACCCTCGGTGTTCTGCATCAGTGCATTCGGAGAGGCTCCGAGATTTCTTACAGAACGCACCGGTGCTCTTCTACGCTTTGTGTTACACGTCTCTGAGGAGGTGCCTAAACCTCCTAGTCACTATCGCTGAGCCATATGTTGTCTCACGCAGGTTCGCTTGTTTAGCGATAAGGGCCCCACCCTCAAGGTTCGCGAAACTCTTAGACTCATTTAGTCGCCTTCTACGACAGACACAGCTTAGTCCTATTCTTACTAGCCGAAGACTATAGGGCTGATGATAACTCCATACCTACTCCTAACAATGTGTCTCGTTCCTTACCAATCTTATATCAATCTTATCTTTGTGATATACTCTCTATCTCTTTATTCTCTAGCACCTTAGTAAGTTGTTATTAATAAGGTTAATTGTGAACTACATACTGTGAATATAATACATAATAATAATGTTCATATGAGTTTTAATTAACTGTTTTAATTTCTGTTACTAATATAGTTGTTCACGTCCCTCCAAAAGGAGCTTGCGTACATCAAAGGTTCGTGTACCACAACTGGGAATCTCTGCACTAGATCATAGTGATGACGATACAATCTTTCGAATAGCCTACCATTTAGGAACCTAGTAGTGCCTAGTACAATAAATGATTCGGTTCGAAGTGCGCTGTTGTTAGTGAAATTACTGTGGTAACGAGATTTTACATCGTGCATTGAGCCGCTAACAACAATGCGCTATTGTAAAAATTTAAACTAGCACCATCTTCGTGTAGGCAGGAATATTGCTTATTTCCAGGTGAAAATATGTAACTCCTCGTTGGTTTGTCGTTTAGAAGAAGAAAGCTTACATTATAATGAACTTGTTGCCAAACAATAAGCACTAAATTGCGATAACTTTAATTTGTATTTTTAGTTTTTAGCGAGAAACAGCCATTGAGTTACTTTCCCGGATACAGAAGTAAGTAGCTGTTTATCAAATAAATTATTCTTCTGCTAAAACGCTGGAAAAATCATCACAATTCTTGATTCCAGAATTCGCGACCCACTGCCAAGCCAATTGCCAATAGTAATAAATATTTCACTTACGTAAAGTTATATCATAATTATAATTGTTTAGTAATATTCATGTTTTATTATATTCAGTAATACTGACGGAGAAACTTATGAGTACGGAAGTGATTACGAGAACAATCGCTTTTACTTGTAACATAACTTTCATAATTATTCACTAATACTTTTAAAAATATGATGGAATAATAACAGCTGTTCCACGGATTTACCGTCTAGAATATCCTCACCGTAACAGCGCCATAGTCGACTAAGAAGGGAATGATTCCAAAGAAGGGCTGCAATTTTCTCGACGACTTCTAACATTTTGCGATCGCTAATCTCCATAATAACCATTGTTATTACGACAAAATTCCTTTTTTAGGTACGTCTAAATTATAGAGCCAATATCAGCATCACGAAAAGAGGCTATTATGTAGATCTGAGATAATTAAATCCTAAAATAGTAAAGAGTAAATTTTTGTACATTAAAAAAATTATAAGAAGTAAACAGCGTAATATGAAAGGCGCGTATTATAGCATCGGTCTTTAGTGAAATGTAACTGCCTGATATGATGATGGTGATGATTAAACTGGCTTATGAACAAAGATAATAGATTCTTACACGAATGACAAATTGATGTGGCCTAAGGTAAAGAGGATATAGGCCCAGCAGTACAAGTTGATCGGTTAAGATGATGATGAATATAAGAGAGCAGAATAATACGCAAACAGATTATTTATAAGTGAAGATGAAGATCTATAATCTTGTGGACGGTAATAAAAATTAAGTTCAGACAAAAAAGAACCACATGTTCAAAATGATGATAGACTAGAGTAAAACCGCAAGAACTAATTAGTTCGACCTCGTTAAGCCGACATTTCGTGACAACTCAAAAGAAGATTGCAATTACGGAAAACTCTCCAGATACAAACATTAGAAAGTGTTCTTAAATAAACTATATATATATATATATACTCTTGTTTATAGTATTTTAATCGATGCGAATCGTGACCGAACCAGTCACAGTCTCGGGTTCGACGCCGTGATCATCTCTGACCCGAATGCAAATCGTGAGCCTTGTGCCCCAGATGCTGGTAATTTAATGCGAATTTAGTTCTAGATTTGCTAAAAATAAAGCTAATGATCAGTATATATTAAAAACAACTAAATGAGAACAAAATTTTGAGAAATAAATTTGACAGTGATTACTCAGATACGAAGATATTTTTCTAGAAAATAGATATCAAACAACCACCTTAGTTTAATTTTTCATTGTATGTGCACACGGATATGAAAATATAGATATTAATAAGCAAAAACTTAAAGTGAAAGATATCCAGCAAACGTTATCTTAATAATGATTGATAAATTTAAGTATTTGGATCACTGGATCACAAAGGATATGAAAGATAACTTGGATATTGAAAAAGATCGTAGGGCGCTGTCTGTTCGCTGCAACATGGCTCGCAGATTCGCCAAATGTACTAAGCATGTTAAGTCGACTCTTTTTAAAGCATATTGCCAAACTTTTATGCATGCGGTCTATGGGTCAACTGCACGCGGAAGGCACAAGGCTACCTGCGCGTGCAGTGTAATAACGCGTTCAGGGTCTGATGGGGTTGCCGCGTCATTGTTCCTTCCGCCATGTTCGCGGACGCTCGTACAGACGGATTCGCTGCCATCATTACTTAATCGAGTGCGTGCCAACCCCAGCACCATCCTGCGTGTGCTGTCACACAGATGGGCCTCAACGATGCTAGCACGCTGTCAAGTAAATAGGCATCATGCTGGCATCGGTCTGTCAATATATGTATTATGTATTTTAATGTTAATATGTGACACTACTTTTAAGCATAATTGCATCTAACCTAATATGGATCACTTAGTTATCTGAAATAAATTGATTATTATTATTATAAAGTAAATAAAAGAAATTTAGTGGTTTTGATATTGAATACAAGAGCCCGATTTAGTATTGCCAGTAAATTGTTTGTAGTGTATATTTCGGTTTGTAGTTAATGCATTACATTATTTAAGCAACAAGCTAATGGCGGACTTTCTTTTTAGTTCTCTTTATATATTGATTGCTTTTATTTCTTGCAACAGATTTCTTTCAATAATTTACACCGCCAGCGATTTTAGCAATTGACTTTTAGGTGTTGCCTTGTTTTATGTCATAGATTCAGCTGCTAGTTTAACTGAGTAGTTTAGTCATTGCAGTTTTATCGCCCCTTTCATAGTTAAATATTTTTTCCAGTGATAGCGTAATAGCGTTATATTTTAACTGTAGTAGCAATCTTATTTATATTTTGACTGAGCTTCCTGTCAAATTTTTATTTCCGTAGTGTGAACTTTGTTAACCCTTATTAATAAACGATTAAATATTTTATGTATATAATATATTGCTTGATTTCTTTAACTTAACGATATCAAATTGTTCTTGCAATGTTGATAAGTTATGTATTCAAGTTCATCTTCAATTGTCTACTACAAAATCTTCTCCATAAATACCTATAAGTCTATTACAAGTTCAATTCGCTTTAAGAGCAAAGAAATGGAATTTTAAGTTAAACTATTCTTTACTCTGTACAACAACATTTGGTCACACTTAATCTGAAGTATCTAACCCGTTGACACAGATATGAGTGACGTGATGGCATCTGGTTCTTTGACGTATAAATAAATAAATTTATAGAAGTTAATCTAATTTGAACTTAATTACTTTTAAATAATTAATAGTGTCCAACGTATAATTTTTCTATAACTTCTTCGGTTGTGAAAGAAGGATGCTGTGAATCTGATGGTATTACTTTAAATTTTATCATATGTTTCTTTTATCGTGGTTCTCTGAAAATACTTTATCATCAGTAAGCTACTATAAAAAAACTCTGTGCAATAAATACTAAGTGATAGAGTACTTTAAACCATCCATTACCATACCAATCGAATATAAATAACCTAAGACCAAATAAAATGTAAGTAACAATAATTAACAAGAAACAGGTAACACTGCATAATTAAAGTTAATTTATACCTTTAGACAAAATACTAAAAAAGAAATGTATCAGAAATTGATAATAATGCCTTAAGGTACTTACTTTATAAGGACCGTAACTTGTAAGTTTTATGAGTCGCAAATAACCAATATTTACTTGTATAAAGTAAAGTTACTTTCTACAGTATAAAATTTATATTGATAGCTGTTTCCACAGCCTGAGGTAAGATGGAACTTTCTAGAACAACAATGGGTGCTTGTGGCGGGTCTGAAGCTGCTCAGACGGCCGAAGGGACCGACGCTAATAGACCTTTGTTATATGGAAATAACTTATTGTGACGTCAGGCAAACGTTACGGAAGTAAACTAGAGGGGAGCATAACAAAAATAATAACATCCTGTATCAATTAGTGATGAGACCAGAATGAATATCGCATTGTGGTAATGCATACATCTGTCTATAAAAGGTGCTACATAGGATATTTACACAATAGACCACATTGCTCATCTCATTGAGAAATAGTCCCGTTGCTTCAGTAATTTTATAAGTTAGAAAGTTCTTCAAACCCCATTGAAGTAATATTTTCACATCGCTACTCAACGGATGATACAGGTTCACTTGATAGTAAGTGATACGCTTGCTCATAACAACGTAGCGCTAATTAGGGTGATGTACACAGCATCACGTTGCAATCGTCACCTTGTGACATACAATGTTAAGCTTTGTTACAGCAGTAATTTCACTAGTTAAAACGCCCTTCAAACCGGAAGACAAAACGTTTGTACGCTACTGTTCAGCGGCAGAAATAAGCGCTGCGGTGGTACCTACCTAGACGATCACCAGCAACAGAGACCTACCACCAGTTAGTTTTTATAAAGTTCTGTGAAGGTATACAGCTTGATGGTAGAGGATGGAATCCTACCACCAATGTATACATACCAATAAACAAATGTTCATCGATATACAGCCAAAGAACAAAATTAAAGAAGACAATAAAAAAAAGAAACAGTTGATAATTAGTCTACATGCTCATTGACAGATTTTGCTGGTGATTGAAGAAGATACTGAGAAGTAAGCATTAAGCAGTAAACTATAAATGTTATTGTCTTCGGGTCTTAATTACGATATTACTAGTGATAGCTTTCTGTTACTGGAGATGGTGGATACCACCGCAGCGCTTGTTCCTGCCGTCAAGAACTAGTATGCAAATATTACCGTGTGCTGGTTTAAAAAACGCTGTGGAGTAATTACTGGGGCAACGAGATTCAACATTTTATTTCAAGCGACGAGCACAATATGGTGTAGTATATCAATCCTAACTAGCGTCAAATTATGGGCTGGCGTTTTACTTACCATCAGAGCGAGAGAGAGTTAATGAGAGCGGTATGTGGTGCAGTGTAAACATCGACGTCCACTGCTGGATATATGCCTTCCCCAAAGATGTCTACATACGGTCGACATGGTCTTCGGTACCACCGGACACTAAGTCGTCATTTGTACGGGTTTTTATAGGAGGAAATATTGGTCATTTCCCTCCACACTAGCTCAATGATGGTTGGTGGGAGCTAGATCCTCGTTTGTTGATTAGCAGGATGCACCACGAGCTGGTGAAGTTGGCTTGAGTCCGATGAGTTGTGCGGACAAACATGTTATCTAGAATTAATCCTTTCAAGATTATCATCGTTGCTTATCTCTTTGCTCCTTTTTTTATACAATACTAACGCAAATTATTATTGTAAATGAATTGCAGTATATTCTTAATATTTGGAGCCGGAAGGAAACTGTAAGGATACTTTCATCGGATCCAAGTGATTACATTCACCAGGTCATATTCGTAATACTTTTACTTTCGCTTTGCATACACTAAAGAAAGTAAATATGTTTTAAATGAACTAAAAACATCTATTATGCAGTTAATGTAAAGATATTTATAACAAAGATTTTCTTCCCCATTTATTGATCTCAAATGGGAGATAATATTGAAAATATTAAAAAGGAATATTCTAACCCTCTCCCCTATTTTTAGTTATCACAGTTCATATAAACAGAGGTACTATAGTATATACTAAAGTATTATAACATCTCCAGCTGTGCTGGCTGTAATAAAGAATTAGACTTGAAATTTGTATAAAATATTTCTTGAGAGAAAACTCAACCGCAAACGAGTTTCCATAGCAACCGTTACTATAGCAACCCCATAAATAATACCAAATGAAAATGTTTATGAAAGCTAATTAGAAATTAAATGATTAAGGATCTATGAATTTAAAAAAAATAGCCTATAACCGTCTACGAATCCGCGTCGACTGGTCATATTCCCGTGTCGATACGTTCACTGGCTTTCAAGTGATTGGCGAGCAAAGGAACTCCATTTTCATTATATTTATATAAGATATAGATACAGTTTAAACTATTTGCTGTGAGTGTTTAAAGATTTAAACAAATGATTAGTTTTACCAGTAAATAAAGAAAGTAGATATATAGGTATGTAGAGTTGGGTAGTAATAAGCTTAACCGCAAAATGTAAACATTAAAAATGCCGAGAAGAAACCGGCGGCGGGACCTCGTTACCAGCTGCGAGTGAAAACGCTCCATTACTCGCATGTCAACAAAACCTTTAGAGATTACTGTTCGCGCACAGTAGCCAAGCGTGATCCGCCGGCTATTACCTAATGGATTGAACGCAGGTATATTATTACCCGTAACGAAATGTGGTAATCATACAGATATTTGCATACGAACTTGATCAGCGTGATCTTAATACGCGATACACCTCAATTACACCGCTTAAGTATACTGGAGATACTGCTTTTGAAAGGATCGGTGAAATTTAAATTTCGAACAGGATAATGAACTGATGAGACGAGGCGATGATGTTACACTACCCGTCATTCATATTCTTGTATATATATGCTGTAATAACCCCGCGTCTCCTGGAGAAGGAATTTGACCTATACTCGGCAAAAGGAATATTCCTAATAAATTTCAAATCTCCAGCCCTTATAGATATCGTGATAAATTTCTACATAGGTGGAAATCTCTTATATATATCATCACCATCATCAACCGATAGACGTCACCGCTGATCACAGGCCACCCCCGCGACCGATCGATGTGGAGATCTTTGGGGGAGGCCTATATAAACATTTAGTCAAAGTAACAATATTGCCATAAATATTATTTTCTAGTCTTGCAATCTATTATTTACAAATTACAACAAAACTTTTATAAATTAAATATTTTTAATTACAGTAACACTTGATTGCGTTATCATATAGGATTAAGTTGCGATTAAGTTAAAGATAGAATAAAGTATCCTGGATGTCGTAAGTTGACGACTGGATCACAATGATGTTATTGCAGTACATTTATTAAGAGGTACGCTAATTCTAAAAAAGTAAGTATATGTATGTGTATACATATATATGTATGTATGTATGTGTATATGTATTGTTTAGTATCTTGTAATATGTATATATTAATATATGTAAGTTTTAGTGTATGCACTAGGTTTGTGTTCCTAATTCTTCTTTACTAATGGCTACTGGAAGAGATTTCAACATGGAATAAGTAGTGCTCTTTTACTCTGTATCCTTATTGTAGTGTTTCTTCTAACAACTGTGTGTACAAAATATATTAAATAAATAAAACCCTATCATCATGTAAACACCGCCACACATGGCACTGGAGTCGAACCCGTGGAATTCTTCAAGTAAGTGGTCAGCTACAGAGGAACAGGCGTTTGAAATAGTTGAAAAAATATTCAATACTAGAGAATGTTTTATATAGCGACATACTTGCTGGTAGACTTCATACTATTATATCATATATTGTATATATAAAATAAATGCGTGAAAATCAGTGTGATTTATTAAAAAAAATTGTATTGCATAGTATTTATAAATATATATTTTATTTATTAATAAAGTTTTAAATTAACAAAAATCTAAGTTAAAAAAAACTTGTGATTCGTCAAGACGACAGTTAAAATATATGAAAGTTAACTTTCTTATATTAATACGATGTTTGTGTTTTAAACGATATGTAATTAAAAGGATTTTTTTTTACGAAGCGACGAGGGCGAACCGGACGTTCATCTGATGGTAAGTGATACATCCGCCCATAACTACGTGACGGTATTTGTGTAACTAGCATTGGTATATATTGCACCACATTGCTCTCGTCGCTTTGAAGATGGTGGAGTACATCTCAGTAATTTCACTAGATACAGCATCGTTCGATCCGGAACATAGTAATATTCGCACACTACTGTTCAATCATCAGTAAACAGACGTCCTCTGCTGAACATAAGCCTCCCCTAATGATGTCCACATCGACAGTAAGCTTGACCGGTAACGCTGGGCACTAAGGGCCGTCTTTTGTAGGGGTTCATATGGGGAGATTTAGGTCATTTTCCACCACGCTGGCCCAATGGAGGTTGGTGGAACCCAGAGCTTCCACCGCTTACACTCCTGCGAGCCTGTCTACTGTTTGGCGGCTGCAATAGGAGCTGCGGTGGAACCTCCCTAGATAATATCCGACAGTAGAGACCTAGCACCAGTAATGTCATTTAATAATAAATTTTCGTATATAAATGACTTCTTTGCTCAGTGGTTAACCGCTTTTAACATCGAGGTCTCCAGTTCGATTTCGGTTCATACAAAAATTGATTCATGACCATAGCATAGAGTATTCTAAGCGATCCCGCTTCACGAACGCCGTCGTTGTTACTTAACACCAAGTGAAGTTTAAGTTAATTTTAAGCATGATAACTGTCGTTTATATAGCAATCATTAATCTCGACGGAGCGATTAAATATATATATTTTTTTAATATTTCCGTTGTTAAAGTGAAAGTTAATAATGGACACACGAAACGCAAATCATCGCCGCTGATTTACACGATTAAAAGAAATTCGGTGTCATTGCAGGTCTCTGTTGCAGGAGACCGTCTAGGTACCACCGCAGCCCTGTAGTCTGGGGCTAGTAACAATATGACTAACGTAAGCCCTGCCTGACGTAGAAGGCGACTAAACGGGTCTAGGAGTGTCGCGGGCCTTGAGGGTGGAGGCCCTTATCGCTCACCAAGAGAACCTGCGTAACAGCGTGTGGCTTAGTGATGGTGCCCAGAAGAGTTTGGTACCAGTGCGTTCTATAAGAGATCCTGGTGCCTCTCCGAACGCACTGATACAGATCACCGCGGGAGTTTTATTGAGTAAGAATCTAACATAACTCTGACTTCTCCTCAGAAGCAGGGTATTTTTCAAAGATTTCCCCCTAGAAATTAAAAAAAATGGTAGATACCCTCACAACGTCTGTTGAAGCCGAAAAAGAGTATTAAGTAAACTTTACTGAGTTAAGGTTTGAAGGGCGCTGTAGCTAGTGAAATTACAGGGGTATCAAAATTCAACATCTGTCTCAAGGCGACGAGCGTAATATCCTTCAACGTATACCATCCTTCATCATCTGGTGAACGTCCCGCTAGTCCCGTCGCTTCGCAGAATTAAAGAAAAATAAGAAACTGTACGTATATATTTTACTCCGCAGACAGCTCCTGATGTCACTGAACAAGCAATCTTATTTCAGCGGGTTTCTTAAGTTTACCTTCAGTTTAATTCAACGGAGTCGAACCCAGACTACTACAGCCGTGATCTTATCAGATTATAGCTGCCGAGAGCCCAGAGATCATCGCGCCACAGTTCGCTGACCCGGTTTACATTTTAACCTTTGTCTCACATGGGACTTGTTTTTATTATGTTCAATCTCTTTGTTAGTTTAATATACTCCTAGATATTATATGTAATAGGCATAGGTTTCTTTCAAAGACCTCCTGGAGGGGTTCACATTTGTGGCATGTCCCACTACGCTGGCCTAATGTGGGTTGGTGTGGGCCAGAGCCTCGTTTGATTAGCAGGGATCACCACGAGCAGGCAAGGTTGGCTTGGGTCCCGTGAGTTGTATGTAATATTCATGAGCTTTGCGAGACTGTCTCCTTTACTTACCAATTACAAAGGAAAAAGCTTTCAACCCTCTTTCTCCAGAGGTGGTGGGTTTAATTTCTTTTGTAATTATTAATATTTATATTAAACTCATGGTTGTGGAATATCAGGGAATGGACTGGCATATATGAGACGTTGGAATTGTTCCTCCGAACAGGAGACAGAAAAGATTGTACCACGCTAATCGCCAACCTTCACTAGGTGGTGAGGCACTTTAAGAAGAAGAAGAAGAAGATATTAAACTTAGGTATACTTCGATAACATTAAAGATGTTTTAAACTTAGAATATTTGAAGAATCTTTTATATATATATTAATTTAGTAAGGGGTGTAAAGGTTCCCGCACAATTACTCACGGGATCCAAGCTAACCTTACTTGCTCGTGGTGCACCCTATTATCAATAAACAAGGGTCTGGTTTTCACCAATCCGCAATTGGCCGGCGTGGTGGGAAATGGCTCAAATCCTCCTATATGAATCGCTACTCGATCGATGTGGGAATTTTTGGGGGAGCCCATAGCCTATGTCCAGCAGTGGACCTGTATCGGTTGATAATATAAATTTATTATAAATTTGAAGTTGAGTAAAATCTGATATATTTTACTACTATTGCTAATGTTAGTTGTTAATTGTAAATGTTATTAAATATTATTTACAGTATTAAACATTTATTTAAAAGTGATATATTAATAAAATAAAAATAAGTTTTAAGCATTTTCTACCTATACTTACATATAGTTGGAACGAGTATATCGTTTCAATCGTTCTAGCTATCCAACTACATATGTAGCGGTTTTAAATAAAAAATTAAACATAAAGAACAATATACTATGTTTACTATACGTTAGAAATATTAATACCTTTTACCATAATATATATATATATATATATAAAAAAAATATGGATTCGAATCTGCAATCTATAGTATCATTGAGGATATGAGTGGTTAGAGCATAAACCGAACACATCACCTCTATACATATCTATTAGCTCTTTACCATATTAATTTACTGGTGCTGGCCAAAGAGTAGTGTGCAAACATTACTGTGTTCCGGTTTGAAGGGCGCTTTAGCTACTGAAAGTCGCAACATCTTATGTCTTAGACGACCAGCGCAATGCTGGTGCTGTAAATAACATCCTAACTAGCGCCACCTTATGTGCGGGCGCATCACTTATCATCAGGTGAACGTCTCGCTGGTTAAATCGCTTAATTGTATAAAAAAAATATGGGCTATCGACTCCATTGTTTACATAGCCGCACTTGCACGTGAAATGTATCGGAATCGTGTTCGCACGTATGTCCTATTGAGGGAAATCACTTTCTACTGAGCTATTGAGTGTATGTGGTAGACTATGATCAGCCGAGACTGTACGTTTTACTTGATTATTATAATAAAAGTTTTGTATATATGTCATCATCATCATCATCATCATCAGCCGATAGACATCCACAGCTGGGTATAAGACCATTTCCCACCACGCTGGCCCAGTGCGGGTTGGTAGAAACCAGAGCCTCGTTTGTTGCTGAGCAGGTGAGGTTGGTTTGGGTCTCGTGAGATATTGTGCGGGACCCCTTACATCCCTTGTATAAATGTGTTTACTAAATAAAACAAAAAATCTATAATTAATATATTATACATAATAAGTTATATTATTTTTTGTTACCTCAAAAGAAACACATATAAATAATTATTATTATATGTAATTTTCAATATATTACAAGAAATCTTTCATGTGTAATTAGTTGACAATTAATATATAATGAAACAGGAGTCTTTTATCGACATTAAAAATAATTTTAAGTTTTTTTTTTAATCAATTAAACAACGAGACGAGCGGAACGTTCACCTGATGGTAAGTGATACGCCCGTCCATAACAACGACTGCAACAATTAGCAACAGGTCATGGATACAAACCCGCGAGCCCAGTATCAGATGAGTTGTAAGAGTCAAAATGACTACAAAGCGCTCAACATCATCAGAGAATAGGGAGGCAGCAATTTGGGCTCATCGCCCGAAACCAGATGTTGTGTCTCGTTACCACAGTAATTGCACTAGTAACAGCGCCCTTCATACCGGAACACGGTAATGTTTGGCTGGAGAAATGGGCTCTGCGGTGGTTCCTACCTAGACGGTCTTCGGCACCAGAGGCCAGTAAGGTAATAGTAATATTTATAAAATATATAAAATAATTATACGCAAAAGAAAAAATTAAATAAATCCCAAAAAAAAAATCTAAATCGGAAGCCTTAAAAATACTTTTTCGACGTTTGTAAGTTAAAAGAAAATAGAAAGATTACGAAATTTAAATTCTATTAAAGTCAATGAGTAAAGTCTACTTACCGATAAAATTCGAATTATTGAAAATAAAAATCACAAAAAATTTCCATTCAGATTCACTTCACAAAATATTGAAAAAATATATATAGAAAAAGTAAATAATTCAAATACACGACCGCTCTGCACCACAAGCGGTAGCGTAATGCATGGCTCGATTTAGCCGCGTCTAAAGACCTTACCTGTTAACATGTAACCTGACAGCGGAATTTAAACTCTACCACTATGACGATAAGAGTCATTATTGATATATAACAATTGTCGTGAGGTAAAAGTGAGCGAGTGATTATCATTGTTTTGATAGGTTTTGGCGGGAAACGCCATGCTCTATTACTACTAAATATTACATATTACTGTCAGTAAGTAAGTCTCCGGAGACGCGTTCAGGTAGGTACCACTGCAACTCCTATTGCAGTCGCCAAATAGTACTGTGCAAATATTAATGTGTTCCTGTGTAATTACTAGGGTAACGAGATTCAACATCTTACGTCTTACGCGACGGGCACAATTTGGTGCTAGTGTATAACATCCTAACTAGGGCCACGTTGTTATAGCTATCACTTACCATCAAGTGAATATCATGAATATAGGTGAATAATTATAAAAAAAAAATCGTCTTTTAATATTGGCTCCGGTAATGTACGATTTCAACTATCAACAACGATTTTTTTTTTAAAGCGGATAGTAAGAGATACGCGATAACAATGTGGCACTAGTTAGAATGATATGCTGTTAAGCCTCGCTACCCAAATTAGTTCACTAGCTACAATTCCCTTCAAACCGGAACACAGTACTATTATCACAGTACTGTTGTCGGCTGCAATAGGAGTTGCAGTGGTACCTACTTAGACGGTCTCCAGCATCAGAGATCTACCACCAGTCAAAAGTATTTTTTTATTATTATTTGTAAGTAAAGAATTTTTGTATTGTATAGTTGTAGTGTTGCCATATATAATTAACTAGTTCCCTCCCTTTGGGGAAGGAACTTTATAATATCCATCCTTATCTGACTTTTGAAAGGCAGCAACGCAATACGTACACCAACTTTTGAGGGTTTAAATCTAATAGGTTTCGGAGATCTCGTGACGAGCCAATGAATCTCTGGATATCTTCTTATTATTATATAAAGATTATAATTACTTCACCCTTATAGAGGAGTTTTAAAAGTCTCATTAATTTTTTTTTATACAATGAAGCGACGAGATGAGCGGGATGTTCACCTGATGGTTAGTGACACGCCCGCATATAACAACGTGGCGCTAGTTAGGATGTCATATACTGCACCACATTGCGCTCATCCCCTTGAGACATAAGATGGTAAGTCTCGTTACCACAGTCATTTCATTTGTTACTCCTTTCAAACCGGAACACAGTAATGTTTGCACACTACTGTTTGGCGGCAGACACAGTAGTTGCAGTGGTAACCACCTAAGTCTCCGACAACAGAGTCCTTCCACCTCTCAGAACTCATCTTCCTTAGTTTTCGGTGATCGTGAAAGAACAATCAGCTGCCTTTTTCTTTCCTACCACCAGTACAATTATAATATTAAAATGGGTAGACTATTGAAAATTCGATTCTGTTTCCTCTAACCTTCAGACCGGATATACCATGAGGCACATAGTGAACATCCACCGTGAACTTCACAAATGTATTGTGTTCTTATATACTCTGTAAAAACTTTACGATATTATATATAAACAAGTACCCTGCTTTTTTTCGTAGGTAAAGCTTGAAAGTTCTATCCGGCCTTTGCTGGAGTGCTCGATTGGAATTCAAGTAGTGTTTGAGTGATAGTATCGGGGAGCGACGGATCCCGTCGTACCCTCAGATGGAAAGCCTGATGCTGTCGACAGTTTAACCTTTAACTCCTCACGTAAACGACCAGCAGCCGTACGCGCCCATTAGAATTATTCGCACGACGCGTTCACTTTCCCGCGCGCACCACAATGGGATTCATTTTCCACGGCTTCGCTGCGCCCGAATCTCCATTAAAACGCAGTATAACGTGTTATGCGTGTGCGCATGTTAAACTCTACTTACACACATAACCGAGAACTCATCTCTATCATTAACTATGGAGACATTATAGAAACTTCCCGAATTCTTGGCGAGAACCCATCAGTATCCTGTCACTTAACTTGCTAAATTGAAATACTATGTAACTACTACAACTGTTATATATTTATTTATTCATTCATTTAAGAAGAACTTTTGGCTATAGCCGGAAGTTCGAAAATCTTGATTTATAACTTAGATCAAGGTTAAGTTCCATTTATTAGTTATAACCAGAAAGTAGTATTTATGAAAATACTACAACCAATAACTACTAAAGAAAGATAACATACATCATCATCATCAGCCGATAGACGTCCACAGCTGGACATAAGCGTCCCCAAAGATTTCCACATCGAGTCGGTTCCGTGCACCTGTTGGTAAGTGATATGTCTGCCCATAACAAGGTAGCGCTAGTTAAGATATTATACACTGCACTACATTGCGCTCATCGCCTTGAGACTTGATATGTTAAGTATCATTAACCAAATAATTATACTAGCTATACCGCCTTCAAAACCGGAACACAATAATGTTTGCACTCTACTGTTTGGCGGTAGAAATCAGACGGTTTCCGGCAACAGACATATTTGTGACAAATTATGTTGCATAAAAGCTTTTCTTAGTTTTAGTATAAGGAACAGCATTACTTACTGACTTCCTCTGACGCAGCAATCCAAAGTAAGTCTTGGCCTCCGACACAAGAGACCACCAGCGCTGTCTGTCTCGCGCTGCCTCTTGCCAGTCTACTGCTTGGAGCTCGAGTAGCTCGTGCTCTACGTCGTCCTTCCAGCGGTATCTGGGCGGCGGCTAATTAGGAGTTCCGAGGAACGCCTTTTTTACGCTACGATCGTCTCTCATCCGTAATAAGTGACCCATCCAGCGATGTTTGTAGACTTTGGCTTCTCCCATGATATTTGTTTCGCCAACCAGCTTCTCGATTACAATATTGCGTCGGGTTCTCCACCTACTGTCCTCTCTCTGACTCAGGCTGTAGATCCTACGCATCATTAATCCATAAGGCATTGCTGTATAAAAATAAGAGCTGATGGAAGGAATAGAAATTTTGTGTTACCCTGACATTCAATTAAATGATATGTTATGTATATTATTTTATCCCGATTACAACAAAAAATATATAAATCATCAGTGGTAGGTAGATCTTTTCTGCTGGAGACTGTGTACCACTGCAGCTCATTACGGACCCCAAGATTGGATCCGCCGCAGGGAGTCGGGAGAGTTTTCTCTCTTGGTTCCCACGGCCTATAGGTGACGGATTCGAGGGAGTCCGTTGCTCGCGTGAAGAAACCGAGGAGGAGGCGCGCTGTGTGTTCCGGCGTGCCCCTACAGAGGTGGAAAGGGGCAGTTTTCTCTCCTTCCAGAGGTGGAGCTGCATTGTGAGGCCGGCGCTGGCAGGGGCGCGGATGTACGCGAAACCGTTCCCGTGAGCCTGCCATAAAGCGACATAGTGGAACATCGTAAGGGTTTTAGTCGGTCCAAGTCCGACATAACCTGTCCTTGCCCCCGCGAGGACGGGTATGCGCAGGCATTTCCCCCAAGTCAAAAAAAATATATATATATACTGTTCTTCCATATCCCTTTATCAATCGTCATATCTGAATTCACACTCTTCTTACACATGACGACATGGGTTGGTAATACTATCTTCGTTAATTATAAATTGGCAACACTACTAATGTGGCAACACTGAATAAATGTCAGAATATTTTGCGGGCGGTCTCACTCGAGTCATTGGGGCATTAGCTACAGAAAAGCGAGGATCGTAAGTAATAAATTATTTTGTAAAAGATTACAGTGTAATTTAATTATTTAAAATTTTGGAGTAAAATCATAATCTACTAATTGTGCCAATGGAGGATACTTCATTTATTGATGTTTGCCACACTTTTAGATGATAAAGAGCGTGTCGCTCGCGGTTATTAATATTAATGGCGACGCGGATCGATTACTTCATAGAATTATTTGCAAATTTATTATTCATTATGCGACTGTTTACCAGGAATATACTTTCACACTTTCCATCCACTTCGTTATTTATATTTTTACCCGGGTTCTTATTATATAATCTTACTCATGTTTGTCATTGAGATAAAGAAACCTGTAAGTAATATAAAAACACTGGACCTTCGCGTTGAAGTATATTGTTAATCAAATTTAGATATAATTTGTTTTAATTATAATAATTTGAGTAGTAGATTAAGGTTATATTGTTGGAAGCAATTAAGTTACTGAAGGTTAAGTAAATGTTAGGAGTTGAGCGAGTGGAGTTTATAACTCTTGAACTTGAGATAGGTGTACGTTTATTATCTCAATTAAAATTTGACTCTAACTGACATCTAGTTCGTGAAAGCCTCATCATTGCGAATTCTGTGCAGTGCCCGCGTTGAATGCAAATGTGCGGTGCGTACATGATGGAATTTAAATAACCGTGATTTAGAAATTTGGCATCGACTAGTTTAAAGTTAAAAACACTACATGAGTTGTTTTATTATCAGATTCTTAAATAAATAATCTTCATGAATTCTAAGGCGGAAATACTATAATGATTTTTTTCCTATTCAAAAATAGTGAATATTAATCGTAGAATTTAATTTGTGTTGGCAATGATTTATAGTTCTTTTTCTGCTCAATCTGTTATTGAATGTTGGTGTTTCTCAGAATTAAATTTAGACACATCCCGGAGATGCTAAAGTCCTCGCTACTAGATTAGTTCTAATACGATAAACACAAGTCCAAATCCCATTTGCTGTTTTCATCGGGATAATTACGTGGGTGTATGTCCCCATACCGTTTAAACAGATAAACCTGAAGACTACTTTAGTCATCCTCTACGACAGGTAACGGTTATGATAATGGTAGTCTTGAAAGTTATATTATGCAGCACTGGATATGGTATAAGAAAATTTGCTACGAAATTACAGATAATTACTTACAACGCCATCTGTTATTAAATTTTTGAACTATGTTCAAAAATTTCGTGTATACTTGCAATAACTTTAAAATATTTTTGATAGAGGGCAGTGTTACTAAATTTTATAGTACTTATATACATTTGTACTGAAAATAAAAATCTATAATTGATATTACCCCTTGTACTTTAAATATATATGTCAAGTGTTCGTGTCTCGAGTTGCAATGTTGTTGTTGTAGATTTTAAACAAACAATACACTTATCACGGAATTCAGTTAAACTAGGTCGTTCAAACAAATAATTTTGATATACATCAGTTTAAAAGGTTTCTGGGTATACGGTTGGCATATTTATAAAAGTTTCCGCCGGAGCCGCCGCCATTTCGCCGCGACGTGTCCCGCATTCGTAGCGTTCGCATAAATTACTTTGAAGGCAGATATTGCAATTTTCAACCGAAAAGATTAACTTTTCGCTTTGGAAATTGTGTTTAAAATGATTTATGGAAATGACTTCCTTTTTTAAAAAAATCACAAAAACATCTATCATAATTTATATTGCCGGCCGATGAACAGTAAACCATTTAGTAAAGATAATAAGTAGACAGTATAACTTTTCTCAATCTGACCT